>CM060903.1:7549313-8174313 GCA_030737815.1 Allium fistulosum | reverse complement strand
TTCCACCTTGCACCGCAAATGTTGCACCCTGTGGATATCGATTCTTCGGATGACCATAACTGTTGGCTCGTTTAGAGTTACGGGAGCCATAACCAGTCAAAATGAACGTCTCGGTGAGTTCTACCGCTTTGACAGCTATAAGCCATCAATGCATAGTTTCATACTCAAAAAAGTCTATCCGAATCTCAATCGGGTCTTTGAAGTTTTTTGGCCTTCTTTTTTCCATCACATGAATTTTTACGTTAAAACGGGATCACCGTGGCTGGTCTTCGATTTACCATTCCTAGAGAGCAGTGCACCATGGTACTGTTCCATTTCAAATCCCTACGCTCACTTCTAAAAGTCGAACGGTGCTGTTTCGGCTTTTTGGACGAATGTTTCACCTTGCACCGCAAATGTTGCACCCTGTGGATATCGATACTTCGGACGGCCATAACTGTTGGCTCGTTTAGAGTTACGGGAGCCATAACCAGTCAAAATGAAGGTCTCGGTGAGTTCTACCGCTTTGACAGCTATATGTCGTCAATGGATAGTTTCATACCCAAAAAAGTCTTTCCGAACCTCAATCGGGTCTCTGAAGTTTTTTGGCCTTCTTTTTTCCATCACGTGAATTTTTACGTTAAAACGGGATCACCATGGCTGGTCTTCGATTTACCATCCCTGGAGAGCAGTGCACCATGGTACTGTTCCATTTCAAATCCCTACGCTCACTTCTAAATGTCGAACGGTGCTGTTTCGGCTTTTTGGACGAATGTTCCACCTTGCACCGCGAATGTTGCACCCTGTGGATATCGATTCTTCGGACGGCCATAACTGTTGTCTCGTTTTGAGTTACGGGAGCCATAACCAGTCAAAATGAAGGTCTCGGTGAGTTCTACCGCTTTGACAGCTATAAGCCATCAATGCATAGTTTCATACTCAAAAAAGTCTATCCGAATCTCAATCGGGTCTCTGAAGTTTTTTGGCCTTCTTTTTTCCATCACATGAATTTTTACGTTAAAACGGGATCACCGTGGCTGGTCTTCGATTTACCATTCCTAGAGAGCAGTGCACCATGGTACTGTTCCATTTCAAATCCCTACGCTCACTTCTAAAAGTCGAACGGTGCTGTTTCGGCTTTTTGGACGAATGTTTCACCTTGCACCGCAAATGTTGCACCCTGTGGATATCGATACTTCGGACGGCCATAACTGTTGGCTCGTTTAGAGTTACGGGAGCCATAACCAGTCAAAATGAAGGTCTCGGTGAGTTCTACCGCTTTGACAGCTATATGTCGTCAATGGATAGTTTCATACCCAAAAAAGTCTTTCCGAACCTCAATCGGGTCTCTGAAGTTTTTTGGCCTTCTTTTTTCCATCACGTGAATTTTTACGTTAAAACGCGATCACCGTGGCTGGTCTTCGATTTACCTTCCCTGGAGAGCGGTGCACCATGGTACTGTTCCATTTCAAATCCAAGCACCCACTTCTAAAAGTCGAACGGTGCTATTTCGGCTTTTTGGACGAATGTTGCACCTTGCAACGCGAATGTTGCACCCTGTGGATATCGATTCTTCGAACGACCATAACTGTTGGCTCATTTAGAGTAACGGGAGCCATAACCAATCAAAATGAAGGTCTTGGTGAGTTCTACCGCTTTGACAGCAATAAGCCGTCAATGGATAGTTTCATACCCAAAAAAGTCTATCCGAACCTCAATCGGGTCTCTGAAGTTTTTCGGCCTTCTTTTTTCCATAACGTGAATTTTTACGTTAAAACGGGAGCACCATGGCTGGTCTTCGATTTACCTTCCCTGGAGAGCGGTGCACCATGGTACTATTCCATTTCAAACCCATGCACCCACTTCTAAAAGTCGAACGGTGCTGTTTCGGCTTTTTGGACGAATGTTGCACCTTGCACCGCGAATGTTGCACCATATGGATATCGATTCTTCGGACGGCCATAACTGTTGGCTCGTTTAGAGTTACAGGAGCCATAACCAGTCAAAACGAAGGTCTCGGTGAGTTCTACCGCTTTGACAGCTATAAGCCGTCAATGGATAGGTTAATACCCAAAAATGTCTGTCCGAACCTCAATCGGGTCTCTGAAGTTTTTTGGCCTTCTTTTTTCCATC
The DNA here is from genome assembly GCA_030737815.1 of Allium fistulosum. Lineage (NCBI taxonomy): Eukaryota > Viridiplantae > Streptophyta > Magnoliopsida > Asparagales > Amaryllidaceae > Allium > Allium fistulosum. The sequence continues at coordinate 8,172,201 of CM060903.1, read as the reverse complement.
ACATGAATTTTTACGTTAAAACGGGATCACCGTGGCAGGTCTTCGATTTACCTTCTCTGGAGAGCGGTGCACCATGGTACTGTTCCATTTCAAATCCCTGCACCCACTTCTAAAAGTCGAACGGTGCTGTTTCGGCTTTTTGGACGAATGTTGCACCTTGCACCGCGAATGTTGCACCCTGTGGATATCGATTCTTCGGACGGCCATAACTGTTGGCTCGTTTTGAGTTACGGGAGCCATAACCAGTCAAAACGAAGGTCTCGGTGAGTTCTACCGCTTTGACAGCTATAAGCCGTCAATGGATAGTTTCATACCCAAAAAAGTCTATCCGAACCTCAATCGGGTCTCTGAAGTTTTTTGGCCTTCTTTTTTCCATCACATGAATTTTTACGTTAAAACGGGATCACCGTGGCTGGTCTTCGATTTACCATCCCTGGAGAGCAGTGCACCATGGTACTGTTCCATTTCAAATCCCTACCCTCACTTCTAAATGTCGAACGGTGCTGTTTCGGCTTTTTGGACGAATGTTCCACCTTGCACCGCAAATGTTGCACCCTGTGGATATCGATTCTTCGGACGGCCATAACTGTTGGCTCGTTTAGAGTTACAGGAGCCATAACCAGTCAAAACGAAGGTCTCGGTGAGTTCTACCGCTTTGACAGCTATAATCCGTCTATGGATAGTTTCATACCCAAAAAAGTCTATCCGAACCTCAATCGGGTCTCTGAAGTTTTTTGGCCTTCTTTTTTCCATCACGTGAATTTTTACGTTAAAACGGGATCACCGTGGCAGGTCTTCGATTTACCTTCTCTGGAGAGCGGTGCACCATGGTACTGTTCCATTTCAAATCCCTGCACCCACTTCTAAAAGTCGAACGGTGCTGTTTCGGCTTTTTGGACGAATGTTGCCCCTTGCACCGCGAATGTTGCACCCTGTGGATATCGATTCTTCGGACGGCCATAACTGTTGGCTCGTTTTGAGTTACGGGAGCCATAACCAGTAAAAACGAAGGTCTCGGTGAGTTCTACCGCTTTGACAGCTATAAGCCGTCAATGGATAGTTTCATACCCAAAAAAGTCTATCCGAACCTCAATCGGGTCTCTGAAGTTTTTTGGCCTTCTTTTTTCCATCACATGAATTTTTACGTTAAAACGGGATCACCGTGGCTGGTCTTCGATTTACCATCCCTGGAGAGCAGTGCACCATGGTACTGTTCCATTTCAAATCCCTACGCTCACTTCTAAATGTCGAACGGTGCTGTTTCGGCTTTTTGGACGAATGTTCCACCTTGCACCGCAAATGTTGCACCCTGTGGATATCGATTCTTCGGATGACCATAACTGTTGGCTCGTTTAGAGTTACGGGAGCCATAACCAGTCAAAATGAACGTCTCGGTGAGTTCTACCGCTTTGACAGCTATAATCCGTCAATGGATAGTTTCATACCCAAAAAAGTCTATCCGAACCTCAATCGGGTCTCTGAAGTTTTTTGGCCTTCTTTTTTCCATCACGTGAATTTTTACGTTAAAACGGGATCACCGTGGCAGGTCTTCGATTTACCTTCTCTGGAGAGCGGTGCACCATGGTACTGTTCCATTTCAAATCCCTGCACCCACTTCTAAAAGTCGAACGGTGCTGTTTCGGCTTTTTGGACGAATGTTGCCCCTTGCACCGCGAATGTTGCACCCTGTGGATATCGATTCTTCGGACGGCCATAACTGTTGGCTCGTTTTGAGTTACGGGAGCCATAACCAGTCAAAACGAAGGTCTCGGTGAGTTCTACCGCTTTGACAGCTATAAGCCGTCAATGGATAGTTTAATACCCAAAAATGTCTGTCCGAACCTCAATCGGGTCTCTGAAGTTTTTTGGCCTTCTTTTTTCCATCACATGAATTTTTACGTTAAAACGGGATCACCGTGGCTGGTCTTCGATTTACCATCCCTGGAGAGCGGTGCACCATGGTACTGTTCCATTTCAAATCCCTGCGCCCACTTCTAAAAGTCGAACGGTACTGTTTCGGCTTTTTGGACGAATGTTCCACCTTGCACCGCAAATGTTGCACCCTGTGGATATCGATTCTTCGGACGGCCATAACTGTTGGCTTGTTTAGAGTTACGGAAGCCATAACCAGTCAAAATGAAGGTCTCGGTGAGTTCTACTGCTTTGACAGCTAAAAGTCGTCAATGGATAGTTTCATACCCAAAAAAGTCTATCCGAACCTCAATCGGGTCTCTGAAGTTTTTTGGCCTTCTTTTTTCCATCACGTGAATTTTTACGTTAAAACGGGATCACCGTGGCTGGTCTTCGATTTACCTTCCCTGGAGAGCGGTGCACCATGGTACTGTTCCATTTCAAATCCCTGCACCCACTTCTAAAAGTAGAACGGTGCTGTTTCGGCTTTTTGGACGAATGTTGCATCTTGCACCGCGAATGTTGCACCCTGTGGATATCGATTCTTCGGACGGCCATAACTGTTGGCTCGTTTTGAGTTACGGGAGCCATAACCAGTCAAAAAGAAGGTCTTGGTGAGTTCTACCGCTTTGATAGCTATAAGCCGTCAATGGATAGTTTCATACCCAAAAAAGTCTATCCGAACCTCAATCGGGTCTCTGAAGTTTTTTGGCCTTCTTTTTTCCATCACATGAATTTTTATGTTAAAACGGGATCGCCGTGGCTGGTCTTCGATTTACCATCCCTGGAGAGCGGTGCACCATGGTACTGTTCCATTTCAAATCCCTGCGCCCACTTCTAAAAGTCGAACGGTACTGTTTCGGCGTTTTGGACGAATGTTCCACCTTGCACCGCAAATGTTGCACCCTGTGGATATCGATTCTTCGGACGACCATAACTGTTGGCTCGTTTAGATTTACGGGAGCCATAACCAGTCAAAATGAAGGTCTCGGTGAGTTCTACTACTTTGACAACTAAAAGTCGTCAATGGATAGTTTCATACCCAAAAAAGTCTATGCGAACCTCAATCGGGTCTTTGAAGTTTTTTGGCCTTCTTTTTTCCATCACGTGAATTTTTACGTTAAAACGGGATCACCATGGCTGGTCTTCGATTTACCTTCCCTGGAGAGCGGTGCACCATGGTACTGTTCCATTTCAAATCCCTGCACCCACTTCTAAAAGTCGAATGGTGCTGTTTCGGCTTTTTGGACGAATGTTGCACCTTGTACCGCGAATGTTGCACCCTGTGGATATCGATTCTTCGGACGGTCATAACGGTTGGCTCGTTTAGAGTTACGGGAGCCATAACCAATCAAAACGAAGGTCTTGGTTAGTTCTACCGCTTTGACAGCAATTAGCCGTCAATGGATAGTTTCATACCCAAAAAAGTCTATCCGAACCTCAATCGGGTGTCTGAAGTTTTTTGGCCTTCTTTTTTCCATCACGTGAATTTTTACGTTAAAATGGGATCACCGTGGCTGGTCTTCGATTTACCTTCCCTGGAGAGTGGTGCACCATGGTACTGTTCCATTTCAAATCCCTGCACCCACTTCTAAAAGTAGAACAGTGCTGTTTCGGCTTTTTGGACGAATGTTGCACCTTGCACCGCAAATATTGCACCCTGTGGATATCGATTCTTTGGACGACCATAACTGTTGGCTCGTTTAGAGTTACGGGAGCCATAACCAATCAAAATGAAGGTCTTGGTGAGTTCTACCGCTTTGACAGCAATAAGCCATCAATGGATAGTTTCATACCCAAAAAAGTCTATCCGAACCTCAATCGGGTCTCTGAAGTTTTTCGGCCTTCTTTTTTCCATCACGTGAATTTTTACGTTAAAACGGGAGCACCATGGCTGGTCTTCGATTTACCTTCCCTGGAGAGCGGTGCACCATGGTACTATTCCATTTCAAATCCATGCACCCAGTTCTAAAAGTCGAACGGTGCTGTTTCGGCTTTTTGGACGAATGTTGCACCTTGCACCGCGAATTTTGCACCCTATGGATATCGATTCTTCGTACGGCCATAACTGTTGGCTCGTTTAGAGTTACAGGAGCCATAACCAGTCAAAACGAAGGTCTCGGTGAGTTCTACCGCTTTAACAGCTATAAGCCATCAATGGATAGTTTAATACCCAAAAATGTCTGTCCGAACCTCAATCGGGTCTCTGAAGTTTTTTGGCCTTCTTTTTTCCATCACGTGAATTTTTACGTTTAAACGGGATCACCGTGGCAGGTCTTCGATTTACCTTCTCTGGAGAGCGGTGCACCATGGTACTATTCCATTTCAAATCCCTGCACCCACTTCTAAAAGTCGAACGGTGCTGTTTCGGCTTTTTGGTCGAATGTTGCACCTTGCACCGCGAATGTTGCACCCTGTGGATATCGATTCTTCGGACGGCCATAACTGTTGTCTCGTTTTGAGTTACGGGAGCCATAACCAGTCAAAACGAAGGTCTCGGTGAGTTCTACCGCTTTGACAGCTATAAGCCGTCAATGCATATTTTCATACTCAAAAAAGTCTATCCGAACCTCAATCGGGTCTTTGAAGTTTTTTGGCCTTCTTTTTTCCATCACATGAATTCTTACGTTAAAACGGGATCACCGTGGCTGGTCTTCGATTTACCATCCCTGTAGAGCAGTGCACCATGGTACTGTTCCATTTCAAATCCCTACGCTCACTTCTAAAAGTCGAACGGTGCTGTTTCGGCTTTTTGGACGAATGTTCCACCTTGCACCGCAAATGTTGCATCCTGTGGATATCGATTCTTCGGACGGCCATAACTGTTGGCTCGTTTAGAGTTACGGGAGCCATAACCTGTCAAAACGAAGGTCTCGGTGAGTTCTACCACTTTGACGGCTATAAGCCATCAATGGATAGTTTCATACCCAAAAAAGTCTATTCGAACCTCAATCGGGTCTCTGAAGTTTTTTGGCCTTCTTTTTTCCATCATGTTAATTTTTACGTTAATAGGGATCACCGTGGCTGGTCTTCGATTTACCTTCCCTGGAGAGCGGTGCACCATGGTACTGTTCCATTTCAAATCCCTGCACCCCCTTCTAAAAGTCGAACGGTGCTGTTTCGGCTTTTTGGACGAATGTTGCACCTTGCACCGCAAATGTTGCACCCTGTGCATATCGATTCTTCGGACGGCCATAACAGTTGGCTCGTTTAGAGTTACAGGAGCCATAACTAGTCAAAACGAAGGTCTCGGTGAGTTCTACTGCTTTGACAGCTATAAGCCGTCAATGGATAGTTTCATACCCAAAAAAGTCTATCCGAACCTCAATCGGGTCTCTGAAGTTTTTTGGCCTTCTTTTTTCCATCACGTGAATTTTTACGTTAAAACGGGATCACCGTGGCTGGTCTTCGATTTACCTTCCTTGGAGAGCGGTGCACCATGGTACTGTTCCATTTCAAATCCCTACACCCACTTCTAAAAATGGAACGGTGCTGTTTCGGCTTTTTGGACGAATGTTGCACCTTGCACCGCGAATGTTGCACCCTGTGGATATCGATTCTTCGGACGGCCATAACTGTTGGCTCGTTTAGAGTTATGGGAACCATAACCAGTCAAAATGAAGGTCTCGGTGAGATCTACCGCTTTGACAGCTATAAGCCGTCAATGGATAGTTTCATACCCAAAAGAGTCTATCTGAACCTCAATCGGGTCTCTGAAGTTTTTTGGCCTTCTTTTTTCCATCACGTGAATTTTTACGTTAAAATGGGATCACCGTGGCTGGTCTTCGATTTACCTTCCTTGGAGAGCGGTGCACCATGGTAGTGTTCCATTTCAAATCCCTGCACCCACTTCTAAATGTCGAACGGTGCTGTTTCGGCTTTTTGGACGAATGTTGCACCTTGCATCGCGAATGTTGCATCCTGTGGATATCGATTCTTCGGACGGCCATAACTGTTGGCTCGTTTAGAGTTACGGGAGCCATAACCAGTCAAAATGAAGGTCTCGGTGAGTTCTACTTCTTTGACAACTATAAGCCATCAATGGATAGTTTCATACCCAAAAAAGTCTATCCGAACCTCAATCGGGTATCTGAAGTTTTTTGTCTTCTTTTTTCCATCACGTGAATTTTTATGTTAAAACGGGATCACAGTGGCTGGTCTTCGATTTACCTTCCCTGGAGAGCGATGCACCATGGTACTGTTCCATTTCAAATCCCTGCACCCACTTCTAAAAGTCGAACGGTGTTGTTTCGGCTTTTTGGACGAATGTTGCACCTTGCACCGCGAATGTTGCACCCTATGGATATCGATTCTTCGGACGGCCATAACTGTTGGCTCGTTTAGAGTTACGGGAGCCGTAATCAGTCAAAACGAAGGACTCGGTGAGTTCTAGCTCTTTGATAGTTATAAGCCGTCAATGGATAGTTTCATACCCAAAAAAATCTATCCAAACCTCAATCGGGTCTTTGAAGAATTTTGGCCTTCTTTTTTCCATCACGTGAATTTTTACTTTAAAATGGGATTACCTTGGCTAGTCTTCGATTTACTTTCCCTGGAGAGCGGTGCACCATGGTACTGTTCCATTTCAAATCTCTGCACCAACTTTTAAAAGTCGAACGGTGCTGTTTCGGATTTTTGGACGAATGTTGCACCTTGCGCCGCGAATGTTGCACCCTGTGCATATCGATTCTTCGGACGGCCATAACTGTTGGCTCGTTTAGAGTTACGGGAGCCAAAACCAGTCAAAACGAAGGTCTCGGTGAGTTCAACCGCTTTGACAGCTATAAGCCGTCAATGGATAGTTTCATACCCAAAAAAGTCTATTTGAACCTCAATCGGGTCTCTGAAGTTTTTTGGCCTTCTTTTTTCCATCACGTGAATTTTTACGTTAAAAGGGATCACCGTGGCTGGTCTTCAATTTAGCTTCCCTGGAGAGCGGTGCACCATGGTACTGTTCCATTTCAAATCCCTGCACCCCCTTCTAAAAGTTGAACGATGCTGTTTCGGCTTTTTGGACGAATGTTGCACCTTGCACCGCGAATGTTGCACCCTGTGGATATCGATTCATCGGACGGCCATAACTGTTGGCTCGTTTAGAGTTACGGGAGCCATAACCTGTCAAAACGAAGGTCTCGGTGAGTTCTACCGCTTTGACATCTATAAGGCGTCAATGGATAATTTCATACCCAAAAAAGTCTATCTGAACCTCAATCGGGTCTCTGATGTTTTTTGGCCTTCTTTTTTCCATCACGTGAATTTTTACGTTAAAACGGGATCACCGTGGCTGGTCTTCGATTTACATTCCCTGGAGAGCGGTGCACCATGGTAGTGTTCCATTTCAAATCCCTGCACCTACTTCTAAAAGTCGAACGGTGCTGTTTTGGCTTTTTGGACGAATGTTGCACCTTGCACCGCGAATGTTGCATCATGTGGATATCGATTCTTCGGAAGGCCATAACTGTTGGCTCGTTTAGAGTTACGGGAGCCATAACCTGTCAAAACAAAGGTCTCGGTGAGTTCTACCGCTTTGACGGCGATAAGCCGTCAATGGATAGTTTCATACCCAAAAAAGTCTATTCGAACCTCAATCTGATCTCTGATGTTTTTTGGCCTCCTTTTTTCCATCACGTGAATATTTACGTTAAAACGGAATCACCGTGGCTGGTCTTCGATTTAGCTTCCCTGGAGAGCGGTGCACCATGGTACTGTTCCATTTCAAATCCCTCCACCCACTTCTAAAAGTCGAACGGTGTTGTTTCGGCTTTTTGGACGAATGTTGCAACTTGCACCGCGAATGTTGCACCCTGTGGATATCGATTCTTCGGACGGCCATAACTGTTGGCTCGTTTAGAGTTACGGCAGCCATAACCAGTCAAAACGAAGGTCTCGGTGAGTTCTACCGCATTGATAGTTTTCATACCCAAAAAAGTCTATCCGAACCTCGATCGGGTCTCTGAAGAATTTTGGCCTTCTTTTTTCCATCACGTGAATTTTTACGTTAAAACGGGATCACCGTGGCTGGTCTTCGATTTACCATCCCTGGAGAGCGGTGCACCATGGTACTGTTCCATTTCAAATCCCTGCACCCCCTTCTAAAAGTCGAACGGTGCTGTTTCGGCTTTTTGGACGAATGTTGCACCTTGCACCGCAAATGTTGCACCCTGTGCATATCGATTCTTCGGACGGCCATAACAGTTGGGTCGTTTAGAGTTACAGGAGCCATAACCAGTCAAAACGAAGGTCTCGGTGAGTTCTACTGCTTTGACAGCTATAAGCCATCAATGGATAGTTTCATACCCAAAAAAGTCTATCCGAACCTCAATCGGGTCTCTGAAGTTTTTTGGCATTCTTTTTTCTATCACGTGAATTTTTACGTTAAAACGGGATCACCGTGGCTGGTCTTCGATTTACCTTCCCTGGAGAGCGGTACACCATGGTACTGTTCCATTTCAAATCCCTGCACCCACTTCTAAAAGTCGAACGGTGCTGTTTCGGCTTTTTGGACGAATGTTGCACCTTGCACCGCGAATGTTGCATCCTGTGGATATCGATTCTTCGGACGGCCATAACTGTTGGCTCGTTTAGAGTTACGGGAGCCATAACCAGTCAAAACGAAGGTCTCGGTGAGTTATACCGCTTTGACAGCTATAAGCCGTCAATGGATAGTTTCATACCCAAAAAAGTCTATCCGAACCTCAGTCGGGTCTTTGAAGTTTTTTGGCCTTCTTTTTTCCATCACGTGAATTTTTACGTTAAAACGGGATCACCGTGGCTGGTCTTCGATTTACCTTCCTGGAGAGCGATGCACCATGACGCTGTTCCATTTCAAATCCCTGCACCCACTTCTAAAAGTCGAACGGTGCTGTTTCGGCTTTTTGGACGAATGTTGCACCTTGCACCGCGAATGTTGCACCCTGTGGATATCGATTTATCGGACGGCCATAACTGTTGGCTCGTTTAGAGTTACAGGAGCCATAACCAGTCAAAACGAAGGTCTCGGTGAGTTCTACCGCTTTGACAGCTATAAGCCGTCAATGGATAGTTTCATACCCAAAAAAGTCTATTCGAACCTCAATCGGGTCTCTGAAGTTTTTTGGCCTTCTTTTTTCCATCATGCGAATTTTTACGTTAAAAGGGATCAACGTGGCTGGTCTTCGATTTACCTTCCCTGGAGAGCGGTGCACCATGGTACTGTTCCATTTCAAATCCCTGCACCCACTTCTAAAAGTCGAACGGTGTTGTTTCGGCTTTTTGGACGAATGTTGCACCTTGCACCGCGAATCTTGCACCCTGTGGATATCGATTCTTCGGACGGCCATAACTGTTGGCTCGTTAAGAGTTACGGGAGCCATTACCAGTCAAAACGAAGGTCTCGGTGAGTTCTACCGCTTTGATAGCTATAAGCCGTCAATGGATAGTTTCATACCCAAAAAAGTCTATCCGAACCTCAATTGGGTCTTTGATGTTTTTTGGCATTCTTTTTTCCATCACGTGAATTTTTACGTTAAAACGGGATCACCGTGGCTGGTCTTCGATTTACCTTCCCTGGAGAGCGGTGCACCATGGTAGTGTTCCATTTCAAATCCCTGCACCCACTTCTAAAAGTCGAACGGTGCTGTTTCGGCTTTTTGGACGAATGTTGCACCTTGCACCGCGAATGTTGCATCCTGTGGATATCGATTCTTCGGACGGCCATAACTGTTGGCTCGTTTAGAGTTACGGGAGCCATAACCTGTGAAAACGAAGGTCTCGGTGAGTTCTACCACTTTGACGGCTATAAGCCATCAATGGATAGTTTCATACCCAAAAAAGTCTATTCGAACCTCAATCGGGTCTCTGAAGGTTTTTGGCCTTCTTTTTTCCATCATGTTAATTCTTACGTTAAAAGGGATCACCGTGGCTGGTCTTCGATTTACCTTCCCTGGAGAGCGGTGCACCATGGTACTGTTCCATTTCAAATCCCTGCACCCCCTTCTAAAAGTCGAACGGTGCTGTTTCGGCTTTTTGGACGAATGTTGCACCTTGCACCGCAAATGTTGCACCCTGTGCATATCGATTCTTCGGACGGCCATAACAGTTGGCTCGTTTAGAGTTACAGGAGCCATAACTAGTCAAAACGAAGGTCTCGGTGAGTTCTTCTGCTTTGACAGCTATTAGCCGTCAATGGATAGTTTCATACCCAAAAAAGTCTATCCGAACCTCAATCGGGTCTCTGAAGTTTTTTGGCCTTCTTTTTTCCATCACGTGAATTTTTACGTTAAAACGGGTTCACCGTGGCTGGTCTTCGATTTACCTTCCTTGTTGAGCGGTGCACCATGGTACTGTTCCATTTCAAATCCCTACACCCACTTCTAAAAATGGAACGGTGCTGTTTCGGCTTTTTGGACGAATGTTGCACCTTGCACCGCGAATGTTGCACCCTGTGGATATCGATTCTTCGGACGGCCATAACTGTTGGCTCGTTTAGAGTTATGGGAACCATAACCAGTCAAAATGAAGGTCTCGGTGAGATCTACCGCTTTGACAGCTATAAGCCGTCAATGGATAGTTTCATACCCAAAAGAGTCTATCTGAACCTCAATCGGGTCTCTGAAGTTTTTTGGCCTTCTTTTTTCCATCACGTGAATTTTTACGTTAAAACGGGATCACCGTGGCTGGTCTTCGATTTACCTTCCTTGGAGAGCGGTGCACCATGGTAGTGTTCCATTTCAAATCCCTGCACCCACTTCTAAAAGTCGAACGGTGCTGTTTCGGCTTTTTGGACGAATGTTGCACCTTGCATCGCGAATGTTGCATCCTGTGGATATCGATTCTTCGGACGGCCATAACTGTTGGCTCGTTTGGAGTTACGGGAGCCATAACCAGTCAAAACGAAGGTCTCGGTGAGTTCTACTGCTTTGACAACTATAAGCCGTCAATGGATAGTTTCATACCCAAAAAAGTCTATCCGAACCTCAATCGGGTATCTGAAGTTTTTTGTCTTCTTTTTTCCATCACGTGAATTTTTATGTTAAAACGGGATCACAGTGGCTGGTCTTCGATTTACCTTGCCTAGAGAGCGATGCACCATGGTACTGTTCCATTTCAAATCCCTGCACCCACTTCTAAAATTCGAACGGTGTTGTTTCGGCTTTTTGGACGAATGTTGCACCTTGCACCGCGAATGTTGCACCCTATGGATATCGATTCTTCGGACGACCATAACTGTTGGCTCGTTTAGAGTTACGGGAGCCGTAATCAGTCAAAACGAAGGACTCGGTGAGTTCTACCTCTTTGATAGTTATAAGCCGTCAATGGATAGTTTCATACCCAAAAAAGTCTATCCGAACCTCAATCGGGTCTCTGAAATTTTTTGGCCTTCTTTTTTCCATCACGTGAATTTTTACGTTAAAATGGGATTACCGTGGCTAGTCTTCGATTTACCTTCCCTGGAGAGCGGTGCACCATGGTACTGTTCCATTTCAAATCTCTGCACCAACTTTTAAAAGTCGAACGGTGCTGTTTCGGCTTTTTGGACGAATGTTGCACCTTGCGCCGCGAATGTTGCACCCTGTGCATATCGATTCTTCGGACGGCCATAACTGTTGGCTCGTTTAGAGTTACGGGAGCCATAACCAGTCAAAATGAAGGTCTCAGTGAGTTCAACCGCTTTGACAGCTATAAGCCGTCAATGGATAGTTTCATACCCAAAAAAGTCTATTTGAACCTCAATCGGGTCTCTGAAGTTTTTTGGCCTTCTTTTTTCCATCACGTGAATTTTTACGTTAAAAGGGATCACCGTGGCTGGTCTTCAATTTACCTTCCCTGGAGAGCGGTGCACCATGGTACTGTTCCATTTCAAATCCCTGCACCCCCTTCTAAAAGTCGAACGGTGCTGTTTCGGCTTTTTGGACGAATGTTGCACCTTGCACCGCGAATGTTGCACCCTGTGGATATCGATTCATTGGACGGCCATAACTGTTGGCTCGTTTAGAGTTACGGGAGCCATAACCTGTCAAAACGAAGGTCTCGGTGAGTTCTACCGCTTTGACATCTATAAGGCATCAATGGATAGTTTCATACCCAAAAAAGTCTATCCGAACCTCAATCGGGTCTCTGATGTTTTTTGGCCTTCTTTTTTCCATCACGTGAATTTTTACGTTAAAACGGGATCACCGTGGCTGGTCTTCGATTTACCTTCCCTGGAGAGCGGTGCACCATGGTAGTGTTCCATTTCAAATCCCTGCACCCACTTCTAAAAGTCGAACGGTGCTGTTTTGGCTTTTTGGACGAATGTTGCACCTTGCACCGCGAATGTTGCATCATGTGGATATCGATTCTTCGGAAGGCCATAACTGTTGGCTCGTTTAGAGTTACGGGAGCCATAACCTGTCAAAACGAAGGTCTCGGTGAGTTCTACCGCTTTGACGGCGATAAGCCGTCAATGGATAGTTTCATACCCAAAAAAGTCTATTCGAATCTCAATCTGATCTCTAAAGTCTTTTTGGCCTCCTTTTTTCCATCACGTGAATATTTACGTTAAAACGGAATCACCGTGGCTGGTCTTCGATTTAGCTTCCCTAGAGAGCGGTGCACCATGGTACTGTTCCATTTCAAATCCCTCCACTCACTTCTAAAAGTCGAACGGTGTTGTTTCGGCTTTTTGGACGAATGTTGCAACTTGCACCGCGAATGTTGCACCCTGTGGATATCGATTCTTCGGACGGCCATAACTGTTGGCTCGTTTAGAGTTACGGCAGCCATAACCAGTCAAAACGAAGGTCTCGGTGAGTTCTACCGCATTGACAGCTATAAGCCGTCAATGGATAGTTTTCATACCCAAAAAAGTCTATCCGAACCTCAATCGGGTCTTTGAAGAATTTTGGCCTTCTTTTTTCCATCACGTGAATTTTTACGTTAAAACGGGATCACCGTGGCTGGTCTTCGATTTACCTTCCCCGGAGAACGGTGCACCATGGTACTGTTCCATTTCAAATCCCTGCACCCACTTCTAAAAGTGGAACGGTGCTGTTTCAGCTTTTTGGACGAATGTTGCACCTTGCACCGTGAATGTTGCACCCTGTGGATAACGATTCTTCGGACGGCCATAACTGTTGGCTCGTTTAGAGTTACGGGAGCCATAACCAGTAAAAACGAAGGTCTCGGTGAGTTCTACCGCTTTGACAGCTATAAGCCATCAATGGATAGTTTCATACCCAAAAGAGTCTATCTGAACCTCAATCGGGTCTCGGAAGTTTTTTGGCCTTCTTTTTTCCATCACGTGAATTTTTACGTTAAAACGGGATCACCGTGGCTGGTCTTCTATTTACCTTCCCTGGAGAGCGGTGCACCATGGTAGTGTTCCATTTCAAATCCCTGCACCCACTTCTAAAAGTCGAACGGTGCTGTTTGGGCTTTTTGGACGAATGTTGCACCTTGCACCGCGAATGTTGCACCCTGTGGATATCGATTCTTCGGACGGCCATAACTGTTGGCTCGTTTAGAGTTACGGGAGCCATAACCAGTCAAAACGAAGGTCTCGGTGAGTTCTACTGCTTTGACAGCTATAAGCCGTCAATGGATAGTTTCATACCCAAAAAAGTCTATCCGAACCTCAATCGGGTCTCTAAAGTTTTTTGGCCTTCTTTTTTCCATCACGTGAATTTTTACGTTAAAACGGGATCACCGTGGCTGGTCTTCGATTTACCTTCCCTGGAGAGCGATGCACCATGGTACTGTTCCATTTCAAATCCCTGCACCCACTTCTAAAAGTCGAACGGTGCTGTTTCGGCTTTTTGGACGAATGTTGCACCTTGCACCGCGAATGTTGCACCCTATGGATATCGATTCTTCGGACGGCCATAACTGTTGGCTCGTTTAGAGTTACGGGAGCCATAACCAGTCAAAACTAAGGTCTCGATGAGTTCTACCGCTTTGACAGTTATAAGCCGTCGATGGATAGTTTCATACCCAAAAGAGTCTATCTTAACCTCAATCGGGTCTCTGAAGTTTTTTGGCCTTCCTATTTCCATCACGTGAATTTTTACGTTAAAACGGGTTCACCGTGGCTGGTCTTCGATTTACCTTCCCTGGAGAGCGGTGCACCATGGTAGTGTTCCATTTCAAATCCCTGCACCCACTTCTAAAAGTCGAACGGTGTTGTTTCGGCTTTTTGGACGAATGTTGAACCTTGCACCGCGAATGTTGCACCCTGTGGATATCGATTCTTCGGACGACCATAACTGTTGGCTTGTTTAGAGTTACGGGAGCCATAACCAGTCAAAACGAAGGTCTTGGTGAGTTCTACTACTTTGACTGCTATAAGCCGTCAATGGATAGTTTTATACCCAAAAAAGTCTATCCGAACCTCAGTCGGGTCTCTGAAGTTTTTTGGCCTTCTTTTTTCCATCACGTGAATTTTTACGTTAAAATGGGATCACTGTGGCTGGTCTTCGATTTACCTTCCCTGGAGAGCGATGCACCATGGTACTGTTCCATTTCAAATCCCTGCACCCACTTCTAAAAGTCGAACGGTGCTGTTTCGGATTTTTGGACGAATGTTGCACCTTGCACCGTGAATGTAGCACCCTGTGGATATCGATTCTTCGGACGGCCATAACTGTTGGCTCGTTTAGAGTTACGGGAGCCATAACCAGTCAATACGAAGGTCTCGGTGAGTTCTACCACTTTGATAGTTATAAGCCGTCAATGGATAGTTTCATACCCAAAAAAGTCTATCCGAACCTCAATCGGGTCTCTGAAGAATTTTGGCCTTCTTTTTTCCATCACGTGAATTTTTACGTTAGTACGGGATTACCGTGGCTGGTCTTCGATTTACCTTCCCTGGAGAGCGATGCACCATGGTAGTGTTCCATTTCAAATCCCTGCACCCACTTCTAAAAGTCGAACGGTGCTGTTTCGGCTTTTTGGACGAATGTTGCTCCTTGCACCGCGAATGTTGCACCCTGCGGATATCGATTCTTCGGACGGCCATAACTGTTGGCTCGTTTAGAGTTACGGGAGCCATAACCGGTCAAAACGAAGGTCTCGGTGGGTTCTACTGCTTTGACAGCTATAAGCCGTCAATGGATAGTTTCATACCCAAAAAAGTCTATCCGAACCTCAATCGGGTCTCTGAAGAATTTTGGCCTTCTTTTTTCCATCACGTGAATTTTTACGTTAAAACGGGATTACCGTGGCTGGTCTTCGATTTACCTTCCCTGGAGAGCGGTGCACCATGGTAGTGTTCCATTTCAAATCCCTATACCCACTTCTAAAAGTCGAACGGTGCTGTTTCGGCTTTTTGGACGAATGTTGCACCTTGCACCGCGAATGTTGCACCCTGTGGATATCGATTCTTCGGACGGCCATAACTGTTGGCTCGTTTAGAGTTACGGGAGCCATAACCAGTCAAAACGAAGGTCTCGGTGAGTTCTACAGCATTGACAACTATAAGCCGTCAATGGATAGTTTTATACCTAAAAAAGTCTATCCGAACCTCAATCGGGTCTCTGAAGTTTTTTGGCCTTCTTTTTTCCATCACGTGAATTTTTACGTTAAAACGGGATCACCGTGGCTGGTCTTCGATTTACCTTCCTGGAGAGCGATGCACCATGACGCTGTTCCATTTCAAATCCCTGCACCCACTTCTAAAAGTCGAACGGTGCTGTTTCGGCTTTTTTGATGAATGTTGCACCTTGCACCGCGAATGTTGCACCCTGTGGATATCGATTCTTCGGACGGCCATAACTGTTGACTCGTTTAGAGTTACGGGAGCCATAACCAGCCAAAACGAAGGTCTCGGTGAGTTCTACTGCTTTGACAGCTATAAGCCGTCAATGGATAGTTTCATACCCAAAAAAGTCTATCCGAACCTCAATCGGGTCTCTAAAGTTTTTTGGCCTTCTTTTTTCCATCACGTGAATTTTTACGTTAAAACGGGATCACCGTCGCTGGTCTTCGATTTACCTTCCCTGGAGAGCGATGCACCATGGTACTGTTCCATTTCAAATCCCTGCACCCACTTCTAAAAGTCGAACGGTGCTGTTTCGGCTTTTTGGACGAATGTTGCACCTTGCACCGCGAATGTTGCACCCTATGGATATCGATTCTTCGGACGGCCATAACTGTTGGCTCGTTTAGAGTTACGGGAGCCATAACCAGTCAAAACGAAGGTCTCGGTGAGTTCTACCGCTTTGACAGCTATAAGCCGTCGATGGATAGTTTCATACCCAAAAGAGTCTATCTTAACCTCAATCGGGTCTCTGAAGTTTTTTGGCCTTCTTATTTCCATCACGTGAATTTTTACGTTAAAACGGGATCACCGTGGCTGGTCTTCGATTTACCTTCCCTGGAGAGCGGTGCACCATGGTAGTGTTCCATTTCAAATCCCTGCACCCACTTCTAAAAGTCGAACGGTGCTGTTTCGGCTTTTTGGACGAATGTTGAACCTTGCACCGCGAATGTTGCACCCTGTGGATATCGATTCTTCGGACGACCATAACTGTTGGCTTGTTTAGAGTTACGGGAGCCATAACCAGTCAAAACGAAGGTCTTGGTGAGTTCTACTACTTTGACTGCTATAAGCCGTCAATGGATAGTTTTATACATAAAAAAGTCTATCCGAACCTCAATCGGGTCTCTGAAGTTTTTTGGCCTTCTTTTTTCCATCACGTGAATTTTTACGTTAAAATGGGATCACTGTGGCTGGTCTTCGATTTACCTTCCCTGGAGAGCGATGCACCATGGTACTGTTCCATTTTAAATCCCTGCACCCACTTCTAAAAGTCGAACGGTGCTGTTTCGGATTTTTGGACGAATGTTGCACCTTGCACCGTGAATGTTGCACCCTGTGGATATCGATTCTTCGGACGGCCATAACTGTTGGCTCGTTTAGAGTTACGGGAGCCATAACCAGTCAATACGAAGGTCTCGGTGAGTTCTACCACTTTGATAGTTATAAGCCGTCAATGGATAGTTTCATACCCAAAAAAGTCTATCCGAACCTCAATCGGGTCTCTGAAGAATTTTGGCCTTCTTTTTTCCATCACGTGAATTTTTACGTTAGTACGGGATTACCGTGGCTGGTCTTTGATTTACCTTCCCTGGAGAGCGATGCACCATGGTAGTGTTCCATTTCAAATCCCTGCACCCACTTCTAAAAGTCGAACGGTGCTGTTTCGGCTTTTTGGACGAATGTTGCTCCTTGCACCGCGAATGTTGCACCCTGCGGATATCGATTCTTCGGACGGCCATAACTGTTGGCTCGTTTAGAGTTACGGGAGCCATAACCGGTCAAAACGAAGGTCTCGGTGGGTTCTACTGCTTTGATAGCTATAAGCCGTCAATGGATAGTTTCATACCCAAAAAAGTCTATCCGAACCTCAATCGGGTCTCTGAAGTTTTTTGGCCTTCTTTTTTCCATCACGTGAATTTTTACGTTAAAACGGGATCACCGTGGCTAGTCTTCGATTTACCTTCCGTGGAGAGCGATGCACCATGGTACTGTTCCATTCCAAATCCCTGCACCCACTTCTAAAAGTCGAACGGTGCTGTTTCGGCTTTTTGGACGAATGTTGCACCTTGCACCGCGAATGTTGCACCCTGTGGAAATCGATTCTTCGGACGGCCATAACTGTTGGCTCGTTTAGAGTTACGGGAGCCATATCCAGTCAAAACGAAAGTCTCGGTGAGTTCTACCACTTTGATAGTTATAAGCCGACAATGGATAGTTTCATACACAAAAAAGTCTATCCGAACCTCAATCGGGTCTCTGAAGAATTTTGGCCTTCTTTTTTCCATCACGTGAATTTTTACGTTAAAACGGGATTACCGTGGCTGGTCTTCGATTTACCTTCCCTGGAGAGCGGTGCACCATGGTAGTGTTCCATTTCAAATCCCTATACCCACTTCTAAAAGTCGAACGGTGCTGTTTCGGCTTTTTGGACGAATGTTGCACCTTGCACCGCGAATGTTGCACCCTGTGGATATCGATTCTTCGGACGGCCATAACTGTTGGCTCGTTTAGAGTTACGGGAGCCATAACCAGTCAAAACGAAGGTCTCGGTGAGTTCTACAGCATTGACAGCTATAAGCCGTCAATGGATAGTTTTATACCTAAAAAAGTCTATCCGAACCTCAATCGGGTCTCTGAAGTTTTTTGGCCTTCTTTTTTCCATCACGTGAATTTTTACGTTAAAACGGGATCACCGTGGCTGGTCTTCGATTTACCTTCCTGGAGAGCGATGCACCATGACGCTGTTCCATTTCAAATCCCTGCACCCACTTCTAAAAGTCGAACGGTGCTGTTTCGGCTTTTTTGATGAATGTTGCACCTTGCACCGCGAATGTTGCACCCTGTGGATATCGATTCTTCGGACGGCCATAACTGTTGACTCGTTTAGAGTTACGGGAGCCATAACCAGCCAAAACGAAGGTCTCGGTGAGTTCTACTGCTTTGACAGCTATAAGCCGTCAATGGATAGTTTCATACCCAAAAAAGTCTATCCGTACCTCAATCGGGTCTCTAAAGTTTTTTGGCCTTCTTTTTTCCATCACGTGAATTTTTACGTTAAAACGGGATCACCGTGGCTGGTCTTCGATTTACCTTCCCTGGAGAGCGATGCACCATGGTACTGTTCCATTTCAAATCCCTGCACCCACTTCTAAAAGTCGAACGGTGCTGTTTCGGCTTTTTGGACGAATGTTGCACCTTGCACCGCGAATGTTGCACCCTATGGATATCGATTCTTCGGACGGCCATAACTGTTGGCTCGTTTAGAGTTACGGGAGCCATAACCAGTCAAAACGAAGGTCTCGGTGAGTTCTACCGCTTTGACAGCTATAAGCCGTCGATGGATAGTTTCATACCCAAAAGAGTCTATCTTAACCTCAATCGGGTCTCTGAAGTTTTTTGGCCTTCTTATTTCCATCACGTGAATTTTTACGTTAAAACGGGATCACCGTGGCTGGTCTTTGATTTACCTTCCCTGGAGAGCGGTGCACCATGGTAGTGTTCCATTTCAAATCCCTGCACCCACTTCTAAAAGTCGAACGGTGCTGTTTCGGCTTTTTGGACGAATGTTGAACCTTGCACCGCGAATGTTGCACCCTGTGGATATCGATTCTTCGGACGACCATAACTCTTGGCTTGTTTAGAGTTACGGGAGCCATAACCAGTCAAAACGAAGGTCTTGGTGAGTTCTACTACTTTGACTGCTATAAGCCGTCAATGGATAGTTTTATACCCAAAAAAGTCTATCCGAACCTCAATCGGGTCTCTGAAGTTTTTTGGCCTTCTTTTTTCCATCACGTGAATTTTTACGTTAAAACGGGATCACCGTGGCTGGTCTTCGATTTACCTTCCTGGAGAGCGATGCACCATGACGCTGTTCCATTTCAAATCCCTGCACCCACTTCTAAAAGTCGAACGGTGCTGTTTCGGCTTTTTTGATGAATGTTGCACCTTGCACCGCGAATGTTGCACCCTGTGGATATCGATTCTTCGGACGGCCATAACTGTTGACTCGTTTAGAGTTACGGGAGCCATAACCAGCCAAAACGAAGGTCTCGGTGAGTTCTACTGCTTTGACAGCTATAAGCCGTCAATGGATAGTTTCATACCCAAAAAAGTCTATCCGAACCTCAATCGGGTCTCTAAAGTTTTTTGGCCTTCTTTTTTCCATCACGTGAATTTTTACGTTAAAACGGGATCACCGTGGCTGGTCTTCGATTTACCTTCCCTGGAGAGCGATGCACCATGGTACTGTTCCATTTCAAATCCCTGCACCCACTTCTAAAAGTCGAACGGTGCTGTTTCGGCTTTTTGGACGAATGTTGCACCTTGCACCGCGAATGTTGCACCCTATGGATATCGATTCTTCGGACGGCCATAACTGTTGGCTCGTTTAGAGTTACGGGAGCCATAACCAGTCAAAACGAAGGTCTCGGTGAGTTCTACCGCTTTGACAGCTATAAGCCGTCGATGGATAGTTTCATACCCAAAAGAGTCTATCTTAACCTCAATCGGGTCTCTGAAGTTTTTTGGCCTTCTTATTTCCATCACGTGAATTTTTACGTTAAAACGGGATCACCGTGGCTGGTCTTCGATTTGCCTTCCCTGGAGAGCGGTGCACCATGGTAGTGTTCCATTTCAAATCCTTGCACCCACTTCTAAAAGTCGAACGGTGCTGTTTCGGCTTTTTGGACGAATGTTGAACCTTGCACCGCGAATGTTGCACCCTGTGGATATCGATTCTTCGGACGACCATAACTGTTGGCTTGTTTAGAGTTACGGGAGCCATAACCAGTCAAAACGAAGGTCTTGGTGAGTTCTACTACTTTGACTGCTATAAGCCGTCAATGGATAGTTTTATACCCAAAAAAGTCTATCCGAACCTCAATCGGGTCTCTGAAGTTTTTTGGCCTTCTTTTTTCCATCACGTGAATTTTTACGTTAAAATGGGATCACTGTGGCTGGTCTTCGATTTACCTTCCCTGGAGAGCGATGCACCATGGTACTGTTCCATTTCAAATCCCTGCACCCACTTCTAAAAGTCGAACGGTGCTGTTTCGGATTTTTGGACGAATGTTGCACCTTGCACCGTGAATGTTGCACCCTGTGGATATCGATTCTTCGGACGGCCATAACTGTTGGCTCGTTTAGAGTTACGGGAGCCATAACCAGTCAATACGAAGGTCTCGGTGAGTTCTACCACTTTGATAGTTATAAGCCGTCAATGGATAGTTTCATACCCAAAAAAGTCTATCCGAACCTCAATCGGGTCTCTGAAGAATTTTGGCCTTCTTTTTTCCATCACGTGAATTTTTACGTTAGTACGGGATTACCGTGGCTGGTCTTTGATTTACCTTCCCTGGAGAGCGATGCACCATGGTAGTGTTCCATTTCAAATCCCTGCACCCACTTCTAAAAGTCGAACGGTGCTGTTTCGGCTTTTTGGACGAATGTTGCTCCTTGCACCGCGAATGTTGCACCCTGCGGATATCGATTCTTCGGACGGCCATAACTGTTGGCTCGTTTAGAGTTACGGGAGCCATAACCGGTCAAAACGAAGGTCTCGGTGGGTTCTACTGCTTTGATAGCTATAAGCCGTCAATGGATAGTTTCATACCCAAAAAAGTCTATCCGAACCTCAATCGGGTCTCTGAAGTTTTTTGGCCTTCTTTTTTCCATCACGTGAATTTTTACGTTAAAACGGGATCACCGTGGCTAGTCTTCGATTTACCTTCCGTGGAGAGCGATGCACCATGGTACTGTTCCATTCCAAATCCCTGCACCCACTTCTAAAAGTCGAACGGTGCTGTTTCGGCTTTTTGGACGAATGTTGCACCTTGCACCGCGAATGTTGCACCCTGTGGAAATCGATTCTTCGGACGACCATAACTGTTGGCTCGTTTAGAGTTACGGGAGCCATATCCAGTCAAAACGAAAGTCTCGGTGAGTTCTACCACTTTGATAGTTATAAGCCGACAATGGATAGTTTCATACACAAAAAAGTCTATCCGAACCTCAATCGGATCTCTGAAGAATTTTGGCCTTCTTTTTTCCATCACGTGAATTTTTACGTTAAAACGGGATTACCGTGGCTGGTCTTCGATTTACCTTCCCTGGAGAGCGGTGCACCATGGTAGTGTTCCATTTCAAATCCCTATACCCACTTCTAAAAGTCGAACGGTGCTGTTTCGGCTTTTTGGACGAATGTTGCACCTTGCACCGCGAATGTTGCACCCTGTGGATATCGATTCTTCGGACGGCCATAACTGTTGGCTCGTTTAGAGTTACGGGAGCCATAACCAGTCAAAACGAAGGTCTCGGTGAGTTCTACAGCATTGACCGCTATAAGCCGTCAATGGATAGTTTTATACCTAAAAAAGTCTATCCGAACCTCAATCGGGTCTCTGAAGTTTTTTGGCCTTCTTTTTTCCATCACGTGAATTTTTACGTTAAAACGGGATCACCGTGGCTGGTCTTCGATTTACCTTCCTGGAGAGCGATGCACCATGACGCTGTTCCATTTCAAATCCCTGCACCCACTTCTAAAAGTCGAACGGTGCTGTTTCGGCTTTTTTGATGAATGTTGCACCTTGCACCGCGAATGTTGCACCCTGTGGATATTGATTCTTCGGACGGCCATAACTGTTGACTCGTTTAGAGTTACGGGAGCCATAACCAGCCAAAACGAAGGTCTCGGTGAGTTCTACTGCTTTGACAGCTATAAGCCGTCAATGGATAGTTTCATACCCAAAAAAGTCTATCCGAACCTCAATCGGGTCTCTAAAGTTTTTTGGCCTTCTTTTTTCCATCACGTGAATTTTTACGTTAAAACGGGATCACCGTGGCTGGTCTTCGATTTACCTTCCCTGGAGAGCGATGCACCATGGTACTGTTCCATTTCAAATCCCTGCACCCACTTCTAAAAGTCGAACGGTGCTGTTTCGGCTTTTTGGACGAATGTTGCACCTTGCACCGCGAATGTTGCACCCTATGGATATCGATTCTTCGGACGGCCATAACTGTTGGCTCGTTTAGAGTTACGGGAGCCATAACCAGTCAAAACGAAGGTCTCGGTGAGTTCTACCGCTTTGACAGCTATAAGCCGTCGATGGATAGTTTCATACCCAAAAGAGTCTATCTTAACCTCAATCGGGTCTCTGAAGTTTTTTGGCCTTCTTATTTCCATCACGTGAATTTTTACGTTAAAACGGGATCACCGTGGCTGGTCTTCGATTTACCTTCCTTGGAGAGCGGTGCACCATGGTAGTGTTCCATTTCAAATCCCTGCACCCACTTCTAAAAGTCGAACGGTGCTGTTTCGGCTTTTTGGACGAATGTTGAACCTTGCACCGCGAATGTTGCACCTTGTGGATATCGATTCTTCGGACGACCATAACTGTTGGCTCGTTTAGAGTTACGGGAGCCATAACCAGTCAAAACGAAGGTCTCGGTGAGTTCTACTACTTTGACTGCTATAAGCCGTCAATGGATAGTTTCATACCCAAAAAAGTCTATCCGAACCTCAATCGGGTCTCTGAAGTTTTTTGGCCTTCTTTTTTCCATCACGTGAATTTTTACGTTAAAATGGGATCACTGTGGCTGGTCTTCAATTTACCTTCCCTGGAGAGCGATGCACCATGGTACTGTTCCATTTCAAATCCCTGCACCCACTTCTAAAAGTCGAACGGTGCTGTTTCGGATTTTTGGACGAATGTTGCACCTTGCACCGTGAATGTTGCACCCTGTGGATATCGATTCTTCGGACGGCCATAATTGTTGACTCGTTTAGAGTTACGGGAGCCATAACCAGTCAATACGAAGGTCTCGGTGAGTTCTACCACTTTGATAGTTATAAGCCGTCAATGGATAGTTTCATACCCAAAAAAGTCTATCCGAACCTCAATCGGGTCTCTGAAGAATTTTGGCCTTCTTTTTTCCATCACGTGAATTTTTACGTTAGTACGGGATTACCGTGGCTGGTCTTCGATTTACCTTCCCTGGAGAGCGATGCACCATGGTAGTGTTCCATTTCAAATCCCTGCACCCACTTCTAAAAGTCGAACGGTGCTGTTTCGGCTTTTTGGACGAATGTTGCTCCTTGCACCGCGAATGTTGCACCATGCGGATATCGATTCTTCGGACGGCCATAACTGTTGGCTCGTTTAGAGTTACGGGAGCCATAACCGGTCAAAACGAAGGTCTCGGTGGGTTCTACTGCTTTGACAGCTATAAGCCGTCTATGGATAGTTTCATACCCAAAAAAGTCTATACGAACCTCAATCGGGTCTCTGAAGTTTTTTGGCCTTCTTTTTTCCATCACGTGAATTTTTACGTTAAAACGGGATCACCATGGCTAGTCTTCGATTTACCTTCCGTGGAGAGCGATGCACCATGGTACTGTTCCATTCCAAATCCCTGCACCCACTTCTAAAAGTCGAACGGTGCTGTTTCGGCTTTTTGGACGAATGTTGCACCTTGCACCGCGAATGTTGCACCCTGTGGAAATCGATTCTTCGGACGGCCATAACTGTTGGCTCGTTTAGAGTTACGGGAGCCATATCCAGTCAAAACGAAAGTCTCGGTGAGTTCTACCACTTTGATAGTTATAAGCCGTCAATGGATAGTTTCATACCCAAAAAAGTCTATCCGAACCTCAATCGGGTCTCTGAAGAATTTTGGCCTTCTTTTTTCCATCACGTGAATTTTTACGTTAAAACGGGATTACCGTGGCTGGTCTTCGATTTACCTTCCCTGGAGAGCGGTGCACCATGGTAGTGTTCCATTTCAAATCCCTATACCCACTTCTAAAAGTCGAACGGTGCTGTTTTGGCTTTTTGGACGAATGTTGCACCTTGCACCGCGAATGTTGCACCCTGTGGATATCGATTCTTCGGACGGCCATAACTGTTGGCTCGTTTAGAGTTACGGGAGCCATAACCAGTCAAAACGAAGGTCTCGGTGAGTTCTACATCATTGACAGCTATAAGCCGTCAATGGATAGTTTCATACCTAAAAAAGTCTATCCGAACCTCAATCGGGTCTTTGAAGTTTTTTGGCCTTCTTTTTTCCATCACGTGAATTTTTACGTTAAAACGGGATCACCGTGGCTGGTCTTCGATTTACCTTCCTGGAGAGCGATGCACCATGACGCTGTTCCATTTCAAATCCCTGCACCCACTTCTAAAAGTCGAACGGTGCTGTTTCGGCTTTTTGGATGAATGTTGCACCTTGCACCGCGAATGTTGCACCCTGTGGATATCGATTCTTCGGACGGCCATAACTGTTGACTCGTTTAGAGTTACGGGAGCCATAACCAGTCAAAACGAAGGTCTCGGTGAGTTCTACTGCTTTGACAGCTATAAGCCGTCAATGGATAGTTTCATACCCAAAAAAGTCTATCCGAACCTCAATCGGGTCTCTGAAGTTTTTTGGCCTTCTTTTTTCCATCACGTGAATTTTTACGTTAAAACGGGATCACCGTGGCTGGTCTTCGATTTACCTTCCGTGGAGAGCGATGCACCATGGTACTGTTCCATTTCAAATCCCTGCACCCACTTCTAAAAGTCGAACGGTGCTGTTTTGGCTTTTTGGACGAATGTTGCACCTTGCACCGCGAATGTTGCACCCTGTGCATATCGATTCTTCGGACGGCCATAACTGTTGGCTCGTTTAGAGTTACGGGAGCCATAACCAGTCAAAACGAAGGTCTCGGTGAGTTCTACTGCTTTGACAGCTATAAGCCGTTAATGGATAGTTTCATACCCAAAAAAGTCTATCCGAACCTCAATCGGGTCTCTGAAGTTTTTTGTCCTTCTTTTTTCCATCACGTGAATTTTTACGTTAAAACGGGATCACCGTTGCTGGTCTTCGATTTACCTTCCCTGGAGAGCGATGCACCATGGTACTGTTCCATTTCAAATCCCTGCACCCACTTCTAAAAGTCGAACGGTGCTGTTTCGGCTTTTTGGACGAATGTTGCACCTTGCACCGCGAATGTTGCACCCTGTGGATATCGATTCTTCGGACGGCCATAACTGTTGGCTCGTTTAGAGTTACGGGAACCATAACCAGTCAAAACGAAGGTCTCGGTGAGTTCTACCACTTTGATAGTTATAAGCCGTCAATGGATAGTTTCATACCCAAAAAAGTCTATCCGAACCTCAATCGGGTCTCTGAAGAATTTTGGCCTTCTTTTTTCCATCACGTGAATTTTTACGTTAAAACGGGATTACCGTGGCTGGTCTTCGATTTACCTTCCCTGGAGAGCGGTGCACCATGGTAGTGTTCCATTTCAAATCCCTATACCCACTTCTAAAAGTCGAACGGTGCTGTTTCGGCTTTTTGGACGAATGTTGCACCTTGCACCGCGAATGTTGCACCCTGTGGATATCGATTCTTCGGACGGCCATAACTGTTGGCTCGTTTAGAGTTACGGGAGCCATAACCAGTCAAAACGAAGGTCTCGGTGAGTTCTACATCATTGACAGCTATAAGCCGTCAATGGATAGTTTCATACCTAAAAAAGTCTATCCGAACCTCAATCGGGTCTTTGAAGTTTTTTGGCCTTCTTTTTTCCATCACGTGAATTTT
The DNA here is from genome assembly GCA_030737815.1 of Allium fistulosum. Lineage (NCBI taxonomy): Eukaryota > Viridiplantae > Streptophyta > Magnoliopsida > Asparagales > Amaryllidaceae > Allium > Allium fistulosum. Next base: position 8,146,208 of record CM060903.1, on the reverse strand, counting down.
TACGTTAAAACGGGATCACCGTGGCTGGTCTTCGATTTACCTTCCTGGAGAGCGATGCACCATGACGCTGTTCCATTTCAAATCCCTGCACCCACTTCTAAAAGTCGAACGGTGTTGTTTCGGCTTTTTGGATGAATGTTGCACCTTGCACCGCGAATGTTTCACCCTGTGGATATCGATTCTTCGGACGGCCATAACTGTTGACTCGTTTAGAGTTACGGGAGCCATAACCAGTCAAAACGAAGGTCTCGGTGAGTTCTACTGCTTTGACAGCTATAAGCCGTCAATGGATAGTTTCATACCCAAAAAAGTCTATCCGAACCTCAATCGGGTCTCTGAAGTTTTTTGGCCTTCTTTTTTCCATCACGTGAATTTTTACGTTAAAACGGGATCACCGTGGCTGGTCTTCGATTTACCTTCCGTGGAGAGCGATGCACCATGGTACTGTTCCATTTCAAATCCCTGCACCCACTTCTAAAAGTCGAACGGTGCTGTTTTGGCTTTTTGGACGAATGTTGCACCTTGCACCGCGAATGTTGCACCCTGTGCATATCGATTCTTCGGACGGCCATAACTGTTGGCTCGTTTAGAGTTACGGGAGCCATAACCAGTCAAAACGAAGGTCTCGGTGAGTTCTACTGCTTTGACAGCTATAAGCCGTTAATGGATAGTTTCATACCCAAAAAAGTCTATCCGAACCTCAATCGGGTCTCTGAAGTTTTTTGTCCTTCTTTTTTCCATCACGTGAATTTTTACGTTAAAACGGGATCACCGTTGCTGGTCTTCGATTTACCTTCCCTGGAGAGCGATGCACCATGGTACTGTTCCATTTCAAATCCCTGCACCCACTTCTAAAAGTCGAACGGTGCTGTTTCGGCTTTTTGGACGAATGTTGCACCTTGCACCGCGAATGTTGCACCCTGTGGATATCGATTCTTCGGACGGCCATAACTGTTGGCTCGTTTAGATTTACGGGAACCATAACCAGTCAAAACGAAGGTCTCGGTGAGTTCTACCACTTTGATAGTTATAAGCCATCAATGGATAGTTTCATACCCAAAAAAGTCTATCCGAACCTCAATCGGGTCTCTGAAGAATTTTGGCCTTCTTTTTTCCATCACGTGAATTTTTACGTTAAAACGGGATTACCGTGGCTGGTCTTCGATTTACCTTCCCTGGAGAGCGGTGCACCATGGTAGTGTTCCATTTCAAATCCCTATACCCACTTCTAAAAGTCGAACGGTGCTGTTTCGGCTTTTTGGACGAATGTTGCACCTTGCACCGCGAATGTTGCACCCTGTGGATATCGATTCTTCGGACGGCCATAACTGTTGGCTCGTTTAGAGTTACGGGAGCCATAACCAGTCAAAACGAAGGTCTCGGTGAGTTCTACAGCATTGACAGCTATAAGTCGTCAATGGATAGTTTCATACCTAAAAAAGTCTATCCGAACCTCAATCGGGTCTCTGAAGTTTTTTGGCCTTCTTTTTTCCATCACGTGAATTTTTACGTTAAAACGGGATCACCGTGGCTGGTCTTCGATTTACCTTCCTGGAGAGCGATGCACCATGACGCTGTTCCATTTCAAATCCCTGCACCCACTTCTAAAAGTCGAACGGTGCTGTTTCGGCTTTTTGGATGAATGTTGCACCTTGCACCGCGAATGTTGCACCCTGTGGATATCGATTCTTCGGACGGCCATAACTGTTGACTCGTTTAGAGTTACGGGAGCCATAACCAGTCAAAACGAAGGTCTCGGTGAGTTCTACTGCTTTGACAGCTATAAGCCGTCAATGGATAGTTTCATACCCAAAAAAGTCTATCCGAACCTCAATCGGGTCTCTGAAGTTTTTTGGCCTTCTTTTTTCCATCACGTGAGTTTTTACGTTAAAACGGGATCACCGTGGCTGGTCTTCGATTTACCTTCCGTGGAGAGCGATGCACCATGGTACTGTTCCATTTCAAATCCCTGCACCCACTTCTAAAAGTCGAACGGTGCTGTTTCGGCTTTTTGGACGAATGTTGCACCTTGCACCGCGAATGTTGCAACCTGTGCATATCGATTCTTCGGACGGCCATAACTGTTGGCTCGTTTAGAGTTACGGGAGCCATAACCAGTCAAAACGAAGGTCTCGGTGAGTTCTACTGCTTTGACAGCTATAAGCCATAAATGGATAGTTTCATACCCAAAAAAGTCTATCCGAACCTCAATCGGGTCTCTGAAGTTTTTTGTCCTTCTTTTTTCCATCACGTGAATTTTTACGTTAAAACGGGATCACCGTGGCTGGTCTTTGATTTACCTTCCCTGGAGAGCGATGCACCATGGTACTGTTCCATTTCAAATCCCTGCACCCACTTCTAAAAGTCGAACGGTGCTGTTTCGGCTTTTTGGACGAATGTTGCACCTTGCACCGCGAATGTTGCACCCTGTGGATATCGATTCTTCGGACGACCATAACTGTTGGCTCGTTTAGAGTTACGGGAACCATAACCAGTCAAAACGAAGGTCTCGGTGAGTTCTACCACTTTGATAGTTATAAGCCGTCAATGGATAGTTTCATACCCAAAAAAGTCTATCCGAACCTCAATTGGGTCTCTGAAGAATTTTGGCCTTCTTTTTTCCATCACGTGAATTTTTACGTTAAAACGGGATTACCGTGGCTGGTCTTCGATTTACCTTCCTTGGAGATCGGTGCACCATGGTAGTGTTCCATTTCAAATCCCTGTACCCACTTCTAAAAGTCGAACGGTGCTGTTTCGGCTTTTTGGACGAATGTTGCACCTTGCACCGCGAATGTTGCACCCTGTGGATATCGATTCTTCGGACGGCCATAACTGTTGGCTCGTTTAGAGTTACGGGAGCCATAACCAGTCAAAACGAAGGTCTCGGTGATTTCTACAGCTTTGACAGCTATAACCGTCAATGGATAGTTTCATACCCAAAAAAGTCTATCCGAACCTCAATCGGGTCTTTTAAGTTTTTTGGCCTTCTTTTTTCCATCACGTGAATTTTTACGTTAAAACGGGATCACTGTGGCTGGACTTCGATTTACCTTCCTGGAGAGCGATGCACCATGGTACTGTTCCATTTCAAATCCCTGCACCCACTTCTAAAAGTCGAACGGTGCTGTTTCGGCTTTTTGGATGAATGTTGCACCTTGCACCGCGAATGTTGCACCCTGTGGATATCGATTCTTCGGACGGCCATAACTGTTGGCTCGTTTAGAGTTACGGGAGCCATAACCAGTCAAAACGAAGGTCTCGGTGAGTTCTACTGCTTTGACAGCTATAAGCCGTCAATGGATAGTTTCATACCCAAAAAAGTCTATCCGAACCTCAATAGGGTCTCTGAAGTTTTTTGGCCTTCTTTTTTCCATCACGTGAATTTTTACGTTAAAACGGGATCACCGTGGCTGGTCTTCGATTTACCTTCCCTGGAGAGTGATGCACCATGGTACTGTTCCATTTCAAATCCCTGCACCCACTTCTAAAAGTCGAACGGTGCTGTTTCGGCTTTTTGGACGAATGTTGCACCTTGCACCGCGAATGTTGCACCCTGTGCATATCGATTCTTCGGACGGCCATAACAGTTGGCTCGTTTAGAGTTACGGGAGCCATAACTAGTCAAAACGAAGGTCTCGGTGAGTTCTACTGCTTTGACAGCTATAAGCCGTTAATGGATAGTTTCATACCCAAAAAAGTCTATCCGAACCTCAATCGGGTCTCTGAAGTTTTTTGGCCTTCTTTTTTCCATCACGTGAATTTTTACGTTAAAACGGGATCACCGTGGCTGGTCTTCGATTTACCTTCCCTGGAGAGCGATGAACCATGGTACTGTTAAATTTCAAATCCCTGCACCTACTTCTAAAAGTCGAACGGTGTTGTTTCGGCTTTTTGGACGAATGTTGCACCTTGCACCGCGAATGTTGCACACTGTGGATATCGATTCTTCGGACGGCCATAACTGTTGGCTCGTTTAGAGTTACGGGAGCCATAACCAGTCAAAATGAAGGTCCCGGTGAGTTCTATGGCTTTGATAGTTATAAGCCGTCAATGGATAGTTTCATACCCAAAAAAGTCTATCCGAACCTCAATCGGGTCTTTGAAGAATTTTGGCCTTCTTTTTTCCATCACGTGAATTTTTACGTTAAAACGGGATTACCGTGGCTGGTCTTCGATTTACCTTCCCTGGAGAGCGGTGCACCATGGTAGTGTTCCAATTCAAATCCCTGTACCCACTTCTAAAAGTCGAACAGTGCTGTTTCGGCTTTTTGGATGAATGTTGCACCTTGCACCGCGAATGTTGCACCCTGTGGATATCGATTCTTCGGACGGCCATAACTGTTGGCTCGTTTAGAGTTATGGGAGCCATAACCAGTCAAAACGAAGGTCTCGGTGAGTTCTACAGCTTTGACAGCTATAAGCCGTCAATGGATAGTTTCATACCCAAAAAAGTCTATCCGAACCTCAATCGGGTCTTTGAAGTTTTTTGGCCTTCTTTTTTCCATCACGTGAATTTTTACGTTAAAACGGGATCACCGTGGCTGGTCTTCGATTTACCTTCCTGGAGAGCGATGCACCATGGTACTGTTCCATTTCAAATCCCTGCACCCACTTCTAAAAGTCGAACGGTGCTGTTTCGGCTTTTTCGATGAATGTTGCACCATGCACCGCGAATGTTGCACCCTGTGGATATCGATTCTTCGGACGGCCATAACTGTTGGCTCGTTTAGAGTTACGGGAGCCATAACCAGTCAAAACGAAGGTCTCGGTGAGTTCTACTGCTTTGACAGCTATAAGCCGTCAGTGGATAGTTTCATACCCAAAAAAGTCTATCCGAACCTCAATCGGGTCTTTGAAGTTTTTTGGCCTTCTTTTTTCCATCACGTGAATTTTTACGTTAAAACGGGATCACCGTGGCTGGTCTTCGATTTACCTTCCCTGGAGAGCGATGCACCATGGTACTGTTCCATTTCAAATCCCTGCACCCACTTCTAAAAGTCGAACGGTGCTGTTTCGCCTTTTTGGACGAATGTTGCACCTTGCACCGCGAATGTTGCACCCTGTGCATATCGATTCTTCGGACGGCCATAACTGTTGGCTCGTTTAGAGTTACTGGAGCCATAACCAGTCAAAACGAAGGTCTCGCTGAGTTCTATTGCTTTGACAGCTATAAGCCGTCAATGGATAGTTTCATACCCAAAAAAGTCTATCCGAACCTCAATCGGGTCTCTGAAGATTTTTGGTCTTCTTTTTTCCATCACGTGAATTTTTACGTTAAAACGGGATCACCGTGGCTGGTCTTCGATTTACCTTCCCTGGAGAGCGATGCACCATGGTACTGTTCCATTTCAAATCCCTACACCCACTTCTAAAAGTGGAACGGTGCTGTTTCGGCTTTTTGGACGAATGTTGCACCTTGCACCGCGAATGTTGCACCCTGTGGATATCGATTCTTCGGACGGCCATAACTGTTGGCTCGTTTAGAGTTACGGGAGCTATAACCAGTCAAAACGAAGGTCTCGGTGAGTTCTACCGCTTTGATAGCTATAAGTTGTCAATGGATAGTTTCATACCCAAAAAAGTCTATCCGAACCTCAGTCGGGTCTCTGAAGTTTTTTGGCCTTCTTTTTTCCATCACGTGAATTTTTACGTTAAAACGGGATCACCGTGGCTGGTCTTCGATTTACCTTCCCTGGAGAGCGATGCACCATGGTACTGTTCCATTTCAAATCCCTGCACCCACTTCTAAAAGTCGAACGGTGCTGTTTCGGCTTTTTGGACGAATGTTGCACCTTGCACCGCGAATGTTGCACCCTGTGGATATCGATTCTTCGGACGGCCATAACTGTTGGCTCGTTTAGAGTTACGGGAGCTATAACCAGTCAAAACGAAGGTCTCGGTGAGTTCTACCGCTTTGACAGCAATAAGTTGTCAATGGATAGTTTCATACCCAAAAAAGTCTATCCGAACCTCAGTCGGGTCTCTGAAGTTTTTTGGCCTTCTTTTTTCCATCACGTGAATTTTTACGTTAAAACGGGATCACCGTGGCTGGTCTTCGATTTACCTTCCTGGAGAGCGATGCACCATGGTACTGTTCCATTTCAAATCCCTGCACCCACTTCTAAAAGTCGAACGGTGCTGTTTCGGCTTTTTCGATGAATGTTGCACCATGCACCGCGAATGTTGCACCCTGTGGATATCGATTCTTCGGACGGCCATAACTGTTGGCTCGTTTAGAGTTACGGGAGCCATAACCAGTCAAAACGAAGGTCTCGGTGAGTTCTACTGCTTTGACAGCTATAAGCCGTCAGTGGATAGTTTCATACCCAAAAAAGTCTATCCGAACCTCAATCGGGTCTTTGAAGTTTTTTGGCCTTCTTTTTTCCATCACGTGAATTTTTACGTTAAAACGGGATCACCGTGGCTGGTCTTCGATTTACCTTCCCTGGAGAGCGATGCACCATGGTACTGTTCCATTTCAAATCCCTGCACCCACTTCTAAAAGTCGAACGGTGCTGTTTCGCCTTTTTGGACGAATGTTGCACCTTGCACCGCGAATGTTGCACCCTGTGCATATCGATTCTTCGGACGGCCATAACTGTTGGCTCGTTTAGAGTTACTGGAGCCATAACCAGTCAAAACGAAGGTCTCGCTGAGTTCTATTGCTTTGACAGCTATAAGCCGTCAATGGATAGTTTCATACCCAAAAAAGTCTATCCGAACCTCAATCGGGTCTCTGAAGATTTTTGGTCTTCTTTTTTCCATCACGTGAATTTTTACGTTAAAACGGGATCACCGTGGCTGGTCTTCGATTTACCTTCCCTGGAGAGCGATGCACCATGGTACTGTTCCATTTCAAATCCCTACACCCACTTCTAAAAGTGGAACGGTGCTGTTTCGGCTTTTTGGACGAATGTTGCACCTTGCACCGCGAATGTTGCACCCTGTGGATATCGATTCTTCGGACGGCCATAACTGTTGGCTCGTTTAGAGTTACGGGAGCTATAACCAGTCAAAACGAAGGTCTCGGTGAGTTCTACCGCTTTGATAGCTATAAGTTGTCAATGGATAGTTTCATACCCAAAAAAGTCTATCCGAACCTCAGTCGGGTCTCTGAAGTTTTTTGGCCTTCTTTTTTCCATCACGTGAATTTTTACGTTAAAACGGGATCACCGTGGCTGGTCTTCGATTTACCTTCCCTGGAGAGCGATGCACCATGGTACTGTTCCATTTCAAATCCCTGCACCCACTTCTAAAAGTCGAACGGTGCTGTTTCGCCTTTTTGGACGAATGTTGCACCTTGCACCGCGAATGTTGCACCCTGTGCATATCGATTCTTCGGACGGCCATAACTGTTGGCTCGTTTAGAGTTACTGGAGCCATAACCAGTCAAAACGAAGGTCTCGCTGAGTTCTATTGCTTTGACAGCTATAAGCCGTCAATGGATAGTTTCATACCCAAAAAAGTCTATCCGAACCTCAATCGGGTCTCTGAAGATTTTTGGTCTTCTTTTTTCCATCACGTGAATTTTTACGTTAAAACGGGATCACCGTGGCTGGTCTTCGATTTACCTTCCCTGGAGAGCGATGCACCATGGTACTGTTCCATTTCAAATCCCTACACCCACTTCTAAAAGTGGAACGGTGCTGTTTCGGCTTTTTGGACGAATGTTGCACCTTGCACCGCGAATGTTGCACCCTGTGGATATCGATTCTTCGGACGGCCATAACTGTTGGCTCGTTTAGAGTTACGGGAGCTATAACCAGTCAAAACGAAGGTCTCGGTGAGTTCTACCGCTTTGATAGCTATAAGTTGTCAATGGATAGTTTCATACCCAAAAAAGTCTATCCGAACCTCAGTCGGGTCTCTGAAGTTTTTTGGCCTTCTTTTTTCCATCACGTGAATTTTTACGTTAAAACGGGATCACCGTGGCTGGTCTTCGATTTACCTTCCCTGGAGAGCGATGCACCATGGTACTGTTCCATTTCAAATCCCTGCACCCACTTCTAAAAGTCGAACGGTGCTGTTTCGGCTTTTTGGACGAATGTTGCACCTTGCACCGCGAATGTTGCACCCTGTGGATATCGATTCTTCGGACGGCCATAACTGTTGGCTCGTTTAGAGTTACGGGAGCTATAACCAGTCAAAACGAAGGTCTCGGTGAGTTCTACCGCTTTGATAGCTATAAGTTGTCAATGGATAGTTTCATACCCAAAAAAGTCTATCCGAACCTCAGTCGGGTCTCTGAAGTTTTTTGGCCTTCTTTTTTCCATCACGTGAATTTTTACGTTAAAACGGGATCACCGTGGCTGGTCTTCGATTTACCTTCCCTGGAGAGCGATGCACCATGGTACTGTTCCATTTCAAATCCCTGCACCCACTTCTAAAAGTCGAACGGTGCTGTTTCGGCTTTTTGGACGAATGTTGCACCTTGCACCGCGAATGTTGCACCCTGTGGATATCGATTCTTCGGACGGCCATAACTGTTGGCTCGTTTAGAGTTACGGGAGCTATAACCAGTCAAAACGAAGGTCTCGGTGAGTTCTACCGCTTTGATAGCTATAAGTTGTCAATGGATAGTTTCATACCCAAAAAAGTCTATCCGAACCTCAGTCGGGTCTCTGAAGTTTTTTGGCCTTCTTTTTTCCATCACGTGAATTTTTACGTTAAAACGGGATCACCGTGGCTGGTCTTCGATTTACCTTCCCTGGAGAGCGATGCACCATGGTACTGTTCCATTTCAAATCCCTGCACCCACTTCTAAAAGTCGAACGGTGCTGTTTCGGCTTTTTGGACGAATGTTGCACCTTGCACCGCGAATGTTGCACCCTGTGGATATCGATTCTTCGGACGGCCATAACTGTTGGCTCGTTTAGAGTTACGGGAGCTATAACCAGTCAAAACGAAGGTCTCGGTGAGTTCTACCGCTTTGATAGCTATAAGTTGTCAATGGATAGTTTCATACCCAAAAAAGTCTATCCGAACCTCAGTCGGGTCTCTGAAGTTTTTTGGCCTTCTTTTTTCCATCACGTGAATTTTTACGTTAAAACGGGATCACCGTGGCTGGTCTTCGATTTACCTTCCCTGGAGAGCGATGCACCATGGTACTGTTCCATTTCAAATCCCTGCACCCACTTCTAAAAGTCGAACGGTGCTGTTTCGGCTTTTTGGACGAATGTTGCACCTTGCACCGCGAATGTTGCACCCTGTGGATATCGATTCTTCGGACGGCCATAACTGTTGGCTCGTTTAGAGTTACGGGAGCTATAACCAGTCAAAACGAAGGTCTCGGTGAGTTCTACCGCTTTGACAGCAATAAGTTGTCAATGGATAGTTTCATACCCAAAAAAGTCTATCCGAACCTCAATCGGGTCTTTGAAGAATTTTGGCCTTCTTTTTTCCATCACGTGAATTTTTACGTTAAAACGGGATTACCGTGGCTGGTCTTCGATTTACCTTCCCTGGAGAGCGGTGCACCATGGTAGTGTTCCAATTCAAATCCCTGTACCCACTTCTAAAAGTCGAACAGTGCTGTTTCGGCTTTTTGGATGAATGTTGCACCTTGCACCGCGAATGTTGCACCCTGTGGATATCGATTCTTCGGACGGCCATAACTGTTGGCTCGTTTAGAGTTACGGGAGCCATAACCAGTCAAAACGAAGGTCTCGGTGAGTTCTACAGCTTTGACAGCTATAAGCCGTCAATGGATAGTTTCATACCCAAAAAAGTCTATCCGAACCTCAATCGGGTCTTTGAAGTTTTTTGGCCTTCTTTTTTCCATCACGTGAATTTTTACGTTAAAACGGGATCACCGTGGCTGGTCTTCGATTTACCTTCCTGGAGAGCGATGCACCATGGTACTGTTCCATTTCAAATCCCTGCACCCACTTCTAAAAGTCGAACGGTGCTGTTTCGGCTTTTTCGATGAATGTTGCACCATGCACCGCGAATGTTGCACCCTGTGGATATCGATTCTTCGGACGGCCATAACTGTTGGCTCGTTTAGAGTTACGGGAGCCATAACCAGTCAAAACGAAGGTCTCGGTGAGTTCTACTGCTTTGACAGCTATAAGCCGTCAGTGGATAGTTTCATACCCAAAAAAGTCTATCCGAACCTCAATCGGGTCTTTGAAGTTTTTTGGCCTTCTTTTTTCCATCACGTGAATTTTTACGTTAAAACGGGATCACCGTGGCTGGTCTTCGATTTACCTTCCCTGGAGAGCGATGCACCATGGTACTGTTCCATTTCAAATCCCTGCACCCACTTCTAAAAGTCGAACGGTGCTGTTTCGCCTTTTTGGACGAATGTTGCACCTTGCACCGCGAATGTTGCACCCTGTGCATATCGATTCTTCGGACGGCCATAACTGTTGGCTCGTTTAGAGTTACTGGAGCCATAACCAGTCAAAACGAAGGTCTCGCTGAGTTCTATTGCTTTGACAGCTATAAGCCGTCAATGGATAGTTTCATACCCAAAAAAGTCTATCCGAACCTCAATCGGGTCTCTGAAGATTTTTGGTCTTCTTTTTTCCATCACGTGAATTTTTACGTTAAAACGGGATCACCGTGGCTGGTCTTCGATTTACCTTCCCTGGAGAGCGATGCACCATGGTACTGTTCCATTTCAAATCCCTACACCCACTTCTAAAAGTGGAACGGTGCTGTTTCGGCTTTTTGGACGAATGTTGCACCTTGCACCGCGAATGTTGCACCCTGTGGATATCGATTCTTCGGACGGCCATAACTGTTGGCTCGTTTAGAGTTACGGGAGCTATAACCAGTCAAAACGAAGGTCTCGGTGAGTTCTACCGCTTTGATAGCTATAAGTTGTCAATGGATAGTTTCATACCCAAAAAAGTCTATCCGAACCTCAGTCGGGTCTCTGAAGTTTTTTGGCCTTCTTTTTTCCATCACGTGAATTTTTACGTTAAAACGGGATCACCGTGGCTGGTCTTCGATTTACCTTCCCTGGAGAGCGATGCACCATGGTACTGTTCCATTTCAAATCCCTGCACCCACTTCTAAAAGTCGAACGGTGCTGTTTCGGCTTTTTGGACGAATGTTGCACCTTGCACCGCGAATGTTGCACCCTGTGGATATCGATTCTTCGGACGGCCATAACTGTTGGCTCGTTTAGAGTTACGGGAGCTATAACCAGTCAAAACGAAGGTCTCGGTGAGTTCTACCGCTTTGACAGCTATAAGTTGTCAATGGATAGTTTCATACCCAAAAAAGTCTATCTGAACCTCAGTCGGGTCTCTGAAGTTTTTTGGTCTTCTTTTTTCCATCACGTGAATTTTTACGTTAAAACGGGATCACCGTGGCTAGTCTTCGATTTACCTTCCCTGGAGAGCGATGCACCATGGTACTGTTCCATTTCAAATCCCTGCACCCACTTCTAAAAGTGGAACGGTGCTGTTTCGGCTTTTTGGACGAATGTTGCACCTTGCACCGCGAATGTTGCACCCTGTGGATATCGATTCTTCGGACGGCCATAACTGTTGGCTCGTTTAGAGTTACGGGAGCTATAACCAGTCAAAACGAAGGTCTCGGTGAGTTCTACCGCTTTGACAGCTATAAGTTGTCAATGGATAGTTTCATACCCAAAAAAGTCTATCTGAACCTCAGTCGGGTCTCTGAAGTTTTTTGGTCTTCTTTTTTCCATCACGTGAATTTTTACGTTAAAACGGGATCACCGTGGCTAGTCTTCGATTTACCTTCCCTGGAGAGCGATGCACCATGGTACTGTTCCATTTCAAATCCCTGCACCCACTTCTAAAAGTGGAACGGTGCTGTTTCGGCTTTTTGGACGAATGTTGCACCTTGCACCGCGAATGTTGCACCCTGTGGATATTGATTCTTCGGACGGCCATAACTGTTGGCTCGTTTAGAGTTACGGGAGCCATAACCAGTCAAAACGAAGGTCTCGGTGAGTTCTACCGCTTTGACAGCTATAAGTCGTCAATGGATAGTTTCATACCCAAAAAAGTCTATCCGAACCTCAGTCGGGTCTCTGAAGTTTTTTGGCCTTCTTTTTTCCATCACGTGAATTTTTACGTTAAAACAGGATCACCGTGGCTGGTCTTCGACTTAGCTTCCAATAAGAGCAGTGCATCATGGTACCGTTCCATTTTAAATCACTGCACCCACTTCTAAAAGTCGAACGGTGCTGTTTCGGCTTTTTGGACGAATGTTGCACCTTGCACCGCGAATGTTGCACCCTGTGGATATCGATTCTTCGGACGGCCATAACTATTGGCTCGTTTAGAGTTACGGGAGCCATAACCAGTCAAAACGAAGGACTCGGTGAGTTCTACTGCTTTGACAGCTATAAGTCGTCAATGGATAGTTTCATACCCAAAAAAGTCTATTCGAACCTCAGTCGGGTCTCTGAAGTTTTTTGGCCTTCTTTTTTCCATCACGTGAATTTTTACGTTAAAAGGAATCACCATGGCTGGTCTTCGATTTACCTTCCCTGGAGAGCGGTGCACCATGGTACTGTTCCATTTAAAATCCCTGCACCCACTTCTAAAAGTGGAACGGTGCTGTTTCGGCTTTTTGGACGAATGTTGCACCTTGCACCGCGAATGTTGCACCCTGTGGATATCGATTCTTCGGACGGCCATAACTGTTGGCTCGTTTAGAGTTACGGGATCTATAACCAGTCAAAACGAAGGTCTCGGTGAGTTCTACCGCTTTGACAGCTATAAGTTGTCAATGGATAGTTTCATACCCAAAAAAGTCTATCCGAACCTCAGTCGGGTCTCTGAAGTTTTTTGGCCTTCTTTTTTCCATCACGTGAATTTTTACGTTAAAACGGGATCACCGTGGCTGGTCTTCGATTTACCTTCCCTGGAGAGCGATGCACCATGGTACTGTTCCATTTCAAATCCCTGCACCCACTTCTAAAAGTCGAACGGTGCTGTTTCGGCTTTTTGGACGAATGTTGCACCTTGCACCGCGAATGTTGCACCCTATGGATATCGATTCTTCGGACGGTCATAACTGTTGGCTCGTTTAGAGTTACGGGAGCTATAACCAGTCAAAACGAAGGTCTCGGTGAGTTCTACCGCTTTGACAGCTATAAGTTGTCAATGGATAGTTTCATGCCCAAAAAAGTCTATCTGAACCTCAGTCGGGTCTCTGAAGTTTTTTGGTCTTCTTTTTTCCATCACGTGAATTTTTACGTTAAAACGGGATCACCGTGGCTGGTCTTCGATTTACCTTCCCTGGAGAGCGATGCACCATGGTACTGTTCCATTTCAAATCCCTGCACCCACTTCTAAAAGTGGAACGGTGCTGTTTCGGCTTTTTGGACGAATGTTGCACCTTGCACCGCGAATGTTGCACCCTATGCATATCGATTCTTCGGACGGCCATAACTGTTGGCTCGTTTAGAGTTACTGGAGCCATAACCAGTCAAAACGAAGGTCTCGGTGAGTTCTACCACTTTGATAGCTATAAGTTGTCAATGGATAGTTTCATACCCAAAAAAGTCTATCCGAACCTCAGTCGGGTCTCTGAAGTTTTTTGGCCTTCTTTTTTCCATCACGTGAATTTTTACGTTAAAACGGGATCACCGTGGCTGGTCTTCGATTTACCTTCCCTGGAGAGCGATGCACCATGGTACTGTTCCATTTCAAATCCCTGCACCCACTTCTAAAAGTCGAACGGTGCTGTTTCGGCTTTTTGGACGAATGTTGCACCTTGCACCGCGAATGTTGCACCCTGTGGATATCGATTCTTCGGACGGCCATAACTGTTGGCTCGTTTAGAGTTACGGGAGCTATAACCAGTCAAAACGAAGGTCTCGGTGAGTTCTACCGCTTTGACAGCAATAAGTTGTCAATGGATAGTTTCATACCCAAAAAAGTCTATTTGAACCTCAGTCGGGTCTCTGAAGTTTTTTGGTCTTCTTTTTTCCATCACGTGAATTTTTACGTTAAAACGGGATCACCGTGGCTGGTCTTCGATTTACCTTCCCTGGAGAGCGATGCACCATGGTACTGTTCCATTTCAAATCCCTGCACCCACTTCTAAAAGTGGAACGGTGCTGTTTTGGCTTTTTGGACGAATGTTGCACCTTGCACCGCGAATGTTGCACCCTGTGGATATCGATTCTTCGGACGGCCATAACTGTTGGCTCGTTTAGAGTTACGGGAGCCATAACCAGTCAAAACGAAGGTCTCGGTGAGTTCTACCGCTTTGACAGCTATAAGTCGTCAATGGATAGTTTCATACCCAAAAAAGTCTATCCGAACCTCAGTCGGGTCTTTGAAGTTTTTTGGCCTTCTTTTTTCCATCACGTGAATTTTTACGTTAAAACAGGATCACCGTGGCTGGTCTTCGACTTAGCTTCCAATAAGAGCAGTGCACCATGGTACTGTTCCATTTTAAATCACTGCACCCACTTCTAAAAGTCGAACGGTGCTGTTTCGGCTTTTTGGACGAATGTTGCACCTTGCACCGCGAATGTTGCACCCTGTGGATATCGATTCTTCGGACGGCCATAACTATTGGCTCGTTTAGAGTTACGGGAGCCATAACCAGTCAAAACGAAGGTCTCGGTGAGTTCTACTGCTTTGACAGCTATAAGTCGTCAATGGATAGTTTCATGCCCAAAAAAGTCTATTCGAACCTCAGTCGGGTCTTTGAAGTTTTTTGGCCTTCTTTTTTCCATCACGTGAATTTTTACGTTAAAAGGAATCACCGTGGCTGGTCTTCGATTTACCTTCCTTGGAGAGCGGTGCACCATGGTACTGTTCCATTTAAAATCCCTGCACCCACTTCTAAAAGTGGAACGGTGCTGTTTCGGCTTTTTGGACGAATGTTGCACCTTGCACCGCGAATGTTGCACCCTGTGGATATCGATTCTTCGGACGGCCATAACTGTTGGCTCGTTTAGAGTTACGGGAGCTATAACCAGTCAAAACGAAGGTCTCGGTGAGTTCTACCGCTTTGACAGCTATAAGTTGTCAATGGATAGTTTCATACCCAAAAAAGTCTATCCGAACCTCAGTCGGGTCTCTGAAGTTTTTTGGCCTTCTTTTTTCCATCACGTGAATTTTTACGTTAAAACGGGATCACCGTGGCTGGTCTTCGATTTACCTTCCCTGGAGAGCGATGCACCATGGTACTGTTCCATTTCAAATCCCTACACCCACTTCTAAAAGTCGAACGGTGCTGTTTCAGCTTTTTGGACGAATGTTGCACCTTGCACCGCGAATGTTGCACCCTATGCATATCGATTCTTCGGACGGCCATAACTGTTGGCTCGTTTAGAGTTACTGGAGCCATAACCAGTCAAAACGAAGGTCTCGGTGAGTTCTACTGCTTTGACAGCTATAAGCCGTCAATGGATAGTTTCATACCCAAAAAAGTCTATCCGAACCTCAATCGGGTCTCTAAAGTTTTTTGGTCTTCTTTTTTCCATCACGTGAATTTTTACGTTAAAACGGGATCACCGTGGCTGGTCTTCGATTTACCTTCCCTGGAGAGCGATGCACCATGGTACTGTTCCATTTCAAATCCCTGCACCCACTTCTAAAAGTGGAACGATGCTGTTTCGACTTTTTGGACGAATGTTGCACCTTGCACCGCGAATGTTGCACCCTGTGGATATCGATTCTTCGGACGGCCATAACTGTTGGCTCGTTTAGAGTTACGGGAGCCATAACCAGTCAAAACGAAGGTCTCGGTGAGTTCTACCGCTTTGACAGCTATAAGTCGTCAATGGATAGTTTCATACCCAAAAAAGTCTATCCGAACCTCAGTCGGGTCTTTGAAGTTTTTTGGCCTTCTGTTTTCCATCACGTCAATTTTTACGTTAAAACAGGATCACCGTGGCTGGTCTTCGACTTAGCTTCCAATAAGAGCAGTGCACCATGGTACTGTTCCATTTTAAATCACTACACCCACTTCTAAAAGTCGAACGGTGCTGTTTCGGCTTTTTGGACGAATGTTGCACCTTGCACCGCGAATGTTGCACCCTGTGGATATCGATTCTTCGGACGGCCATAACTATTGGCTCGTTTAGAGTTACGGGAGCCATAACCAGTCAAAACGAAGGTCTCGGTGAGTTCTACCGCTTTGACAGCTATAAGCCGTCAATGGATAGTTTCATACCTAAAAAAGTCTATTCGAACCTCAGTCGGGTCTCTGAAGTTTTTTGGCCTTCTTTTTTCCATCATGTGAATTTTTACGTTAAAAGGAATCACCGTGGCTGGTCTTCGATTTACCTTCCCTGGAGAGCGGTGCACCATGGTACTGTTCCATTTCAAATCCCTGCACCCCCTTCTAAAAGTCGAACGTTGCTGTTTCGGCTTTTTGGATGAATGTTGCACCTTGCACCGCGAATGTTGCACCCTATGGATATCGATTCTTCGGACGGCCATAACTGTTGGCTCGTTTAGAGTTACGGGAGCCATAACCAGTAAAAACGAAGGTCTCGGTGAGTTCTAACGCTTTGACTGCTATAAGCCGTCAATGGATAGTTTCATACCCAAAAAAGTCTATCTGAACCTCAATCGGGTCTCTGAAGTTTTTTGGCCTACTTTTTTCCATCACGTGAAATTTTACGTTAAAACGGGATCACCGTGGCTGGTCTTCGATTTACCTTCCCTGGAGAGCGGTGCACCATGGTACTGTTCCATTTCAAATCCCTGCACCCACTTCTAAAAGTGGAACGGTGCTGTTTCGGCTTTTTGGACGAATGTTGCACCTTGCACCGCGAATGTTGCACCCTGTGGATATCGATTCTTCGGACGGCCATAACTGTTGGCTCGTTTAGAGTTACGGGAGCTATAACCAGTCAAAACGAAGGTCTCGGTGAGTTCTACCGCTTTGACAGCTATAAGTTGTCAATGGATAGTTTCATACCCAAAAAAGTCTATCCGAACCTCAGTCGGGTCTCTGAAGTTTTTTGGTCTTCTTTTTTCCATCACGTGAATTTTTACGTTAAAACGGGATCACCGTGGCTGGTCTTCGATTTACCTTCCCTGGAGAGCGATGCACCATGGTACTGTTCCATTTCAAATCCCTGCACCCACTTCTAAAAGTGGAACGGTGCTGTTTCGGCTTTTTGGACGAATGTTGCACCTTGCACCGCGAATGTTGCACCCTGTGGATATCGATTCTTCGGACGGCCATAACTGTTGGCTTGTTTAGAGTTATGGGAGCCATAACCAGTCAAAACGAAGGTCTCGGTGAGTTCTACCGCTTTGACAGCTATAAGTTGTCAATGGATAGTTTCATACCCAAAAAAGTCTATCCGAACCTCAGTCGGGTCTCTGAAGTTTTTTGGCCTTCTTTTTTCCATCACGTGAATTTTTACGTTAAAACAGGATCACCGTGGCTGGTCTTCGACTTAGCTTCCAATAAGAGCAGTGCACCATGGTACTGTTCCATTTTAAATCACTGCACCCACTTCTAAAAGTCAAACGGTGCTGTTTCGGCTTTTTGGACGAATGTTGCACCTTGCACCGCGAATGTTGCACCCTGTGGATATCGATTCTTCGGACGGCCATAACTATTGGCTCGTTTAGAGTTACGGGAGCCATAACCAGTCAAAACGAAGGTCTCGGTGAGTTCTACCGCTTTGACAGCTATAAGCCGTCAATGGATAGTTTCATACCCAAAAAAGTCTATTCGAACCTCAGTCGGGTCTCTGAAGTTTTTTGGCCTTCTTTTTTCCATCACGTGAATTTTTACGTTAAAAGGAATCACCGTGGCTGGTCTTCGATTTACCTTCCCTGGAGAGCGGTGCACCATGGTACTGTTCCATTTAAAATCCCTGCACCCACTTCTAAAAGTGGAACGGTGCTGTTTCGGCTTTTTGGACGAATGTTGCACCTTGCACCGCGAATGTTGCACCTTGTGGATATCGATTCTTCGGACGGCCATAACTGTTGGCTCGTTTAGAGTTACGGGAGCTATAACCAGTCAAAACGAAGGTCTCGGTGAGTTCTACCGCTTTGACAGCTATAAGTTGTCAATGGATAGTTTCATACCCAAAAAAGTCTATCCGAACCTCAGTCGGGTCTCTGAAGTTTTTTGGTCTTCTTTTTTCCATCACGTGAATTTTTACGTTAAAACGGGATCACCGTGGCTGGTCTTCGATTTACCTTCCCTGGAGAGCGATGCACCATGGTACTGTTCCATTTCAAATCCCTGCACCCACTTCTAAAAGTGGAACGGTGCTGTTTCGGCTTTTTGGACGAATGATGCACCTTGCACCGCGAATGTTGCACCCTGTGGATATCGATTCTTCGGACGGCCATAACTGTTGGCTTGTTTAGAGTTACGGGAGCCATAACCAGTCAAAACGAAGGTCTCGGTGAGTTCTACCGCTTTGACAGCTATAAGTTGTCAATGGATAGTTTCATACCCAAAAAAGTCTATCCGAACCTCAGTCGGGTCTCTGAAGTTTTTTGGCCTTCTTTTTTCCATCACGTGAATTTTTACGTTAAAACAGGATCACCGTGGCTGGTCTTCGACTTAGCTTCCAATAAGAGCAGTGCACCATGGTACTGTTCCATTTTAAATCACTGCACCCACTTCTAAAAGTCGAACGGTGCTGTTTCGGCTTTTTGGACGAATGTTGCACCTTGCACCGCGAATGTTGCACCCTGTGGATATCGATTCTTCGGACGGCCATAACTATTGGCTCGTTTAGAGTTACGGGAGCCATAACCAGTCAAAACGAAGGTCTCGGTGAGTTCTACCGCTTTGACAGCTATAAGTCGTCAATGGATAGTTTCATACCCAAAAAAGTCTATTCGAACCTCAGTCGGGTCTCTGAAGTTTTTTGGCCTTCTTTTTTCCATCACGTGAATTTTTACGTTAAAAGGAATCACCGTGGCTGGTCTTCGATTTACCTTCCCTGGAGAGCGGTGCACCATGGTACTGTTCCATTTAAAATCCCTGCACCCACTTCTAAAAGTGGAACGGTGCTGTTTCGGCTTTTTGGACGAATGTTGCACCTTGCACCGCGAATGTTGCACCTTGTGGATATCGATTCTTCGGACGGCCATAACTGTTGGCTCGTTTAGAGTTACGGGAGCTATAACCAGTCAAAACGAAGGTCTCGGTGAGTTCTACCGCTTTGACAGCTATAAGTTGTCAATGGATAGTTTCATACCCAAAAAAGTCTATCCGAACCTCAGTCGGGTCTCTGAAGTTTTTTGGCCTTCTTTTTTCCATCACGTGAATTTTTACGTTAAAACGGGATCACCGTGGCTGGTCTTCGATTTACCTTCCCTGGAGAGCGATGCACCATGGTACTGTTCCATTTCAAATCCCTGCACCCACTTCTAAAAGTCGAACGGTGCTGTTTCGGCTTTTTGGACGAATGTTGCACCTTGCACCGCGAATGTTGCACCCTATGCATATCGATTCTTCGGACGGCCATAACTGTTGGCTCGTTTAGAGTTACTGGAGCCATAACCAGTCAAAACGAAGGTCTCGGTGAGTTCTACTGCTTTGACAGCTATAAGCCGTCAATGGATAGTTTCATACCCTAAAAGTCTATCCGAACCTCAATCGGGTCTCTAAAGTTTTTTGGTCTTCTTTTTTCCATCACGTGAATTTTTACGTTAAAACGGGATCACCGTGGCTGGTCTTCGATTTACCTTCCCTGGAGAGCGATGCACAATGGTACTGTTCCATTTCAAATCCCTGCACCCACTTCTAAAAGTGGAACGGTGCTGTTTCGGCTTTTTGGACGAATGTTGCACCTTGCACCGCGAATGTTGCACCCTGTGGATATCGATTCTTCGGACGGCCATAACTGTTGGCTCGTTTAGAGTTACGGGAGACATAACCAGTCAAAACGAAGGTCTCGGTGAGTTCTACCGCTTTGACAGCTATAAGTCGTCAATGGATAGTTTCATACCCAAAAAAGTCTATCCGAACCTCAGTCGGGTCTTTGAAGTTTTTTGGCCTTCTTTTTTCCATCACGTCAATTTTTCCGTTAAAACAGGATCACCGTGGCTGGTCTTCGACTTAGCTTCCAATAAGAGCAGTGCACCATGGTACTGTTCCATTTTAAATCACTGCACCCACTTCTAAAAGTCGAACGGTGCTGTTTCGGCTTTTTGGACGAATGTTGCACCTTGCACCGCGAATGTTGCACCCTGTGGATATCGATTCTTCGGACGGCCATAACTATTGGCTCGTTCAGAGTTATGGGAGCCATAACCAGTCAAAACGAAGGTCTCGGTGAGTTCTACCGCTTTGACAGCTATAAGCCGTCAATGGATAGTTTCATACCCAAAAAAGTCTATTCGAACCTCAGTCGGGTCTCTGAAGTTTTTTGGCCTTCTTTTTTCCATCACGTGAATTATTACGTTAAAAGGAATCACCGTGGCTGGTCTTCGATTTACCTTCCCTGGAGAGCGGTGCACCATGGTACTGTTCCATTTCAAATCCCTGCACCCCCTTCTAAAAGTCGAACGTTGCTGTTTCGGCTTTTTGGATGAATGTTGCACCTTGCACCGCGAATGTTGCACCCTATGGATATCGATTCTTCGGACGGCCATAACTGTTGGCTCGTTTAGAGTTACGGGAGCCATAACCAGTAAAAACGAAGGTCTCGGTGAGTTCTAACGCTTTGACTGCTATAAGCCGTCAATGGATAGTTTCATACCCAAAAAAGTCTATCTGAACCTCAATCGGGTCTCTGAAGTTTTTTGGCCTACTTTTTTCCATCACGTGAAATTTTACGTTAAAACGGGATCACCGTAGCTGGTCTTCGATTTACCTTCCCTGGAGAGCGGTGCACCATGGTAGTGTTTCATTTCAAATCCCTGCACCCACTTCTAAAAGTCGAACGGTGCTGTTTTGGCTTTTTGGACGAATGTTGCACCTTGCACCGCGAATGTTGCACCCTGTGGATATCGATTCTTCGGACGACCATAACTGTTGGCTCGTTTAGAGTTATGGGAGCCATAACCTGTCAAAACGAAGGTCTCCATGAGTTCTACCGCTTTGATGGCTATAAGCCGTCAATGGATAGTTTCATACCCAAAAAAGTCTATCCGAACCTCAATCGGGACTTTGAAGTTTTTGGCCTTCTTTTTTCCATCACGTGAATTTTTACGTTAAAACGGGATCACCGTGGCTGGTCTTCGATTTAGCTTCCCTGGAGAGCGATGCACCATGGTATTGTTCCATTTCAAATCCCTGCACCCCCTTCTAAAAGTCGAACGTTGCTGTTTCGGCTTTTTGGATGAATGTTGCACCTTGCACCGCGAATGTTGCACCATATGGATATCGATTCTTCGGACGGCCATAACTGTTGGCTCGTTTAGAGTTACGGGAGCCATAACCAGTCAAAACGAAGGTCTCGGTGAGTTCTAACGCTTTGACTGCTATAAGCCGTCAATGGATAGTTTCATACCCAAAAAAGTTTATCCGAACCTCAATCGGGTCTCTGAAGTTTTTTGGCCTTCTTTTTTCCATCACGTGAATTTTTACGTTAAAACGGGATCACCGTGGCTGGTCTTCGATTTACCTTCCCTGCAGAGCGGTGCACCATGGTACCGCTCCATTTCAAATCCCTGCACCCACTTCTAAAAGTCGAACGGTGCTTTTTCGGCTTTTTGGACGAATGTTGCACCTTGCACCGCGAATGTTGCACGCTGTGGATATCGATTCTTCGGACGGCCATAACTGTTGGCTCGTTAAGAGTTACGGGAGCCATAACCAGTCAAAACGAAGGTCTCGATGAGTTCTACCGCTTTGACAGCTATAAGCCATCAATGGATAGTTTCATAACCAAAAAAGTCTATCCGAACCTCAATCGGGTCTCTGAAGAATTTTGGCCTTCTTTTTTTCCATCACGTGAATTTTTACGTTAAAACGGGATCACCGTGGCTGGTCTTCGATTAACCTTCCCTGGAGAGCGGTGCACCATGGTACTGTTCCATTTCAAATCTCTGCACCCACTTTTACAAGTCGAACGGTGCTGTTTCGGCTTTTTGTACGAATGTTGCACCTTGCACCGCAAATGTTGTACCCTGTGCATATCGATTCTTCGGACGGCCATAACTGTTGGCTCGTTTAGAGTTACGGGAGCCATAACCAGTCAAAATGAAGGTCTCGGTGAGTTCTACTGCTTTGATAGTTATAAGCCGTCAATGGATAGTTTCATAACCAAAAAAGTCTATCCGAACCTCAATCGGGTCTTTGAAGAATTTTGGCCTTCTTTTTTCCATCACGTGAATTTTTACGTTAAAACGGGATTACCGTGGCTGGTCTTCGATTTACCTTCCCTGTAGAGCGGTGCACCATGGTACTGTTCCATTTCAAATCTCTGCACCCACTTTTAAAAGTCGAACGTTGCTGTTTCGGCTTTTTGGACGAATGTTGCACCTTGCACCGCGAATGTTGCACCCTGTGCATATCGATTCTTCGAACTGCCATAACTGTTGGCTCGTTTAGAGTTACGGGAGCCATAACCAATCAAAACGAATTTTTGGACGAATGTTGCACCCTGTGGATATCGATTCATCGGACGGCCATAACTGTTGTCTCGTTTAGAGTTACGGGAGCCAAAACCAGTCAAAACGAAGCTCTCAGTGAGTTCTACGGCCTTGACGGCTGTAAGCCGTCAACGGATAGTTTCTGACCCAAAAAAAGCTATCCGAACCTCAATCGGGTCTCTGAAGTTTTTTGGCCTTCTTTTTTCCATCACGTGAATTTTTACGTTAAAACGGGATCACCATGGCTGGTCTTCGATTTACCTTCCCTGGAGAGCGGTGCACCATGGTACTTTTCCATTTCAAATCCCTGCACCCACTTCTAAAAGTCGAACGGCGCAGTTTTGGCTTTTTGGATGAATGTTGCACCTTGCACAGTGAATGTTGCACCCTGTGGATATCGATTCTTCGGACGGCCATAACTGTTGGCTCGTTTAGAGTTACGGGAGCCATAACTAGTCAAAACGAAGCTCTCGGTTAGTTCTACGACATTTACAGCTGTAAGCCGTCAACGGATAGTTCCAAACCCAAAAAAGGCCATCCTAACCTCAATCGGGCCTCTGAAGTTTTTGGCCTTCTTTTTTCCATCACGTGAATTTTTACGTTAAAACGGGATCACCGTTGCTGGTCTTCGATTTACCTTCCCTGGAGAGTTGTTCACCATGGTACTGTTCCATTTCAAATTCCTGCACCCACTTCTAAAAGTTGAACGGCGCTGTTTCGGCTTTTTGGACGATTGTTGCACCTTGCACAACGAATGTTGCACCCTTTGGATATCGATTCTTCGGACGGCCATAACTATTGTCTCGTTTAGAGTTACGGGAGCCATAACCAGTCAAAACGAAGCTCTCGGTGATTTCTACGGCCTTGACAGTTGTAAGCCGTCAACGGATAGTTTCAAATCCAAAAAAAGGCCATCCGAACCTCAATCGGGTCTCTGAAGTTTTTGGCCTTCTTTTTTCCATCACGTGAATTTTTACGTTAAAACGGGATCACCGTTGCTGGTCTTCGATTTACCTTCCCTGTAGAGCGGTTCACCATGGTACTGTTCCATTTCAAATCCCTGCACCCACTTCTAAAAGCAGAATGGCGCTGTTTTGGCTTTTTGGACGAATGTTGCACCTTGCACAGCGAATGTTGCACCCTGTGGATATCGATTCTTCGGACGGCCATAATTGTTGTCTCGTTTAGAGTTACGGGTGCCATTACCAGTCAAAACGAAGCTCTCAATGAGTTCTACGGCCTTGATGGCTGTAAGCCATCAACGGATAGTTTCAAACCCAAAAAAGGCTATCCGAACCTCAATCGGGTCTCTGAAGTTTTTGGCCTTCTTTTTTCCATCACGTGAATTTTTACGTTAAAACGGGATCACCGTTGCTGGTCTTCGATTTACCTTCCCTGGAGAGCGGTTCACCATTGTACTGTTCCATTTCAAATCCCTGCACCCACTTCTAAAAGTCGAACGGCGCTGTTTCGGCTTTTTTGACGATTGTTGCACCTTGCACAGCGAATGTTGCACCATGTGGATATCGATTCTTCGGACGGCCATAACTGTTGTCTCGTTTAGAGTTACGGGAGCCATAACCAGTCAAAACGAAGCCCTCGGTGAGTTCTACGGCCTTGACTGCTGTAAGCCGTCAACGGATAGTTTCAAACCCAAAAAAGGCCATCCGAACCTCAATCGGGTCTCTGAAGTTTTTGGCCTTCTTTTTTCCATCACGTGAATTTTTACGTTAAAACGGGATCACCGTTGCTGGTCTTCGATTTACCTTCCCTGGAGAGCGGTTCACCATGGTACTGTTTCATTTCAAATCCTTGCACCCACTTCTAAAAGTCGAACGGCGCTGTTTCGGCTTTTTGGACGAATGTTGCACCTTGCACGGCGAATGTTGCACCCTATGGATATCGATTCTTCGGACGGCCATAACTGTTGTCTCATTTAGAGTTACAGGAGCCATAACCAGTCAAAACGAAGCTCTCAGTGAGTTCTACGGCCTTGATGGCTGTAGGCCGTCAACGGATAGTTTCAAACCCAAAAAAGGCTATCCGAACCTCAATCGGGTCTCTGATGTTTTTTGGCCTTCTTTTTTCCATCACGTGAATTTTTACGTTAAAAAAGAATCACCGTGGCTGGTCTTCGATTTACCTTCCCTGGAGAGCGGTGCACCATGGTACTGTTCCATTTCAAAACCCTGCACACACTTCTAAAAGTCGAACGGCGCTGTTTTGGCTTTTTGGATGAATGTTGCACCTTGCACAGCGAATGTTGCACCCTATGGATATCGATTCTTCGGACGGCCATAACTGTTGGCTCGTTTAGAGTTACGGGAGCCATAACCAGTAAAAACGAAGCCCTCGGTGAGTTCTACGGCCTTGACTGCTGTAAGCCGTCAGCGGATAGTTTCAAACCCAAAAAAGGCCATCCGAACCTCAATCGGGTCTCTGATGTTTTTGGCCTTCTTTTTTCCATCACGTGAATTTTTACGTTAAAACGGGATCACCGTTGCTGGTCTTCGATTTACCTTCCCTGGAGAGCGGTTCACCATGGTACTGTTCCATTTCAAATCCCTGCACCCACTTCTAAAAGTCGAACGGCGCTGTTTCGGCTTTTTGGACGAATGTTGCACCTTGCACGGCGAATGTTGCACCCTGTGGATATCGATTCTTCGGACGGCCATAACTGTTGTCTCGTTTATAGTTACAGGAGCCATAACCAGTCAAAACGAAGCTCCCAGTGAGTTCTACGGCCTTGATGGCTGTAGGCCGTCAACGGATAGTTTCAAACCCAAAAAAGGCTATCCGAACCTCAATCGGGTCTCTGATCTTTTTTGGCCTTCTTTTTTCCATCACGTGAATTTTTACGTTAAAAAAGAATCACCGTGGCTGGTCTTCGATTTACCTTCCCTGGAGAGCGGTGCACCATGGTACTGTTCCATTTCAAAACCCTGCACACACTTCTAAAAGTCGAACGGCGCTGTTTTGGCTTTTTGGATGAATGTTGCACCTTGCACAGCGAATGTTGCACCCTATGGATATCGATTCTTCGGACGGCCATAACTGTTGGCTCGTTTAGAGTTACGGGAGCCATAACCAGTAAAAACGAAGCTCTCGGTGAGTTCTACGGCCTTGACGGCTGTAAGCCGTCAACGGATAGTTCCAAACCCAAAAAAGGCTATCCGAACCTCAATCGGGTCTCTGAAGTTTTTTTGCCTTCTTTTTTCCATCACGTGAATTTTTACGTTAAAACAGGATCACCGTTGCTGGTCTTCAATTTACCATCCCTGGAGAGCGGTTCAGCATGGTACTGTTCCATTTCAAATCCCTGCACCCACTCCTAAAAGTCGAACGGCGCTGTTTCGGCTTTTTGGACGAATGTTGCACCTTGCACAGCGAATGTTGCACCCTGTGGATATCGATTCTTCGGACGGCCATAACTGTTGTCTCGTTTAGAGTTACGGGAGCCATAACCATTCAAAACGAAGCTCTCGGTGAGTTCAATGGCCTTGACAGCTGTAAGCCGTCAACGGATAGTTCCAAACCCAAAAAAGGCTATTCGAACCTCAATCGGGTCTCTGAAGTTTTTTTGCCTTCTTTTTTCCATCACGTGAATTTTTACGTTAAAACGGGATCACCGTGGCTGGTCTTCGATTTACCTTCCCTGGAGAGCGGTGCACCATGGTACTGTTCCATTTCAAAACCCTGCACACACTTCTAAAAGTCGAACGGCGCTGTTTTGGCTTTTTGGATGAATGTTGCACCTTGCACAGCGAATGTTGCACCCTATGGATATCGATTCTTCGGACGGCCATAACTGTTGGCTCGTTTAGAGTTACGGGAGCCATAACCAGTCAAAACGAAGCTCTCGGTGAGTTCTACGGCCTTGACGGCTGTAAGCCGTCAACGGATAGTTCCAATCCCAAAAAAGGCTATCCGAACCTCAATCGGGTCTCTGAAGTTTTTTTGCCTTCTTTTTTCCATCACGTGAATTTTTACGTTAAAACGGGATCACCGTTGCTGGTCTTCAATTTGCCTTCCCTGGAGAGCGGTTCACCATGGTACTGTTCCATTTCAAATCCCTGCACCCACTTCTAAAAGTCGAACGGCGCTGTTCCGGATTTTTGGACGAATGTTGCACCTTGCACAGCGAATGTTGCACCCTGTGGATATCGATTCTTCGGACGGCCATAACTGTTGTCTCGTTTAGAGTTACGGGAGCCATAACCATTCAAAACGAAGCTCTCGGTGAGTTCTACGGCCTTGACTGCTGTAAGCCATCAACGGATAGTTCCAAACCCAAAAAAGGCTATTCGAACCTCAATCGGGTCTTTGAAGTTTTTTTGCCTTTTTTTTCCATCACGTGAATTTTTACGTTAAAACGGGATCACCGTGGCTTTTCTTCGATTAACCTTCCCTGGAGAGCGGTGCACCATGGTACTGTTCCATTTCAAATCCCTACACACACTTCTAAAAGTCGAACGGCGCTGTTTTGGCTTTTTGGATGAATGTTGTACCTTGCACAGCGAATGTTGCACCCTATGGATATCGATTCTTCGGACGACCATAACTGTTGGCTCGTTTAGAGTTACGGGAGCCATAACTAGTCAAAATGAAGCTCTCGGTTAGTTCTACGGCCTTGACAGCTGTAAGCCATCAACGGATAGTTCCAAACCCAAAAAAGGCTATCCGAACCTCAATCGGGTGTCTGAAGTTTTTTGGCCTTCTTTTTTCCATCACGTGAATTTTTACGTTAAAACGGGATCAGCGTTGCTGGTCTTCGATTTACCTTCCCTGGAGAGCGGTGCAACATGGTACTGTTCCATTTCAAAACCTAGCACACACTTCTAAAAGTCAAACGGCGCTGTTTTGGCTTTTTGGATGAATGTTGCACCTTGCACAGCGAATGTTGCACCCTATGGATATCGATTCTTCGGACGGCCATAACTGTTGGCTCGTTTAGAGTTACGGGAGCCATAACTAGTCAAAACGAAGCTCTCGGTTAGTTCTATGACCTTTACAGCTGTAAGCCATCAACGGATAGTTCCAAACCCAAAAAAGGCCACCCTAACCTCAATCGGGCCTCTGAAGTTTTTGGCCTTCTTTTTTCCATCACGTGAATTTTTACGTTAAAACGGGATCACCGTTGCTGGTCTTCGATTTACCTTCCCTGGAGAGTTGTTCACCAAGGTACTGTTCCATTTCAAATCCCTGCACCCACTTCTAAAAGTTGAACGGCGCTGTTTCGGCTTTTTGGACGATTGTTGCACCTTGCACAACGAATGTTGCACCCTTTGGATATCGATTCTTCGGACGGCCATAACTGTTGTCTCGTTTAGAGTTACGGGAGCCATAACCAGTCAAAACGAAGCTCTCGTTGAGTTCTACGGCCTTGACAGTTGTAAGCCGTCAACGGATAGTTTCAAACCCAAAAAAAGGACATCCGAACCTCAATCGGGTCTCTGAAGTTTTTGGCCTTCTTTTTTCCATCACGTGAATTTTAACGTTAAAACGGGATCACCGTTGCTGGTCTTCGATTTACCTTCCCTGGAGAGCGGTTCACCATGGTACTGTTCCATATCAAATCCCTGCACCCACTTCTAAAAGCCGAACGGCGCTGTTTCGGCTTTTTGGACGAATGTTGCACCTTGCACAGCGAATGTTGCACCCTGTGGATATCGATTCTTCGGACGGCCATAATTGTTGTCTCGTTTAGAGTTACGGGAGCCATTACCAGTCAAAATGAAGCTCTCAATGAGTTCTACGGCCTAGATGGATGTAAGCCATCAACGGATAGTTTCAAACCCAAAAAAGGCTATCCGAACCTCAATCGGGTCTCTGAAGTTTTTGGCCTTCTTTTTTCCATCATGTGAATTTTTACGTTAAAACGGGATCACCGTTGCTGGTCTTCGATTTACCTTCCCTGGAGAGCGGTTCACCATGGTACTGTTCCATTTCAAATCCCTGCACCCACTTCTAAAAGTCGAACGGCGCTGTTTCGGCTTTTTTGACGATTGTTGCACATTGCACAGCGAATGTTGCACCATGTGGATATTGATTCTTCGGACGGCCATAACTGTGGTCTCGTTTAGAGTTACGGGAGCCATAACCAGTCAAAACGAAGCCCTCGGTGAGTTCTACGACCTTGACTGCTGTAAGCCGTCAATGAATAGTTTCAAACCAAAAAAGGCCATCCGAACCTCAATCGGGTCTTTGAAGTTTTTGGCCTTCTTTTTTCCATCACGTGAATTTTTACGTTAAAACGGGATCACCGTTGCTGGTCTTCGATTTACCTTCCCTGGAGAGCGGTTCACCATGGTACTGTTCCATTTCAAATCCCTGCACCCACTTCTAAAAGTCGAACGGCGCTGTTTCGGCTTTTTGGACGAATGTTGCACCTTGCACGGCGAATGTTGCACCCTGTGGATATCGATTCTTCGGACGGCCATAACTGTTGTCTCGTTTAGAGTTACGGGAGCCATAACCAGTCAAAACGAAGCTCTCAGTGAGTTCTACAGCCTTGATGGCTGTAGGCCGTCAACGGATAGTTTCAAACCCAAAAAAGGCTATCCGAAGCTCAATCGGGTTTCTGATGTTTTTTGGCCTTCTTTTTTCCATCACGTGAATTTTTACGTTCAAAAAGGATCACCGTGGCTGGTCTTCGATTTACCTTCCCTGGAGAGCGGTGCACCATGGTACTGTTCTATTTCAAAACCCTGCACACACTTCTAAAAGTCGAACGGCGCTGTTTTGGCTTTTTGGATGAATGTTGCACCTTGCATAGCGAATGTTGCACCCTATGGATATCGATTCTTCGGACGGCCATAACTGTTGGCTCGTTTAGAGTTACGGGAGCCATAACCAGTCAAAACGAAGCACTCGGTGAGTTCTACGGCCTTGATGGCTGTAAGCCGTCAACGGATAGTTCCAAACCCAAAAAAGGCTATCCAAACCTCAATCGGGTCTCTGAAGTTTTTTTGCCTTCTTTTTTCCATCACGTGAATTTTTACGTTAAAACGGGATCACCGTTGCTGGTCTTCAATTTACCTTCCCTGGTGAGCGGTTCACCATGGTACTGTTCCATTTCAAATCCCTGCACCCACTTCTAAAAGTCGAACGGTGCTGTTTCAGCTTTTTGGACGAATGTTGCACCTTGCACAGCGAATGTTGCACCCTGTGGATATCGATTCTTCGGACGGCCATAACTGTTGTCTCGTTTAGAGTTACGGGAGCCATAACCATTCAAAACGAAGCTCTCGGTGAGTTCTACGGCCTTGACTGCTGTAAGCCGTCAACAGATAGTTCCAAACCCAAAAAAGGCTATTCGAACCTCAATCGGGTCTTTGAAGTTTTTTTGCCTTTTTTTTCCATCACGTGGATTTTTACGTTAAAACGGGATCACCGTGGCTGGTCTTCGATTTACCTTCCCTGGAGAGCGGTGTACCATGGTACTGTTCCATTTCAAATCCCTACACACACTTCTAAAAGTCGAACGGCGCTGTTTTGGCTTTTTGGATGAATGTTGTACCTTGCACAGCGAATGTTGCACCCTGTGGATATAGATTCTTCGGACGACCATAACTGTTGGCTCGTTTAGAGTTACGGGAGCCAGAACCAGTCAAAATGAAGCTCTCGGTTAGTTCTACGGCCTTGACAGCTGAAAGCCGTCAACGGATAGTTCCAAACCCAAAAAAGGCTATCCGAACCTCAATCGGGTGTCTGAAGTTTTTTGGCCTTCTTTTTTCCATCACGTGAATTTTTACGTTAAAACGGGATCACCGTTGCTGGTCTTCGATTTACCTTCCCTGGAGAACGGTGCACCATGGTACTGTTCCATTTCAAAACCCTGCACACACTTATAAAAGTCGAACGGCGCTGTTTTGGCTTTTTGGATGAATGTTGCACCTTGCACAGCGAATGTTGCACCCTATGGATATCGATTCTTCGGACGGCCATAACTGTTGGCTCGTTTAGAGTTACGGGAGCCATAACCAGTCAAAACGAAGCTCTCGGTGAGTTCTACGGCCTTGATGGCTGTAAGCCGTCAACGGATAGTTCCAAACCCAAAAAAGGCTATCCGAACCTCAATCGGGTCTCTGAAGTTTTTTTGCCTTCTTTTTTCCATCACGTGAATTTTTACGTTAAAACGGGATCACCGTTGCTGGTCTTCAATTTACCTTCCCTGGAGAGCGGTTCACCATGGTACTGTTCCATTTCAAATCCCTGCACCCACTTCTAAAAGTCGAATGACGCTGTTTCGGCTTTTTGGACGAATGTTGCACCTTGCACAACGAATGTTGCACCCTGTGGATATCGATTCTTCGGACGGCCATAACTGTTGTCTCGTTTAGAGTTACGGGAGCCATAACCATACAAAACGAAGCTCTCAGTGAGTTCAACGGCCTTGACTGCTGTAAGCCGTCAACGGATAGTTCCAAACCCAAAAAAGGTTATTCGAACCTCAATCGGGTCTCTGAAGTTTTTTTGCCTTGTTTTTTCCATCACGTGAATTTTTACGTTAAAACGGGATCGCCGTGGCTGGTCTTCGATTTACCTTCCCTGTAGAGCGGTGCACCATGGTACTGTTCCATTTCAAATCCCTACACACACTTCTAAAAGTCGAACGGCACTGTTTTGGCTTTTTGGATGAATGTTGCACCTTGCACAGCGAATGTTGCACCCTGTGGATATCGATTCTTCGGACGGCCATAACTGTTGGCTCGTTTAGAGTTACGGGAGCCATAACCAGTCAAAATGAAGCTCTCGGTTAGTTCTACGGCCTTGACAGCTGTAAGCCGTCAACGGATAGTTCCAAACCCAAAAAAGGCTATCCGAACCTCAATCGGGTCTCTGAAGTTTTTTGGCCTTCTTTTTTCCATCACGTGAATTTTTACGTTAAAACGGGATCACCGTTGCTGGTCTTCGATTTACCTTCCCTGGAGAGCGGTTCACCATGGTACTGTTCCATTTCAAATCCCTGCACCCACTTCTAAAAGTCGATCGACGTTGTTTCGGCTTTTTGGACGAATGTCGCACCTTGCACAGCGAATGTTGCACCCTGTGGATATCGATTCTTCGGACGGCCATAACTGTTGTCTCGTTTAGAGTTACAGGAGCCATAACCAGTCAAAACGAAGCTCTCGGTGAGTTCTACGGCCTTGATGGCTATAAGCCGTCAACGTATAGTTTCAAACCCAAAAAAGGCTATCCGAACCTCAATCGGGTCTCTGAAGTTTTTTGGCCTTCTTTTTTCCATCACGTGAATTTTTACGTTGAAACGGGATCACCGTTGCTGGTCTTCGATTTACCTTCCCTGGAGAGTGGTTCACCATGGTACTGTTCCATTTCAAATCTCTGCACCCACTTCTAAAAGTCGAACGGCGCTGTTTCGGCCTTTTGGACGAATGTTGCACCTTGCACAGCGAATGTTGCACCCTGTGGATATCGATTCTTCGGACGGCCATAACTGTTGTCTCGTTTAGAGTTACGGGAGCCATAACCAGTCAAAATGAAGCTCTCGGTGAGTTCTATGGCCTTGACCGCTGTAAGCCGTCAACGGATAGTTTCAAACCCAAAAAAGGCTATCCGAACCTCAATCGGGTCTTTGATGTTTTTTGGCCTTCTTTTTTCCATCACGTGAATTTTTACGTTAAAACGGGATCACCGTTGCTGGTCTTCGATTTACCTTCCCTGGAGAGCGGTTCACCATGGTACTGTTACATTTCATATCCCTGCACTCACTT
This sequence comes from Allium fistulosum, assembly GCA_030737815.1. Taxonomy (NCBI): domain Eukaryota; kingdom Viridiplantae; phylum Streptophyta; class Magnoliopsida; order Asparagales; family Amaryllidaceae; genus Allium; species Allium fistulosum. Next base: position 8,113,990 of record CM060903.1, on the reverse strand, counting down.
CTAAAAGTCGAACGGCGCTGTTTCGGCTTTTTGGACGAATGTTGCACCTTGCACAGCGAATGTTGCACCCTGTGGATATCGATTCTTCGGACGGCCATAACTGTTGGCTCGTTTAGAGTTACGGGAGCCATAACCAGTCAAAACGAAGATCTCGGTGAGTTCTACGGCCTTGATGGCTGTAAGCCGTCAACGGATAGTTCCAAACCCAAAAAAGGCTATCCGAACCTCAATCGGGTCTCTGAAGTTTTTTTGCCTTCTTTTTTCCATCACGTGAATTTTTACGTTAAAACGGGATCACCGTTGCTGGTCTTCAATTTACCTTCCCTGGAGAGCGGTTCACCATGGTACTGTTCCATTTCAAATCCCTGCACCCACTTCTAAAAGTCGAACGGCGCTGTTTCGGCTTTTTGGACGAATGTTGCACCTTGCACAGCGAATGTTGCACCCTGTGGATATCGATTGTTCGGACGGCCATAACTGTTGGCTCGTTTAGAGTTACGGGAGCCATAACCAGTCAAAACGAAGATCTCGGTGAGTTCTACGGCCTTGATGGCTGTAAGCCGTCAACGGATAGTTCCAAACCCAAAAAAGGCTATCCGAACCTCAATCGGGTCTCTGAAGTTTTTTTGCCTTCTTTTTTCCATCACGTGAATTTTTACGTTAAAACGGGATCACCGTTGCTGGTCTTCAATTTACCTTCCCTGGAGAGCGGTTCACCATGGTACTGTTCCATTTCAAATCCCTGCACCCACTTCTAAAAGTCGAACGGCGCTGTTTCGGCTTTTTGGACGAATGTTGCACCTTGCACAGCGAATGTTGCACCCTGTGGATATCGATTCTTCGGACGGCCATAACTGTTGTCTCGTTTAGAGTTACGGGAGCCATAACCATTCAAAACGAAGCTCTCAGTGAGTTCAACGGCCTTGACTGCTGTAAGCCGTCAACGGATAGTTCCAAACCCAAAAAAGGTTATTCGAACCTCAATCGGGTCTCTGAAGTTTTTTTTCCTTGTTTTTTCCATCACGTGAATTTTTACGTTAAAACGGGATCACCGTGGCTGGGCTTCGATTTACCTTCCCTGGAGAGCGGTGCACCATGGTACTATTCCATTTCAAATCCCTACACACACTTCTAAAAGTCGAACGGCGCTGTTTTGGCTTTTTGGATGAATGTTGCACCTTGCACAGCGAATGTTGCACCCTGTGGATATCGATTCTTCGGACGGCCATAATTGTTGGCTCGTTTAGAGTTACGGGAGCCATAACCAGTCAAAATGAAGCTCTCGGTTAGTTCTACGGCCTTGACAGCTGTAAGCCGTCAACGGATAGTTCCGAACCCAAAAATGGCTATCCGAACCTCAATCGGGTGTCTGAAATTTTTTGGCCTTCTTTTTTCCATCACGTGAATTTTTACGTTAAAACGGGATCACCGTTGCTGGTCTTCGATTTACCTTCCCTGGAGAGTTGTTCACCAAGGTACTGTTCCATTTCAAATCCCTGCACCCACTTCTAAAAGTCGAACGGCGCTGTTTCGTCTTTTTGGACGATTGTTGCACCTTGCACAGCGAATGTTGCACCCTGTGGATATCGATTCTTCAGACGGCCATAACTGTTGTCTCGTTTAGAGTTACGGGAGCCATAACCAGTCAAAACGATGCCCTTGGTGAGTTCTATGGCCATGACCGCGGTAAGCCGTCAACGGATAGTTTCAAACCCAAAAAAGGCCATCCGAACCTCAATCGGGTCTCTAAAGTTTTTGGCCTTCTTTTTTCCATCACGTGAATTTTTACGTTAAAACGGGATCTCCGTTGCTGGTCTTCGATTTACCTTCCCTGGAGAGCGGTTCACCATGGTACTGTTCCATTTCAAATCCCTGCACCCACTTCTAAAAGTCGAACGGCGCTGTTTCGGCTTTTTGGACGAATGTCGCACCTTGCACAGCGAATGTTGCACCCTGTGGATATCGATTCTTCGGACGGCCATAACTGTTGTCTCGTTTGGAGTTATGGGAGCCAAAACCAGTCAAAACGAAGCTCTCAGTGAGTTCTACGGCCTTGACGGCTATAAGCCGTCAACGGATAGTTTCAAACCCAATAAAGGCTATCCGAACCTCAATGGGTTCTCTGAAGTTTTTTGGCCTTCTTTTTCCCATCACGTGAATTTTTACGTTAAAACGGGATCACCGTGGCTGGTCTTCGATTTACCTTCCCTGGAGAGCGGTGCACCATGGTACTGTTCCATTTCAATTCCCTACACACACTTCTAAAAGTCGAACAGCGCTGTTTTGGCTTTTTGGATGAATGTTGCACCTTGCACAGCGAATGTTGCACCCTATGGATATCGATTCTTCGGACGGCCATAACTGTTGGCTCGTTTAGAGTTACGGGAGCCATAACCAGTCAAAATGAAGCTCTCGGTTAGTTCTACGGCCTTGACAGCTGTAAGCCGTCAACGGATAGTTCCAAACCCAAAAAAGGCTATCCGAACCTCAATCGGGTGTCTGAAGTTTTTTGGCCTTCTTTTTTCCATCACGTGAATTTTTACGTTAAAACGGGATCACCGTTGCTGGTCTTCGATTTACCTTCCCTGGAGAGCGGTTCACCATGGTACTGTTCCATTTCAAATCCCTGCACCCACTTCTAAAAGTCGATCGACGCTGTTTCGGCTTTTTGGACGAATGTCGCACCTTGCACAGCGAATGTTGCACCCTATGGATATCGATTCTTCGGACGGCCATAACTGTTGTCTCGTTTAGAGTTACGGGAGCCATAACCAGTCAAAACGAAGCTCTCGGTGAGTTCTACGGCCTTGATGGCTATAAGCCGTCAACGTATAGTTTCAAACCCAAAAAAGGCTATCCGAACCTCAATCGGGTCTCTGAAGTTTTTTGGCCTTCTTTTTTCCATCACGTGAATTTTTACGTTAAAACGGGATCACCGTTGCTGGTCTTCGATTTATCTTCCCTGGAGAGTGGTTCACCATGGTACTGTTCCATTTCAAATCTCTGCACCCACTTCTAAAAGTCGAACGGCGCTGTTTCGGCCTTTTGGACGAATGTTGCACCTTGCACAGCGAATGTTGCACCCTGTGGATATCGATTCTTCGGACGGCCATAACTGTTGTCTCGTTTAGAGTTACGGGAGCCATAACCAGTCAAAATGAAGCTCTCGGTGAGTTCTATGGCCTTGACCGCTGTAAGCCGTCAACGGATAGTTTCAAACCCAAAAAAGGCTATCCGAACCTCAATCGGGTCTTTGATGTTTTTTGGCCTTCTTTTTTCCATCACGTGAATTTTTACGTTAAAACGGGATCACCGTTGCTGGTCTTCGATTTACCTTCCCTGGAGAGCGGTTCACCATGGTACTGTTCCATTTCAAATCCCTGCACCCACTTCTAAAAGTCTAACGGCGCTGTTTCGGCTTTTTGGACGAATGTTGCACCTTGCACAGCGAATGTTGCACCCTGTGGATATCGATTCTTCGGACGGCCATAACTGTTGTCTCGTTTAGAGTTACGGGAGCCAAAACCAGTCAAAACGAAGCTCTCAGTGAGTTCTACGGCCTTGACGGCTGTAAGCTGTCCCGTCAACGGATAGTTTCGAACCCAAAAAAGGCTATCCGAACCTCAATGGGTTCTCTGAAGTTTTTTGGCCTTCTTTTTTCCATCACGTGAATTTTTACGTTAAAACGGGATCACCGTGGCTGGTCTTCGATTTACCTTCCCTGGAGAGTGGTGCACCATGGTACTGTTCCATTTCAAATCCCTGCACACAATTCTTAAAGTCGAACGACGCTGATTTGGCTTTTTGGATGAATGTTGCACCTTGCACAGCGAATGTTGCACCCTATGGATACCGATTCTTCGGACGGCCATAACTGTTGGCTCATTTAGAGTTACGGGAGCCATAACCAGTCAAAACGAAGCTCTCGGTTAGTTCTACGGCCTTGATAGCTGTAAGCCGTCAACGGATAGTTCCAAACCCAAAAAAGGCTATCCGAACCTCAATCGGGTCTTTGAAGTTTTTTGGCCTTCTTTTTTCCATCACGTGAATTTTTACGTTAAAACAGGATCACCGTTGCTGGTCTTCGATTTACCTTCCCTGGAGAGCGGTTCACCATGGTACTGTTCCATTTCAAATCCCTGCACCCACTTCTAAAAGTCGAACGGCGCTGTTTCGGCTTTTTGGACGAATGTTGCACCTTGCACAGCGAATGTTGCACCCTGTGGATATCGATTCTTCGGACGGCCATAACTGTTGTCTCGTTTAGAGTTACGGGAGCCAAAACTAGTCAAAACGAAGCTCTCAGTGAGTTCTATGGCCTTGACGGCTGTAAGCCGTCAACGGATAGTTTCAAACCCAAAAAAGGCTATCCGAACCTCAATGGGTTCTCTGAAGTTTTTTGGCCTTCTTTTTTCCATCACGTGAATTTTTACGTTAAAACGGGATCACCGTGGCTGGTCTTCGATTTACCTTCCCTGGAGAGCGGTGCACCATGGTACTATTCCATTTCAAATCCCTGCACACACTTCTAAAAGTCGAACGGCGCTGTTTTGGCTTTTTGGATGAATGTTGCACCTTGCACAGCGAATGTTGCACCCTATGGATATCGATTCTTCGGACGGCCATAACTGTTGGCTCGTTTAGAGTTACGGGAGCGATAACCAGTCAAAACGAAGCTCTCGGTTAGTTCTACGGCCTTGACGGCTGTAAGCCGTCAACGGATAGTTCCAAACCCAAAAAAGGCTATCCGAACCTCAATCGGGTCTCTGAAGTTTTTTGGCCTCCTTTTTTCCATCACGTGAATTTTTATGTTAAAACGAGATAACCGTTGCTGGTCTTCGATTTACCTTCCCTGGAGAGCGGTTCACCATGGTACTGTTCCATTTCAAATCCCTGCACCCACTTCTAAAAGTCGAACGGCGCTGTTTCGGCTTTTTGGACGAATGTTGCACCTTGCACAACGAATGTTGCACCCTGTGGATATCGATTCTTCGGACGGCCATAACTGTTGTCTCGTTTAGAGTTACGGGAGCCAAAACCAGTCAAAACGAAGCTCTCAGTGAGTTCTACGTCCTTGACGGCTGTAAGCCATCAACGTATAGTTTCAAACCCAAAAAAGGCTATCCGAACCTCAATCGGGTCTCTGACGTTTTTTGGCCTTCTTTTTTCCATCACGTGAATTTTTACGTTAAAACGGGATCACCGTGGCTGGTCTTCGATTTACCTTCCGTGGAGAGCGGTGCACCATGGTACTGTTCCATTTCAAATCCCTGCACCCACTTCTAAAAGTCGAACGGCGCTGTTTTGGCTTTTTGGATGAATGTTGCACCTTGCACAGCGAATGTTGCACCCTGTGCATATCGATTGTTCGGACGCCATAACTGTTGGCTCGTTTAGAGTTACGGGAGCCATAACCATACAAAACGAAGCTCTCAGTGAGTTCAACGGCCTTGACTGCTGTAAGCCGTCAACGGATAGTTCCAAACCCAAAAAAGGTTATTCGAACCTCAATCGGGTCTCTGAAGTTTTTTTGCCTTGTTTTTTCCATCACGTGAATTTTTACGTTAAAACGGGATCGCCGTGGCTGGTCTTCGATTTACCTTCCCTGTAGAGCGGTGCACCATGGTACTGTTCCATTTCAAATCCCTACACACACTTCTAAAAGTCGAACGGCACTGTTTTGGCTTTTTGGATGAATGTTGCACCTTGCACAGCGAATGTTGCACCCTGTGGATATCGATTCTTCGGACGGCCATAACTGTTGGCTCGTTTAGAGTTACGGGAGCCATAACCAGTCAAAATGAAGCTCTCGGTTAGTTCTACGGCCTTGACAGCTGTAAGCCGTCAACGGATAGTTCCAAACCCAAAAAAGGCTATCCGAACCTCAATCGGGTGTCTGAAGTTTTTTGGCCTTCTTTTTTCCATCACGTGAATTTTTACGTTAAAACGGGATCACCGTTGCTGGTCTTCGATTTACCTTCCCTGGAGAGCGGTTCACCATGGTACTGTTCCATTTCAAATCCCTGCACCCACTTCTAAAAGTCGATCGACGCTGTTTCGGCTTTTTGGACGAATGTCGCACCTTGCACAGCGAATGTTGCACCCTGTGGATATCGATTCTTCGGACGGCCATAACTGTTGTCTCGTTTAGAGTTACAGGAGCCATAACCAGTCAAAACGAAGCTCTCGGTGAGTTCTACGGCCTTGATGGCTATAAGCCGTCAACGTATAGTTTCAAACCCAAAAAAGGCTATCCGAACCTCAATCGGGTCTCTGAAGTTTTTTGGCCTTCTTTTTTCCATCACGTGAATTTTTACGTTGAAACGGGATCACCGTTGCTGGTCTTCGATTTACCTTCCCTGGAGAGTGGTTCACCATGGTACTGTTCCATTTCAAATCTCTGCACCCACTTCTAAAAGTCGAACGGCGCTGTTTCGGCCTTTTGGACGAATGTTGCACCTTGCACAGCGAATGTTGCACCCTATGGATATCGATTCTTCGGACGGCCATAACTGTTGTCTCGTTTAGAGTTACGGGAGCCATAACCAGTCAAAATGAAGCTCTCGGTGAGTTCTATGGCCTTGACCGCTGTAAGCCGTCAACGGATAGTTTCAAACCCAAAAAAGGCTATCCGAACCTCAATCGGGTCTTTGATGTTTTTTGGCCTTCTTTTTTCCATCACGTGAATTTTTACGTTAAAACGGGATCACCGTTGCTGGTCTTCGATTTACCTTCCCTGGAGAGCGGTTCACCATGGTACTGTTACATTTCATATCCCTGCACCCACTTCTAAAAGTCGAACGGCGCTGTTTCGGCTTTTTGGACGAATGTTGCACCTTGCACAGCGAATGTTGCACCCTGTGGATATCGATTCTTCGGACGGCCATAACTGTTGGCTCGTTTAGAGTTACGGGAGCCATAACCAGTCAAAACGAAGATCTCGGTGAGTTCTACGGCCTTGATGGCTGTAAGCCGTCAACGGATAGTTCCAAACCCAAAAAAGGCTATCCGAACCTCAATCGGGTCTCTGAAGTTTTTTTGCCTTCTTTTTTCCATCACGTGAATTTTTACGTTAAAACGGGATCACCGTTGCTGGTCTTCAATTTACCTTCCCTGGAGAGCGGTTCACCATGGTACTGTTCCATTTCAAATCCCTGCACCCACTTCTAAAAGTCGAACGGCGCTGTTTCGGCTTTTTGGACGAATGTTGCACCTTGCACAGCGAATGTTGCACCCTGTGGATATCGATTGTTCGGACGGCCATAACTGTTGGCTCGTTTAGAGTTACGGGAGCCATAACCAGTCAAAACGAAGATCTCGGTGAGTTCTACGGCCTTGATGGCTGTAAGCCGTCAACGGATAGTTCCAAACCCAAAAAAGGCTATCCGAACCTCAATCGGGTCTCTGAAGTTTTTTTGCCTTCTTTTTTCCATCACGTGAATTTTTACGTTAAAACGGGATCACCGTTGCTGGTCTTCAATTTACCTTCCCTGGAGAGCGGTACACCATGGTACTGTTCCATTTCAAATCCCTGCACCCACTTCTAAAAGTCGAACGGCGCTGTTTCGGCTTTTTGGACGAATGTTGCACCTTGCACAGCGAATGTTGCACCCTGTGGATATCGATTCTTCGGACGGCCATAACTGTTGTCTCGTTTAGAGTTACGGGAGCCATAACCATTCAAAACGAAGCTCTCAGTGAGTTCAACGGCCTTGACTGCTGTAAGCCGTCAACGGATAGTTCCAAACCCAAAAAAGGTTATTCGAACCTCAATCGGGTCTCTGAAGTTTTTTTGCCTTGTTTTTTCCATCACGTGAATTTTTACGTTAAAACGGGATCACCGTGGCTGGGCTTCGATTTACCTTCCCTGGAGAGCGGTGCACCATGGTACTATTCCATTTCAAATCCCTACACACACTTCTAAAAGTCGAACGGCGCTGTTTTGGCTTTTTGGATGAATGTTGCACCTTGCACAGCGAATGTTGCACCCTGTGGATATCGATTCTTCGGACGGCCATAATTGTTGGCTCGTTTAGAGTTACGGGAGCCATAACCAGTCAAAATGAAGCTCTCGGTTAGTTCTACGGCCTTGACAGCTGTAAGCCGTCAACGGATAGTTCCGAACCCAAAAATGGCTATCCGAACCTCAATCGGGTGTCTGAAATTTTTTGGCCTTCTTTTTTCCATCACGTGAATTTTTACGTTAAAACGGGATCACCGTTGCTGGTCTTCGATTTACCTTCCCTGGAGAGTTGTTCACCAAGGTACTGTTCCATTTCAAATCCCTGCACCCACTTCTAAAAGTCGAACGGCGCTGTTTCGTCTTTTTGGACGATTGTTGCACCTTGCACAGCGAATGTTGCACCCTGTGGATATCGATTCTTCAGACGGCCATAACTGTTGTCTCGTTTAGAGTTACGGGAGCCATAACCAGTCAAAACGATGCCCTTGGTGAGTTCTACGGCCATGACCGCGGTAAGCCGTCAACGGATAGTTTCAAACCCAAAAAAGGCCATCCGAACCTCAATCGGGTCTCTAAAGTTTTTGGCCTTCTTTTTTCCATCACGTGAATTTTTACGTTAAAACGGGATCTCCGTTGCTGGTCTTCGATTTACCTTCCCTGGAGAGCGGTTCACCATGGTACTGTTCCATTTCAAATCCCTGCACCCACTTCTAAAAGTCGAACGGCGCTGTTTCGGCTTTTTGGACGAATGTCGCACCTTGCACAGCGAATGTTGCACCCTGTGGATATCGATTCTTCGGACGGCCATAACTGTTGTCTCGTTTGGAGTTATGGGAGCCAAAACCAGTCAAAACGAAGCTCTCAGTGAGTTCTACGGCCTTGACGGCTATAAGCCGTCAACGGATAGTTTCAAACCCAATAAAGGCTATCCGAACCTCAATGGGTTCTCTGAAGTTTTTTGGCCTTCTTTTTCCCATCACGTGAATTTTTACGTTAAAACGGGATCACCATGGCTGGTCTTCGATTTACCTTCCCTGGAGAGCGGTGCACCATGGTACTGTTCCATTTCAATTCCCTACACACACTTCTAAAAGTCGAACAGCGCTGTTTTGGCTTTTTGGATGAATGTTGCACCTTGCACAGCGAATGTTGCACCCTATGGATATCGATTCTTCGGACGGCCATAACTGTTGGCTCGTTTAGAGTTACGGGAGCCATAACCAGTCAAAATGAAGCTCTCGGTTAGTTCTACGGCCTTGACAGCTGTAAGCCGTCAACGGATAGTTCCAAACCCAAAAAAGGCTATCCGAACCTCAATCGGGTGTCTGAAGTTTTTTGGCCTTCTTTTTTCCATCACGTGAATTTTTACGTTAAAACGGGATCACCGTTGCTGGTCTTCGATTTACCTTCCCTGGAGAGCGGTTCACCATGGTACTGTTCCATTTCAAATCCCTGCACCCACTTCTAAAAGTCGATCGACGCTGTTTCGGCTTTTTGGACGAATGTCGCACCTTGCACAGCGAATGTTGCACCCTATGGATATCGATTCTTCGGACGGCCATAACTGTTGTCTCGTTTAGAGTTACGGGAGCCATAACCAGTCAAAACGAAGCTCTCGGTGAGTTCTACGGCCTTGATGGCTATAAGCCGTCAACGTATAGTTTCAAACCCAAAAAAGGCTATCCGAACCTCAATCGGGTCTCTGAAGTTTTTTGGCCTTCTTTTTTCCATCACGTGAATTTTTACGTTAAAACGGGATCACCGTTGCTGGTCTTCGATTTATCTTCCCTGGAGAGTGGTTCACCATGGTACTGTTCCATTTCAAATCTCTGCACCCACTTCTAAAAGTCGAACGGCGCTGTTTCGGCCTTTTGGACGAATGTTGCACCTTGCACAGCGAATGTTGCACCCTGTGGATATCGATTCTTCGGACGGCCATAACTGTTGTCTCGTTTAGAGTTACGGGAGCCATAACCAGTCAAAATGAAGCTCTCGGTGAGTTCTATGGCCTTGACCGCTGTAAGCCGTCAACGGATAGTTTCAAACCCAAAAAAGGCTATCCGAACCTCAATCGGGTCTTTGATGTTTTTTGGCCTTCTTTTTTCCATCACGTGAATTTTTACGTTAAAACGGGATCACCGTTGCTGGTCTTCGATTTACCTTCCCTGGAGAGCGGTTCACCATGGTACTGTTCCATTTCAAATCCCTGCACCCACTTCTAAAAGTCTAACGGCGCTGTTTCGGCTTTTTGGACGAATGTTGCACCTTGCACAGCGAATGTTGCACCCTGTGGATATCGATTCTTCGGACGGCCATAACTGTTGTCTCGTTTAGAGTTACGGGAGCCAAAACCAGTCAAAACGAAGCTCTCAGTGAGTTCTACGGCCTTGACGGCTGTAAGCTGTCCCGTCAACGGATAGTTTCGAACCCAAAAAAGGCTATCCGAACCTCAATGGGTTCTCTGAAGTTTTTTGGCCTTCTTTTTTCCATCACGTGAATTTTTACGTTAAAACGGGATCACCGTGGCTGGTCTTCGATTTACCTTCCCTGGAGAGTGGTGCACCATGGTACTGTTCCATTTCAAATCCCTGCACACAATTCTTAAAGTCGAACGACGCTGATTTGGCTTTTTGGATGAATGTTGCACCTTGCACAGCGAATGTTGCACCCTATGGATACCGATTCTTCGGACGGCCATAACTGTTGGCTCATTTAGAGTTACGGGAGCCATAACCAGTCAAAACGAAGCTCTCGGTTAGTTCTACGGCCTTGATAGCTGTAAGCCGTCAACGGATAGTTCCAAACCCAAAAAAGGCTATCCGAACCTCAATCGGGTCTTTGAAGTTTTTTGGCCTTCTTTTTTCCATCACGTGAATTTTTACGTTAAAACAGGATCACCGTTGCTGGTCTTCGATTTACCTTCCCTGGAGAGCGGTTCACCATGGTACTGTTCCATTTCAAATCCCTGCACCCACTTCTAAAAGTCGAACGGCGCTGTTTCGGCTTTTTGGACGAATGTTGCACCTTGCACAGCGAATGTTGCACCCTGTGGATATCGATTCTTCGGACGGCCATAACTGTTGTCTCGTTTAGAGTTACGGGAGCCAAAACTAGTCAAAACGAAGCTCTCAGTGAGTTCTATGGCCTTGACGGCTGTAAGCCGTCAACGGATAGTTTCAAACCCAAAAAAGGCTATCCGAACCTCAATGGGTTCTCTGAAGTTTTTTGGCCTTCTTTTTTCCATCACGTGAATTTTTACGTTAAAACGGGATCACCGTGGCTGGTCTTCGATTTACCTTCCCTGGAGAGCGGTGCACCATGGTACTATTCCATTTCAAATCCCTGCACACACTTCTAAAAGTCGAACGGCGCTGTTTTGGCTTTTTGGATGAATGTTGCACCTTGCACAGCGAATGTTGCACCCTATGGATATCGATTCTTCGGACGGCCATAACTGTTGGCTCGTTTAGAGTTACGGGAGCGATAACCAGTCAAAACGAAGCTCTCGGTTAGTTCTACGGCCTTGACGGCTGTAAGCCGTCAACGGATAGTTCCAAACCCAAAAAAGGCTATCCGAACCTCAATCGGGTCTCTGAAGTTTTTTGGCCTCCTTTTTTCCATCACGTGAATTTTTATGTTAAAACGAGATAACCGTTGCTGGTCTTCGATTTACCTTCCCTGGAGAGCGGTTCACCATGGTACTGTTCCATTTCAAATCCCTGCACCCACTTCTAAAAGTCGAACGGCGCTGTTTCGGCTTTTTGGACGAATGTTGCACCTTGCACAACGAATGTTGCACCCTGTGGATATCGATTCTTCGGACGGCCATAACTGTTGTCTCGTTTAGAGTTACGGGAGCCAAAACCAGTCAAAACGAAGCTCTCAGTGAGTTCTACGTCCTTGACGGCTGTAAGCCATCAACGTATAGTTTCAAACCCAAAAAAGGCTATCCGAACCTCAATCGGGTCTCTGACGTTTTTTGGCCTTCTTTTTTCCATCACGTGAATTTTTACGTTAAAACGGGATCACCGTGGCTGGTCTTCGATTTACCTTCCGTGGAGAGCGGTGCACCATGGTACTGTTCCATTTCAAATCCCTGCACACACTTCTAAAAGTCGAACGGCGCTGTTTTGGCTTTTTGGATGAATGTTGCACCTTGCACAGCGAATGTTGCACCCTGTGCATATCGATTGTTCGGACGCCATAACTGTTGGCTCGTTTAGAGTTACGGGAGCCATAACTAGTCAAAACGAAGCTCTCGTTTAGTTCTACGGCCTTGACAGCTGTAAGCCGTCAACGGATAGTTCCAAACCTAAAAAAGGCTATCCGAACCTCAATCGGGTCTCTGATGTTTTTTGGCCTTCTTTTTTCCATCACGTGAATTTTTACGTTAAAACGGGATCACCGTTGCTGGTCTTCGATTTACCTTCCCTGGACAGTTGTTCACCAAGGTACTGTTCCATTTCAAATCCCTGCACCCACTTCTAAAAGTCGAACGGCGCTGTTTTGGCTTTTTGGATGATTGTTGCACCTTGCACAGCGAATGTTGCACCTTGTGGATATCGATTCTTCGGACGGCCATAACTGTTGTCTCGTTTAGAGTTACGGGAGCCATAACAAGTCAAAACGAAGCTCTCGGTGAGTTCTACGGCCTTGACAGTTGTAAGCCGTCAACGGATAGTTTCAAACCCAAAAAAGGCCATCCGAACCTCAATCGGGTCTCTGAAGTTTTTGGCCTTCTTTTTTCCATCACGTGAATTTTTACTATAAAACGGGATCACCGTTGCTGGTCTTCGATTTACTTCCCCGGAGAGCGGTTCACCATGGTACTGTTCCATTTCAAATCCCTGCACCCACTTCTAAAAGTCGAACGGCGCTGTTTCCGCTTTTTGGACGAATGTTGCACCTTGCACAGCGAATGTTGCACCCTGTGGATATCGATTCTTCGGACGGCCATAACTGTTGTCTCGTTTAGAGTTACGGGAGCCATAACCAGTCAAAATGAAACTCTCAGTGAGTTCTACGGCCTTGATGGTTGTAAGCCGTCAACGGATAGTTTCAAACCCAAAAAAGGCTATCCGAACCTCAATCGGGTCTTTGAAGTTTTTGGCCTTCTTTTTACCATCACGTGAATTTTAACGTTAAAACGGGATCACCGTTGCTGGTCTTCGATTTACCTTCCCTGGAGAGCGGTTTACCATGGTACTGTTCCATTTCAAATCCCTGCACCCACTTCTAAAAGTCGAACTGCGTTGTTTCGGCTTTTTGGACGATTGTTGCACCTTGCACAGCGAATGTTGCACCCTGTGGATATCGATTCTTCGGACGGCCATAATTGTTGTCTCGTTTAGAGTTACTGGAGCCATAACCAGTCAAAACGAAGCCCTCGGTTAGTTCTACGGCCTTGACCGCTGTAAGCCGTCAACGGATAGTTTCAAACCCAAAAAAGGCCATCCGAACCTCAATCGGGTCTCTGAAGTTTTTGGCCTTCTTTTTTCCATCACGTGAATTTTTACGTTAAAACGGGATCACCGTTGCTGGTCTTCGATTTACCTTCCCTGGAGAGCGGTTAATCATGGTACTGTTCCATTTCAAATCCCTGCACCCACTTCTAAAAGTCGAACGGCGCTGTTTTGGCTTTTTGGACGAATGTTGCACCTTGCACGGCGAATGTTGCACCCTGTGGATATCGATTCTTTGGACGGCCATAACTGTTGGCTCGTTTAGAGTTACGAGAGCCATAACCAGTCAAAACGAAGCTCTCGGTGAGTTCTACGGCCTTGACTGCTGTAAGCCGTCAACGGATAGTTCCAAACCCAAAAAAGGCTATCCGAACCTCAATCGGGTCTCTAAAGTTTTTTGGCCTTCTTTTTTCCATCACGTGAATTTTTACGTTAAAACGGGATCACCGTGGCTGGTCTTCGATTTACCTTCCCTGTAGAGCGGTGCACCATGGTACTGTTCCATTTCAAATCCCTGCACATACTTCTAAAAGTCGAACGACGCTGTTTTGGCTTTTTGGATGAATGTTGCACCTTGCACAGCGAATGTTGCACCCTGTGGATATCGATTCTTCGGACGGCCATAACTGTTGGCTCGTTTAGAGTTACGGGAGCCATAACCAGTCAAAATGAAGCACTCGGTTAGTTCTACGGCCTTGATAGCAGTAAGCCGTCAACGGATAGTTCCAAACCCAAAAAAGGCTATCCGAACCTCAGTCGGGTCTCTGAAGTTTTTTGGCCTTCTTTTTTCCATCACGTGAATTTTTACGTTAAAACGGGATCACCGTTGCTGGTCTTCGATTTAACTTCCCTGGAGAGTTTTTCACCAAGGTACTGTTCCATTTCAAATCCCTGCACCCACTTCTAAAAGTCGAACGGTGCTGTTTCGGCTTTTTGGATGATTGTTGCACCTTGCACAGCGAATGTTGCACCCTGTGGATATCGATTCTTCGGACGGCCAAAACTGTTGTCTCGTTTAGAGTTACGGGAGCCATAACCAGTCAAAACGAAGCCCTCGATGAGTTCTACGGCCTTGACCGCAGTAAGCCGTCAACGGATAGTTTCAAACCCAAAAAAGGCCATCCGAACCTCAATCGGGTCTCTGAAGTTTTTGGCCTTCTTTTTTCAATCACGTGAATTTTTACGTTAAAACGGGATCACCATTGCTGGTCTTCGATTTACCTTCCCTGGAGAGCGGTTAACCATGGTATTGTTCCATTTCAAATCCCTACACCCACTTCTAAAATTCGAACGGCGCTGTTTTGGCTTTTTGGATGAATGTTGCACCTTGCACAACGAATGTTGCACCCTGTGGATATAGATTCTTCGGACATCCATAACTGTTGGCTCGTTTAGAGTTACGGGAGCCATAACCAGTCAAAACGAAGCACTCGGTGAGTTCTACGGCCTTGACGGCTGTAAGCCATCAACGGATAGTTCCAAACCCAAAAAAGGCTATCCGAACCTCAATCGGGTCTCTGAAGTTTTTTGGCCTTCTTTTTTCCATCACGTGAATTTTTACGTTAAAACGGGATCACCGTTGCTGGTCTTCGATTTACCTTCCCTGGAGAGCGGTTCACCATGGTACTATTCCATTTAAAATCCCTGCACCCACTTCTAAAAGTCGAACGGCGCTGTTTTGGCTTTTTGGATGAATGTTGCACCTTGCACAACGAATGTTGCACCCTATGGATATAGATTCTTCGGACGGCCATAACTGCTGGCTCGTTTAGAGTTACGGGAGCCATAACCAGTCAAAACGAAGCTCTCGGTGAGTTCTACGGCCTTGACTGCTGTAAGCCGTCAACGGATAGTTCCAAACCCAAAAAAGGCTATCCGAACCTCAATCGGGTCTCTGATGTTTTTTGGCCTTCTTTTTTCCATCACGTGAATTTTTACGTTAAAACGGGATCACCGTGGCTGGTCTTCGATTTACCTTCCCTGTAGAGCGGTGCACCATGGTATTGTTCCATTTCAAATCCCTGCACATACTTCTAAAAGTCGAACGACGCTATTTTGGCTTTTTGAATGAATGCTGCACCTTGCACAGCGAATGTTGCACCCTGTGGATATCGATTCTTCGGACGGCCATAACTGTTGGCTCGTTTAGAGTTACGAGAGCCATAACCAGTCAAAATGAAGCTCTCGGTTAGTTCTACGGCCTTGATAGTTGTAATCCGTCAACGGATAGTTCCAAACCCAAAAAAGGCTATCCGAACCTCAATCGGGTCTCTGAAGTTTTTTGGCCTTCTTTTTTCCATCACGTGAATTTTTACGTTAAAACGGGATCACCGTTGCTGGTCTTCGATTTAACTTCCCTGGAGAGTTGTTCACCAAGGTACTGTTCCATTTCAAATCCCTGCACCCACTTCTAAAAGTCGAACGGCGCTGTTTCGGCTTTTGAGACGATTGTTGCACCTTGCACAGCGAATGTTGCACCCTGTGGATATCGATTCTTCGGACGGCCATAACTGTTGTCTCGTTTAGAGTTATGGGAGCCATAACCAGTCAAAACGAAGCCCTCAGTGAGTTCTACGGCCTTGACCGCTGTAAGCCGTCAACGGATAGTTTCAAACCCAAAAAA
This sequence comes from Allium fistulosum, assembly GCA_030737815.1. Lineage (NCBI taxonomy): Eukaryota > Viridiplantae > Streptophyta > Magnoliopsida > Asparagales > Amaryllidaceae > Allium > Allium fistulosum. Next base: position 8,097,942 of record CM060903.1, on the reverse strand, counting down.
GGCCATCCGAACCTCAATCGGGTCTCTGAAGTTTTTGGCCTTCTTTTTTCCATCACGTGAATTTTTACGTTAAAACGGGATCATCGTTACTGGTCTTCGATTTACCTTCCTTGGAGAGCGGTTCACCATGGTACTGTTCGATTTCAAATCCCTACACCCACTTCTTAAAGTCGAACGGCGCTGTTTTGGCTTTTTGGACGAATGTTGCACCTTGCACAGCGAATGTTGCACCCCGTGGATATCGATTCTTCGAACGGCCATAACTGTTGTCTCGTTTAGAGTTACGGGAGCCAAAACCAGTCAAAACGAAGCTCTCAGTGAGTTCTACGGCCTTGACGGCTGTAATCCGTCAACGGATAGTTTCAAACCCAAAAAAGGCTATCCGAACCTCAATGGGTTCTCTGAAGTTTTTTGGCCTTCTTTTTTCCATCACGTGAATTTTTACGTTAAAACGGGATCACCGTGGCTGGTCTTCGATTTACCTTCCCTAGAGAGCGGTGCACCATGGTACTGTTCCATTTCAAATCCCTGCACACACTTCTAAAAGTCGAACGGCGCTGTTTTGGCTTTTTGGATGAATGTTGCACCTTGCACATCGAATGTTGCACCCTATGGATATCGATTCTTCGGACGGCCATAACTGTTGGCTCGTTTAGAGTTACGGGAGCCATAACCAGTCAAAACGAAGCTCTCGGTTAGTTCTACGGCCTTGACTGCTGTAAGCCGTCAACGGATAGTTCCAAACCCAAAAAAGGCTATCCGAACCTCAATCGGGTCTCTGAAGTTTTTTGGCCTTCTTTTTTCCATCACGTGAATTTTTACGTTAAAACGGGATCACCGTGGCTGGTCTTCGATTTACCTTCCCTGTAGAGCGGTGCACCATGGTACTGTTCCATTTCAAATCCCTGCACATACTTCTAAAAGTAGAACGACGCTATTTTGGCTTTTTGGATGAATGTTGCACCTTGCACAGCGAATGTTGCACCCTGTGGATATCGATTCTTCGGACGGCCATAACTGTTGGCTCGTTTAGAGTTACGGGAGCCATAACCAGTCAAAATGAAGCTCTCGGTTAGTTCTACGGCCTTGATAGCTGTAAGCCGTCAACGGATAGTTCCAAACCCAAAAAAGGCTATCCGAACCTCAATCGGGTCTCTGAAGTTTTTTGGCCTTCTTTTTTCCATCACGTGAATTTTTACGTTAAAACGGGATCACCGTTGCTGGTCTTCGATTTAACTTCCCTGGAGAGTTGTTCACCAAGGTACTGTTCCATTTCAAATCCCTGCACCCACTTCTAAAAGTCGAACGGCGCTGTTTCGGCTTTTTGGACGATTGTTGCACCTTGCACAGCGAATGTTGCACCCTGTGGATATCGATTCTTCGGACGGCCATAACTGTTGTCTCGTTTAGAGTTACGGGAGCCATAACTAGTCAAAACAAAGCCCTCGGTGAGTTCTACGGCCTTGACCGCAATAAGCCGTCAACGGATAGTTTCAAACCCAAAAAAGGCCATCCGAACCTCAATCGGGTCTCTGAAGTTTTTGGCCTTCTTTTTTCCATCACGTGAATTTTTACGTTAAAACGGGATCACCGTTGCTGGTCTTCGATTTACCTTCCCTGGAGAGCGTTTAACCATGGTACTGTTCCATTTCAAATCCCTACACCCACTTCTAAAAGTCGAACGGCGCTGTTTTGGCTTTTTGGACGAATGTTGCACCTTGCACAGCGAATGTTGCACCCTGTGGATATAGATTCTTTGGACGGCCATAACTGCTGGCTCGTTTAGAGTTACGGGAGCCATAACCAGTCAAAACGAAGCTCTCCGTGAGTTCTACGGCCTTGACTGCTGTAAGCCGTCAACGGATAGTTCCAAACCCAAAAAGGCTATCCGAACCTCAATCGGGTCTTTGAAGTTTTTTGGCCTTCTTTTTTCCATCACGTGAATTTTTACGTTAAAACGGGATCACCGTGGCTGGTCTTCGATTTACCTTCCCTGTAGAGCGGTGCACCATGGTATTATTCCATTACAAATCCCTGCACATACTTCTAAAAGTCGAACGACGCTCTTTTGGCTTTTTGGATGAATGTTGCACCTTGCACAGCGAATGTTGCACCCTGTGGATATCGATTCTTCGGATGGCCATAACTGTTGGCTCGTTTAGAGTTACGGGAGCCATAACCAGTCAAAATGAAGCTCTCGGTTAGTTCTACGGCCTTGATAGCTGTAAGCCGTCAACGGATAGTTCCAAACCCAAAAAAGGCTATCCGAACCTCAATCGGGTCTCTGAAGTTTTTTGGCCTTCTTTTTTCCATCACGTGAATTTTTACGTTAAAACGGGATCACCGTTGCTGGTCTTCGATTTAACTTCCCTGGAGAGTTGTTAACCAGGGTACTGTTCCATTTCAAATCCCTGCACCCACTTCTAAAAGTCGAACGGTGCTGTTTCGTCTTTTGGGACGATTGTTGCACCTTGCACAGCGAATGTTGCACCCTGTGGATATCGATTCTTCGGACGGCCATAACTGTTGTCTCGTTTAGAGTTACGGGAGCCATAACTAGTCAGAACGAAGCCCTCGGTGAGTTCTACGGCCTTGACCGCTGTAAACCGTCAACGGATAGTTTCAAACCCAAAATAGGCCATCCGAACCTTAATCGGGTCTCTGAAGTTTTTGGCCTTCTTTTTTCCATCAAGTGAATTTTTACGTTAAAACGGGATCACCGTTGCTGGTCTTCAATTTACCTTCCTTGGAGAGCAGTTCACCATGGTACTGTTCCATTTCAAATCCCTGCACCCACTTCTTAAAGTCGAACGGCGCTGTTACGGCTTTTTGGACGAATGTTGCGCCTTGCACAGCGAATGTTGCACCCCGTGGATATCGATTCTTCGGACGGCCATAACTGTTGTCTCGTTTAGAGTTACGGGAGCCAAAACCAGTCAAAACGAAGCTCTCAGTGAGTTCTACGGCCTTGACGGCTGTAAGCCGTCAACGGATAGTTTCAAACCCAAAAAAGGCTATCCGAACATCAATGGGTTCTCTGAAGTTTTTTGGCCTTCTTTTTTCCATCACGTGAATTTTTACGTTAAAACGGGATCACCGTGGCTGGTCTTCGATTTACCTTCCCTAGAGAGCGGTACACCATGGTACTGTTCCATTTCAAATCCCTGCACACACTTCTAAAAGTCGAACGGCGCTGTTTTGGCTTTTTGGATGAATGTTGCACCTTGCACATCGAATGTTGCACCCTATGGATATCGATTCTTTGGACGGCCATAACTGTTGGCTCGTTTAGAGTTACGGGAGCCATAACCAGTCAAAACGAAGCTCTCGGTTAGTTCTACGGCTTTGACAGCTGTAAGCCGTCAACGGATGTTCCAAACCCAAAAAAGGCTATCCGAACCTCAATCGGGTCTTTGAAGTTTTTTGGCCTTCTTTTTTCCATCACGTGAATTTTTACGTTAAAACGGGATCACCGTTGCTGGTCTTCGATTTACCTTCCCTGGAGAGCGGTTCACCATGGTAGTGTTCCATTTCAAATCCCTACACCCACTTCTAAAAGTCGAACGGCGCTGTTTTGGCTTTTTGGACGAATGTTGCACCTTGCAGAGCGAATGTTGCACCCTGTGGATATCGATTCTTCGGACGGCCATAACTGTTGTCTCGTTTAGAGTTACGGGAGCCAAAACCAGTCAAAATGAAGCTCTTAGTGATTTCTACGGCCTTGACGGCTGTAAGCCGTCAGCGGATAGTTTCAAACCCAAAAAAGGCTATCCGAACCTCAATGGATTCTCTGAAGTTTTTTGGCCTTCTTTTTTCCATCACGTGAATTTTTACGTTAAAACGGGATCACCGTGGCTGGTCTTCGATTTACCTTCCCTAGAGAGCGGTGCACCATGGTACTGTTCCATTTCAAATCCCTGCACACACTTCTAAAAGTCGAACGGCGCGGTTTTGTCTTTTTGGATGAATGTTGCACCTTGCACATCGAATGTTGCACCCTATGGATATCGATTCTTTGGACGGTCATAACTGTTGGCTCGTTTAGAGTTACGGGAGCCATAACCAGTCAAAACGAAGCTCTCGGTGAGTTCTACGGCCTTGACGGCTGTAAACCGTCAACGGATAGTTCCGAACCCAAAAAAGGCTATCCGAACCTCAATCGGGTCTCTGAAGTTTTTTGGCCTTCTTTTTTCCATCACGTGAATTTTTACGTTAAAACGGAATCACCGTTGCTGGTCTTCGATTTACCTTCCCTGGAGAGTGGTTCACCATGGTACTGTTCCATTTCAAATCCCTGCACCCACTTCTAAAAGTCGAACGGCGCTGTTTCGCCTTTTCGGACGAATGTTCCACCTTGCAGAGCGAATGTTGCACCCTGTGGATATCGATTCTTCGGACGGCCATAACTGTTGTCTCGTTTAGAGTTACGGGAGCCAAAACCAGTCAAAACGAAGCCCTCAGTGAGTTCTACGGCCTTGACGGCTATAAGCCGTCAACGGATAGTTTCAAACCCAAAAAAGGCTATCCGAACCTCAATCGGGTCTCTGACGTTTTTTGGCCTTCTTTTTTCCATCACGTGAATTTTTACGTTAAAACGGGATCACCGTGGCTGGTCTTCGATTTACCTTCCCTGGAGAGCGGTGAACCATGGTACTGTTCCATTTCAAATCCCTGCACACACTTCTAAAAGTCGAACGGCGCTGTTTTGGCTTTTTGGATGAATGTTGCACCTTGCACAACGAATGTTGCACCCTGTGGATATCGATTCTTCGGACGGCCATAACTGTTGGCTCGTTTAGAGTTACGGGAGCCATAACCAGTCAAAACGAAGCTCTCGGTTAGTTCTACGTCCTTGACAGCTGTAAGCCGTCAACGGATAGTTCCAAACCCAAAAAAGGCTATCCGAACCTTAATCGGGTCTCTGAAGTTTTTTGGCCATCTTTTTTCCATCACGTGAATTTTTACGTTAAAACGGGATCACCGTTGCTGGTCTTCGATTTACCTTCCCTGGAGAGTTGTTCACCAAGGTACTATTCCATTTCAAATCCCTTCACCCACTTCTAAAAGTCGAACGGCGTTGTTTCGGCTTTTTGGACGATTGTTGCACCTTGCACAGCGAATGTTGCACCCTGTGGATATCGATTCTTCGGACGGCCATAACTGTTGTCTCGTTTAGAGTTACGGGAGCCATAACCAGTCAAAACGAAGCTCTCGGTGAGTTCTACGGCCTTGACAGTTGTAAGCCGTCAACGGATAGTTTCAAACCCAAAAAAGGCCATCCGAACCTCAATCGGGTCTCTGAAGTTTTTGGCCTTCTTTTTTCCATTACGTGAATTTTTACTTTAAAACGGGATCACCGTTGCTGGTCTTCGATTTACCTTCCCTGGAGAGCGGATCACCATGGTAGCGTTCCATTTCAAATCCCTGCACCCACTTCTAAAAGTCGAACGTCGCTGTTTCCGCTTTTTGGACGAATCACCTTGCACAGCGAATGTTGCACCCTGTGGATATCGATTCTTCGGACGGCCATAACTGTTGTCTCGTTTAGAGTTACGGGAGCCAAAACCAGTCAAAACGAAGCTCTTAGTGATTTCTACGGCCTTGACGGCTGTAAGCCGTCAACGGATAGTTTCAAACCCAAAAAAGGCTATCCGAACCTCAATCAGGTCTCTGAAGTTTTTGGCCTTCTTTTTTCCATCACGTGAATTTTTACGTTAAAACGGGATCACCGTTGCTGGTCTTCGATTTACCTTCCCTAGAGAGCGGTTCACCATGGTACTGTTCCATTTCAAATCCCTGCACCCACTTCTAAAAGTCGAACGGCGTTGTTTCGGCTTTTTGGACGATTGTTGCACCTTGCACAGCGAATGTTGCACCATGTGGATATCGATTCTTCGGACGGCCATAACTGTTGTCTCGTTTAGAGTTACGGGAGCCATAACCAGTCAAAACGAAGCCCTGAGTGAGTTCTACGGCCTTGACCGCTGTAAGCCGTCAACGAATAGTTTCAAACCCAAAAAAGGCCATCCGAACCTCAATCGGGTCTCTGAAGTTTTTGGCCTTCTTTTTTCCATCACGTGAATTTTTACGTTAAAACGGGATCACCATTGCTGGTCTTCGATTTACCTTCCCTGGGGAGCTGTTAACCATGGTACTGTTCCATTTCAAATCCATGCACCCACTTCTAAAAGTCGAACGGCGCTGTTTTGGCTTTTTGGACGAATGTTGCACCTTGCACAGCGAATGTTGCACCCTGTGGATATCGATTCTTCGGACGGCCATAACTGTTGGCTCGTTTAGAGTTACGGGAGCCATAACCAGTCAAAACGAAGCTCTCGGTGAGTTCTACGGCCTTGACAGCTGTAAGCCGTCAACGGATAGTTCCAAACCCAAAAAAGGCTATCCGAACCTTAATCGGGTCTCTGAAGTTTTTTGGCCTTCTTTTTTCCATCACGTGTATTTTTCCGTTAATACGGGATCACCGTTGCTGGTCTTCGATTTACCTTCCCTGGAGAGTTGTTCACCAAGGTACTGTTCCATTTCAAATCCCTTCACCCACTTCTAAAAGTCGAACGGCGTTGTTTCGGCTTTTTGGACGATTGTTGCACCTTGCACAGCGAATGTTGCACCCTGTGGATATCGATTCTTCGGACGGCCATAACTGTTGTCTCGTTTAGAGTTACGGGAGCCATAACCAGTCAAAACAAAGCTCTCGGTGAGTTCTACGGCCTTGACAGTTGTAAGCCATCAACGGATAGTTTCAAACCCAAAAAAGGCCATCCGAACCTCAATCGGGTCTCTGAAGTTTTTGGCCTTCTTTTTTCCATCACGTGAATTTTTACTTTAAAACGGGATCACCGTTGCTGGTCTTCGATTTACCTTCCCTGGAGAGCGGTTCACCATGGTACTGTTCCATTTCAAATCCCTGCACCCACTTCTAAAAGTCGAACGATGCTGTTTCTGCTTTTTGGACGAATGTTGCACCTTGCACAGCGAATGTTGCACCCTGTGGATATCGATTCTTCGGACGGCCATAACTGTTGTCTCGTTTAGAGTTACGGGAGCCATAACCAGTCAAAATGAAGCTCTTAGTGAGTTCTACGGACTTGACCGCTGTAAGCCGTCAACGGATAGTTCCAAACCCAAAAAAGGCTATCCGAACCTCAATCGGGTCTTTGAAGTTTTTGGCCTTCTTTTTTCCATCACGTGAATTTTTACGTTAAAACGGGATCACCGTTGCTGGTCTTCGATTTACCTTCCCTGGAGAGCGGTTCACCATGGTACTGTTCCATTTAAAATCCCTGCACCCACTTCTAAATGTCGAACGGTGCTGTTTCGGCTTTTTGGACGAATGTTGCACCTTGCACCGCGAATGTTGCACCCTGTGGATATCGATTCTTCGGACGGCCATAACTGTTGTCTCGTTTAGAGTTACGGGAGCCATAACCAGTCAAAACGAAGCTCTCAGTGAGTTCTACGGCCTTGATGGCTGTAGGCCGTCAACGGATAGTTTCAAACCCAAAAAAGGCTATCCGAACCTCAATCGGGTCTCTGGAGTTTTTGGGCCTTCTTTTTTCCATCACGTGAATTTTTACGTTAAAACGGGATCACCGTGGCTGGTCTTCGATTTACCTTCCCTGGAGAGCGGTGCACCATGGTACTGTTCCATTTCAAATCCCTGCACACACTTCTAAAAGTCGAACGGCGCTGTTTTGGCTTTTTGGATGAATGTTGCACCTTGCACAGCGAATGTTGCACCCTGTGGATATCGATTATTCGGACGGCCATAACTGTTGGCTCGTTTGGAGTTACGGGAGCCATAACCAGTCAAAACGAAGCTCTCGGTGAGTTCTACGGCCTTGACAGCTGTAAGCCGTCAACGGATAGTTCCAAACCTAAAAAGGCTATCCGAACCTCAATCGGGTCTCTGATGTTTTTTGTCCTTCTTTTTTCCATCACATGAATTTTTACGTTAAAACAAGATCACCGTTGCTGGTCTTCGATTTACCTTCCCTGGAGAGCGGTTCACCATGGTACTGTTCCATTTCAAATCCCTTCACCCACTTGTAAAAGTCGAACGGCGATGTTTCGGCTTTTTGGACGAATGTTGCACCTTGCACAACGAATGTTGCACCCTGTGGATATCGATTCTTCGGACGGCCATAACTGTTGGCTCGTTTAGAGTTACGGGAGCCCTAACCAGTCAAAACGAAGCTCTCGGTGAGTTCTACGGCCTTGACAGCTGTAAACCGTCAACGGATAGTTCCAAACCCAAAAAAGGCTATCCGAACCTCAATCGGGTCTCTGAAGTTTTTTGGCCTTCTTTTTTCCATCACGTGATTTTTTACGTTAAAACGGGATCACCGTTGCTGGTCTTTGATTTACCTTCCCTGGAGAGCGGTTCACCATGGTACTGTTCCATTTAAAATCCCTCCACCCACTTCTAATGGTCGAACGGCGCTGTTTCGGCTTTTTGGACGAATGTTGCACCTTACACCGCGAATGTTGCACCCTATGGATATCGATTCTTCGGACGGCCATAACTGTTGTCTCGTTTAGAGTTACGGGAGCCATAACCAGTCAAAACGAAGCCCTCAGTGAGTTCTACGGCCTTGACGGCTGTAAGCCGTCAACGGATAGTTTCAAACCCAAAAAAGGCTATCCGAACCTCAATCGGGTCTTTGAAGTTTTTTGGCCTTCTTTTTTCCATCACGTGAATTTTTACGTTAAAACGGGATCACCGTGGCTGGTCTTTGATTTACCTTCCCTGGAGAGCGGTGCACCATGGTACTGTTCCATTTCAAATCCCTGCACACACTTCTAAAAGTCGAACGGCGCTGTTTTGGCTTTTTGGATGAATGTTGCACCTTGCACAGCGAATGTTGCACCCTGTGGACATCGATTCTTCGGACGGCCATAACTGTTTGCTCGTTTAGAGTTACGGGAGCCATAACCAGTCAAAACGAAGCTCTCGGTTAGTTCTACGGCCTTGACTGCTGTAAGCCGTCAACGAATAGTTCCAAACCAAAAAAAAGGCTATCCGAACCTCAATCGGGTCTCTGAAGTTTTTTGGCCATCTTTTTTCCATCACGTGAATTTTTACGTTAAAACGGGATCACCGTTGCTGGTCTTCGATTTACCTTCCCTGGAGAGCAGTTCACCAATGTACTGTTCCATTTCAAATCCCTGCACCCACTTCTAAAAGTCGAACGGCGCTGTTTCGGCTTTTTGGACGATTGTTGCACCTTGCACAACGAATGTTGCACCCTGTGGATATCGATTCTTCGGACGGCCATAACTGTTGTCTCGTTTAGAGTTACGGGAGCCATAACCAGTCAAAACGAAGCCCTCGGTGAGTTCTACGGCCTTGACCGCTGTAAGCCGTCAACGGATAGTTTCAAACCCAAAAAAGGCCATCCGAACATCAATCGGGTCTCTGAAGTTTTTGGCCTTCTTTTTTCCATCACGTGAATTTTTACGTTAAAACGGGATCACCGTTGCTGGTCTTCGATTTACCTTCCCTGGAGAGCGGTTCACCATGGTACTGTTCCATTTCAAATCCCTGCACCCACTTATAAAAGTCGAACGGCGCTGTTTCGTCTTTTTGGACGATTGTTGCACCTTGCACAGCGAATGTTGCACCCTGGGATATCGATTCTTCGGACGGCCATAACTGTTGTTTCGTTTAGAGTTACGGGAGCCATAACCAGTCAAAACGAAGCTGTCGGTGAGTTCTACGGCCTTAACGGCTGTAAGCCGTCACGGATAGTTCCAAACCCAAAAAAGGCTATCCGAACCTCAATCGGGTCTTTGAAGTTTTTTGGCCTTCTTTTTTCCATCACGTGAATTTTTACGTTAAAACGGGATCACCGTTGCTGGTCTTCGATTTACCTTCCCTGGAGAGTGGTTCACCATGGTACTGTTCCATTTCAAATCCCTGCACCCACTTCTAATGGTCGAACGGCGCTGTTTCGGCTTTTTGGACGAATGTTGCACCTTACACCGCGAATGTTGCACCCTATGGATATCGATTCTTCGGACGGCCATAACTGTTGTCTCGTTTAGAGTTACGGGAGCCATAACCCGTCAAAACGAAGCTCTTAGTGAGTTCTACGGCCTTGACGGCTGTAAGCCGTCAACGGATAGTTTCAAACCCAAAAAAGGCTATCCGAACCTCAATCGGGTCTTTGAAGTTTTTTGGCCTTCTTTTTTCCATCACGTGAATTTTTACGTTAAAACGGGATCACCGTGGCTGGTCTTTGATTTACCTTCCCTGGAGAGCGGTGCACCATGGTACTGTTCCATTTCAAATCCCTGCACACACTTCTAAAAGTCGAACGGCGCTGTTTTGGCTTTTTGGATGAATGTTGCACCTTGCACAGCGAATGTTGCACCCTGTGGATATCGATTCTTCGGACGACCATAACTGTTTGCTCGTTTAGAGTTACGGGAGCCATAACCAGTCAAAATGAAGCTCTCGGTTAGTTCTACGGCCTTGACTGCTGTAAGCCGTCAACGAATAGTTCCAAACCAAAAAAAAGGCTATCCGAACCTCAATCGGGTCTCTGAAGTTTTTTGGCCATCTTTTTTCCATCACGTGAATTTTTACGTTAAAACGGGATCACCGTTGCTGGTCTTCGATTTACCTTCCCTGGAGAGCAGTTCACCATGGTACTGTTCCATTTCAAATCCCTGCACCCACTTCTAAAAGTCGAACGGCGCTGTTTCGGCTTTTTGGACGATTGTTGCACCTTGCACAACGAATGTTGCACCCTGTGGATATCGATTCTTCGGACGGCCATAACTGTTGTCTCGTTTAGAGTTACGGGAGCCATAACCAGTCAAAACGAAGCCCTCGGTGAGTTCTACGGCCTTGACCGCTGTAAGCCGTCAACGGATAGTTTCAAACCCAAAAAAGGCCATCCGAACATCAATCGGGTCTCTGAAGTTTTTGGCCTTCTTTTTTCCATCACGTGAATTTTTACGTTAAAACGGGATCACCGTTGCTGGTCTTCGATTTACCTTCCCTGGAGAGCGGTTCACCATGGTACTGTTCCATTTCAAATCCCTGCACCCACTTATAAAAGTCGAACGGCGCTGTTTCGGCTTTTTGGACGATTGTTGCACCTTGCACAGTGAATGTTGCACCCTGGGATATCGATTCTTCGGACGGCCATAACTGTTGTTTCGTTTAGAGTTACGGGAGCCATAACCAGTCAAAACGAAGCTGTCGGTGAGTTCTACGGCCTTAACGGCTGTAAGCCGTCACGGATAGTTCCAAACCCAAAAAAGGCTATACGAACCTCAATCGGGTCTTTGAAGTTTTTTGGCCTTCTTTTTTCCATCACGTGAATTTTTACGTTAAAACGGGATCACCGTTGCTGGTCTTCGATTTACCTTCCCTGGAGAGCGGTTCACCATGGTACTGTTCCATTTCAAATCCCTGCACCCACTTCTAAAAGTCGAACGGCGCTGTTTCGGCTTTTTGGACGAATGTTGCACCTTGCACAGCGAATGTTGCACCCTATGGATATCGATTCTTCGGACGGCCATAACTGTTGTCTCGTTTAGAGTTACGGGAGCCATAACCAATCAAAACGAAGATCTCAGTGAGTTCTACGGCCTTGACGGCGGTAAGCCATCAACTGATAGTTTCAAACCCAAAAAAGGCCATCCGAACCTCAATCGCGTCTTTGAAGTTTTTTGGCCTTCTATTTTCCATCACGTGAATTTTTACGTTAAAACGGGATCACCGTGGCTGGTCTTCGATTTACCTTCCCTGGAGAGCGGTTCACCACGGTACTGTTCCATTTAAAATCTCTGCACCCACTTCTAAATGTCGAACGGCGCTGTTTCGGCTTTTTGGACGAATGTTGCACCTTGCACCGCGAATGTTGCACCTTGTGGATATCGATGCTTCGGACGGCCATAACTGTTGTCTCGTTTAGAGTTACGGGAGCCATAACCAGTCAAAACGAAGCTCTCAGTGAGTTCTACGGTCTTGACGGCTGTAGGCTGTCAACGGATAGTTTCAAACCCAAAAAAGGCTATCCGAACCTCAATCGGGTCTTTGATGTTTTTAGGCCTTCTTTTTTCCTTCACGTCAATTTTTACGTTAAAACGGGATCACCGTGGCTGGTCTTCGATTTACCTTCCCTGGAGAGCGGTGCACCATGGTACTGTTCCATTTCAAATCCCTGCACACACTTCTAAATGTCGAACGGCGCTGTTTTGTCTTTTTGGATGAATGTTGCACCTTGCACAGCGAATGTTGCACCCTTTGGATATCGATTCTTCGGACGGCCATAACTGTTGGCTCGTTTAGAGTTACGGGAGCCATAACCAGTCAAAACGAAGCTCTCGGTGAGTTCTACGGCCTTGACAGCTGTAAGCCGTCAACGGATAGTTCCAAACCTAAAAAGGCTATCCGAACCTCAATCGGGTCTCTGAAGTTTTTTGGCCTTCTTTTTTCCATCACATGAATTTTTACGTTAAAACAAGATCACCGTTGCTGGTCTTCGATTTACCTTCCCTGGAGAGCGGTTCACCATGGTACTGTTCCATTTCAAATCCCTGCACCCACTTGTAAAAGTCGAACGGCGCTGTTTCGGCTTTTTGGACGAATGTTGCACCTTGCACAGCGAATGTTGCACCCTGTGGATATCGATTCTTCGGACGGCCATAACTGTTGGCTCGTTTAGAGTTACGGGAGCCATAACCAGTCAAAACGAAGCTCTCGGTGAGTTCTACGGCCTTGACAGCTGTAAGCCGTCAACGGATAGTTCCAAACCTAAAAAGGCTATCCGAACCTCAATCGGGTCTCTGAAGTTTTTTGGCCTTCTTTTTTCCATCACGTGAATTTTTACGTTAAAACGGGATCACCGTTGCTGGTCTTCGATTTACCTTCCCTGGTGAGCGGTTCACCATGGTACTGTTCCATTTAAAATCCCTGCACCCACTTCTAAATGTCGAACGGCGCTGTTTCGGCTTTTTGGACGAATGTTGCACCTTACACCGCGAATATTGCACCCTATGGATATCGATTCTTCGGACGGCCATAACTGTTGTCTCGTTTAGAGTTACGGGAGCCATAACCAGTCAAAATGAAGCTCTCAGTGAGTTCTACGGCCTTGACGGCTGTAAGCCGTCAACGGATAGTTTCAAACCCAAAAAAGGCTATCCGAACCTCAATCGGGTCTTTGAAGTTTTTTAGCCTTCTTTTTTCCATCACGTGAATTTTTACGTTAAAACGGGATCACCGTGGCTGGTCTTCGATTTACCTTCCCTGGAGAGCGGTGCACCATGGTACTGTTCCATTTCAAATCCCTGCACACACTTCAAAAAGTCGAACGGCGCTGTTTTGGCTTTTTGGATGAATGTTGCACCTTGCACAGCGAATGTTGCACCCTGTGGATATCGATTCTTCGGATGGCCATAATTGTTTGCTCGTTTAGAGTTACGGGAGCCATAACCAGTCAAAATGAAGCTCTCGGTTAGTTCTACGGCCTTGACGGCTGCAAGCCGTCAACGGATAGTTTCAAACAAAAAAAAGGCTATCCGAACCTCAATCGGGTCTCTGATGTTTTTTGGCCTTCTTTTTTCCATCACGTGAATTTTTACGTTAAAACGGGATCACCGTTGCTGGTCTTCGATTTACCTTCCCTGGAGAGCCGTTCACCATGGTACTGTTCCATTTCAAATCCCTGCACCCACTTCTAAAAGTCGAACGGCGCTGTTTCGGCTTTTTGGACGATTGTTGCACCTTGCACAACGAATGTTGCACCCTGTGGATATCGATTCTTCGGACGGCCATAACTGTTTTCTCGTTTAGAGTTACGGGAGCCATAACCAGTCAAAATGAAGCCCTCGGTGAGTTCTACGGCCTTCAGCGCTGTAAGCCGTCAACTAATAGTTTCAAACCCAAAAAAGGCCATCCGAACATCAATCGGGTCTCTGAAGTTTTTGGCCTTCTTTTTTCCATCACGTGAATTTTTACGTTAAAACGGGATCACCGTTGCTGGTCTTCGATTTACCTTCCCTGGAGAGCGGTTCACCATGGTACTGTTCCATTTCAAATCCCTGCACCCACTTCTAAAAGTCGAACGGCGCTGTTTCGGCTTTTTGGATGATTGTTGCACCTTGCACAGCGAATGTTGCACCCTGTGGATATCGATTATTCGGACGGCCATAACTGTTGGCTCGTTTAGAGTTACGGGAGCCATAACCCGTCAAAACGAAGCACTCGGTGAGTTCTACGGCCTTGACTGCTATAAGCCGTCAACGGATAGTTCCAAACCCAAAAAAGGCTATCCGAACCTCAATATGGTCTCTGAAGTTTTTTGGCCTTCTTTTTCCATCACGTGAATTTTTACGTTAAAACGGGATCACCGTTGCTGGTCTTCGATTTACCTTCCCTGGAGAGCGGTTCACCATGGTACTGTTCCATTTCAAATCCCTACACCCACTTCTAAAAGTCGAACGGCGCTGTTTCGGCTTTTTGGACGATTGTTGCACCTTGCACAGCGAATGTTGCACCCTGGGATATCGATTCTTCGGACGGCCATAACTGTTGTCTCGTTTAGAGTTACGGGAGCCATAACCAGTCAAAACGAAGCTCTCGGTGAGTTCTACGGCCTTGACGGCTGTAAGCCGTCACGGATAGTTCCAAACCGAAAAAAGGCTATCCGAACCTCAATCGGGTCTCTGAAGTTTTTTGGCCTTCTTTTTTCCATCACGTGAATTTTTACGTTAAAACGGTATCACCGTTGCTGGTCTTCGATTTACCTTCCCTGGAGAGTGGTTCACCATGGTACTGTTCCATTTCAAATCCCTGCACCCACTTCTAAAAGTCGAACGGCGCTGTTTCGCCTTTTTGGACGATTGTTGCACCTTGCACAGCGAATGTTGCACCCTGTGGATATCGATTCTTCGGACGGCCATAACTGTTGTCTCGTTTACAGTTACGGGAGCCATAACCAGTCAAAACGAAGCTCTCGGTGAGTTCTACAGCCTTGACAGCTGTAAGCCGTCAATGGATAGTTCCAAACCCAAAAAAGGCCATCCGAACCTCAATCGAGCCTCTGAAGTTTTTTGGCCTTCTTTTTTCCATCACGTGAATTTTTACGTTAAAACGGGATCACCTTTGCTGGTCTCCAATTTACCTTCCCTGGAGAGCAGTTCACCATGGTACTGTTCCATTTCAAATCCCAGCACCCACTTCTAAAAGTCGAACGGTGCTGTTTTGGCTTTTTGGACGAATGTTGCACCTTGCACAGCGAATGTTGCACCCTATGGATATCGATTCTTCGGATGGCCATAACTATGGTCTCGTTTAGAGTTACGAGAGCCATAACCAGTCAAAACGAAGCTCTCGGTTAGTTCTACGGCCTTGACAGCCGTATGCCATCATCGGTTAGTTCCAAACCCAAAAAAGGCTATCCGAACCTCAGTCGGGTCTCTGACGTTTTTTAGCCTTCTTTTTTCCATTACGTGAATTTTTACGTTAAAACGGGATCACCGTTGCTGGTCTTCGATTTCCCTTCCCTGGGGAGCGGTTCACCATGGTATTGTTCAATTTCAAATCCCTACACACACTTCTAAAAGTCGAACGACGCTGTTTCGGCTTTTTGGACGAATGTTGCACCTTGCACAGCGAATGTTGCACCCTATGGATATCGATTCTTCGGACGGCCATAACTGTTGGCTCGTTTAGAGTTACGGGAGCCATAACCAATCAAAACGAAGCTCTCGGTGAGTTCTACGGCCTTGATGGCTGTAAGCCGTCAATGGATAGTTTGAAACCCAAAAAAGGCTATCCGAACCTCAATCGGGTCTCTGAAGTTTTTTGGCCTTCTTTTTTCCATCACGTGAATTTTTACGTTAAAACGGGATCACCGTTGCTGGTCTTCGATTTACCTTCCCTGGAGAGCGGTGCACCATGGTACTGTTCCATTTCAAATCCCTGCACCCACTTCTAAAAGTCGAACGGCACCGTTTCGGCTTTTTGGACGAATGTTGCACCTTGCAAAGCGAATGTTGCACCCTGTGGATATCGATTCTTCGGACGGCCATAATTGTTGTCTCGTTTAGAGTTACGGGAGCCATAACCAGTCAAAATGAAGCTCTCAGTGAGTTCTACGGCCTCGACGGCTGTAAGCCGTCAACGGATAGTTTCAAACCCAAAAAAGGCTTTCCGAACCTCAATCGGGTCTTTGAAGTTTTTTGGCCTTCTTTTTTCCATCACGTGAATTTTTATGTTAAAACGGGATCACCTTGGCTGGTCTTCGATTTACCTTCCCTGGAGAGCGGTGCACCATGGTACTGTTCCATTTCAAATCCCTGCACACACTTCAAAAAGTCGAACGGCGCTGTTTTGGCTTTTTGGATGAATGTTGCACCTTGCACAGCGAATGTTGCACCCTGTGGATATCGATTCTTCGGATGGCCATAACTGTTTGCTCGTTTAGAGTTACGGGAGCCATAACCAGTCAAAACGAAGCTCTGGGTTAGTTCTACGACCTTGACAGCTGTAAGCCGTCAACGGATATTTTCAAACAAAAAAAAGACTATCCGAAACTCAATCGGGTCTCTGAAGTTTTTTGGCCTTCTTTTTTCCATCACGTGAATTTTTACGTTAAAACGGGATCACCGTTGCTGGTCTTCGATTTACCTTCCTTGGAGAGCCGTTCACCATGGTACTGTTCCATTTCAAATCCCTGCACCCACTTCTAAAAGTCGAACGTCGCTGTTTCGGCTTTTTGGACGATTGTTGCACCTTGCACAACGAATGTTGCACCCTATGGATATCGATTCTTCGGACGGCCATAACTGTTGTCTCGTTTAGAGTTACGGGATCCATAACCAGTCAAAACGAAGCCCTCGGTGAGTTCTACGGCCTTGACCGCTGTAAGCCGTCAACGAATAGTTTCAAACCCAAAAAAGGCCATCCGAACATCAATCGGGTCTCTGAAGTTTTTGGCCTTCTTTTTTCCATCACGTGAATTTTTACGTTAAAACGGGATCACCGTTGCTGGTCTTCGATTTACCTTCCCTGGAGAGCGGTTCACCATGGTACTGTTCCATTTCAAATCCCTGCACCCACTTCTTAAAGTCGAACGGCGCTGTTCGGCTATTTGGACGATTGTTGCACCTTGCACAGCGAATGTTGCACCCTGTGGATATCGATTCTTCGGACGGCCATAACTAATGGCTCGTTTAGAGTTACGGGAGCCATAACCCGTCAAAACGAAGCACTCGGTGAGTTCTATGGCCTTGACTGCTGTAAGCCGTCAACTGATAGTTCCAAACCCAAAAAAGGCTATCCGAACCTCAATAGGGTCTCTGAAGTTTTTTGGCCTTCTTTTTCCATCACGTGAATTTTTACGTTAAAACGGGATCACCGTTGCTGGTCTTCGATTTACCTTCCCTGGAGAGCGGTTCACCATGGTACTGTTCCATTTCAAATCCCTGCACCCACTTCTAAAAGTCGAACGGCGTTGTTTCGGCTTTTTGGACGATTGTTGCACCTTGCACAGCGAATGTTGCACCCTGGGATATCGATTCTTCGGACGGCCATAACTGTTGTCTTGTTTAGAGTTACGGTAGCCATAACCAGTCAAAACGAAGCTCTCGGTGAGTTCTACGGCCTTGACGGCTGTAAGCAGTCAAGGGATAGTTTCAAACCCAAAAAAGGCTATCCGAACCTCAATCGGGTCTTTGAAGTTTTTTGGCCTTCTTTTTTCCATTACGTGAATTTTTACGTTAAAACGGGATCACCGTTGCTCGTCTTCGATTTACCTTCCCTAGAGAGCGGTGCACCATGGTACTGTTCCATTTCAAATCCCTACACGCACTTCTAAAAGTCGAACGGCGCTGTTTCGGCTTTTTGGACGAATGTTGCACCTTGCACAGCGAATGTTGCACCCTGTGGATATCGATTCTTCGGACGGCCATAACTGTTGGCTCGTTTAGAGTTACGGGAGCCATAACCAGTCAAAACGAAGCTCTCGGTGAGATCTATGGCCTTGACGGCTGTAACCAGTCAACGGATAGTTTCAAACACAAAAAAGGCTATCCGAACATCAATCGGGTCTCTGAAGGTTTTTGGCCTTCTTTTTTCCATCACGTGAATTTTTACGTTAAAACGGGATCACCGTTGCTGGTCTTCGATTTACCTTCCCTGGAGAGCGGTTCACCATGGTACTGTTCCATTTCAAATCACTGCACCCACTTCTAAAAGTCGAACGGCGCTGTTTCGGCTTTTTGGACGGATGCTGCACCTTGCACAGCGAATGTTGCACCCTGTGGATATCGATTCTTCGGACGGCCATAACTGTTGTCTCGTTTAGAGTTACGGGAGCCATAACCAGTCAAAACGAAGCTCTCGATGAGTTCTACGGCCTTGATGGCTGTAAGCCATCAACGGATAGTTTCAAACCCAAAAAAGGCAATCCGAACCTCAATCGGGTCTTTGAAGTTTTTTGGCCTTCTTTTTTCCATCACGTGAATTTTTACGTTAAAACGGGATCACCGTTGCTGGTCTTCGATTTACCTTCCTTGGAGAGCGGTTCACCATGGTACTGTTCCATTTAAAATCCCTGCACCCACTTCTAAAAGTCGAACGGCGCTGTTTCGGCTTTTTGGACGGATGTTGCACCTTGCACAGCGAATGTTGCACCCTGTGGATATCGATTCTTTGGACGGCCATAATTGTTGTCTCGTTTAGAGTTACCGGAGACATAACCAGTCAAAACGAAGCTCTCGGTGAGTTCTACGGCCTTGACGGCTGTAAGCCATCAACGGATAGTTTCAAACCCAAAAAAGGCTATCCGAACATTAATCGGGTCTCTGAAGTTTTTTGGCCTTCATTTTTCCATCACGTGAATTTTAACGTTAAAACGGGATCACCGTTGCTGGTCTTCGATTTACCTTCCCTGGAGAGCAGTGCACCATGGTACTATTCCATTTCAAATCCCTGCACCCACTTCTAAAAGCCGAACGGCGCTGTTTCGGCTTTTTGGACGAATGTTGCACCTTGCACAGCGAATGTTGGACCCTGTGGATATCGATTCTTCGGACGGCCATAACTGTTGGCTCGTTTAGAGTTACGGGAGCCAAACCAGTCAAAACGAAGTTCTCGGTGAGTTCTACGGCCTTGACAGCTGTAAGCCGTCAACGGATAGTTACAAACCCGAAAAAGGCTATCCGAACCTCAATCGGGTCTGAAGTTTTTTGGCCTTCTTTTTTCCATCACGTGAATTTTTACGTTAAAACGGGATCACCGTTGCTGGTCTTCGATTTACCTTCCCTGGAGAGCGGTTTACCATGGTACTGTTCCATTTCAAATCCCTGCACCCACTTCTAAAAGTCGAACGGTGCTGTTTTGGCTTTTTGGACGAATGTTGCACCTTGCACAGCGAATGTTGGACCCTGTGGATATCGATTCTTCAGACGGCCATAACTGTTGGCTCGTTTAGAGTTACGGGAGCCATAACCAGTCAAAACGAAGCTCTCGGTGAGTTCTACGGCCTTGACGGCTGTAAGCCGTCAACGGATAGTTTCAAACCCAAAAAAGGCTATCCGAACCTCAATCGGGTCTTTGAAGTTTTTTGGCCTTCTTTTTTCCATCACGTGAATTTTAACGTTAAAACGGGATCACCGTTGCTGGTCTTCGATTTACCTTCCCTGGAGAGCGGTGCACCATGGTACTGTTCCATTTCAAATCCCTGCACCCACTTCTAAAAGTCGAACGGTGCTGTTTCGGCTTTTTGGATGAATGTTGCACCTTGCACAGCGAATGTTGGACCCTGTGGATATCGATTCTTCGGACGGCCATAACTGTTGGCTCGTTTACAGTTACGGGAGCCAAACCAGTCAAAACAAAGTTCTCGGTGAGTTCTACGGCCTTGACAGCTGTAAGCCATCAACGGATAGTTTCAAACCCGAAAAAGGCTATCCGAACCTCAATCGGGTCTCTGAAGTTTTTTGGCCTTCTTTTTTCCATCACGTGAATTTTTACGTTAAAACGGGATCACCGTTGCTGGTCTTCGATTTACCTTCCCTAGAGAGCGGTTTACCATGGTACTGTTCCATTTCAAATCCCTGCACCCACTTCTAAAAGTCGAACGGCGCTGAATCTGCTTTTTGGACGAATGTTGCACCTTGCACAGCGAATGTTGGACCCTGTGGATATCGATTCTTCGGACGGCCATAACTGTTGGCTCGTTTAGAGTTACGGGAGCCATAACCAGTCAAAACGAATATCTCGGTGAGTTCTACGGCCTTGATGGCTGTAAGCCGTCAATGGATAGTTTCTAACCCAAAAAAGGCTATCCGAACCTCAATCGGGTCTTCGAAGTTTTTTGGCCTTCTTTTTTCCATCACGTGAATTATTATGTTAAAACGGGATCACCGTTGCTGGTCTTCAATTTACCTTCCCAGGAGAGCGGTTCGCCATGGTACTGTTCCATTTCAAATCCCTGCACCCACTTCTAAAAGTCGAACGGCGCTATTTCGGCTTTTTGGACGAATGTTGCACCTTGCACAGCGAATGTTGCACCCTGTGGATATCGATTCTTCGGACGGCCATAACTGTTGGCTCGTTTAGAGTTACGGGAGCCATAACCAGTCAAAACGAAGCTCTCGGTGAGTTCTACAGCCTTAACGGCTGTAAGCCGTCAATGGATAGTTTCAAACCCAAAAAAGGCTATCCGAACCTCAATCGGGTCTCTGAAGTTTTTTGGCCTTCTTTTTTCCATCACGTGAATTTTCACGTTAAAACGGGATCACCGTTGCTGGTCTTCAATTTACCTTCCCTGGAGAGCGGTTCACCATGGTACTATTCCATTTCAAATCCCTGCACCCACTTCTAAAAGTCGAACGGCGGTGTTTCGGCTTTTTGGACGAATGTTGCACCTTGCACAGCGAATGTTGGACCCTGTGGATATCGATTATTCGGACGGCCATAACTGTTGTCTCGTTTAGAGTTACGGGAGCCATAACCAGTCAAAACGAAGCTCTCGGTGAGTTCTACGGCCTTGACAGCTGTAAGCCGTCAACGGATAGTTTCAAACCCAAAAAAGGCTATCCGAACCTCAATCGGGTCTCTGAAGTTTTTTGGCCTTCTTTTTTCCATCACGTGAATTTATACGTTAAAACGGGATTACCGTTGCTGGTCTTCGATTTACCTTCCCTGGAGAGCGGTGCACCATGGTACTGTTCCATTTCAAATCCCTGCACCCACTTCTAAAAGTCGAACGGCGCTGTTTCGGCTTTTTGGATGAATGTTGCACCTTGCACAGCGAATGTTGCACCCTGTGGATATCGATTCTTCGGACGGCCATAACTGTTGTCTCGTTTAGAGTTACGGGAGCCATAACCAGTCAAAACGAAGCTCTCGGTGAGTTCTACGGCCTTGACAGCCGTATGCCGTCATCGGTTAGTTCCAAACCCAAAAAAGGCTATCCGAACCTCAATCGGGTCTCTGAAGTTTTTTAGCCTTCTTTTTTCCATTACGTGAATTTTTACGTTAAAACGGAAGCACCGTTGCTGGTCTTCGATTTCCCTTCCCTGAGGAGCGGTTCACCATGGTATTGTTCAATTTCAAATCCCTACACACACTTCTAAAAGTCGAACGACGCTGTTTCAGCTTTTTGGACGAATGTTGCACCTTGCACAGCGAATGTTGCACCCTGTGGATATCGATTCTTCGGACGGCCATTACTGTTGGCTCGTTTAGAGTTACGGGAGCCATAACCAATCAAAACGAAGCTCTTGGTGAGTTCTACGGCCTTGACGGCTGTAAGCCGTCAACGGATAGTTTCAAACCCAAAAAAGGCTATCCGAACCTCAATCGGGTCTTTGAAGTTTTTTGGCCTTCTTTTTTCCATCACGTGAATTTTTACGTTAAAACGGGATCACCGTTGCTGATCTTCGATTTACCTTCCCTGGAGAGCGGTGCACCATGGTACTGTTCCATTTAAAATCCCTGCACCCACTTCTAAAAGTCGAACGGCGCTGTTTCGGCTTTTTGGACGAATGTTGCACCTTGCACAGCGAATGTTGCACCCTGTGGATATCGATTCTTCGGACGGCCATAACTGTTGTCTCATTTAGAGTTACGGGAGCCATAACAAGTCAAAACAAAGCTCTCGGTGAGTTCTACAGCCTTGACTGCTGTATGCCATCAACGGATAGTTTTAAACCCAAAAAAGGCTATCCGAACCTCAATCGGGTCTCTAAAGTTTTTTGGCCTTCTTTTTTCCATCACGTGAATTTTTACGTTAAAACGGGATCACTGTTGCTGGCCTTCGATTTACCATCCCTGGAGAGCGGTGCACCATGGTACTGTTCCATTTCAAATCCCTGCACCCACTTCTAAAAGTCGAAAGGCGCTGTTTCGGCTTTTTGGATGAATGTTGCACCTTGCACAGCGAATGTTGCACCCTGTGGATATCGATTCTTCGGACGGCCATAACTGTTGTCTCGTTTAGAGTTACGGGAGCCATAACCAGTCAAAACGAAGCTCTCGGTGAGTTCTACGGCCTTGACAGCCGTATGCCGTCATCGGTTAGTTCCAAACCCAAAAAAGGCTATCCGAACCTCAATCGGGTCTCTGAAGTTTTTTAGCCTTCTTTTTTCCATTACGTGAATTTTTACGTTAAAACGGAAGCACCGTTGCTGGTCTTCGATTTCCCTTCCCTGAGGAGCGGTTCACCATGGTATTGTTCAATTTCAAATCCCTACACACACTTCTAAAAGTCGAACGATGCTGTTTCAGCTTTTTGGACGAATGTTGCACCTTGCACAGCGAATGTTGCACCCTGTGGATATCGATTCTTCGGACGGCCATAACTGTTGGCTCGTTTAGAGTTACGGGAGCCATAACCAATCAAAACGAAGCTCTTGGTGAGTTCTACGGCCTTGACGGCTGTAAGCCGTCAACGGATAGTTTCAAACCCAAAAAAGGCTATCCGAACCTCAATCGGGTCTTTGAAGTTTTTTGGCCTTCTTTTTTCCATCACGTGAATTTTTACGTTAAAACGGGATCACCGTTGCTGGTCTTCGATTTACCTTCCCTGGAGAGCGGTGCACCATGGTACTGTTCCATTTAAAATCCCTGCACCCACTTCTAAAAGTCGAACGGCGCTGTTTCGGCTTTTTGGACGAATGTTGCACCTTGCACAGCGAATGTTGCACCCTGTGGATATCGATTCTTCGGACGGCCATAACTGTTGTCTCATTTAGAGTTACGGGAGCCATAACAAGTCAAAACAAAGCTCTCGGTGAGTTCTACAGCCTTGACTGCTGTATGCCATCAACGGATAGTTTTAAACCCAAAAAAGGCTATCCGAACCTCAATCGGGTCTCTAAAGTTTTTTGGCCTTCTTTTTTCCATCACGTGAATTTTTACGTTAAAACGGGATCACTGTTGCTGGCCTTCGATTTACCATCCCTGGAGAGCGGTGCACCATGGTACTGTTCCATTTCAAATCCCTGCACCCACTTCTAAAAGTCGAACGGCGCTGTTTCGGCTTTTTGGACGAATGTTGCACCTTGCACAGCGAATGTTGCACCCTGTGGATATCTATTCTTCGGACGGCCATAACTGTTGGCTCGTTTAGAGTTACGGGAGCCATAGCCAGTCAAAACGAAGCTCTCGGTGAGTTCTACGCCCTTGATGGCTGTAAGCCGTCAACAGATAGTTTCAAACCCAAAAAAGGCTATCCGAACCTCAATCGGGTCTCTGAAGTTTTTTGGCCTTCTTTTTTCCATCACGTGAATTTTTACGTTAAAACGGGATCACCGTGGCTGGTCTTCGATTTACCTTCCCTGGTGAGCGGTGCACCATGGTACTGTTCCATTTCAAATCCCTGCACCCACTTTTAAAAGTCGAACGGCGTTGTTTCGGCTTTTTGGACGAATGTTGCACCTTGCACAGCGAATGTTGCACCCTGTGGATATCGATTCTTCGGACGGCCATAACTATTGTCTCGTTTAGAGTTACGGGAGCCATAACCAGTCAAAACGAAGCTCTTGGTGAGTTTACGGCCTTGACGGATGTAAGCCGTCAATGGATAGTTTCAAACCCAAAAAAGGCTATCCGAACCACAATCGGGTCTTTGAAGTTTTTTGGCCTTCTTTTTTCCATCACGTGAATTTTTACGTTAAAACGGGATCACCGTTGCTGGTCTTTGATTTAGCTTCCCTGGGGAGAGCACCCACTTCTAAATGTCGAACGACGCTGTTTCGGCTTTTTGGACGAATGTTGCACCTTGCACCCTGTGGATATCGATTCTTCGGACGGCCATAACTGTTGGCTCGTTTAGAGTTACGGGAGCCATAACCAGTCAAAATGAAGCTCTCGGTTAGTTCTACGGCCTTGACGGCTGTAAGCCGTCAACGGATAGTTCCAAACCCAAAAAAGGCTTTCCGAACCTCAATCGGGTCTCTGAAGTTTTTTAGCCTTCTTTTTTCCATCACATGAATTTTTACGTTAAAACAAGATCACCGTTGCTGGTCTTCGATTTACCTTCCCTGGAGAGTTGTTCGCCAAGGTACTGTTCCATTTCAAATCCCTGCACCCACTTCTAAAAGTCGAACGGCGCTGTTTCGGCTTTTTGGACGATTGTTGCACCTTGCACAGCGAATGTTGCACCCTGTGCATATCGATTCTTCGGACGGCCATAACTGTTGTCTCGTTTAGAGTTACGGGAGCCATAACCAGTAAAAACGAAGCTCTCGGTGAGTTCTACGGCCTTGACCGCTGTAAGCCGTCAACGGAAAGTTTCAAACCCAAAAAAGGCCATCCGAACCTCAATCGGGTCTTTGAAGTTTTTTGGCCTTCTTTTTTCCATCACGTGAATTTTTACGTTAAAACGGGATCACCGTTGCTGGTCTTCCATTTACCTTCCCTGGAGAGCGGTTCACCATGGTACTGTTCCATTTCAAATCCCTACACCCACTTCTAAAAGTCGAACGGCGTTGTTTCGGCTTTTTGGACGAATGTTGCACCTTGCACAGCGAATGTTGCACCCTGTGGATATCGATTCTTCGGACGGCCATAACTGTTGTCTCGTTTAGAGTTACGGGAGCCATAACCAGTCAAAACGAAGCTCTCGGTGAGTTCTACGGCCTTGATAGCCGTATGCCGTCATCGGTTAGTTCCAAACCCAAAAAAGGCTATCCGAACCTCAATCGGGTCTTTGAAGTTTTTTAGCCCTCTTTTTTCCATTACGTGAATTTTTACGTTAAAACGGGAGCACCGTTGCTGGTCTTCGATTTCCCTTCCCTGGGGAGCGGTTCACCATGGTATTGTTCAATTTCAAATCCCTACACACACTTCTAAAAGTCGAACGACGCTGTTTCGGCTTTTTGGACGAATGTTGCACCTTGCACAGCGAATGTTGCACCCTGTGGATATCGATTCTTCGGACGGCCATAACTGTTGGCTCGTTTAGAGTTACGGGAGCCATAACCAATCAAAACGAAGCTCTTGGTGAGTTCTACGGCCTTGACGGCTGTAAGCCGTCAACGGATAGTTTCAAACCCAAAAAAGGCTATCCGAACCTCAATCGGGTCTCTGAAGTCTTTTGGCCTTCTTTTTTCCATCACGTGAATTTTTACGTTAAAACGGGATCACCGTTGCTGGTCTTCGATTTACCTTCCCTGGAGAGCGGTGCACCATGGTACTGTTCCATTTAAAATCCCTGCACCCACTTCTAAAAGTCGAACGGCGCTGTTTCGGCTTTTTGGACGAATGTTGCACCTTGCACAGCGAATGTTGCACCCTATGGATATCGATTCTTCGGACGGCCATAACTGTTGTCTCGTTTAGAGTTACGGGAGCCATAACAAGTCAAAACGAAGCTCTCGGTGAGTTCTACAGCCTTGACTGCTGTAAGCCATCAACGGATAGTTTCAAACCCAAAAAAGGCTATCCGAACCTCAATCGGGTCTCTTAAGTTTTTTGGCCTTCTTTTTTCCATCACGTGAATTTTTACGTTAAAACGGGATCACCGTTGCTGGTCTTCGATTTACCTTCCCTGGAGAGCGGTGCACCATGGTACTGTTCCATTTCAAATCCCTGCACCCACTTCTAAAAGTCGAACAGCGCTGTTTCGGCTTTTTGGACGAATGTTGCACCTTGCACAGCGAATGTTGCACCCTGTGGATATCTATTCTTCGGACGGCCATAACTGTTGGCTCGTTTAGAGTTACGGGAGCCATAGCCAGTCAAAACGAAGCTCTCGGTGAGTTCTACGCCCTTGATGGCTGTAAGCCGTCAACAGATAGTTTCAAACCCAAAAAAGGCTATCCGAACCTCAATCGGGTCTCTGAAGTTTTTTGGCCTTCTTTTTTCCATCACGTGAATTTTTACGTTAAAACGGGATCACCGTGGCTGGTCTTCAATTTACCTTCCCTGGTGAGCGGTGCACCATGGTACTGTTCCATTTCAAATCCTGCACCCACTTTTAAAAGTCGAACGGCGTTGTTTCGGCTTTTTGGACGAATGTTGCACCTTGCACTGCGAATGTTGCACCCTGTGGATATCGATTCTTCGGACGGCCATAACTGTTGTCTCGTTTAGAGTTACGGGAGCCATAACCAGTCAAAACGAAGCTCTTGGTGAGTTTACGGCCTTGACGGATGTAAGCCGTCAACGGATAGTTTCAAACCCAAAAAAGGCTATTCGAACCACAATCGGGTCTTTGAAGTTTTTTGGCCTTCTTTTTTCCATCACGTGAATTTTTACGTTAAAACGGGATCACCGTTGCTGGTCTTCGATTTAGCTTCCCTGGAGAGAGCACCCACTTCTAAATGTCGAACGGCGCTGTTCCGGCTTTTTGGATGAATGTTGCACCTTGCACCGCGAATGTTGCACCCTGTGGATATCAATTCTTCGGACGGCCATAACTGTTGTCTCGTTTAGAGTTACGGGAGCCATAACCAGTCAAAACGAAGCTCTCGGTTAGTTCTACGGCCCTGACGGCTGTAAGCCGTCAACGGATAGTTCCAAACCAAAAAAAGGCCATCCGAACCTCAATCGGGTCTCTGAAGTTTTTAGGCCTTATTTTTTCCATCACGTGAATTTTTACGTTAAAACGAGATCACCGTGGCTGGTCTTCGATTTACCTTCCCTGGAGAGCGGTGCACCATGGTACTGTTCCATTTCAAATACCTGCACACATTTCTAAAAGTCGAACGGCGCTGTTTCGGCTTTTTGAACGATTGTTGCACCTTGCACAGCGAATGTTGCACCCTATGGATATCGATTCTTCGGACGGCCATAACTGTTGGCTCGTTTAGAGTTACGGGAGCCATAACCAGTCAAAACGAAGCTCTCGGTGAGTTCTACGGCCTTGACCGCTGTAAGCCGTCAACGGAAAGTTTCAAACCCAAAAAAGGCCATCCGAACCTCAATCGGGTCTATGAAGTTTTTTGGCCTTCTTTTTTCCATCACGTGAATTTTTACGTTAAAACGGGATCACCGTTGCTGGTCTTCCATTTACCTTCCCTGTAGAGCGGTTCACCATGGTACTGTTCCATTTCAAATCCCTACACCCACTTCTAAAAGTCGAACGGCGCTGTTTCGGCTTTTTGGACGAATGTTGCACCTTGCACAGCGAATGTTGCACCCTGTGGATATCGATTCTTCGGACGGCCATAACTGTTGTCTCGTTTAGAGTTACGGGAGCCAAAACCAGTCAAAACGAAGCTCTCAGTGAGTTCTACGGCCTTGATGGCTGTAAGCCGTCAACGGATAGTTTCAAACCCAAAAAAGGCTATCCGAACCTCAATCGGGTATCTGAAGTTTTTTTGCCTTCTTTTTTCCATCACGTGAATTTTTACGTTAAAACGGGATCACCGTTGCTGGTCTTCGATTTACCTTCCCTGGAGAGCGGTTCACCATGGTACTGTTCCATTTCAAATACCTGCACACACTTCTAAAAGTCGAACGGCGCTGTTTCGGCTTTTTGGATGATAGTTGCACCTTGCACAGCGAATGTTGCACCCTGTGGATATCGATTCTTCGGACGACCATAACTTTTGTCTCGTTTAGAGTTACGGGAGCCATAACCAGTCAAAACGAAGCTCTCGGTGAGTTCTACGGCCTTGACCGCTATAAGCCGTCAACAGATAGTTCCAAACCCAAAAAAGGCTATCCGAACCTCAATCGGGTCTCTGAAGTTTTTTGGCCTTCTTTTTTCCATCACGTGAATTTTTACCTTAAAACGGTATCACCGTTGCTGGTTTTCTATTTACCTTCCCTGGAGAGCGTTTCACCATGGTACTGTTCCATTTCAAATCCCTGCACCCACTTCAAAAAGTCGAACGGCGTTGTTTCGGCTTTTTGGACGAATGTTGCACCTTGCACAGCGAATGTTGCACCCTACGGATATCGATTCTTCGGACGGCCATAACTGTTGTCTCGTTTAGAGTTACGGGAGCCATAACCAGTCAAAACGAAGCTCTCAGTGAGTTCTACGGCCTTGACGGCTGTAAGCCGTCAACGGATAGTTTCATACCCAAAAAAGTCTATCTGAACCTTAGTTGGGTCTCTGAAGTTTTTTGGCCTTCTTTTTTCCATCACATGATTTTTTAGGTTAAAACGGGATCACCGTGGCTGGTGTTCGATTTACCTTCCCTGGAGAGTGGTGCACCATGGTACTGTTCCATTTCAAATCCTTGCACACACTTCTAAAAGTCGAACGGCGCTGTTTTGGCTTTTTGGATGAATGTTGCACCTTGCACAGCGAATGTTGCACCCTATGGATATCGATTCTTCGGACGGCCATAACTGTTGGCTCGTTTAGAGTTACGGGAGCCATAACCAGTCAAAACGAAGCTCTCGGTGAGTTCTACGGGCTTGATAGCTGTAAGCCGTCAACGGATAGTTCCAAACCCAAAAAAGGCTATCCGAACCTCAATCGGGTCTTTGAAGTTTTTTGGCCTTCTCTTTTCAATCACGTGAATTTTTACGTTAAAACGGGATCACCGTTGCTGGTCTTCGATTTATCTTCCCTGGAGAGCCGTTCACCATGGTAATGTTCCATTTCAAATCCCTGCACCCACTTCTAAAAGTCGAACGGCGCTGTTTTGGCTTTTTGGACGATTGTTGCACCTTGCACAGCGAATGTTGCACCCTGTGGATATCGATTCTTCGGACGACCATAACTGTTGTCTCGTTTAGAATTTACGGGAGCCATAACCAGTCAAAACGAAGCTCTCGGTGAGTTCTACGGCCTTGACAGCTGTAAGCCATCAACGGATAGTTCCAAACCCAAAAAAGGCTATCCGAACCTCAATCGGGTCTCTGAAGTTTTTTTGCCTTCTTTTTTCCATCACGTGAATTTTTACGTTAAAACGGGATCACCGTTGCTGGTCTTCGATTTACCTTCCCGGGAGAGCGGTTCACCATGGTACTGTTCCATTTCAAATACCTGCACCCACTTCTAAAAGTCGAACGGCGCTGTTTCGGCTTTTTGGACGAATGTTGCACCTTGCACAGCGAATGTTGCACCCTATGGATATCGATTCTTCGGACGGCCATAACTATTGTCTCGTTTAGAGTTACGGGAGCCATAACCAGTTAAAACGAAGCTCTCCGTGAGTTCTACGGCCTTGACGGATGTAAGCCGTCAACGGATAATTTCAAACCCAAAAAAGGCTATCCGAACCTCAATCGGGTCTCTGAAGTTTTTTGACCTTCTTTTTTCCATCACGTGAATTTTTACGTTAAAACGGGATCACCGTGGCTGGTCTTCGATTTACCTTCCCTGGAGAGCGGTGCACCATGGTACTGTTCCATTTCAAATACCTGCACACACTTCTAAAAGTCGAACGGCGTTGTTTCGGCTTTTTGAACGATTGTTGCACCTTGCACAACGAATGTTGCACCCTGTGGATATTGATTCTTCGGACGGCCATAACTGTTGGCTCGTTTAGAGTTACAGGAGCCATAACCAGTCAAAACGAAGCTCTCGGTTAGTTCTACGGCCTTGACAGCTGTAAGCCGTCAACGGATAGTTCCAAACCCAAAAAAGGCTATCCGAACCTCAATCGGGTCTCTGAAGTTTTTTAGCCTTCTTTTTTCCATCACGTGAATTTTTACGTTAAAACGGGATCACCGTTGCTGGTCTTCGATTTACCTTCCCTGGAGAGTTGTTCACCAAGGTACTGTTCCATTTCAAATCCCTGCACCCACTTCTAAAAGTCGAACGGCGTTGTTTCAGCTTTTTGGACGATTTTTGCACCTTGCACAGCGAATGTTGCACCCTGTGGATATCGATTCTTCGGACGGCCATAACTGTTGTCTCGTTTAGAGTTACGGGAGCCATAACCAGTCAAAACAATGCTCTCGGTGAGTTCTACGGCCTTGACCGCTGTAAGCCGTCAACGGATAGTTTCAAACCCAAAAAAGGCCATCCGAACCTCAATCGGGTCTCTGAAGTTTTTGGCCTTTATTTTTCCATCACGTGAATTTTTACGTTAAAACGGGATCACCGTTGCTGGTCTTCGATTTACCTTCCATGGAGAGCGGTTTACCATGGTACTGTTCCATTTCAAATCCCTGCACCCACTTCTAAAAGTCGAACGGCGCTGTTTCGGCTTTTTGGACGAATGTTGCACCTTGCACAGCGATTGTTGCACCCTGTGGATATCAATTCTTTGGACGGCCATAACTGTTGTCTCGTTTAGAGTTACGGGAGCCAAAACCAGTCAAAACGAAGCTCTCAGTGAGTTCTACGGCCTTGAAGGCTGTAAGCCGTCAACGGATAGTTTCAAACCCAAAAAAGGCTATCCGAACCTCAATCGGGTCTCTGAAGTTTTTTGGCCTTCTTTTTTCCATCACGTGAATTTTTACGTTAAAACGGGATCACCGTGGTTGGTCTTCAATTTACCTTCCCTGGAGAGCGGTGCACCATAGTACTGTTCCATTTCAAATACCTGCACCCACTTCTAAAAGTCGAACGGCGCTGTTTCGGCTTTTTGAACGATTGTTGCACCTTGCACAACGAATGTTGCACCCTGTGGATATCGATTCTTCGGACGACCATAACTGTTGTCTCGTTTAGAGTTACGGGAGCCATAACCAGTCAAAACGAAGCTCTCGGTGAGTTCTACGGCCTTGACCGCTATAAGCTGTCAACGGATAGTTCCAAACCGAAAAAAGGCTATCCGAACCTCAATCGGGTCTCTGAAGTTTTTTGGCCTTCTTTTTTCCATCACGTGAATTTTTACCTTAAAACGGGATCACCGTTGCTGGTCTTCGATTTACCTTCCCTGGAGAGCGTTTCACCATGGTAGTGTTCCATTTCAAATCCCTGCACCCACTTCTAAAAGTCGAACGGCGCTGTTTCGACTTTTTGGACGAATGTTGCACCTTGCACAGCGAATGTTGCACCCTGTGGATATCGATTCTTCGGACGGCCATAACTGTTGTCTCGTTTAGAGTTACGGGAGCCATAACCAGTGAAAACGAAGCTCTCAGTGAGTTCTACGGCCTTGATGGCTGTAAGCCGTCAACGGATAGTTTCAAACCCAAAAAAGGCTATCCGAAACTCAATCGTGTCTTTGAAGTTTTTTGGCCTTCTTTTTTCCATCACATGAATTTTTACGTTAAAACGGGATCACCGTTGCTGGTCTTCGATTTACCTTCCCTGGAGAGTTGTTCACCAAGGTACTGTTCCATTTCAAATCCCTGCACCCACTTCTAAAAGTCGAACGGCGTTGTTTCAGCTTTTTGG
The DNA here is from genome assembly GCA_030737815.1 of Allium fistulosum. Classification (NCBI taxonomy): domain Eukaryota; kingdom Viridiplantae; phylum Streptophyta; class Magnoliopsida; order Asparagales; family Amaryllidaceae; genus Allium; species Allium fistulosum. The sequence goes on along the minus strand of CM060903.1, from coordinate 8,066,194 downwards.
ACGATTGTTGCACCTTGCACAGCGAATGTTGCACCCTATGGATATCGATTCTTCGGACGGCCATAACTGTTGTCTCGTTTAGAGTTACGGGAGCCATAACCAGTCAAAACAATGCTCTCGGTGAGTTCTACGGCCTTGACCGCTGTAAGCCGTCAACGGATAGTTTCAAACCCAAAAAAGGCCATCCGAACCTCAATCGGGTCTCTGAAGTTTTTGGCCTTTATTTTTCCATCACGTGAATTTTTACGTTAAAACGGGATCACCGTTGCTGGTCTTCGATTTACCTTCCATGGAGAGCGGTTTACCATGGTACTGTTCCATTTCAAATCCCTGCACCCACTTCTAAAAGTCGAACGGCGCTGTTTCGGCTTTTTGGACGAATGTTGCACCTTGCACAGCGATTGTTGCACCCTGTGGATATCAATTCTTTGGACGGCCTTAACTGTTGTCTCGTTTAGAGTTACGGGAGCCAAAACCAGTCAAAACGAAGCTCTCAGTGAGTTCTACGGCCTTGAAGGCTGTAAGCCGTCAACGGATAGTTTCAAACCCAAAAAAGGCTATCCGAACCTCAATCGGGTCTCTGAAGTTTTTTGGCCTTCTTTTTTCCATCACGTGAATTTTTACGTTAAAACGGGATCACCGTGGTTGGTCTTCAATTTACCTTCCCTGGAGAGCGGTGCACCATAGTACTGTTCCATTTCAAATACCTGCACCCACTTCTAAAAGTCGAACGGCGCTGTTTCGGCTTTTTGAACGATTGTTGCACCTTGCACAACGAATGTTGCACCCTGTGGATATCGATTCTTCGGACGACCATAACTGTTGTCTCGTTTAGAGTTACGGGAGCCATAACCAGTCAAAACGAAGCTCTCGGTGAGTTCTACGGCCTTGACCGCTATAAGCTGTCAACGGATAGTTCCAAACCCAAAAAAGGCTATCCGAACCTCAATCGGGTCTCTGAAGTTTTTTGGCCTTCTTTTTTCCATCACGTGAATTTTTACCTTAAAACGGGATCACCGTTGCTGGTTTTCGATTTACCTTCCCTGGAGAGCGTTTCACCATGGTAGTGTTCCATTTCAAATCCCTGCACCCACTTCTAAAAGTCGAACGGCGCTGTTTCGACTTTTTGGATGAATGTTGCACCTTGCACAGCGAATGTTGCACCCTGTGGATATCGATTCTTCGGACGGCCATAACTGTTGTCTCGTTTAGAGTTACGGGAGCCATAACCAGTGAAAACGAAGCTCTCAGTGAGTTCTACGGCCTTGATGGCTGTAAGCCGTCAACGGATAGTTTCAAACCCAAAAAAGGCTATCCGAAACTCAATCGGGTCTTTGAAGTTTTTTGGCCTTCTTTTTTCCATCACATGAATTTTTACGTTAAAACGGGATCACCGTTGCTGGTCTTCGATTTACCTTCCCTGGAGAGTTGTTCACCAAGGTACTGTTCCATTTCAAATCCCTGCACCCACTTCTAAAAGTCGAACGGCGTTGTTTCAGCTTTTTGGACGATTGTTGCACCTTGCACAGCGAATGTTGCACCCTGTGGATATCGATTCTTCGGACGGCCATAACTGTTGTCTCGTTTAGAGTTACGGGAGCCATAACCAGTCAAAACAATGCTCTCGGTGAGTTCTACGGCCTTGACCGCTGTAAGCCGTCAACGGATAGTTTCAAACCCAAAAAAGGCCATCCGAACCTCAATCGGGTCTCTGAAGTTTTTGGCCTTTATTTTTCCATCACGTGAATTTTTACGTTAAAACGGGATCACCGTTGCTGGTCTTCGATTTACCTTCCATGGAGAGCAGTTTACCATGGTACTGTTCCATTTCAAATCCCTGCACCCACTTCTAAAAGTCGAACGGCGCTGTTTCGGCTTTTTGGACGAATGTTGCACCTTGCACAGCGATTGTTGCACCCTGTGGATATCAATTCTTTGGACGGCCATAACTGTTGTCTCGTTTAGAGTTACGGGAGCCAAAACCAGTCAAAACGAAGCTCTCAGTGAGTTCTACGGCCTTGAAGGCTGTAAGCCGTCAACGGATAGTTTCAAACCCAAAAAAGGCTATCCGAACCTCAATCGGGTCTCTGAAGTTTTTTGGCCTTCTTTTTTCCATCACGTGAATTTTTACGTTAAAACGGGATCACCGTGGTTGGTCTTCAATTTACCTTCCCTGGAGAGCGGTGCACCATAGTACTGTTCCATTTCAAATACCTGCACCCACTTCTAAAAGTCGAACGGCGCTGTTTCGGCTTTTTGAACGATTGTTGCACCTTGCACAACGAATGTTGCACCCTGTGGATATCGATTCTTCGGACGACCATAACTGTTGTCTCGTTTAGAGTTACGGGAGCCATAACCAGTCAAAACGAAGCTCTCGGTGAGTTCTACGGCCTTGACCGCTATAAGCTGTCAACGGATAGTTCCAAACCCAAAAAAGGCTATCCGAACCTCAATCGGGTCTCTGAAGTTTTTTGGCCTTCTTTTTTCCATCATGTGAATTTTTACCTTAAAACGGGATCACCGTTGCTGGTTTTCGATTTACCTTCCCTGGAGAGCGTTTCACCATGGTAGTGTTCCATTTCAAATCCCTGCACCCACTTCTAAAAGTCGAACGGCGCTGTTTCGACTTTTTGGACGAATGTTGCACCTTGCACAGCGAATGTTGCACCCTGTGGATATCGATTCTTCGGACGGCCATAACTGTTGTCTCGTTTAGAGTTACGGGAGCCATAACTAGTGAAAACGAAGCTCTCAGTGAGTTCTACGGCCTTGATGGCTGTAAGCCGTCAACGGATAGTTTCAAACCCAAAAAAGGCTATCCGAAACTCAATCGGGTCTTTGAAGTTTTTTGGCCTTCTTTTTTCCATCACATGAATTTTTATGTTAAAACGGGATCACCGTGGCTGGTCTTCGATTTACCTTCCCTGGAGAGCGGTGCACCATGGTACTGTTCCATTTCAAATCCCTGCACACACTTCTAAAAGTCGAACGGCGCTGTTTTGGCTTTTTGGATGAATGTTGCACCTTGCACAGCGAATGTTGCACCCTGTGGATATCGATTCTTCGGACGGCCATAACTGTTGGCTCGTTTAGAGTTACGGGAGCTATAACCAGTCAAAACGAAGCTCTCGGTGAGTTCTACGGCGTTGACGGCTGTAAGCCGTCAACGGATAGTTCCAAACTCAAAAAAGGCTATCCGAACCTCAATCGGGTCTCTGAAGTTTTTTGGCCTTCTTTTTTGCATCACGTGAATTTTTACGTTAAAACGGGATCACCGTTGCTGGTCTTCGATTTACCTTCCCTGGAGAGGTTTTCACCAAGGTACTATTCCATTTCAAATCCCTGCACCCACTTCTAAAAGTCGAACGGCGCTGTTTCGGCTTTTTGGACGATTGTTGCACCTTGCACAGCGAATGTTGCACCCTGTGGATATCGATTCTTCGGACGGCCATAACTGTTGTCTCATTTAGAGTTACGGGAGCCATAACCAGTCAAAACGAAGCTCTCAGTGAGTTCTACGGCCTTGACGGCTGTAAGCCGTCAACGGATAGTTTCAAACCCAAAAAAGGCTATCCGAACCTCAATCGGGTCTCTGAAGTTTTTTGGCCTTCTTTTTTCCATCATGTGAATTTTTACGTTAAAACGGGATCACCGTGGCTGGTCTTCGATTTACCTTCCCTGGAGAGCGGTGCACCATGGTACTGTTCCATTTCAAATCCCTGCACACACTTCTAAAAGTCGAACGGCGCAGTTTTGGCTTTTTGGATGAATGTTGCACCTTGCACAGCGAATGTTGCACCCTGTGGATATCGATTCTTCGGACGGCCATAACTGTTGGCTCATTTAGAGTTACGGGAGCCATAACTAGTCAAAACGAAGCTCTCGGTTAGTTCTACGACCTTTACAGCTGTAAGCCGTCAACGGATAGTTCCAAACCCAAAAAAGGCCATCCTAACCTCAATTGGGCCTCTGAAGTTTTTGGCCTTCTTTTTTCCATCACGTGAATTTTTACGTTAAAACGGGATCACCGTTGCTGGTCTTCGATTTACCTTCCCTGGAGAGTTGTTCACCAAGGTACTGTTCCATTTCAAATCCATGCACCCACTTCTAAAAGTTGAACGGCGCTGTTTCGGCTTTTTGGACGATTGTTGCACCTTGCACAACGAATGTTGCACCCTTTGGATATCGATTCTTCGGACGGCCATAACTATTGTCTCGTTTAGAGTTACGGGAGCCATAACCAGTCAAAACGAAGCTCTCGGTGAGTTCTACGGCCTTGACAGTTGTAAGCCATCAACGGATAGTTTCAAACCCAAAAAAAGGCCATCCGAACCTCAATCGGGTCTCTGAAGTTTTGGCCTTCTTTTTTCCATCACGTGAATTTTTACGTTAAAACGGGATCACCGTTGTTGGTCTTCGAGGTGCAACATTCATCCAAAAAGCCGAAACAGCGCCGTTCAACTTTTAGAAGTGGGTGCCGGGATTTGAAATGGAACAGTACCATGGTGAACCGCTCTCCAGGGATGGTAAATCGAAGACCAGCAAAGGTGATCCCGTTTTTACGTAAAAATTCACGTGATGGAAAAAAGAAGGCCAAGAAACTTCAGAGACCCGATTGAAGTTCGGATAGCCTTTTTTGGGTTTGAAACTATCCGTTGACTGCTTACAGCGGTCAAGGCCGTAGAACTCACCGAGAGCTTTGTTTTGACTGGTTATGGCTCCCGTAACTCTAAACGAGACAACAGTTATGGCCATCCGAATAATCGATATCCACAGGGTGCAACATTAGTTGTGCAAGGTGCAACATTCATCCGAAAAGCCGAAACAGCACCGTTCGACTTTTAGAAGTGGGTACAGGGATTTGAAATGGAATAGTACCATGGTGAACTGCTCTCCAGGGAAGGTAAATCGAAAACCAGCAACGGTGATCCCGTTTTAACGTAAAAATCCATGTGATGGAAAAAAGAAGGCCAAAAAAATTCAGAGACCCGATTGAGGTTCGGATAGCCTTTTTTGGGTTTGAAACTATCCTTTGACGGCTTACAGCCGTCAAGGCCGTAGAACTCACCGAGAGATTCGTTTTGACTGGTTATGGCTCCCGTAACTCTAAACGAGACAACAGTTATGGCCGTCCGAAGAATCGATATCCACAGGGTGCAACATTCGCTGTTCAAGGTGCAACATTCGTCCAAAAAGCCGAAACAGCGCCGTTTGACTTTTAGAAGTGGGTGCAGGGATTTGAAATGGAACAGTACCATGGTGAACCACTCTCCAGGGAAGGTAAATCGAAGACCAGCAACGGTGATCCTGTTTTAACGTAAAAATTCACGTGATGGAAAAAAGAAGGCCAAAAAACTTCAGAGACCCGATTGAGGTTCGGATAGCATTTTTTGGATTTGAAACTATCCTTTGACTACTTACAGCCGTCAAGGCCGTAGAACTTACCGAGAGCTTCAATTTGACTGATTATGGCTCCCGTAACTCTAAACGAGACAACAGTTATGGCCGTCCGAAGAATCGATATCCACAGGGTGCAACATTCGCTGTGCGAGGTGCAACATTCGTCCAAAAAGCCGAAACAGCGCCGTTCGACTTTTAGAAGTGGGTGCAGGGATTTGAAATGGAACAGTACCATGGTGAACCGCTCTCCAGGGAAGGTAAATCGAAGACCAGCAACGGTGATCCCGTTTTAACGTAAAAATTCACGTGATGGAAAAAAGAAGGCCAAAAACTCCAGAGACCCGATTGAGGTTCGGATAGCCTTTTTTGAGTTTGAAACTATTCGTTGACGGTTTACAGCTGTCAAGACCGTAGAACTCACCGAGAGCTTCGTTTTGACTAGTTATGGCTCCCGTAACTCTAAACGAGACAACAGTTATGGCCGTCCGAAGAATCGATATCCAAAGGGTGCAACATTCGTTGTGCAAGTTGCAACATTCGTCCAAAAAGCCGAAACAGCGCCTTTCGACTTTTAGAAGTGGGTGCAGGGATTTGAAATGGAACAGTACCATGGTGAACCGCTCTCCAGGGAAGGTAAATCGAAGACCAGCAACGGTGATCCCGTTTTAACGTAAAAATTCACGTGATGGAAAAAAGAAGGCCAAAAAACTTCAGAGACCCGATTGAGGTTCGAATAGCCTTTTTTGGGCTTTAAACTATCCATTGACGGCTTACAGCCGTCAAGGCCGTAGAACTCACCGAGGGCTTCATTTTGACTAGTTGTGGCTCCCGTAACTCTAAATGAGGCAAAAGTTATGACCGTCCGAAGAATCGATATCCACAGGGTGCGACATTTGTTGTGCAAGGTGCAACATTCGTCCAAAAAGCCGAAACAGCGCTGTTCGACTTTTAGAAGTGGGTGCAGGGATTTGAAATGGAACAGTACCATGTTGAACCGCTCTCCAGGGAAGGTAAATCGAAGACCAGAAACGGTGATCCCATTTTAACGTAAAAATTCACGTGATGGAAAAAAGAAGGCCAAAAACTCCAGAGACCCGATTGAGGTTCGGATAGCCTTTTTTGGGTTTGAAACTATCCGTTGAGGGCTTACAGCTATCAAGGCCGTAGAACTCACCGAGAGCTTCGTTTTGACTGGTTATGGCTCCCGTAACTCTAAACGAGACAACAGTTATGGCCGTCCGAAGAATCGATATCCAAAGGGTGCAACATTCGTTGTGCAAGGTGCAACATTCGTCCAAAAAGCCGAAACAGCGCCGTTCAACTTTTAGAAGTGGGTACAGGGATTTGAAATGGAACAATACCATGGTGAACCGCTCTCCAGGGAAGGTAAATCGAAGACCAGCAACGGTGATCCCGTTTTAACGTAAAAATTCACGTGATTGAAAAAAGAAGGCCAAAAAACTCCAGAGACCCGATTGAGGTTCGGATAGCCTTTTTTGGGTTTGAAACTATCCATTGACGGCTTACAGTAGTCAAGGCCGTAGAACTCACCGAGAGCTTCGTTTTGACTGGTTATGGCTCCCGTAACTCTAAACGAGACAACAGTTATGGCCATCCGAAGAATCGATATCCACAGGGTGTAACATTCGTTGTGCAAGGTGCAACATTCGTCCGAAAAGCCGAAACAGCACCGTTCAACTTTTAGAAGTGGGTGCAGGGATTTGAAATGGAACAGTACCATGGTGAACCGCTCTCCAGGGAAGGTAAATCGAAGACCAGCAACGGTGATCCCGTTTTAACGTAAAAATTCACGTGATGGAAAAAAGAAGGCCAAAAAACTTCAGAGACCCGATTGAGGTTCGGATAGCCTTTTTTGGGTTTGAAACTATCCGTTGATGGCTTACAGCGGTCAAGGCCGTAGAACTCACCGAGAGCTTTGTTTTGATTGGTTATGGCTCCCGTAACTCTAAACGAGACAACAGTTATGGTCGTCCGAAGAATCGATATCCCTAGGGTGCAACATTCGCTGTGCAAGGTGCAACATTCGTCCAAAAAGCCGAAACAGCGCTGTTCGACTTTTAGAAGTGGGTGCAGGGATTTGAAATGGAATAGTACCATGGTGAACCGCTCTCCAGGGAAGGTAAATCGAAGACCAGCAACGGTGATCCCGTTTTAACGTAAAAATTCACGTGATTGAAAAAGAAGGCCAAAAAGCTTCAGAGACCCGATTGAGGTTCGGATAGCCTTTTTCGGGTTTGAAACTATCCGTTGACGGCTTACAGCGGTCAAGGCCGTAGAACTCATCGAGAGCTTCGTTTTGACTGGTTATGGCTCCCGTATCTCTAAACGAGACAACAGTTATGGCCGTCCGAAGAATCGATATCCACAGCGTGCGACATTCGTTGTGCAAGGTGCAACATTCGTCCAAAAAGCCGAAACAGCGCTGTTCGACTTTTAGAAGTGGGTGCAGGGATTTGAAATGGAACAGTACCATGGTGAACCACTCTCCAGGGAAGGTAAATCGAAGACTAGCAGCGGTGATCCCGTTTTAACGTAAAAATTCACGTGATGGAAAAAAGAAGGCCAAAAACTCCAAAGACCCGATTGAGGTTCGGATAGCCTTTTTTGAGTTTGGAACTATTCGTTGACGGCTTACAGCTGTCAAGACCGTAGAACTCACCGAGAGCTTCGTTTTGACTGGTTATGGCTCCCGTAACTCTAAATGAGACAACAGTTATGGCCGTCCGAAGAATCGACATCCAAAGGGTGCAACATTCGGTGTGCAAGGTGCAACATTCGTCCAAAAAGCCGAAACAGCGCCTTTCGACTTTTAGAAGTGGGTGCAGGGATTTGAAATGGAACAGTACCATGGTGAACCGCTCTCCAGGGAAGGTTAATCGAAGACCAGCAACGGTGATCCCGTTTTAACGTTAAAATTCACGTGATGGAAAAAAGAAGGCCAAAAAACTTCAGAGGCCCGATTGAGGTTCGAATAGCCTTTTTTGGGCTTTAAACTATCCGTTGACGGCTTACAGCCGTCAAGGCCGTAGAACTCACCGAGAGCTTCATTTTGACTGGTTATGGCTCCCGTAACTCTAAACGAGGCAACAGTTATGGCCGTCCGAAGAATCGATATCCACAGGGTGTGACATTCGTTGTGCAAGGTGCAACATTTGTCCAAAAAGCCGAAACAGCGCTGTTCGACTTTTAGAAGTGGGTGCAGTGATTTGAAATGGAACAGTACCATGGTGAACCGCTCTCCAGGGAAGGTAAATCGAAGACCAGCAACGGTGATCCCGTTTTAACGTAAAAATTCACGTGATGGAAAAAAGAAGGCCAAAAACTCCAAAGACCCGATTGAGGTTCGGATAGCCTTTTTTGGGTTTGAAACTATTCGTTGACGGCTTACAGCAGTCAAGGCCGTAGAACTCACCGAGAGCTTCGTTTTGACTGGTTATGGCTCCCGTAACTCTAAACGAGACAACGGTTATGGCCGTCCGAAGAATCGATATCCAAAGGGTGCAACATTCGTTGTGCAAGGTGCAACATTCGTCCAAAAAGCCGAAACAGCGCCGTTCGACTTTTAGAAGTGGGTGTAGGGATTTGAAAAGGAACAGTACCATGGTGAACCGCTCTCCAGGGAAGGTAAATCGAAGACCAGCAACGGTGATCCCGTTTTAACGTAAAAATTCACGTGATTGAAAAAAGAAGGCCAAAAAACTCCAGAGACCCGATTGAGGTTCGGCTAGCCTTTTTTGGGTTTGAAACTATCCGTTGACGGCTTACAGTAGTCAAGGCCGTAGAACTCACCGAGTGCTTCGTTTTGACTGGTTATGGCTCCCGTAATTCTAAACGAGACAACAGTTATGGCCGTCCGAAGAATCGATATCCACAGGGTGCAACATTCGCTGTGCAAGGTGCAACATTCATCCAAAAAGCCGAAACAGCGCCGTTCGACTTTTAGAAGTGGGTGCAAAGATTTGAAATGGAACAGTACCATGGTGAACTGCTCTCCAGGGAAGGTAAATCGAAGACCAGCAACGGTGATCCCATTTTAACGTAAAAATTCACGTGATGGAAAAAAGAAGGCCAAAAAACATCAGAGACCCGATTGAGGTTCGGATAGCCTTTTTTGGGTTTGAAACTATCCATTGACGGTTTAAAGCAATCAAGGCCGTAGAACTCACCGAGAGCTTTATTTTGACTAGTTATGGCTCCCGTAACTCTAAACGAGACAACAGTTATGGCCTTCCGAAGAATCAATATCCACAGGGTGCAACATTCGCCGTGCAAGGTGCAACATTCGTCCAAAAAGACGAAACAGCGCCGTTCGACTTTTAGGAGTGGGTGCAGGGATTTGAAATGGAACGGTACCATGGTGAACCGCTCTCCAGGGAAGGTAAATCGAAGACCAGCAATGGTGATCCCGTTTTAACGTAAAAATTCACGTGATGGAAAAAAGAAGGCCAAAAAACTTCAGAGACCCGATTGATGTTCGGATAGCCTTTTTTGGGTTTGAAACTATCCGTTGACATCTTACAGCGGTCAAGGCCGTAGAACTCACCGAGAGCTTCGTTTTGACTGGTTATGGCTCCCGTAACTCTAAACGAGACAACAGTTATGGCTGTCCGAAGAATCGATATCCACAGGGTGCAACATTCGTTGTGCAAGGTGCAACATTCGTCCAAAAAGCCGAAATAGCGCCGTTCGACTTTTAGAAGTGGGTGTAGGGATTTGAAATGGAACAGTACAATGGTGAACCGCTCTCCAGGGAAGTTAAATCGAAGACCAGCAACGGTGATCCCGTTTTAACGTAAAAATTCACGTGATTGAAAAAAGAAGGCCAAAAAACTTCAAAGACCCGATTGAGGTTCGGATAGCCTTTTTTGGGTTTGAAACTATCCGTTGACGGCTTACAGCAGTCAAAGCCGTAGAACTCACCGAGAGCTTCGTTTTGGCTGGTTATGGCTCCCGTAACTCTAAACGAGACAACAGTTATGGCCGTCCGAAAAATCGATATCCACAGGGTGCAACATTCGCTGTGCAAGGTGCAACATTCATCCAAAAAGCCGAAACAGCGCCGTTCGACTTTTAGAAGTGGGTGCAGGGATTTGAAATGGAACAGTACCATGGTGAACCGCTCTCCAGGGAAGGTAAATCGAAGACCAGAAATGGTGATCCCGTTTTAACGTAAAAATTCACGTGATGGAAAAAAGAAGGCCAAAAAACTTCAGAGACCCGATTGAGGTTCGGATAGCCTTTTTTGGGTTTGAAACTATCCATTGACGGATTACAGCGGTCAAGGCCGTAGAACTCACTGAGAGCTTCGTTTTGACTGGTTATGGCTCCCGTAACTCTTAACGAGACAACAGTTATGGCCATCCGAAGAATCGATATCCACAGGGTGCAACATTCGCTGTGCAAGGTGCAACATTCGTCCAAAAAGCCGAAACAGCGCCGTTCGACTTTTAGAAGTGGGTGAAGGGATTTGAAATGGAACAGTACCATGGTGAACCGCTCTCCAGGGAAGGTAAATCGAAGACCAGCAATGGTGATCCCGTTTTAATGTAAAAATTCACGTGATGGAAAAAAGAAGGCCAAAAAACTTCAGAGACCCGATTGAGGTTCGGAGAGCCTTTCTTGGGTTCGAAACTATCCGTTGACGGCTTACAGCAGTCAAGGTCGTAGAACTCACCGAGAGCTTCGTTTTGACTGGTTATGGCTCCCGTATCTCTAAACGAGACAACAGTTATGGCCGTCCGAAAAATCGATATCCACAGGGTTCAACATTCGCTGTTCAAGGTGCAACATTCGTCCAAAAATCCGAAACAGCGTCGTTTGACTTTTAGAAGTGGGTGCAGGGATTTGAAATGGAACAGTACCATGGTGAACCGCTCTCCAGGGAAGGTAAATCGAAGACTAGCAACGGTGATCCCGTTTTAATGTAAAAATTCACGTGATGGAAAAAAGAAGGCCAAAAAACTTCAGGGACCAGATTGAGGTTCGAATAGCCTTTTTTGGGTTTTAAACTATCCGTTGACGGCTTACAGCCGTCAAGGCCGTAGAACTCACCGAGAGGTTCGTTTTGACTGGTTATGGCTCGCGTAACTCTAAACGAGACAACAGTTATGGCCGTCCGAAGAATCGATATCCACAGCGTGCGACATTCGTTGTGCAAGGTGCAACATTCGTCCAAAAAGCCGAAACAGCGCTGTTCGACTTTTAGAAGTGGGTGCAGGGATTTGAAATGGAACAGTACCATGGTGAACCACTCTCCAGGGAAGGTAAATCGAAGACTAGCAACAGTGATCCCGTTTTAACGTAAAAATTCACGTGATGGAAAAAAGAAGGCCAAAAACTCCAAAGACCCGATTGAGGTTCGGATAGCCTTTTTTGAGTTTGAAACTATTCGTTGACGGCTTACAGCTGTCAAGACCGTAGAACTCACCGAGAGCTTCGTTTTGACTGGTTATGGCTCCCGTAACTCTAAACGAGACAACAGTTATGGCCGTCCGAAGAATCGATATCCAAAGGGTGCAACATTCGTTGTGCAAGGTGCAACATTCGTCCAAAAAGTCGAAACAGCGCCTTTCGACTTTTAGAAGTGGGTGCAGGGATTTGAAATGGAACAGTACCATGGTGAACCACTCTCCAGGGAAGGTAAATCGAAGACCAGCAACGGTGATCCCGTTTTAACGTAAAAATTCACGTGATGGAAAAAAGAAGGCCAAAAAACTTCAGAGACCCGATTGAGGTTCGAATAGCCCTTTTTGGGCTTTAAACTATCCGTTGACGGCTTACAGCCGTCAAGGCCGTAGAACTCACCGAGAGCTTCATTTTGACTTGTTATGGCTCTCGTAACTCTAAACGAGGCAACAGTTATGGCCGTCCGAAGAATCGATATCCACAGGGTGCGACATTCGTTGTGCAAGGTGCAACATTTGTCCAAAAAGCCAAAACAGCGCTGTTCGACTTTTAGAAGTGGGTGCAGGGATTTGAAATGGAACAGTACCATGGTGAACCGCTCTCCAGGGAAGGTAAATCGAAGACCAGCAACGGTGATCCCGTTTTAACGTAAAAATTCACGTGATGGAAAAAAGAAGGCCAAAAACTCCAGAGACCCGATTGAGGTTCGGATAGCCTTTTTTGGGTTTGAAACTATTCGTTGACGGCTTACAGCTGTCAAGGCCGTAGAACTCACCAAGAGCTTTTTTTTGACTGGTTATGGCTTCTGTAACTCTAAACGAGACAACAGTTATGGCCGTCCGAAGAATCGATATCCAAAGGGTGCAACATTCGTTGTGCAAGGTGCAACATTCGTCCAAAAAGCCGAAACAGCGCCGTTCGACTTTTAGAAGTGGGTGCAGGGATTTGAAATGGAACAGTACCATGGTGAACCGCTCTCCAGCGAAGGTAAATCGAAGACCAGCAACGGTGATCCCGTTTTAACGTAAAAATTCACGTGATTGAAAAAAGAAGGCCAAAAAACTCCAGAGACCCGATTGAGGTTCGACTAGCCTTTTTTGGGTTTGAAACTATCCGTTGACGGCTTACAGTAGTCAAGGCCGTAGAACTCACCGAGTGCTTCGTTTTGACTGGTTATGGCTCCCGTAACTCTAAACGAGACAACAGTTATGGCCGCCCAAAGAATCGATATCCACAGGGTGCAACATTCGCTGTGCAAGGTGCAACATTCATCCAAAAAGCCGAAACAGCCCCGTTCGACTTTTAGAAGTGGGTGCAAAGATTTGAAATGGAACAGTACCATGGTGAACCGCTCTCCAGGGAAGGTAAATCGAAGACCAGCAACGGTGATCCCATTTTAACGTAAAAATTCACGTGATGGAAAAAAGAAGGCCAAAAAACATCAGAGACCCGATTGAGGTTCGGATAGCCTTTTTTGGGTTTGAAACTATCGATTGACGGCTTAAAGCAATCAAGGCCGTAGAACTCACCGAGAGCTTCGTTTTGACTAGTTATGGCTCCCGTAACTCTAAACGAGACAACAGTTATGGCCGTCCGAAGAATCAATATCCACAGGGTGCAACATTCGCCGTGCAAGGTGCAACATTCGTCCAAAAAGCCGAAACAGCGCCGTTCGACTTTTAGGAGTGGGTGCAGGGATTTGAAATGGAATGGTACCATGGTGAACCGCTCTCCAGGGAAGGTAAATCGAAGACCAGCAACGGTGAACCCGTTTTAAAGTAAAAATTCACGTGATGGAAAAAAGAAGGCCAAAAAACTTCAAAGACCCGTTTGAGGTTCGGATAGCCTTTTTTGGGTTTGAAACTATCCGTTTACGGCTTACAGCGGTCAAGGTCGTAGAACTCACCAAGAGCTTCGTTTTGACTGGTTATGGCTCTCGTAACTCTAAATGAGACAACAGTTATGGCCGTCCGAAGAATCGATATCCACAGGGTGCAACATTCGCTGTGCAAGGTGCAACATTCGTCCAAAAAGCCGAAACAGCGCTGTTCGACTTTTAGAAGTGGGTGCAGGGATTTGAAATGGAACAGTACCATGGTGAACCAGGGAAGCTAAATCGAAGACCAGCAACGGTGATCCCGTTTTAACGTAAAAATTCAGGTGATGGAAAAAAGAAGGCCAAAATACTTTAGAGACCCGATTGAGGTTCGGATTGCCTTTTTTGGGTTTGAAACTATCCATTGACGTCTTACAGCGGTCAAGGTTGTAGAACTCACCGAGAGCTTCGTTTAGACTGGTTATGGCTCCCGTAACTCTAAACGAGACAACAGTTATGGCCGTCCGAAGAATCGATATCCATAGGGTGCAACATTCGTCCAAAAAGCCGAAACAGCGCCGTTCGACTTTTAGAAGTGGGTGCAGGGATTTGAAATGGAACAGTACCATGGTGAAGCGCTCTCCAGGGAAGGTAAATCGAAGACCAGCAACGGTGATCCCGTTTTAACGTAAAAATTCACGTGATTGAAAAAAGAAGGCCAAAAAACTTCAAAGACCCGATTGAGATTCGGATAGCCTTTTTTGGGTTTGAAACTATCCGTTGACGGCTTACAGCAGTCAAAGTCATAGAACTCACCGAGAGCTTCGTTTTGACTAGTTATGGCTCCCGTAACTCTAAACGAGATAACAGTTATGGCCGTCCGAAGAATCGATATCCACAGGGTGCAACATTCGCTGTGCAAGGTGCAACATTCATCCAAAAAGCCGAAACAGCGCCGTTCGACTTTTAGAAGTGGGTGCCGGGATTTGAAATGGAACAGTACCATGGTGAACCGCTCTCCAGTGATGGTAAATCGAAGACCAGCAAAGGTCATCCCGTTTTTAAGTAAAAATTCACGTGATGGAAAAAAGAAGGCCAAAAAACTTTAGAGACCCGATTGAAGTTCGGATAGCCTTTTTTGGGTTTGAAACTATCCGTTGACGGCTTACAGCGGTCAAGGCCGTAGAACTCACCGAGAGCTTCGTTTTGACTGGTTATGGCTCCCGTAACTCTAAACGAGACAACAGTTATGGCCGTCCGAAGAATCGATACCCAAAGGGTGCAACATTCGTTGTGCAAGTTGCAACATTCATCCGAAAAGCCGAAACAGGACCATTCGACTTTTAGAAGTGGGTGCAGGGATTTGAAATGGAACAGTACCATGGTGAACTGCTCTCCAGGGAAGGTAAATCGAAGACCAGCAACGGTGATCCCGTTTTAACGTAAAAATACATGTGATGGAAAAAAGAAGGCCAAAAAAATTCAGAGACCCGATTGAGGTTCGGATAGCCTTTTTTGGGTTTGAAACTATACTTTGACGGCTTACAGCCGTCAAGGCCGTAGAACTCACCGAGAGCTTCGTTTTGACTGGTTATGGCTCCCGTAACTCTAAACGAGACAACAGTTATGGCCGTCGGAAGAATCGATATCCACAGGGTGCAACATTCGCTGTTCAAGGTGCAACATTCGTCCAAAAAGCCGAAACGGCGCCGTTCGACTTTTAGAAGTGGGTGCAGGGATTTGAAATGGAACAGTACCATGGTGAACCGCTCTCCAGGGAAGGTAAATCGAAGACTAGAAACGGTGATCCCGTTTTAATGTAAAAATTCACGTGATGGAAAAAAGAAGGCCAAAAAACTTCAGAGACCCGATTGAGGTTCGAATAGCCTTTTTTGGGTTTTAAACTATCCGTTGACGGCTTACAGCCGTCAAGGCCGTAGAACTCACCGAGAGCTTCGTTTTGACTGGTTATGGCTCGCGTAACTCTAAACGAGACAACAGTTATGGCCGTCCGAAGAATCGATATCCACAGCGTGCGACATTCATTGTGCAAGGTGCAACATTCATCCAAAAAGCCGAAACAGCGTTGTTCGACTTTTAGAAGTGGGTGCAGGGATTTGAAATGGAACATTACCATGGTGAACCACTCTCCAGGGAAGGTAAATCGAAGACTAGCAGCGGTGATCCCGTTTTAACGTAAAAATTCACGTGATGGAAAAAAGAAGGCCAAAAACTCCAAAGACCCGATTGAGGTTCGGATAGCCTTTTTTGAGTTTGAAACTATTCGTTGACGGCTTACAGCTGTCAAGACCGTAGAACTCACCGAGAGCTTCGTTTTGACTGGTTATGGCTCCCGTAACTCTAAATGAGACAACAGTTATGGCCGTCTGAAGAATCGATATCCAAAGGGTGCAACATTCGGTGTGCAAGGTGCAACATTCGTCCAAAAAGCCGAAACAGCGCCTTTTGACTTTTAGAAGTGGGTGCAGGGATTTGAAATGGAACAGTACCATGGTGAACCGCTCTCCAGGGAAGGTAAATCGAAGACCAGCAACGATGATCCCGTTTTAACGTAAAAATTCACGTGATGGAAAAAAGAAGGCCAAAAAACTTCAGAGGCCCAATTGAGGTTCGAATAGCCTTTTTTGGGCTTTAAACTATCCGTTGACGGCTTACTTCCGTCAAGGCCGTAGAACTCACCGAGAGCTTCATTTTGACTGGTTATGGCTCCCGTAACTCTAAACGAGGCAACAGTTATGGCCGTCCGAAGAATCGATATCCACAGGGTGCGACATTCGTTGTGCAAGGTGCAACATTTGTCCAAAAAGCCGAAACAGCGCTGTTCGACTTTTAGAAGTGGGTGCAGGGATTTGAAATGGAACAGTACCATGGTGAACCGCTCTCTAGGGAAGGTAAATCGAAGACCAGCAACGGTGATCCCGTTTTAACGTAAAAATTCACGTGATGGAAAAAAGAAGGCCAAAAACTCCAGAGACCCGATTGAGGTTCGGATAGCCTTTTTTGGGTTTGAAACTATTCGTTGACGGGTTACAGCTGTCAAGGCCGTAGAACTCACCGAGAGCTTCGTTTTGACTGGTTATGGCTCCCGTAACTCTAAACGAGACAACGGTTATGGCCGTCCGAAGAATCGATATCCAAAGGGTGCAACATTCGTTGTGCAAGGTGCAACATTCGTCCAAAAAGCCGAAACAGCGCCGTTCGACTTTTAGAAGTGGGTGCAGGGATTTGAAATGGAACAGTACCATGGTGAACCGCTCTCCAGGGAAGGTAAATCGAAGACCAGCAACGGTGATCCCGTTTTAACGTAAAAATTCACGTGATTGAAAAAAGAAGGCCAAAAAACTCCAGAGACCCGATTGAGGTTCGGCTAGCCTTTTTTGGGTTTGAAACTATCCATTGACGGCTTACAGTAGTCAAGGCCGTAGAACTCACCGAGTGCTTCATTTTGACTAGTTATGGCTCCCGTAACTCTAAACGAGACAACAGTTATGGCCGTCCGAAGAATCGATATCCACAGGGTGCAACATTCGTTGTGCAAGGTGCAACATTCATCCAAAAAGCCGAAACAGCGCCGTTCGACTTTTAGAAGTGGGTGCAAAGATTTGAAATGGAACAGTACCATGGTGAACTGCTCTCCAGGGAAGGTAAATCGAAGACCAGCAACGGTGATCCCATTTTAACGTAAAAATTCACGTGATGGAAAAAAGAAGGCCAAAAAACATCAGAGACCCGATTGAGGTTCGGATAGCCTTTTTTGGGTTTGAAACTATCCATTGACGGTTTAAAGCAATCAAGGCCGTAGAACTCACCGAGAGCTTCGTTTTGACTAGTTATGGCTCCCGTAACTCTAAACGAGACAACAGTTATGGCCGTCCGAAGAATCAATATCCACAGGGTGCAACATTCGCCGTGCAAGGTGCAACATTCGTCCAAAAAGACGAAACAGCGTCGTTCGACTTTTAGGAGTGGGTGCAGGGATTTGAAATGGAACGGTAACATGGTGAACCGATCTCCAGGGAAGGTAAATCGAAGACCAGCAATGGTGATCCCGTTTTAACGTAAAAATTCACGTGATCGAAAAAAGAAGGCCAAAAAACTTCAGAGACCCGATTGAGGTTCGGATAGCCATTTTTGGGTTTGAAACTATCCGTTGACATCTTACAGCGGTCAAGGCCGTAGAACTCACCGAGAGCTTCGTTTTGACTGGTTATGGCTCCCGTAACTCTAAACGAGACAACAGTTATGGCCGTCCGAAGAATCGATATCCACAGGGTGCAACATTCGTTGTGCAAGGTGCAACATTCGTCCAAAAAGCCGAAATAGCACCGTTCGACTTTTAGAAGTCGGTGTAGGGATTTGAAATGGAACAGTACAATGGTGAACCGCTCTCTAGGGAAGTTAAATCGAAGACCAGCAACGGTGATCCCGTTTTAACGTAAAAATTCACGTGATTGAAAAAAGAAGGCCAAAAAACTTCAAAGACCCGATTGAGGTTCGGATAGCCTTTTTTGGGTTTGAAACTATCCATTGACGGCTTACAGCAGTCAAAGCCGTAGAACTCACCGAGAGCTTCGTTTTGGCTGGTTATGGCTCCCGTAACTCTAGACGAGACAACAGTTATGGCCGTCCGAAAAATCGATATCCACAGGGTGCAACATTCGCTGTGCAAGGTGCAACATTCATCCAAAAAGCCGAAACAGCGCCGTTTGACTTTTAGAAGTGGGTGCAGGGATTTGAAATGGAACAGTACCATGGTGAACCGCTCTCCAGGGAAGGTAAATGGAAGACCAGAAACGGTGATCCCGTTTTAACGTAAAAATTCACGTGATGGAAAAAAGAAGGCCAAAAAACTTCAGAGACCCGATTGAGGTTCGGATAGCCTTTTTTGGGTTTGAAACTATCCGTTGACGGATTACAGCGGTCAAGGCCGTAGAACTCACCGAGAGCTTCGTTTTGACTGGTTATGGCTCCCGTAACTCTTAACGAGACAACAGTTATGGCCATCCGAAGAATCGATATCCACAGGGTGCAACATTCGCTGTGCAAGGTGCAACATTCATCCAAAAAGCCGAAACAGCGCCGTTCGACTTTTAGAAGTGGGTGAAGGGATTTGAAATGGAACAGTACCATGGTGAACCGCTCTCCAGGGAAGGTAAATCGAAGACCAGCAATGGTGATCCCGTTTTAATGTAAAAATTCACGTGATGGAAAAAAGAAGGCCAAAAAACTTCAGAGACCCGATTGAGGTTCGGAGAGCCTTTCTTGGGTTTGAAACTATCCGTTGACGGCTTACAGCTGTCAAGGCCGTAGAACTCACCGAGAGCTTCGTTTTGACTGGTTATGGCTCCCGTAACTCTAAACGAGACAACAGTTATGGCCGTCCGAAGAATCGATATCCACAGGGTGCAACATTCGCTGTTCAAGGTGCAACATTCGTCCAAAAATCCGAAACAGCGCCGTTCGACTTTTAGAAGTGGGTGCAGGGATTTGAAATGGAACAGTACCATGGTGAACCGTTCTCCAGGGAAGGTAAATCGAAGACTAGCAACGGTGATCCCGTTTTAATGTAAAAATTCACGTGATGGAAAAAAGAAGGCCAAAAAACTTCAGGGACCCGATTGAGGTTCGAATAGCCTTTTTTGGGTTTTAAACTATCCGTTGACGGCTTACAGCCGTCAAGGCCGTAGAACTCACCGAGAGGTTCGTTTTGACTGTTTATGGCTCGCGTAACTCTAAACGAGACAACAATTATGGCCGTCCGAAGAATCGATATCCACGGCGTGCGACATTCGTTGTGCAAGGTGCAACATTCGTCCAAAAAGCCGAAACAGCGCTGTTCGACTTTTAGAAGTGGGTGCAGGGATTTGAAATGGAACAGTACCATGTTGAACCACTCTCCAGGGAAGGTAAATCGAAGACTAGCAACGGTGATCCCGTTTTAACGTAAAAATTCACGTGATGGAAAAAAGAAGGCCAAAAACTCCAAAGACCCGATTGAGGTTCGGATAGCCTTTTTTGAGTTTGAAACTATTCGTTGACGGCTTACAGCTGTCAAGACCGTAGAACTCACCGAGAGCTTCGTTTTTACTGGTTATGGCTCCCGTAACTCTAAACGAGACAACAGTTATGGCCGTCCGAAGAATCGATATCCAAAGGGTGCAACATTCGTTGTGCAAGGTGCAACATTCGTCCAAAAAGCCGAAACAGCGCCTTTCGACTTTTAGAAGTGGGTGCAGGGATTTGAAATGGAACAGTACCATGGTGAACCACTCTCCAGGGAAGGTAAATCGTAGACCAGCAACGGTGATCCCGTTTTAACGTAAAAATTCACGTGATGGAAAAAAGAAGGCCAAAAAACTTCAGAGACCCGATTGAGGTTCGAATAGCCCTTTTTGGGCTTTAAACTATCCGTTGATAGCTTACAGCCGTCAAGGCCGTAGAACTCACCGAGAGCTTCATTTTGACTGGTTATGGCTCCCGTAACTCTAAACGAGGCAACAGTTATGGCCGTCCGAAGAATCGATATCCACAGGGTGCGACATTCGTTGTGCAAGGTGCAACATTTGTCCAAAATGCCGAAACAGCGCTGTTCGACTTTTAGAAGTGGGTGCAGGGATTTGAAATGGAACAGTACCATGGTGAACCGCTCTCCAGGGAAGGTAAATCGAAGACCAGCAACGGTGATCCCGTTTTAACGTAAAAATTCACGTGATGGAAAAAAGAAGGCCAAAAACTCCAGAGACCCGATTGAGGTTCGGATAGCCTTTTTTGGGTTTGAAACTATTCGTTGACGGCTTACAGCTGTCAAGGCCGTAGAACTCACCAAGAGCTTTATTTTGACTGGTTATGGCTTCCGTAACTCTAAACGAGACAACAGTTATGGCCGTCCGAAGAATCGATATCCAAAGGGTGCAACATTCGTTGTGCAAGGTGCAACATTCGTCCAAAAAGCCGAAACAGCGCCGTTCGACTTTTAGAAGTGGGTGCAGGGATTTGAAATGGAACAGTACCATGGTGAACCGCTCTCCAGCGAAGGTAAATCGAAGACCAGCAACGGTGATCCCGTTTTGACGTAAAAATTCACGTGATTGAAAAAAGAAGGCCAAAAAACTCCAGAGACCCGATTGAGGTTCGACTAGCCTTTTTTGGGTTTGAAACTATCCGTTGATGGCTTAAAGCAATCAAGGCCGTAGAACTCACCGAGAGCTTCGTTTTGACTAGTTATGGCTCCCGTAACTCTAAACGAGACAACAATTATGGCCGTCCGAAGAATCAATATCCACAGGGTGCAACATTCGCCGTGCAAGGTGCAACATTCGTCCAAAAAGCAGAAACAGCGCCGTTCGACTTTTAGGAGTGGGTGCAGGGATTTGAAATGGAATGGTACCATGGTGAACCGCTCTCCAAGGAAGGTAAATCGAAGACCAGCAACGGTGAACCCGTTTTAAAGTAAAAATTCACGTGATGGAAAAAAGAAGGCCAAAAAACTTCAAAGACCCGTTTGAGGTTCAGATAGCCTTTTTTGGGTTTGAAACTATCCGTTTACGGCTTACAGCGGTCAAGGTCCTAGAACTCACCAAGAGCTTCGTTTTGACTGGTTATGGCTCCCGTAACTCTAAACGAGACAACAGTTATGGCCGTCCGAAGAATCGATATCCACAGGGTGCAACATTCGCTGTGCAAGGTGCAACATTCATCCAAAAAGCCGAAACAGCGCTGTTCGACTTTTAGAAGTGGGTGCAGGGATTTGAAATGGAACAGTACCATGGTGAACCGCTCTCCAGGGAAGCTAAATCGAAGACCAGCAACGGTGATCCCGTTTTAACGTAAAAATTCAGGTGATGGAAAAAAGAAGGCCAAAAAACTTTAGAGACCCGATTGAGGTTCGGATTGCCTTTTTTGGGTTTGAAACTATCCGTTGACGTCTTACAGCGGTCAAGGCCGTAGAACTCACCGAGAGCTTCGTGTAGACTGGTTATGGCTCCCGTAACTCTAAACGAGACAACAGTTATGGCCGTCCGAAGAATCGATATCCATAGGGTGCAACATTCGTCCAAAAAGTTGAAACAGCGTCGTTCGACTTTTAGAAGTGGGTGCAGGGATTTAAAATGGAACAGTACCATGGTGAACCGCTCTCCAGGGAAGGTAAATCGAAGACCAGCAACGGTGATCCCGTTTTAACGTAAAAATTCACGTGATTGAAAAAAGAAGGCCAAAAAACTTCAAAGACCCGATTGAGATTCGGATAGCCTTTTTTGGGTTTGAAACTATCCGTTGACGGATTACAGCAGTCAAAGCCGTAGAACTCAACGAGAGCTTCGTTTTGACTGGTTATGGCTCCCGTAACTCTAAACGAGACAACAGTTATGGCCGTCCAAAGAATCGATATCCACAGGGTGCAACATTCACTTTGCAAGGTGCAACATTCATCCAAAAAGCCGAAACAGCGCCGTTCGACTTTTAGAAGTGGGTGCAGGGATTTGAAATGGAATAGTACCATGGTGAACCGCTCTTCAGGGAAGGTAATTCGAAGACCAGCAACGGTGATCCCGTTTTAACGTAAAAATTCACGTGATGGAAAAAAGAAGGCCAAAAAACTTCAGAGACCCGATTGAGGTTCGGATAGCGTTTTTTGGGTTTGAAACTATCCGTTGACGGATTACAGCGGTCAAGGCCGTAGAACTCACCGAGAGCTTCGTTTTGACTAGTTATGGCTCCCGTAACTCTTAACGAGACAACAGTTATGGCCGTCCGAAGAATCGATATCCACAGGGTGCAACATTCGCTGTGCAAGGTGCAACATTCGTCCAAAAAGCCGAAACAGCGCCGTTTGACTTTTAGAAGTGGGTGCAGGGATTTGAAATGGAACAGTACCATGGTGAACCACTCTCCAGGGAAGGTAAATCGAAGACCAGCAACAGTGATCCCGTTTTAATGTAAAAATTCACGTGATGGAAAAAAGAAGGCCAAAAAACTTCAGAGACCCGATTGAGGTTCGGAAAGCCTTTCTTGGGTTTGAAACTATCCTTTGACGGCTTACAGCGGTCAAGGCCGTAGAACTCACCGAGAGCTTCGTTTTGACTGGTTATGGCTCCCGTAACTCTATACGAGACAACAGTTATGGCCGTCCGAAGAATCGATATCCACAGGGTGCAACATTCGTTGTGCAAGGTGCAACATTCATCCAAAAAGCCGAAACAACGCCGTTCGACTTTTAGAAGTGGGTGCAGGGATTTGAAATGGAACAGTACCATGGTGAACCGCTCTTCAGGGAAGGTAAATCGAAGACCAGCAACGGTGATCTCGTTTTAACGTAAAAATTCACGTGATGGAAAAAAGAAGGCCAAAAAACTTCAAAGACCCGATTGAGGTTCGGATAGCCTTTTTTGGGTTTGAAACTATCCGTTGACGGATTACAGCGTTCAAGGCCGTAGAACTCACCGAGAGCTTCGTTTTGACTGGTTATGTCTCCCGTAACTCTAAACGAGACAACAGTTATGGCCGTCCGAAGAATCGATATCCACAGGGTGCAACATTCGCTGTGCAAGGTGCAACATTCGTCCAAAAAGCCGAAACAGCGCCGTTCGACTTTTAGAATTGGGTGCAGGGATTTGAAATGGAACAGTACCATGGTGAACCGCTCTCCAGGGAAGCTAAATCGAAGACCAGCAACGGTGATCCCGTTTTAACGTAAAAATTCACGTGATGGAAAAAAGAAGGCCAAAAAACTTTAGAGACCCGATTGAGGTTCGAATTGCCTTTTTTGGGTTTGAAACTATCCGTTGACGTCTTACAGCTGTCAAGGCCGTAGAACTCACCGAGAGCTTCGTTTAGACTGGTTATGACTACCGTAACTCTAAACGAGACAACAGTTATGGCCGTCCGAAGAATCGATATCCACAGGGTGCAACATTCGCTGTGCAAGGTGCAACATTCATCCAAAAAGCCAAAACAGCACCGTTTGACTTTTAGAAGTGGGTGCAGTGATTTGAAATGGAACAGTACCTTGGTGAACCGCTCTCCAGGGAAGGTAAATCGAAGACCAGCAACGGTGATCCCGTTTTAACGTAAAAATTCACGTGATGGAAAAAAGAAGGCCAAAAAACTTCAGAGACCCGATTGAGGTTCGGACAGCCTTTTTTGGGTTTGAAACTATCTGTTGATGGCTTACAGCAGTCAAGGCCATAGAACTCACCGAGAGCTTCGTTTTGACTGGTTATGGCTCCTGTGACTCTAAACGATCCAACAGTTATGCTCGTCCGAAGAATCGATATCCACAGGGTGCAACATTCGCTGTGCAAGGTGCAACATTCGTCCAAAAAGCCGAAACAGCGCCGTTCGACTTTTAGAAGTGGGTGCAGGGATTTGAAATGGAACAGTACCATGGTGAACCGCTCTTCAGGGAAGGTAGATCGAAGACCAGCAACGGTGATCCCGTTTTAACGTAAAAATTCACGTGATGTAAAAAAGAAGGCAAAAAAACTTCAGAGACCCGATTGAGGTTCGGATAGCCTTTTTTGGGTTTGAAACTATCCGTTGACGGATTACAGCGGTCAAAGCCGTAGAACTCACCGAGAGCTTCGTTTTGACTGGTTATGGCTCCCGTAACTCTTAGCGAGACAACAGTTATGGCCGTCCGAAGAATCGATATCCACAGGGTGCAACATTCGCTGTGCAAGGTGCAACATTCGTCCAAAAAGCCAAAACAGCGCCGTTCGACTTTTAGAAGTGGGTGCAGGGATTTGAAATGGAACAGTACCATGGTGAACCGCTCTCCAGGGAAGGTAAATCGAAGACCAGCAACAGTGATCCCGTTTTAATGTAAAAATTCACGTGATGGAAAAAAGAAGGCCAAAAAACTTCAGAGACCTGATTGAGGTTCGGATAGCCTTTCTTGGGTTTGAAACTATCCGTTGACGGCTTACAGCGGTCAAGGCCGTAGAACTCACCGAGAGCTTCGTTTTGACTGGTTATGGCTCCCATAACTCTAAACGAGACAACAATTATGGCCCTCCGAACAATCGATATCCACAGGGTGCAACATTCGCTGTGCAAGGTGCAACATTCATCCAAAAAGCCGAAACATCGCCGTTCGACTCTTAGAAGTGGGTGCAGGGATTTGAAATGGAACAGTACCATGGTGAACCGCTCTCCAAGGAAGGTAAATCGAAGACCAGCAACGGTGATCCCGTTTTAACGTAAAAATTCACGTGATGGAAAAAAGAAGGCCAAAAAACTTCAGAGACCCGATTGAGGTTCAGAGAGCCTATTTTGGGTTTGAAACTATCCGTTTACGGCTTACAGCGGACAAGGTCGTAGAACTCACCAAGAGCTTCGTTTTGACTGGTTATGGCTCCCGTAACTCTAAACGAGACAACAGTTATGGCCGTCCGAAGAATCGATATCCATAGGGTGCAACATTCGCTGTGCAAGGTGCAACATTCATCCAAAAAGCCGAAACAGCGCTGTTCGACTTTTAGAAGTGGGTGCAGGGATTTGAAATGGAACAGTACCATGGTGAACCGCTCTCCAGGGAAGCTAAATCGAAGACCAGCAACGGTGATCCCGTTTTAACGTAAAAATTCAGGTGATGGAAAAAAGAAGGCCAAAAAACTTTAGAGACCCGATTGAGGTTCGGATTGCCTTTTTTGGGTTTGAAACTATCCGTTGACGTCTTACAGCGGTCAAGGCCGTAGAACTCACCGAGAGCTTCGTGTAGACTGGTTATGGCTCCCGTAACTCTAAACGAGACAACAGTTATGGCCGTCCGAAGAATCGATATCCATAGGGTGCAACATTCGTCCAAAAAGTTGAAACAGCGTCGTTCGACTTTTAGAAGTGGGTGCAGGGATTTGAAATGGAACAGTACCATGGTGAACCGCTCTCCAGGGAAGGTAAATCGAAGACCAGCAACGGTGATCCCGTTTTAACGTAAAAATTCACGTGATTGAAAAAAGAAGGCCAAAAAACTTCAAAGACCCGATTGAGATTCGGATAGCCTTTTTTGGGTTTGAAACTATCCGTTGACGGATTACAGCAGTCAAAGCCGTAGAACTCACCGAGAGCTTCGTTTTGACTGGTTATGGCTCCCGTAACTCTAAACGAGACAACAGTTATGGCCGTCCGAAGAATCGATATCCACAGGGTGCAACATTCACTTTGCAAGGTGCAACATTCATCCAAAAAGCCGAAACAGCGCCGTTCGACTTTTAGAAGTGGGTGCAGGGATTTGAAATGGAATAGTACCATGGTGAACCGCTCTTCAGGGAAGGTAAATCGAAGACCAGCAACGGTGATCCCGTTTTAACGTAAAAATTCACGTGATGGAAAAAAGAAGGCCAAAAAACTTCAGAGACCCGATTGAGGTTCGGATAGCGTTTTTTGGGTTTGAAACTATCCGTTGACGGATTACAGCGGTCAAGGCCGTAGAACTCACCGAGAGCTTCGTTTTGACTAGTTATGGCTCCCGTAACTCTTAACGAGACAACAGTTATGGCCGTCCGAAGAATCGATATCCACAGGGTGCAACATTCGCTGTGCAAGGTGCAACATTCGTCCAAAAAGCCGAAACAGCGCCGTTCGACTTTTAGAAGTGGGTGCAGGGATTTGAAATGGAACAGTACCATGGTGAACCACTCTCCAGGGAAGGTAAATCGAAGACCAGCAACAGTGATCCCGTTTTAATGTAAAAATTCACGTGATGGAAAAAAGAAGGCCAAAAAACTTCAGAGACCCGATTGAGGTTCGGAAAGCCTTTCTTGGGTTTGAAACTATCCTTTGACGGCTTACAGCGGTCAAGGCCGTAGAACTCACCGAGAGCTTCGTTTTGACTGGTTATGGCTCCCGTAACTCTATACGAGACAACAGTTATGGCCGTCCGAAGAATCGATATCCACAGGGTGCAACATTCGTTGTGCAAGGTGCAACATTCATCCAAAAAGCCGAAACAGCGCCGTTCGACTTTTAGAAGTGGGTGCAGGGATTTGAAATGGAACAATACCATGGTGAACCGCTCTTCAGGGAAGGTAAATCAAAGACCAGCAACGGTGATCTCGTTTTAACGTAAAAATTCACGTGATGGAAAAAAGAAGGCCAAAAAACTTCAAAGACCCGATTGAGGTTCGGATAGCCTTTTTTGGGTTTGAAACTATCCGTTGACGGATTACAGCGTTCAAGGCCGTAGAACTCACCGAGAGCTTCGTTTTGACTGGTTATGTCTCCCGTAACTCTAAACGAGACAACAGTTATGGCCGTCCGAAGAATCGATATCCACAGGGTGCAACATTCGCTGTGCAAGGTGCAACATTCGTCCAAAAAGCCGAAACAGCGCCGTTCGACTTTTAGAATTGGGTGCAGGGATTTGAAATGGAACAGTACCATGGTGAACCGCTCTCCAGGGAAGCTAAATCGAAGACCAGCAACGGTGATCCCGTTTTAACGTAAAAATTCACGTGATGGAAAAAAGAAGGCCAAAAAACTTTAGAGACCCGATTGAGGTTCGAATTGCCTTTTTTGGGTTTGAAACTATCCGTTGACGTCTTACAGCTGTCAAGGCCGTAGAACTCACCGAGAGCTTCGTTTAGACTGGTTATGGCTCCCGTAACTCTAAACGAGACAACAGTTATGGCCGTCCGAAGAATCGATATCCACAGGGTGCAACATTCGCTGTGCAAGGTGCAACATTCATCCAAAAAGCCAAAACAGCACCGTTTGACTTTTAGAAGTGGGTGCAGTGATTTGAAATGGAACAGTACCTTGGTGAACCGCTCTCCAGGGAAGGTAAATCGAAGACCAGCAACGGTGATCCCGTTTTAACGTAAAAATTCACGTGATGGAAAAAAGAAGGCCAAAAAACTTCAGAGACCCGATTGAGGTTCGGATAGCGTTTTTTGGGTTTGAAACTATCCGTTGACGGATTACAGCGGTCAAGGCCGTAGAACTCACCGAGAGCTTCGTTTTGACTAGTTATGGCTCCCGTAACTCTTAACGAGACAACAGTTATGGCCGTCCGAAGAATCGATATCCACAGGGTGCAACATTCGCTGTGCAAGGTGCAACATTCGTCCAAAAAGCCGAAACAGCGCCGTTCGACTTTTAGAAGTGGGTGCAGGGATTTGAAATGGAACAGTACCATGGTGAACCACTCTCCAGGGAAGGTAAATCGAAGACCAGCAACAGTGATCCCGTTTTAATGTAAAAATTCACGTGATGGAAAAAAGAAGGCCAAAAAACTTCAGAGACCCGATTGAGGTTCGGAAAGCCTTTCTTGGGTTTGAAACTATCCTTTGACGGCTTACAGCGGTCAAGGCCGTAGAACTCACCGAGAGCTTCGTTTTGACTGGTTATGGCTCCCGTAACTCTATACGAGACAACAGTTATGGCCGTCCGAAGAATCGATATCCACAGGGTGCAACATTCGTTGTGCAAGGTGCAACATTCATCCAAAAAGCCGAAACAGCGCCGTTCGACTTTTAGAAGTGGGTGCAGGGATTTGAAATGGAACAATACCATGGTGAACCGCTCTTCAGGGAAGGTAAATCAAAGACCAGCAACGGTGATCTCGTTTTAACGTAAAAATTCACGTGATGGAAAAAAGAAGGCCAAAAAACTTCAAAGACCCGATTGAGGTTCGGATAGCCTTTTTTGGGTTTGAAACTATCCGTTGACGGATTACAGCGTTCAAGGCCGTAGAACTCACCGAGAGCTTCGTTTTGACTGGTTATGTCTCCCGTAACTCTAAACGAGACAACAGTTATGGCCGTCCGAAGAATCGATATCCACAGGGTGCAACATTCGCTGTGCAAGGTGCAACATTCGTCCAAAAAGCCGAAACAGCGCCGTTCGACTTTTAGAATTGGGTGCAGGGATTTGAAATGGAACAGTACCATGGTGAACCGCTCTCCAGGGAAGCTAAATCGAAGACCAGCAACGGTGATCCCGTTTTAACGTAAAAATTCACGTGATGGAAAAAAGAAGGCCAAAAAACTTTAGAGACCCGATTGAGGTTCGAATTGCCTTTTTTGGGTTTGAAACTATCCGTTGACGTCTTACAGCTGTCAAGGCCGTAGAACTCACCGAGAGCTTCGTTTAGACTGGTTATGGCTCCCGTAACTCTAAACGAGACAACAGTTATGGCCGTCCGAAGAATCGATATCCACAGGGTGCAACATTCGCTGTGCAAGGTGCAACATTCATCCAAAAAGCCAAAACAGCACCGTTTGACTTTTAGAAGTGGGTGCAGTGATTTGAAATGGAACAGTACCTTGGTGAACCGCTCTCCAGGGAAGGTAAATCGAAGACCAGCAACGGTGATCCCGTTTTAACGTAAAAATTCACGTGATGGAAAAAAGAAGGCCAAAAAACTTCAGAGACCCGATTGAGGTTCGGACAGCCTTTTTTGGGTTTGAAACTATCTGTTGATGGCTTACAGCGGTCAAGGCCATAGAACTCACCGAGAGCTTCGTTTTGACTGGTTATGGCTCCTGTGACTCTAAACGATCCAACAGTTATGCTCGTCCGAAGAATCGATATCCACAGGGTGCAACATTCGCTGTGCAAGGTGCAACATTCGTCCAAAAAGCCGAAACAGCGCCGTTCGACTTTTAGAAGTGGGTGCAGGGATTTGAAATGGAACAGTACCATGGTGAACCGCTCTTCAGGGAAGGTAGATCGAAGACCAGCAACGGTGATCCTGTTTTAACGTAAAAATTCACGTGATGGAAAAAAGAAGGCCAAAAAACTTCAGAGACCCGATTGAGGTTCGGATAGCCTTTTTTGGGTTTGAAACTATCCGTTGACGGATTACAGCGGTCAAAGCCGTAGAACTCACCGAGAGCTTCGTTTTGACTGGTTATGGCTCCCGTAACTCTTAGCGAGACAACAGTTATGGCCGTCCGAAGAATCGATATCCATAGGGTGCAACATTCGCTGTGCAAGGTGCAACATTCGTCCAAAAAGCCGAAACAGCGCCGTTCGACTTTTAGAAGTGGGTGCAGGGATTTGAAATGGAACAGTACCATGGTGAACCGCTCTCCAGGGAAGGTAAATCGAAGACCAGCAACAGTGATCCCGTTTTAATGTAAAAATTCACGTGATGGAAAAAAGAAGGCCAAAAAACTTCAGAGACCTGATTGAGGTTCGGATAGCCTTTCTTGGGTTTGAAACTATCCGTTGACGGCTTACAGCGGTCAAGGCCGTAGAACTCACCGAGAGCTTCGTTTTGACTGGTTATGGCTCCCATAACTCTAAACGAGACAACAATTATGGCCCTCCGAACAATCGATATCCACAGGGTGCAACATTCGCTGTGCAAGGTGCAACATTCATCCAAAAAGCCGAAACATCGCCGTTCGACTCTTAGAAGTGGGTGCAGGGATTTGAAATGGAACAGTACCATGGTGAACCGCTCTCCAGGGAAGGTAAATCGAAGACCAGCAACGGTGATCCCGTTTTAACGTAAAAATTCACGTGATGGAAAAAAGAAGGCCAAAAAACTTCAGAGACCCGATTGAGGTTCAGAGAGCCTTTTTTGGGTTTGAAACTATCCGTTCACGGCTTATAGCCGTCAAGGCCGTAGAACTCACCGAGAGCTTCGTTTTGACTGGTTATGGCTCCCGTAACTCTAAACGAGACAACAGTTATGGCCGTCCGAAGAATCGATATCCACAGGGTGCAACATTCGCTGTGCAAGGTGCAACATTCGTCCAAAAAGCCGAAATAGCGCCGTTCGACTTTTAGAACTGGGTGCAGGGATTTGAAATGGAACAGTACCATGGTGAACCGCTCTCCAGGGAAGCTAAATCGAAGACCAGCAACGGTGATCCCGTTTTAACGTAAAAATTCACGTGATGGAAAAAAGAAGGCCAAAAAACTTCAGAGACCCGATTGAGGTTCGGATAGCCCTTTTTTGGGTTTGAACTTATCCGTTGACAGATTACAGCGGTCAAGGCCGTAGAACTCACCGATAGCTTCGTTTTGACTGGTTATGGCTCCCGTAACTCTTAACGAGACAACAGTTATGGCCGTCCGAAGAATCGATATCCACAGGGTGCAACATTCGCTGTGCAAGGTGCAACATTCGTCCAAAAAGCCGAAACAGCGCCGTTCGACTTTTAGAAGTGGGTGCAGGGATTTGAAATGGAACAGTACCATGGTGAACCACTCTCTAGGGAAGGTAAATCGAAGACCAGCAACAGTGATCCCGTTTTAATGTAAAAATTCACGTGATGGAAAAAAGAAGGCCAAAAAACTACAGAGACCCGATTGAGGTTCGGATAGCCTTTCTTGGGTTTGAAACTATCCGTTGACGGCTTACAGCGGTCAAGGCCGTAGAACTCACCGAGAGCTTCGTTTTGACTGGTTATGGCTCCCATAACTCTAAACGAGACAACAGTTATGGCCCTCCGAAGAATCGATATCCACAGGGTGCAACATTCGCTGTGCAAGGTGCAACATTCATCCAAAAAGCCGAAACAGCGCCGTTCGACTCATAGAAGTGGGTGCAGGGATTTGAAATGGAACAGTACCATGGTGAACCGCTCTCCAGGGAAGGTAAATCGAAGACCAGCAACGGTGATCCCGTTTTAACGTAAAAATTCACGTGATGGAAAAAAGAAGGCCAAAAAACTTCAGAGACCCGATTGAGGTTCAGAGATCCTTGTTTGGGTTTGAAACTATCCATTCACGGCTTACAGCCGTCAAGGCCGTAGAACTCACCGAGAGCTTCGTTTTGACTGTTTATGGCTCCCGTAACTCTAAACGAGACAACAGTTATGGCCGTCCGAAGAATCGATATCCACAGGGTGCAACATTCGCTGTGCAAGGTGCAACATTCGTCCAAAAAGCCGAAACAGCGCCGTTCGACTTTTAGAAGTGGGTGCAGGGATTTGAAATGGAACAGTACCATGGTGAACCGCTCTCCAGGGAAGCTAAATCGAAGACCAGCAACGGTGATCCCGTTTTAACGTAAAAATTCACGTGATGGAAAAAAGAAGGCCAAAAAACTTTAGAGACCCGGTTGAGGTTCGGATAGCCTTTTTTGGGTTTGAAACTGTCCGTTGACGTCTTACAGCGGTCAAGGCCATAGAACTCACCGAGAGCTTCGTTTTGACTGGTTATTGCTCCCGCAAATCTAAACGAGACAACAGTTATGGCCGTCCGAAGAATCGATATCCACAGGGTGCAACATTCGTTGTGCAAGGTGCAACATTCGTCCAAAAAGCCAAAAAAGCGCCGTTCGACTTTTAGAAGTGGGTGCAGGGATTTTAAATGGAACAGTACCATGGTGAACCGCTCTCCAGGGAAGGTAAATCGAAGACCAGCAACGGTGATCCCGTTTTAAGGTAAAAATTCACGTGATTGAAAAAAGAAGGCCAAAAAACTTCAAAGACCCGATTGAGATTCGGATAGCCTTTTTTGGGTTTGAAACTATCTGTTGACGGCTTATAGCAGTCAAAGCCGTAGAACTCACCGAGAGCTTCGTTGTGACTGGTTATGGCTCCCGTAACTCTAAACGAGACAATAGTTATGGCCATTCGAAGAATCGATATCCACAGGGTGCAACATTCGCTGTGCAAGGTGCAACATTCATCCAAAAAGCCGAAATAGCGCCGTTCGACTTTTAGAAGTGGGTGCAGGGATTTGAAATGGAACAGTACCATAGTGTACCGCTGTCCAGGGAAGGTAAATCGAAGACCAGCAACGGTGATCCCGTTTTAACGTAAAAATTCACGTGATGGAAAAAAGAAGGACAAAAAACTTCAGAGACCCGATTGAGGTTCGGATAGCCTTTTTTGGGTTTGAAACTATCCGTTGACGGATTACAGCGGTCAAGGCCGTAGAACTCACCGAGAGCTTCGTTTTGACTGGTTATGGCTCCCGTAACTCTTAACGAGACAACAGTTATGGCCGTCCGAAGAATCGATATCCACAGGGTGCAATATTCGCTGTGCAAGGTACAACATTCGTCCAAAAAGCCGAAACAGCGCCGTTCGACTTTTAGAAGTGGGTGCAGGGATTTGAAATGGAACAATACCATGGTGAACCGCTCTCCAGGGAAGGTAAATCGAAGACCAGCAACAGTGATCCCGTTTTAATGTAAAAATTCACGTGATGGAAAAAAGAAGGCCAAAAAACTTTAGAGACCCGATTGAGGTTCGGATAGCATTTCTTGGGTTTGAAACTATCCATTGACGGCTTACAGCGGTCAAGGCCGTAGAACTCACCGAGAGCTTCGTTTTGACTGGTTATGGCTCCCATAACTCTAAACGAGACAACAGTTATGGCCCTCCGAAGAATCGATATCCACAGGGTGCAACAATCGCTGTGCAAGGTGCAACATTCATCCAAAAAGCCGAAACAGCGCTGTTCGACTCTTAGAAGTGGGTGCAGGGATTTGAAATGGAACAGTACCGTGGTGAACCGCTCTCCAAGGAAGGTAAATCAAAGACCAGCAACGGTGATCCCGTTTTAATGTAAAAATTCACGTGATGGAAAAAAGAAGGCCAAAAAACTTCAGAGACCCGATTGAGGTTCGGATAGCCTTTTTTGGGTTTGAAACTATCCATTGACGGCTTACAGCAGTCAAGGCCGTAGAACTCACTGAGGGCTTCGTTTTGACTGGTTATGGCTCTCGTAACTCTATACGAGACAACAGTTATGGCCGTCCGAAGAATCGATATCCACAGGGTGCAACATTCGCTGTGCAAGGTGCAACATTCGTCCAAAAAGCCGAAACAGCGCCGTTCGACTTTTAGAAGTGGGTGCAGGGATTTGAAATGGAACAGTACCATAGTGAACCGCTCTCCAGGGAAGGTAAATCAAAGACCAGCAACGGTGATCCCGTTTTAACGTAAAAATTCACGTGATTGAAAAAAGAAGGCCAAAAAACTTCAAAGACCCGATCGAGGTTCAGATAGACTTTTTTGGGTTTGAAACTATCCGTTGACGGCTTACAGCAGTCAAGGCCGTAGAACTCACCGAGGGCTTCGTTTTGACTGGTTATGGCTCCCGTAACTCTATACGAGACAACAGTTATGGCCGTCCGAAGAACCGATATCCACAGGGTGCAACATTCGCTGTGCAAGGTGCAACATTCGTCCAAAAAGCCGAAACAGCGCCGTTCGACTTTTAGAAGTGGGTGCAGGGATTTGAAATGGAACAGTACCATGGTGAACCGCTCTCCAGGGAAGGTAAATCGAAGACCAGCAACGGTGATCCAGTTTTAACGTAAAAATTCACGTGATGGAAAAAAGAAGGCCAAAAAACTTCAGAGACCCGATTGAGGTTCGGATAGCCTTTTTTTGGTTTGAAACTATACGTTGACGTTTTACAGCGGTCAAGGCCGTAGAACTCACCAAGAGCTTCGTTTTGACTGGTTATGGCTCCCGTAACTCTAAACGAGACAACAGTTATGGCCGTCCGAAGAATCGATATCCACAGGGTGCAACATTCGCTGTGCAAGGTGCAACATTCGTCCAAAAAGCCGAAACAACGCCGTTCGACTTTTAGAAGTGGGTGCAGGGATTTGAAATGGAACAGTACCATGGTGAACCGCTCTCCAGGGAAGGTAAATCGAAGACCAGCAACGGTGATCCTGTTTTAACGTAAAAATTCACGTGATGGAAAAAAGAAACGCCAAAAAACTTTAGAGACCCGATTGAGGTTCGGATAGCCTTTTTTTGGTTTGAAACTATACGTTGACGGGTTACAGCAGTCAAGGCCGTAGAACTCACCAAGAGCTTCGTTTTTACTGGTTATGGCTCCCGTAACTCTAAACGAGACAACAGTTATGGCCGTCCGAAGAATCGATATCCACAGGGTGCATCATTCGCTGTGCAAGGTGCAACATTTATCCAAAAAGCCGAAACAACGTTGTTCGACTTTTAGAAGTGGGTGCAGGGATTTGAAATGGAACAGTACCATGGTGAACCGCTCTCCAGGGAAGGTAAATCGAAGACCAGCAACGGTGATCCTGTTTTAACGTAAAAATTCATGTGATGGAAAAAAGAAAGGCCAAAAAACTTTAGAGACCCGATTGAGGTTCGGATAGCCTTTTTTGTGTTTGAAACTATCCGTTGACGTCATACAGCGGACAAGGCCGTAGAACTCACCGAGAGCTTCGTTTTGACTGGTTATGGCTCCCGTAACTCTAAACGAGACAACAGTTATGGCCGTCCGAAGAATCGATATCCACAGGGTGCAACATTCGTTGTGCAAGGTGCAACATTCGTCCAAAAAGCCGAAACAGCGCCGTTCGACTTTTAGAAGTGGGTGCAGGGATTTGAAATGGAACAGTACCATGGTGAACCGCTCTCTAGGGAAGGTAAATCGAAGACCAGCAACGGTGATCCCGTTTTAACGTAAAAATTCACGTGATTGAAAAAGAAGGCCAAAAAACTTCAGAGACCCGATTGAGGTTCGGATAGCCTTTTTTCGGTTTGAAACTATCCGTTGATGGCTTACAGCGGTCAAGGCCGTAGAACTCACCGAGAGCTTCATTTTGACTAGTGATGGCTCCCGTAACTCTAAACGAGACAACAGTTATGGCCGTCCGAAGAATCGATATCCACAGGGTGCAACATTCGCTGTGCAAGGTGCAACATTCGTCCAAAAAGCCTAAACAGCGCCGTTCGACTTTTAAAAGTGGGTGCAGGAATTTGAAATGGAACAGTACCATGGTGAACCGCTCTCCAGGGAAGGTAAATCGAAGACCAGCAACGGTGATCCCGTTTTAACGTAAAAATTCACGTGATGGAAAAAAGAAGGCCAAAAAACTTTAGAGATCCGATTGAGGTTCGGATAGCCTTTTTTGGGTTTGAAACTATCCGTTGATGGCTTACAGCAGTCAAGGCCGTAGAACTCACCGAGGGCTTCGTTTTGACTGGTTATGGCTCCCGTAATTCTATACGAGACAATAGTTATGGCCGTCCGAAGAACCGATATCCACAGGGTGCAACATTCGCTGTGCAAGGTGCAACATTCGTCCAAAAAGCCGAAACAGCGTCGTTCGACTTTTAGAAGTGGGTGCAGGGATTTGAAATGGAACAGTACCATGGTGAACCGCTCTCCAGGGAAGGTAAATCGAAGACCAGCAACGGTGATCCAGTTTTAACGTAAAAATTCACGTGATGGAAAAAAGAAGGCCAAAAAACTTCAGAGACCCGATTGAGGTTCGGATAGCCTTTTTTTGGTTTGAAACTATACGTTGACGGTTTACAGCGGTCAAGGCCGTAGAACTCACCAAGAGCTTCGTTTTGACTGGTTATGGCTCCCGTAACTCTAAACGAGACAACAGTTATGGCCGTCCGAAGAATCGATATCCACAAGGTGCAACATTCGCTGTGCAAGGTGCAACATTCGTCCAAAAAGCCGAAACAGCGCCGTTCGACTTTTAGAAGTGGGTGCAGGGATTTGAAATGGAACATACCATGGTGAACGGCTCTCCAGGGAAGGTAAATCGAAGACCAGCATCGGTGATCCTGTTTTAACGTAAAAATTCACGTGATGGAAAAAAGAAGGCCAAAAAACTTTAGAGACCCGATTGAGGTTCGGATAGCCTTTTTTGTGTTTGAAACTATCCGTTGACGTCTTACAGCGGTCAAGCCCGTAGAACTCACCGAGAGCTTCGTTTTGACTGGTTATGGCTCCCGTAACTCTAAACGAGACAACAGTTATGGCCGTCCGAAGAATCGATATCCACAGGGTGCAACATTCGTTGTGCAAGGTGCAACATTCGTCCAAAAAGCCGAAACAGCGCCGTTCGACTTTTAGAAGTGGGTGCAGGGATTTGAAATGGAACAGTACCATGGTGAACCGCTCTCTAGGGAAGGTAAATCGAAGACCAGCAACGGTGATCCCGTTTTAACGTAAAAATTCACGTGATTGAAAAAGAAGGCCAAAAAACTTCAGAGACCCGATTGAGGTTCGGATAGCCTTTTTTCGGTTTGAAACTATCCGTTGATGGCTTACAGCGGTCAAGGCCGTAGAACTCACCGAGAGCTTCATTTTGACTAGTGATGGCTCCCGTAACTCTAAACGAGACAACAGTTATGGCCGTCCGAAGAATCGATATCCACAGGGTGCAACATTCGCTGTGCAAGGTGCAACATTCGTCCAAAAAGCCTAAACAGCGCCGTTCGACTTTTAAAAGTGGGTGCAGGAATTTGAAATGGAACAGTACCATGGTGAACCGCTCTCCAGGGAAGGTAAATCGAAGACCAGCAACGGTGATCCCGTTTTAACGTAAAAATTCACGTGATGGAAAAAAGAAGGCCAAAAAACTTTAGAGATCCGATTGAGGTTCGGATAGCCTTTTTTGGGTTTGAAACTATCCGTTGACGGCTTACAGCAGTCAAGGCCGTAGAACTCACCGAGGGCTTCGTTTTGACTGGTTATGGCTCCCGTAATTCTATACGAGACAATAGTTATGGCCGTCCGAAGAACCGATATCCACAGGGTGCAACATTCGCTGTGCAAGGTGCAACATTCGTCCAAAAAGCCGAAACAGCGTCGTTCGACTTTTAGAAGTGGGTGCAGGGATTTGAAATGGAACAGTACCATGGTGAACCGCTCTCCAGGGAAGGTAAATCGAAGACCAGCAACGGTGATCCAGTTTTAACGTAAAAATTCACGTGATGGAAAAAAGAAGGCCAAAAAACTTCAGAGACCCGATTGAGGTTCGGATAGCCTTTTTTTGGTTTGAAACTATACGTTGATGGTTTACAGCGGTCAAGGCCGTAGAACTCTCCAAGAGCTTCGTTTTGACTGGTTATGGCTCCCGTAACTCTAAACGAGACAACAGTTATGGCCGTCCGAAGAATCGATATCCACAAGGTGCAACATTCGCTGTGCAAGGTGCAACATTCGTCCAAAAAGCCGAAACAGCGCCGTTCGACTTTTAGAAGTGGGTGCAGGGATTTGAAATGGAACATACCATGGTGAACGGCTCTCCAGGGAAGGTAAATCGAAGACCAGCAACGGTGATCCTGTTTTAACGTAAAAATTCACGTGATGGAAAAAAGAAGGCCAAAAAACTTTAGAGACCCGATTGAGGTTCGGATAGCCTTTTTTGTGTTTGAAACTATCCGTTGACGTCTTACAGCGGTCAAGCCCGTAGAACTCACCGAGAGCTTCGTTTTGACTGGTTATGGCTCCCGTAACTCTAAACGAGACAACAGTTATGGCCGTCCGAAGAATCGATATCCACAGGGTGCAACATTCGTTGTGCAAGGTGCAACATTCGTCCAAAAAGCCGAAACAGCGCCGTTCGACTTTTAGAAGTGGGTGCAGGGATTTGAAATGGAACAGTACCATGGTGAACCGCTCTCTAGGGAAGGTAAATCGAAGACCAGCAACGGTGATCCCGTTTTAACGTAAAAATTCACGTGATTGAAAAAGAAGGCCAAAAAACTTCAGAGACCCGATTGAGGTTCGGATAGCCTTTTTTCGGTTTGAAACTATCCGTTGATGGCTTACAGCGGTCAAGGCCGTAGAAATCACCGAGAGCTTCGTTCTGACTAGTGATGGCTCCCGTAACTCTAAACGAGACAACTGTTATGGTCGTCCGAAGAATCGATATCCACAGGGTGCAACATTCGCTGTGCAAGGTGCAACATTCGTCCAAAAAGCCGAAACAGCGCCGTTCGACATTTAGAAGTGGGTGCAGGGATTTGAAATGAAACAGTACCATGGTGAACCGCTCTCCAGGGAAGGTAAATCAAAGACCAGCAATGGTGATCTCGTTTTAACGTAAAAATTCACGTGATGGAAAAAAGAAGGCCAAAAAACTTTAGAGACCCGATTGAGGTTCGGATAGCCTTTTTTGGGTTTGAAACTATCCGTTGACGGCTTACAGCAGTCAAGGCCGTAGAACTCACCGAGAGCTTCATTTTGACTGGTTATGGCTCCCGTAACTCTATACGAGACAACAGTTATGGCCGTCCGAAGAATCGATATCCACAGGGTGCAACATTCGCTGTGCAAGGTGCAACATTCGTCCAAAAAGCCGAAACAGCGCCGTTCGACTTTTAGAAGTGGGTGCAGGGATTTGAAATGGAACAGTACCATGGTGAACCACTCTCCAGGGAAGGTAAATCGAAGACCAGCAACGGTGATCCCGTTTTAACGTAAAAATTCACGTGATGGAAAAAAGAAGGCCAAAAAACTTCAAAGACCCGATTGAGGTTCGGATAGCCTTTTTTGGGTTTGAAACTATCTGTTGACGGCTTACAGCGGTCAAGGCCGTAGAACCCACCAAGAGCTTCGTTTTGACTGGTTATGGCTCCCGTAACTCTAAACGAGACAACAGTTATGGCCATCCGAAGAATCGATATCCATAGGGTGCAACATTCGCTGTGCAAGGTGCAACATTCGTCTAAAAAGCCAAAACAGCGCCGTTCGACTTTTAGAAGTGGGTGCAGGGATTTGAAATGGAATAGTACCATGGTGAACCGCTCTCCAGGGAAGGTAAATCGAAGACCAGCAACGGTGATCCTGTTTTAACGTAAAAATTCACGTGATGGAAAAAAGAAGGCCAAAAAACTTTAGAGACCCGATTGAGGTTCGGATAGCCTTTTTTGTGTTTGAAACTATCTGTTGACGTCTTACAGCGGTCAAGGCCGTAGAACTCACCGAGAGCTTCATTTTGACTGGTTAAGGCTCCCGTAACTCTAAACAAGACAACAGTTATGGCCGTCCGAAGAATCGATATCCACAGGGTGCAACATTCGTTGTGCAAGCTGCAACATTCGTCCAAAAAGCCGAAATAGCGCCGTTCGACTTTTAGAAGTGGATGCAGGGATTTGAAATGGAACAGTACCATGGTGAACCGTGTTTGTACCAAAAATGGGCACAACACTCTTCGGGAGTTATTTGAAGAGATAAAATGAAGATTATAAATGTAAAACAGAGGTTATCTAACAAAAACTCCAACAAACAGAAATGTCAAATGCACAGACAAGCAATTTAGAGTGGTTCGGCGTATAGCCTACGTCTACTATGAAGTTTTGATGATTTTATTGATTCTCTTTCAATGATTACAAGCGATTATAGCAATGAACAGCGGATTACAGATTAGAATTCGAAATTGACAGCAAAAGTAGGATGCAAATCTCAATCCGGCAGAGTCTGGACGCTTCAGAGAAAAAAGATCCTTTTTCTGTTGATTCTGGGGCTCTATTTATAGGCGTAGGAGGCTTAGATTTCACTCAAACTCCGGGAGACTTGGCCTGACACGTGAGGGGACCCATTCGACCATTTCCAGAGAGTTTCAAGTCGATCTGTGATCGATACGAAGTCATTTCGTATCGATCAAGATTACCTCCAATTGAGCTCAAATTTGGTGGAGATGTTCCTCGGTATGTGTGCAACCTTCAGTTAAAATTTCATGGTATTTGGATCAGTGGATTGAGAGATATCATCGATACGAGGCGATGTTCTTCGCTAGGCTGTCTGGTTCGAATCCATCTCTCCGAGCTGAGGGCTTTGAATCGATGGTGTCACGCGCCTCTGTGAAGACGTGGAACGCACACTTCGCCTCGATCCGGTCTTTACTCCGAGTCGACCGTGTCGACTCCATATATCTCGGCGCATTCGCATCGAGGGATGACGTGGTGCGCGCGCTTCGCCTCGATCCGGTCTCAGCGCCGTATTGACTGTTTCGATTCCAGGTATCTCGCCTCGTTTTCTTCGAGAGATGACACGTTATCCAAGCTGGTTGACCTGATGGATACGAGTAAGTCATTTCGCATGGACTCGAAGTAAGGTTCTTAGATGGATACGAAGTAGACACTGAATGATGGATACGAAGCAAGCACTGGCTGATGGATACGAAGTAGACATTAAGTGATCGTTACGAACCAGGTGACTTATTGATGGATACGAACAAGTCTTTCCGGCTGAAGGTTCTATCGATACGAAGCTTATAACTGTGTGGACTTAATCATTCTGATTGACATGAGATCGATGGATGCGAAACGAGCGATGGACACAGACTGGTTGGATACGAAGCAAGATCCACTGATGGACACGAAATCACCGCTGATCTGATGGATGCGAAATCACCCATAGCGATGGATACGAAATCTGGGCCGGGCTGATTGATACGAAGTCCATCGAGACGAATTCGATGGATTCGAAGCATGGTGAACTTCGATCGATACGAACTGCTGCTTCCCGATGGATACGAAAAAGTGCTCTCCCCTTTGACTTGTATCCATCATAACCGGTGCGTATGAGCTCAGATTAACCTGAAACCTGGAACGTTGGTTTGCTATATTTTCCCGATCATGTGTCATCGATTGGGGCTTGATCCGGACTTGGTCAAAATTCAACGATATCCATGACAAACGACATTTGAAATCCAACTCCTTGGTGTCCTGGCCTTGCCAAAAGGCGGGATAACATTTTCCCCCCAAAGTACGTCTTGTGAAAACATGACGTGCTTTGAAAAGCTGCAGGTCTTCTTTGAATAATTTTGAAAGTCGTACCCTTTAGCCATTCTCTTGTATCGGTCCTCTCATGAATCGATGCTAAAAGTTGGGAAGCCTTTCCTCGTATCGATGTGGTTTGACTTGATGGATACGAAAATGGTCATTCGCATCGATGGTCACAAATCGCGGTGAATTCTGATTCGAATTGGCGATATCTGATGGATACGTAGTGACTGTTCGTATCGATAGGTTTGCTCTGTTGTGAGTCGATGGATCACAAAGTGGACATTTCGAACCGATGGAGTGTTACCTTCAGGTGGCTTCCCTGTGTGCTTCGAGACGATGGAGTCCAGTGCCTTCCGGTGGCTCTCTTGTGCGGTCCGAATCGATGAAGGCTAGTGGGCTCGAAATGAATGCTCGCATCGATGCGCTGCTTGACTTGCTACGACCGGTCATGTTGACTGGGAGTCGAATCGACCCAGTCTAATTCGAGGCTTCATATAAATACTCTGGACTTCGCCATTTTTTCACTTTTACTTTTTTACTGCCGTCTTCAGCTCCTTGCGATCGATCCAGAACTTAGAAAGAGATAATAGTTCTGTGCTTTCGACTCTATCAGCTTCAATCCACCAGATCTTGAAACCTCAATCTTAAACTAGGTAATCCACCACGAATCTAAATGACGAAACTATCTCCGATCTACTCTTTCTTCGTCAGTCAACCACTCTGGCAATTGGTAAAACCAGATCTGGTTCGAAGTCCAGATGGCCATGGCGACGCTCTTGTAGATTGGAGAAGAAAGAGTGGAGAAGACAAAAGCGAATCGATCTAGGGGCCGTGTTCGAATCGACGAAGACAGCGACATTTTTTCTTAGATCCCGTATCGATTCTTGGGATAAGTCAGTGGGGGAGATCCAGTTCGCATCGATGGATATGATGATGGGTCGTATCGACGCGAAATGATCAATACGAAAAACTAAAAAATGTATCTTAGTTTCAGATCGATACGAATCTTGCCTTCACGATCGATGTTAAGCTAAGGCCTTTTCTGATCGATACGAACCAGGCAACCAAGGATCGATGCGAAGTACTCTGATCTTTGATGGATTCGAACTTGACTCCAGACGATCGATTCGAAGCATGCTCACGGGTATCGATTCGAACCGGTATCATGATGGATGTGAACGAGCCTCTTTTGATCAATTCGAACTTCCCATTTCAGATGCGAAATCTTGACATTCTTCAGCATAACTCCGATGAGCTTCATTCTTGCATATCTGGACTTGATAATTAAATTGCATATTTGACTACCTCTCGAAGCTCGTCGATGGAACTGCCATTTAACAGAAAAGTACAACGAACTCTTTAATCTTGAATCGATCGTTATCACCTGGATGGCGCGGTCGTGACGGTCAGCGATGACGGTCATGCCTGTATGACTTCCAGAATTTAGTCGCTTGCATGTTTTCTTTAACTCTGCAGAATTTGCTCAAGTCACGCACAACATTTGCACTACACAACACATTCATGCACTTTACACTGGGGAATGCACGGGCTTTTTATCATCTAATGATGGTTTCTCGTGAGTTAGCTAGTGATGGAACCGTCAAGTTCGCAGCAGCAAGAAACTCAGAACCCTATCCCTCCCAGACTTGAGATTCCGGACATCGAGGCCGAAGCTATTGGTCCAGCTCCGGATGAGTTGCCTGATGCGTCCTTCATTAATAGTCCACCTGATTCTGTCCCGTCCAACATCTCTGAAGATATGCTAGGGAGAATATGTTTGAGGCATGGCTTATCGTTGGACGACGTGATGTTGCCTAGACCGGACGACAGACCACACAATCCTCCGGAGGGGTATACTGCCTTTAATCGACATGCATGTGCGACCGACACACTCCCTCCGTTCAATGATTACATAAGAGAAGTGTTGGCTTATCTGGACATTGCTCCGTCTCAATTGCATCCAAAAGGATATGCCTCACTCAACAGCTTGTTCATTGTATTCAAGGAGTACCTCCATCGTCCTCCCCGTATAACCGACATAAGATACTTGTTTAATTTCAAGAGTCGGACTGACAGCCCATCTTATACGTTCTTGGAGTCTGTAAGGAACTGCCAAGTTGTCGCGGGGTCGTGGACTAGGCTAAGCTACTTTAAGTCGGAGTGGTTCTATGTCCGATGTCCTCCGGGGTTTGCCAGAAGATGGCTGTTCAGACGTGAGTATTGTCTTTTTTCCCAAGTAATTGTCAGGGCAATTTTCGCAGTGAAATTAAACTTACGTCTCCTTCTCTTTTTCTTTCAGCAATCATCCAGCGGTCGGAGGGTGGCTACTATAAAGAGATAGTTCGGGTCCTCCAAGAGATTCCTAGCGAAGAAAGGAATATTGAACTGTTACTGACAGATCGGAATCTCAGAGTTCTTGGGTTGATCAGCCGGAGGCAGAGCATAAGGCTCGATGGTGCATTAAAGACCGTCTCCAGAAAAAAGGTCAAGCGGATGAAACCCAGGGTTGTGATAATTGAGCAACCCGATTCCGAGAAAACTCATACCGACGAGGAACCGTTGGTCGGACCCGCTAATGCAACCCCGTAGTCCGATGCAAAGAGGAAAGGCAAAGCAGTGGCCTCAAAACAGACTAAGTATGGGAGGCGGAAGTCTGTGGTTTTGCACCGTCCTTTGCCAGGAGTTAGGATTACGGAAGCATCCTCCCTGCAAGCTGAAAATCAATTCGAAGGGCCTGCTGACCCTCCAATCCCGGACATCGAGCCGGAGCAACACGACGTTGAATCGGGTGGACCGCGACATATCGTCGATGTTAGCGAGTCTAATCCTGCCAGTGCGATTGACACTTCTGGTTGGTCCGGGGGGTTACACATTCACACACTCTTCACGGCACAACACATTTTCCTAACCGTAAACAACACATCGCAAACGGTTACTGATTCTTCGTGGATTTCTTTTCAGGTACGATGTCTGGGCAAGGTTCTGTGCTTGGTAGTTTGCGCAACAAGCGCCGTTATCATGAGCCACGCAGGAGAGAGGGCGAGAGGGATTACGACTCAGGACATTCTGGTCAGGAGAAGTCTGACAGAGATAGGGGATACGTTCGCCGATCCCGATCTCACTCTCCTCCCCCCAGGATCTCTGCACCCCCTACGGCCGCAGTTACTCGTCCTCCTGAAACTTCACGGCCTAGGCCGCCTTCTCAAGCTTCGAGGTCCGATCCTCCGCGCAGGACTGAAATAGCCACCTCCTCGGCTACTGTACCGGTCCCGACCGAGGCGTGTAGTGAAGGAGCGCTTAAACTGGCACAGATGAGGAAGGAATTTCCCGACATCTGTTTTGATGGTTATGTCTTCCCTCCGCACTTGAAGATAATTCCGCCAACCGCTGAAACCACTATCCATGATTATGTTGCGGACATCTTTTTCCAGTACAGGGAATGGGGGCGGGCCACGAGGAAGGCGTCTAAAGTGGCATTCGATCGGGGCGTCACCATTGAGAAGCTCGAGAAGGAGTTGGGTCACAACGACCAAATCATAAAAGCGCTCAACTCGGAGGCCGAGTCTTCCCGTAAATCTGAAATGGAGGCTCTAAAGAAGGTTGATGAAGTGAACGCTGTCATGACCAGGATGAAGCAAGAGCATTATACCGCCATCGAGGACATGGGTCACAGGAACACTTCTATTACCGCCTTGAGGGATGCCTCTCTTAAGGAGCTTAATGAGCTGAAATCAAAGTTTTCCGAGATGGCGAAGGAGAAAGACGCAGCTAATGTCTCTGCGCAGGAGGCATGTGACCAGGCAGTGACTCTCCGAAAGGAGAAAGAAGCGGCTATAC
Source organism: Allium fistulosum (assembly GCA_030737815.1). Classification (NCBI taxonomy): domain Eukaryota; kingdom Viridiplantae; phylum Streptophyta; class Magnoliopsida; order Asparagales; family Amaryllidaceae; genus Allium; species Allium fistulosum. The sequence continues at coordinate 8,021,257 of CM060903.1, read as the reverse complement.
AACAAGCTCACGAAGCTGAGGCTGGGGTTGACGAGAAAGTACGGCAGGCGGAGGCCAGGATTGAGGCCGAGGTGGAAGAGCTGCTCGTTACGTACAACGCCAATGTGCTAAGGCACCGAGATTTGAAATGGCTTGACGATTACCCCACGCATCTCTACAATGCCTGGAACTTACTAGTCGATGAGGAGAAGTCCGGGCACCCTGATGAAGCCCTTGATGAATTCGAGCTGGAGAACCGCATCCTCAATGATGACGAAAAGAAAGTTCTCCATGACTCCATGATTTCCCACGACAAGGTGAGGCTTGGTGCCCAGACCCAGGAAGTCGGAGAGAGCTCTGGTGCAGAACACCATGTTATGAGTTCTGAGATAATCGTGTCATCTCAGTCTGAGCCAACTCCGATGATCTACCCCCAGCCTATCCCGGTATATGATCCAGATCAACCGCATCTATCTCCTATTAAGGAACATCCTTCTGAAGTTGTTCAGACGACCTCGAGCCAAACTGAGGAAGGTACTCTAAACTAACTTCTTGTATATTTGGATTGAAGAGTCTGTGCTGAAATGTTGCTAATGACATGTCCTTTTCCTTTGATCAGTGACAGGAGTTGCCCCTGCCGCGCCTCTTACCATCCAAGAATCAGGCCAAGCACCAGGAGCCATCATCTCTGAGGCGACCTCTGTCGCGACAATGGCACCAGTTGGAGTAACGCAAGGGAGCTCACTTTCTTTCGATGAACAGATGATAAACGAGCTCCTTGGCCGTCAGAGTGATCCTTTTGCGGACTTGCCATTCGGCTTGGGTGGATTCACGGCTACTTCTGACACCCCATCTCAGACTACTACGGCTCCTAGCGAAGCCAGAGCACAGCGGGAAGCGGCGATGTTGGCCGAGATTAATGCCGAGATGGCGGCCGCGGCGCACGGCGGTGAAGTAGATGGCGGAGCAGCTGCACAGTGCCCTACTCCTCTTATGATTGTGTCTCCTGGGGGCACACTTACTGATACTAATGTGCCAGTCCCTCCTCCGGCTGCGGAGTCTGTTCCTTCAACTCCTCCCGCGGGAAGCATCCCTATAGAGTCCAGCTCAGACGAGGATGTTGACATTATGCCTTTACCCGAAGGGAGCCTGCCTAAGGAGAAAGGCTCCAAGCGAAAGGGTACTGGTGGTTCCAGTAGCTCCTCGAGGGAGAAGAAGTTGAGGAAGTAGAAGGATTAGACATTCTTTTCATAGGCAGTTAGGGACTTTGTTATTTTCTCTGTCTTTCCCTTTTGTAGGCCGTGTTTAGATGCGGGTTCGGCCCCTGCTAGTAGGAATATTTTGGAAAAAACTCATGTATGAACCATTTTTCTTGAGTTAGTTGAAATAAAATTTTGTTTTCTAGTTTCAGCTCATGTTCCTTTCTATGCTTGAATGTTGCAGTGTTCGGAATTTGGTCCAGTGTACTTGCATTATCTGATTGTTTCAAGAATAGCTCATTTTACTTGTTAAGTATGGAAATCTCGGACTTGAGTTGTGATAGAGGATCGCATCGGAGCTGAGCATCGCATAGTCTCGGGTAATGACTAACATTTGCCTCTGCCCCCAGTTCCAGGGTTAAGTTGTGATGATCAGCTTGTGATTGCATCAAGCGAGGACCGAGTGGCCGAACTACACTTGTTTTCTTATGCATCGTTTCATCCACACTCAGGGGGTATATGTCATCTCGTAAGCGGTTGTTCGCACTCTGGGAACATGGAGTTGACTGATGTTTGTACTCCGTCTCGCACTCTGGGAGCATGGAGTTGGTTGTTTATACTCCGCATCGCACTCTGGGAATGCGGAGTTGAATGTTTATACTCCACTTCGCACTCTGGGAATATGGAGTTAAATGTTTATACTCCGCTTCGCACTCTGGGAATATGGAGTTGAATGTTTATACTCCGTCTTGCACTTTGGGAGCACGAAGTTCAATGTTTATACTCCGCTTCGCACTCTGGGAATGCGGAGTTGAATGTTTATACTCCGCTTCGCACTCTGGGAATGCGGAGTTGAATGTTTATACTCCACTTCGCGCTCTGGGAATATGGAGTTGAATGTTTATACTCTGTCTCGCACTCTGGGAATGCGGAGTTGAATGTTTATACTCCACTTCGCGCTCTGGGAATATGGAGTTGAATGTTTATGCTCCGTCTCGTGCTCTGGGAGCACGGAGTCGAATGTTTATACTCCACTTCGCACTTTGGGAATATGGAGTTAAATGTTTATACTCCGCCTCGCACTCTGGGAATTCGGAGTTGAATGTTTATACTCCACTTCGCACTCTGGGAATATGGAGTTGAGTGTTTATACTCCACTTCGCACTCTGGGAATATGGAGTTAATTGTAGGATTGTCGTGTGTCAACCCTATCAATATCGGTGTCATGGCTTGTCCCCGAGCTCGGGTTTCACCTAGTGAGTGGCCGGTCGTATCTCAGCCACTCTCCATTTGAATAAGTCCCATTGCATGATGGGATTTAGCTCTTCGTGCATCGTGATGTTGTATATCGTACTTAATGAATCACAGCTCTGGCTCGAAGAAGTGGCATTTTATTGCTGAAATAAGAAAATGCGGCAAAGTCAGTTGCCTTATTACAAAATTCAAATTTCGAAATGCAGAAACAAATTGCTAAATAGAATGAAATAAATAAAGCCTGTCATATGTAGTAGCGGCGGAGACTTTCGCTGTTCCAAGCCCTTGGCAAATCGAGACCGTCAACAGTCGACAGCTTGAATGTACCATCTTCGAGCTTTCGTGTAATTACATACGGTCCTCCCCAGTTCGGTTTCATGTGTGAAGGAACTGGGTAGATTCTCTTGAGCACGAGGTCGCCGAGTTCAAAGGTTCGAGGTCGAACTCTGGTGTTGTACAGCCGGGCGACCCGACTTCGATGTGCGGCTGCTCTCAAATCAGCCTCTTCCCGTTTTTCATCCAATAGATCCAAAGATTCAGCCAGGAGTATAGCGTTTGTTTTTGGATCATAATAAGTCACGCGATGAGAGAACACTTCTGTCTCGACCGGAATAACGGCCTCTGAGCCATAAGATAGGGAAAACGGAGTGTGTCCGGTCGCGGTTTTGTGGGTCGTTCGGTAGGCCCACAACGCCATAGGAAGTTCATCGACCCACTTGCCCCCAGCCTTCTCTAATCGTTTCTTAAGGATCGATTTTATAACTTTATTGACAACTTCAACCTGTCCATTCGCTTGGGGGTGTGCGACAGCCGAGAACTTTTTGCGGATATGAAACCGTTGACAGAAATTCTTGAATTCCGCACTCTCGAATTGGGCTCCGTTATCAGTGATGATAGTATGCGGGAGTCCAAATCGACAGATGATGTTGCGAACCACGAAATTTATCACTTTCTTTGTCGTAATGGTTGCAAGGGCTTCGGCCTCAGCCCACTTTGTGAAGTAGTCAACGGCGACGATGGCGTATTTCGCACCGCCTTTTGCTAAAGGTAAAGCGCCGATGATGTCGATGCCCCACATTGCGAATGGCCAGGGACTGACCATTTGGGTTATTTCAGTCGGCGGAGCTCTCGGAATTCGGGCGTGTATCTGGCATTTATCGCATTTCCGGGCATAGTTTGCCGCATCTCGGTTCACTGTCGGCCAGTAGTACCCATATCGGAGTATCTTCTTAGCGAGAGCTTGTCCTCCAGTGTGATCGCCACACTCTCCTTCGTGCACATCATGTAACACTCGTTTGATTTCCTCGTGGGCGATACACCTGAGGAGAGGAACGGAATAACCTCTCCTGTACATGACTCCGTTTTGGATGACGAATCGCGAAGCTTTTCGCTAAATTTGTCTCTTCTAATTTCTAGGTTCAGGCAGCGTCCCATTCTCAATGTAATTCCGATACGGAGTCATCCAGGATTCTCTACTGGGAGCGGTTTCAAACACAGAGTTCATTTCTATTCGGTCGATGCTCGGGGAGGCCAAGGTTTCAACAGGGACAAGTCCCATTTGTTGCGCTTCACCTGTGCTGGCTAACTTTGCCAGTGAATCGGCTTTATGATTGTGCTCCCGAGGCACATAATAGATGGCGTAATAATCAAACTGGTTTAGTATTTCCTGAACTCGAGCCAAGTAAGCAGCCAGTCTTCGGTCTCTTGCCTGATATTCTCCCCGTACTTGACATACTACTAATTGTGAGTCGCAATAAATTTCCACAGCGATAATCCTCAAGTCTCTGGCAAGTCTTAAGCCAGTTAGAAGGGCTTCATATTCGGCTTCATTATTAGTTGCACGAAAGTCGAATTTAAGAGCATAACATATGGATCGGCCCTCGGGAGTCTCAAGTACAACCCCAGCGCCCGAACACCGGTCATTCGATGCACCATCAGTATACAGCTTCCAGATGTATTTGGGAGATTTACTAGTCTCGGGCAAGTCTTCTGGAACGGTGAATTCAGCTATGAAATCTGCTAGGACTTGTCCTTGAATGGCTCTCCGCGGAGCGTATGCGATATCAAATTGGCTTAGCGCAATGTTCCACTTGAGTAACCTACCGGACGTTTCAGGCCGCGTGAGGACCTGTCGTAACGGCTGGTCGGTGTACACAGTAAGCGGATGAGCTTGGAAGTAAGGACGGAGCTTTCTTGAGGCAATGACCAAGCAATAGGCCAGTTTTTCCAGTCTCGGATAATTTCTTTCAGCTCCTGTTAGCCGCTTACTAACATAGTAGACCGGGTTTTGCACTTTGTCTTCTTCCCGGACTAGAGCAGCACTGATCGCATATTCTGATACTGCCAGGTAAAGATATAGCTGCTCGTGGTCAACCGGTTTTGATAAGATCGGAGGTGTGGAGAGATGTTGAACTAATGATCGGAACGCACCTTCATACTCCGTGGTCCATTCAAAGTTCCGTTTGCCCTTCCGGATCAGGTCGAAGAAAGGAATGCATTTGTCGGTGGACTTTGAAATGAACCTGCTCAATGCTGCGACCTTCCCGTTAAGACTCTGGACTTGTTTTATAGTTCTAGGGGTTTGCAAATTTCTAATAGCCCAGATCTTCTCAGGATTTGCCTCTATTCCTCGAGCATTGACGATGAATCCAAGGAATTTTCCGGATGCAACGCCGAAGTGACATTTGAGTGGGTTGAGCTTCATTCCGTACTCCCGGAGGATGCTGAACATTGAATTCAAATCTCCGACGTGATCTGTGGAGAATCGGGACTTCACCAGCATGTCATCCACGTAAACCTCCATGGTCTTCCCGATCTGCTCTGCGAACATTCGGTTGACTAAGCGTTGGTATGTTGCTCCAGCGTTCTTTAGACCAAACGGCATGACTTTGTAACAATAGAGTCCCAGATCGGTCATGAAGCTGGTATGTTCCTGATCAGGTAAATACATGGGTATCTGGTTGTAGGCGGAATAAGCGTCCATAAAGGATAGTAGTTCATGTCCGGCCATTGAATCAACGAGCTGATCGATTCGCGGAAGTGGGAAGCTATCTTTTGGACAGGCCTTGTTTAGGTCGGAGTAATCAACGCAGGTTCTCCACTTCCCGTTTGGTTTCCGAACTAGTACAGGGTTGGACACCCATTCTGGATACAAAGCATCTCGAATGAACCCGTTCGATTGTAGTTTATCAACTTCCTCCTTAAGGGCGGCAGATCTCTCTGGATCCATACCGCGCCTTTTCTGCTTTACTGGGACATGTCGCGGATCTATATTCAGGGAGTGACTTGCAATGCTCGGCGAGATCCCGCACATGTCAGAGTGTGTCCAGGCGAAGACGTCGAGATTCGCCCGAAGAAATTCGACCAACTCCAGCTGTGTCTGCTCGTTCAATTGGGACCCAACTTTCAGCATCTTTGAATCATCATCCTCACTGATTGGGACGTCCACAGTCAGTTCGGCTGGAGAAGCTTGACTCTCCGTTGATTCGTCTTTATCCTCGTTGTCCCTGGGGTCCAGGTCTTTCAGGAATTGGTCGTGGTGCCCGGGCCGAGGCCCAGGCATCAATTGTCAATTATCGATAGAACGGACGCAGAGAGATTCCTCTACGCCCTTTCCCTTCTTTTACGTTGCGCCCCGCGCAGCTCAGCAACATAACAGGCCCTTCCTGTGGCCTGATCTCCTTGAACAACTCCAATCCCATGATCAGTGGGAAATTTCAAAGTCAGACACCATGGGGCGATCACCGCCCTGAACTCAGCTAAGGCCGGTCGACCCAGAAATGCATTATATGGCGAATCGATTTCTAGCACAACAAATTGCAACATTCGGACCCTCTGGCGTTCTCCAACGCCTAACTCGACTGGGAGTTCAGTTATTCCGATGGGTATCGTGGCACTTCCGTTGAAACCATGGATTCTGGATAAACAGGGTTTCAAATCCTTTGTCTCCATCTTCATTAGATCGTAAGCCCGTTTAAGCAAGATGTTCACAGAGCTCCCACTGTCAACCAGGATCCTCTTCATCAAAGCAGGACTTACCTAGGCAAATATGACTAGTGGGTCGATTGTAGGGGCTTCGACTTTATCGGCGTCTCGGCTCCTGAACACGATGTCATCGGACATTATCTTTTGTTGCTTCGCCGGGGTTCCATCCTCGCAATTACTATAACACTCGAAGTCCGGATGCCTGATAGAACTAGCATACGACTCCATTTCCCCCCAGCTTCTGTCTGCCGGATGGGGACCACCACTTATTGTGTTGATAACTACTCTCCCGCCCGCACGGGCGGGTTCCTCCTCTCTTTCTTGATTTTGTGAACGATTTTGATTCGAGGGGCCCGCTCCGCCAGACTGCGGCGCCCGTACAAACTGATCTAGCTTCCTCTCTCTAATCAGCTTCTCGATGAGGTCCTGTAAGTGCCGACACTCATTGGTATTGTGTCCATAGCTTTCATGGAACCTACAGAATTTCCCTGTCTGAACCTGTCTCTCCGACGAGGGCTTCGGAGCAGGCTTCTTATACTATACAGTGTTACAAGTCTGTAAGTATACGTTTTCCAATGACGTGTTTAGCGGCGTATAACTGTCAAACATCTGAGCTCTACGTCGTGGACCTCGGTTCTCGTCTCTCTTCTTATTCTGGCCATTGTTTCCTCTCTGCTGGGTTTGCTTGTTTTGTATATTCAGTTGAACTTTCCCGGAACTCTCGCTAGACTGTTTAACTGTCACATTGCTTTGTATTCCCTCAATGCTGGGCCTCGCACCGTCCTGCTTCCTAGACTGTTTTGCGTCCTCCTGCCGCAGGAATTGAGCGGCCTTGGAGTAAAAACGGTCCAACGATGCGGGCGGTTTTCCAGCTAGCCAGTTTCCGAATTCAGAATCAGGATCAATCCCCTTGGTCAGACCCATCAAGATTGAATTATCGTTGGGATTGGTGATCTCGACACATGCTGCGTGGAACCTCTCCAGGTAACGCCTGATCGTTTCTCCAGGGGCTTGAGTGACGCTGGACAAGGTGTTGACGTCTTTTGGCCTAGCAACATGCATCCGGAATTGCTCCACAAACCTCTTGGCCAATTGATCGAACGAAGAAATTGATCTAGGTGGTAGGCGGGTAAACCACATTGTCGCGATTCCCCCGAGAGAGATGGGGAAACTCCGACACTTCACTGCATCGTCGGCCCTTGCAGCGCTCATTGACCATTCATATTTCAGAATATGCTGGTTGGGGTCACTATTCCCTTCATACATCGGGAGAGTCGGCATTCTAAATCGCCTAGGGGGTTCAGCATGTAACACTTCGTCTGTGAAAGGGGTATGACTACGGGAAATCCTCCAGTCATCATTGGTGAGCCCCTGACTCTCGCGGATCATCTGACGTATCATGGTTGATATATCCGACACGGGCAGATTCTGAGCGTGATGAGCTAAGGCGTGGTCGGGTTCCATGGTGCGAGTTGGGATCGGGCGCTGTCGACGATCCGTATCTCGCCTCCTTGGCTCAACGTCTCCTGGGACATAAGGTTCAGGAGTATGTCCACGCTGTTGATTGATCGGCTCTGATTGATTTCGGGTATCAACTCTTGTCTCTGCTGCGGCGGTTGTGGCGCGGTTATCCGTGGTGTACTGTGGGGCAGTACCTCCTCGTGTTGAGGGACCCGTTTGGAAGATGGTCGACGGTCCTACCCTTAATTGCCCAACAGTTAAGGCGGGCTGATATTCAGTAGCTTGAGCGCGACTCCCCTCTAGCCGAGGACGAGTAGTTCGGTGGTGATAATCAGATGAAGCTGAGCTTTCGGTAGACGCTCTGGAGGCATCATCTCTCCTGGACCTTCTGTGCCCCCGGCGGTTCAGCTGGTTGGTCAGCTCGATATTGGCGCGCAACTGTTCCGCCAACTGCTGACGGCTTTGGGTCAGCTCCTAGAGCAATACTTGAAACTCCTGTCGGGTGACTAGCCCCGTTGAGTCTGAGTGAGTGGTATTATCTTTATTGGAAGAAGGCGGCTGTGTGGGATTCTGCCTATCTCGGCCTTCTTGCTCTACAGCGGTAGTGCCAGTTCTTGTGCTGACCATTCTCGGTGGTGGAGTCCTCTCCTAGATTTTGAGCAAATCTGAATAGAATGGAAGGATTCCGGACTGGATATTTGGATCTTCCTCTTGGATTTGTGCAATCCGGTATCGACGGCAGATCCAATGAGCAGGATAAAAAGCTGGTTTTCTCAGTGAAAGCACCAAAGTGTTTGTACCAAAAATGGGCACAACATTCTTCGGGAGTTATTTGAAGAGATAAAATGAAGATTATAAATGTAAAACAGAGGTTATCTAACAAAAACTCCAACAAACAGAAATGTCAAATGCACAGACAAGCAATTTAGAGTGGTTCGGCGTATAGCCTACGTCCACTATGAAGTTTTGATGATTTTATTGATTATCTTTCAATGATTACAAGCGATTATAGCAATGAACAGCGGATTACAGATTAGATTTCGAAATTGACAGCAAAAGTAGGATGCAAATGTCAATCCGGCAGAGTCTGGACGCTTCAGAGAAAAAAGATCCTTTTTCTGTTGATTCTGGGGCGCTATTTATAGGCGTAGGAGGCTTAGATTTCGCTCAAACTCCGGGAGACTTGGTCTGACATGTGAGGGGACCCATTCGACCATTTCCAGAGAGTTTCAAGTCGATCTATGATCGATACGAAGTCATTTCGTATCGATCAAGATTACCTCCAATTGAGCTCAAATTTGGTGGAGATGTTCCTCGGTATGTGTGCAACCTTCAGTTAAAATTTCATGGTATTTGGATCAGTGGATTGAGAGATATCATCGATACGAGGCGATGTTCTTCGCTAGGCTGTCTGGTTCGAATCCATCTCTCAGCTGAGGGCTTCGAATCGATGGTGTCACGCGCCTCTGTGAAGACGTGGAATGCACACTTCGCCTCGATCCGGTCTTTACTCCGAGTCGACCGTGTCGACTCCATATATCTCGGCGCATTCGCATCGAGGGATGACGTGGTGCGCGCGCTTCGCCTCGATCCGGTCTCAGTGCCGTATTGACTATTTCGATTCCAGGTATCTCGCCTCGTTTTCTTCGAGAGATGACATGTTATCCAAGCTGGTTGACCTGATGGATACGAGTAAGTCATTTCGCATGGACTCGAAGTAAGGTTCTTAGATGGATACGAAGTAGACACTGAATGATGGATACGAAGCAAGCACTGGCTGATGGATACGAAGTAGACATTAAGTGATCGTTACGAACCAGGTGACTTATTAATAGATACGAACAAGTCTTTCCGGCTGAAGGTTCTATCGATACAAAGCTTATAACTGTGTGGACTTAATCATTCTGATTGACATGAGATCGATGGATGCGAAACGAGCGATGGACACAGACTGGTTAGATACGAAGCAAGATCCACTGATGGACACGAAATCACCGCTGATCTGATGGATGCGAAATCACCCATAGCGATGGATACGAAATCTGGGTCGGGCTGATTGATACGAAGTCCATCGAGACGAATTCGATGGATTCGAAGCATGGTTAACTTCGATCGATACGAACTGCTGCTTCCCGATGGATACGAAAAAGTGCTCTCCCCTTTGACTTGTATCCATCATAACCTGTGCGTATGAGCTCGGATTGACCTGAAACCTGGAACGTTGGTTTGCTATATTTTCCCGATCATGTCTCATCGATTGGGGCTTGATTCGGACTTGGTCAAAATTCAACGATATCCATGACAAACGACATTTGGAATCCAACTCCTTAGTGTCCTGGCCTTGCCAAAAGGCGGGATAACAAACCGCTCTCTAGGGAAGGTAAATCGAAGACCAGCAACGGTGATCCCGTTTTAACGTAAAAATTCACGTGATTGAAAAAGAAGGCCAAAAAACCTTCAGAGACCCGATTGAGGTTCGGATAGCCTTTTTTGGGTTTGAAACTATCCGTTGACGGCTTACAGCGGTCAAGGCCGTAGAATTCACCGACAGCTTCGTTTTGACTGGTTATGGCTCCCGTAACTCTAAACGAGACAACAGTTATGGCCGTCCGAAGAATCGATATCCACAGGGTGCAACATTTGCTGTGCAAGGTGCAACATTCGTCCAAAAAGCCGAAACAGCGCCGTTCGACTTTTAGAAGTGGGTGCAGGGATTTGAAATGGAACAGTACCATGGTGAACCGCTCTCCAAGGAAGGTAAATCGAAGACCAGCAATGGTGATCCCGTTTTAACGTAAAAATTCACGTGATGGAAAAAAGAAGGCCAAAAAACTTTAGAGACCCGATTGAGGTTCAGATAGCCTTTTTTGGCTTTGAAACTATCCGTTGGCGGCTTACAGCGGTCAAGGCCGTAGAACTCACCGAGAGCTTCGTTTTGACTGGTTATGGCTCCCGTAACTCTAAACGAGACAACAGTTATGGCCGTCCGAAGAATCGATATCCACAGGGTGCAACATTCGCTGTGCAAGGTGCAACATTCGTCCAAAAAGCCGAAACAGCGCCGTTCGACTTTTAGAAGTTGGTGCAGGAATTTGAAATGGAACAGTACCATGGTGAACCACTCTCCAGGGAAGGTAAATCGAAGACCAGCAACGGTGATCCCGTTTTAACGTAAAAATTCACGTGATTGAAAAAAGAAGGCCAAAAAACTTCAAAGACCCGATCGAGGTTCGGATAGCCTTTTTTGGGTTTGAAACTATCCGTTGATGGCTTACACCTGGCAAGGCCGTAGAACTCACCGAGAGCTTCGTTTTGACTGGTTATGGCTCCCGTAACTCTAAACGAGACAACAATTATGGTCGTCCGAAGAATCGATATCCACAGGGTGCAACATTCGCTGTGCAAGGTGCAACATTCATCCAAAAAGCCGAAACAGCGCCGTTCGACTTTTAAAAGTGGGTGCAGGAATTTGAAATGGAACAGTACCATGGTGAACCGCTCTCCAGGATAGGTAAATCGAAGACCAGCAACGGTGATCCCGTTTTAACGTAAAAATTCACGTGATTGAAAAAAGAAGGCCAAAAAACTTCAAAGACCCGATCGAGGTTCGGATAGCCTTTTTTGGGTTTGAAACTATCCATTGACGGCTTACAGTAGTCAAGGCCGTAGAACTCACCGAGAGCTTCGTTTTGACAGGTTATGGCTCCCGTAACTCTAAACGAGACAACAGTTATGGCCGTCCGAAGAATCGATATCCACAGGGTGCAACATTCGTTGTGCAAGGTGTAACATTCGTCCAAAAAGCCGAAACAGCGCCGTTCGACTTTTAGAAGTGGGTGGAGGGATTTGAAATGGAACAGTACCATGGTGAACCGCTCTCCAGGGAAGGTAAATCGAAGACCAGCAATGGTGATCTCGTTTTAACGTAAAAATTCACGTGATGGAAAAAAGAAGGCCAAAAAACTTTAGAGACCCGATTGAGGTTCGGATAGCCTTTTTTGGGTTTGAAACTATCCGTTGACGGCTTACAGCAGTCAAGGCCATAGAACTCACCGAGAGCTTCGTTTTGACTGGTTATGGCTCCCGTAACTCTATACGAGACAACACTTATGGCCGTCCGAAGAATCGATATCCACAGGGTGCAACATTCGCTGTGCAAGGTGCAACATTCGTGCAAAAAGCCGAAACAGCGCCGTTCGACTTTTAGAAGTGGGTGCAGGGATTTGAAATGGAACAGTACCATGGTGAACCGCTCTCCAGGGAAGGTAAATCGAAGACCAGCAACGGTGATCCCGTTTTAACGTAAAAATTCACGTGATGGAAAAAAGAAGGCCAAAAAACTTCAGAGACCCGATTGAGGTTCGGATAGCCTTTTTTGGGTTTGAAACTATCCGTTGACGGCTTACAGCGGTCAAGGCCGTAGAACTCACCAAGTGCTTCGTTTTGACTGGTTATGGCTCTCGTAACTCTAAACGTGACAACAGTTATGGCCGTCCGAAGAATTGATATCCACAGGGTGCAACATTCGCTGTGCAAGGTGCAACATTCGTCCAAAAAGCCGAAACAGCGCCGTTCAACTTTTAGAAGTGGGTGCAGGGATTTGAAATGGAACAGTACCATGGTGAACCGCTCTCCAGGGAAGGTAAATCGAAGACCAGCAACGGTGATCCTGTTTTAACGTAAAAATTCACGTGATGGAAAAAAGAAGGCCAAAAAACTTTAGAGACCCGATTGAGGTTCGGATAGCCTTTTTTGTGTTTGAAACTATCCGTTGACGGCTTACAACGGTCAAGGCCGTAGAACTCACTGAGAGCTTCGTTTTGACTGGTTATGGCTCCCGTAACTCTAAATGAGACAACAGTTATGGCCGTCCAAAGAATCGATATCCATAGGGTGCAACATTCATTGTGCAAGGTGCGACATTCGTCCAAAAAGCCGAAACAACGCCGTTCGACTTTTAGAAGTTGGTGCAGGAATTTGAAATGGAACAGTACCATGGTGAACCACTCTCCAGGGAAGGTAAATCGAAGACCAGCAACGGTGATCCCGTTTTAACGTAAAAATTCACGTGATTGAAAAAAGAAGGCCAAAAAACTTAAAAGACCCAATCGAGGTTCGGATAGCCTTTTTTGGGTTTGAAACTATCCGTTGATGGTTTACACCAGTCTAGGCCGTAGAACTCACCGAGAGCTTCGTTTTGACTGGTTATGGCTCCCGTTACTCTAAACGAGACAACAGTTATGGTCGTCCGAACAATCGATATCCACAGGGTGCAACATTCGCTGTGCAAGGTGCAACATTCGTCCAAAAAGCCGAAACAGCGCCGTTCGACTTTTAGAAGTGGGTGCAGGAATTTGAAATGGAACAGTACCATGGTGAACCGCTCTCCAGGGAAGGTAAATCTAAGACCAGCACCGGTGATCCAGTTTTAACGTAAAAATTCACGTGATTGAAAAAAGAAGGCCAAAAAACTTCAAAGACCCGATCGAGGTTCGGATAGCCTTTTTTGGGTTTGAAACTATCCGTTGACGGCTTACAATAGTCAAGGCCGTAGAACTCACCGAGAGCTTCGTTTTGACTGGTTATGGCTCCCGTAACTCTAAACGAGACAACAGTTATGGTCATCCGAAGAATCGATATCCACAGGGTGCAACATTCGCTGTGCAAGGTGCAACATTCGTCCAAAAAGCCGAAACAGCGCCGTTCGACTTTTAGAAGTGGGTGGAGGGATTTGTAATCGAACAGTACCATGGTGAACCGCTCTCCAGGGAAGGTAAATCGAAGATCAGCAATGGTGATCCCATTTTAACGTAAAAATTCACGTGATGGAAAAAAGAAGGCCAAAAAACTTCAGAGACCCGATCGAGGTTCGGATAGCCTTTTTTGGGTTTGAAACTATCCGTTGACGGCTTACAGCGGTCAAGGCCGTAGAACTCACTGAGATCTTCGTTTTGACTGGTTATGGCTCCCGTAACTCTAAATGAGACAACAGTTATGGCCGTCCGAAGAATCGATATCCACAGGGTGCAACATTCGCTGTGCAAGGTGCAACATTCGTCCAAAAAGCCGAAACAGCGCCGTTCGACTTTTAGAAGTGGGTGCAGGGTTTTGAAATGGAACAGTACCATGGTGAACCGCTCTCCAGGGAAGGTAAATCGAAGACCAGCAACGGTGATCCCGTTTTAACGTAAAAATTCACGTGATGGAAAAAAGAAGGCCAAAAAACTTCAGAGACCCGATTGAGGTTCGGATAGCCTTTTTTGGGTTTGAAACTATCCGTTGACGGCTTGCAGCGTTCAACGCCGTAGAACTCACCGAGAGCTTCGTTTTGACTGGTTATGGATCCCGTAACTCTAAACGAGACAACAGTTATGGCCGTCCAAAGAATCGATATCCACAGGGTGCAACATTCGCTGTGCAAGGTGCAAGATTCGTCCAAAAAACCGGAACAGCGCCGTTCGACTTTTAGAAGTGGGTGTAGGGATTTGAAATGGAACAGTACCATGGTGAACCGCTCTCTAGGGAAGGTAAATCGAAGACCAGCAACGGTGATCCCGTTTTAACGTAAAAATTCACGTGATTGAAAAAGAAGGTCAAAAAACTTCAGAGACCCGATTGAGGTTCGGATATCCTTTTTTGGGTTTGAAACTATCCGTTGACGGCTTACAGCGGTCAACGCCGTAGAACTCACCGAGAGCTTCGTTTTGACTGGTTATGGCTCCCGTAACTCTAAACGAGACAACAGTTATGGCCGTCCGAAGAATCGATATCCACAGGGTGCAACATTAGCTGTGCAAGGTGCAACATTCGTCCAAAAAGCCGAAACAGCGCCGTTCGACTTTTAGAAGTGGGTGCAGGGATTTGAAATGGAACAGTACCATGGTGAACCGCTCTCCAGGGAAGGTAAATCTAAGACCAGCACCGGTGATCCAGTTTTAACGTAAAAATTCACGTGATTGAAAAAAGAAGGCCAAAAAACTTCAAAGACCCGATCGAGGTTCGGATAGCCTTTTTTGGGTTTGAAACTATCCGTTGACGGCTTACAATAGTCAAGGCCGTAGAACTCACCGAGAGCTTCGTTTTGACTGGTTATGGCTCCCGTAACTCTAAACGAGACAACAGTTATGGTCATCCGAAGAATCGATATCCACAGGGTGCAACATTCGCTGTGCAAGGTGCAACATTCGTCCAAAAAGCCGAAACAGCGCCGTTCGACTTTTAGAAGTGGGTGGAGGGATTTGTAATCGAACAGTACCATGGTGAACCGCTCTCCAGGGAAGGTAAATCGAAGATCAGCAATGGTGATCCCATTTTAACGTAAAAATTCACGTGATGGAAAAAAGAAGGCCAAAAAACTTCAGAGACCCGATCGAGGTTCGGATAGCCTTTTTTGGGTTTGAAACTATCCGTTGACGGCTTACAGCGGTCAAGGCCGTAGAACTCACTGAGATCTTCGTTTTGACTGGTTATGGCTCCCGTAACTCTAAATGAGACAACAGTTATGGCCGTCCGAAGAATCGATATCCACAGGGTGCAACATTCGCTGTGCAAGGTGCAACATTCGTCCAAAAAGCCGAAACAGCGCCGTTCGACTTTTAGAAGTGGGTGCAGGGTTTTGAAATGGAACAGTACCATGGTGAACCGCTCTCCAGGGAAGGTAAATCGAAGACCAGCAACGGTGATCCCGTTTTAACGTAAAAATTCACGTGATGGAAAAAAGAAGGCCAAAAAACTTCAGAGACCCGATTGAGGTTCGGATAGCCTTTTTTGGGTTTGAAACTATCCGTTGACGGCTTGCAGCGTTCAACGCCGTAGAACTCACCGAGAGCTTCGTTTTGACTGGTTATGGATCCCGTAACTCTAAACGAGACAACAGTTATGGCCGTCCAAAGAATCGATATCCACAGGGTGCAACATTCGCTGTGCAAGGTGCAAGATTCGTCCAAAAAACCGGAACAGCGCCGTTCGACTTTTAGAAGTGGGTGTAGGGATTTGAAATGGAACAGTACCATGGTGAACCGCTCTCTAGGGAAGGTAAATCGAAGACCAGCAACGGTGATCCCGTTTTAACGTAAAAATTCACGTGATTGAAAAAGAAGGTCAAAAAACTTCAGAGACCCGATTGAGGTTCGGATATCCTTTTTTGGGTTTGAAACTATCCGTTGACGGCTTACAGCGGTCAACGCCGTAGAACTCACCGAGAGCTTCGTTTTGACTGGTTATGGCTCCCGTAACTCTAAACGAGACAACAGTTATGGCCGTCCGAAGAATCGATATCCACAGGGTGCAACATTAGCTGTGCAAGGTGCAACATTCGTCCAAAAAGCCGAAACAGCGCCGTTCGACTTTTAGAAGTGGGTGCAGGGATTTGAAATGGAACAGTACCATGGTGAACCGCTCTCCAGGGAAGGTAAATCGAAGACCAGCAACGGTGATCCTGTTTTAACGTAAAAATTCACGTGATGGAAAAAAGAAGGCCAAAAAACTATAGAGTCCCGATTGAGGTTCGGATAGCCTTTTTTGTGTTTGAAACTATCCGTTGACGTCTTACAGCAGTCAAGGACATAGAACTCACCGAGAACTTCGTTTTGACTGGTTATGGCTCCCGTAACTCTAAACGAGACAACAGTTATGGCCGTCCGAAGAATCGATATCCACAGGGTGCAACATTCGTTGTGCTAGGTGCAACATTCGTCCAAAAAGCCGAAACAGCGCCGTTCGACTTTTAGAAGTGGGTGCAGGGATTTGAAATGGAACAGTACCATGGTGAACCACTCTCTAGGGAAGGTAAATCGAAGACCAGCAACGGTGATCCCGTTTTAACGTAAAAATTCACGTGATTGAAAAAGAAGGCCAAAAAATTTCAGAGACCCGATTGAGGTTCGGATAGCCTTTTTTGGGTTTGAAACTATCCGTTGATGGCTTATAGCAGTCAAGGCCGTAGAATTCACCGAGAGCTTCGTTTTGACTGGTTATGGCTCCCGTAACTCTAAACGAGACAACAGTTATGGCCGTCCGAAGAATCGATATCTACAGGGTGCAACATTTGCTGTGCAAGGTGCAACATTCGTCCAAAAAGCCGAAACAGCGCCGTTCGACTTTTAAAAGTGGGTGCAGGGATTTGAAATGGAACAGTACCATGGTGAACAGCTCTCCAAGGAAGGTAAATCGAAGACCAGCAACGGTGATCCCGTTTTAACGTAAAAATTCACATGATGGAAAAAAGAAGGCCAAAAAACTTTAGAGACCCGATTGAGGTTCGGATAGCCTTTTTTGGGATCCGTTGACGGCTTACAGCGGTCAAGGCCGTAGAACTCACCGAGAGCTTCGTTTTGACTAGTTATGGCTCCCGTAACTCTAAACGAGACAACAGTTATGGCCGTCCGAAGAATCGATATCCACAGGGTGCAACATTCGCTGTGCAGGGTGCAACATTCGCTGTGCAAGGTGCAACATTCTTCCAAAAAGCCGAAACAGCGCCGTTCGACTTTTAGAAGTTGGTGCAGGAATTTGAAATGGAACAGTACCATGGTGAACCACTCTCTAGGGAAGGTAAATCGAAGACCAGCAACGGTGATCCCGTTTTAACGTAAAAATTCACGTGATTGAAAAAAGAAGGCCAAAAAACTTCAAAGACCCGATCGAGGTTCGGATAGCCTTTTTTGGGTTTGAAACTATCCGTTGATGGCTTACAGCAGTCAAGGCCGTAGAACTCACCGAGACCTTCGTTTTGACTGGTTATGGCTCCCGTAACTCTAAACGAGACAACAGTTATGGTCGTCCGAAGAATCAATATCCACAGGGTGCAACATTCGCTGTGCAAGGTGCAACATTCGTCCAAAAAGCCGAAACAGCGCCGTTCGACTTTTAGAAGTGGGTGCAGGAATTTGAAATGGAACAGTATCATGGTGAACCGCTCTCCAGGAAAGGTAAATCGAAGAGTAGCAACGGTGATCCCGTTTTAACGTAAAAATTCACGTGATTGAAAAAAGAAGACCAAAAAACTTCAAAGACCCGATCAAGGTTCGGATAGCCTTTTTTGGGTTTGAAACTATTCGTTGACGGCTTACAGTAGTCAAGGCCGTAGAACTCACCGAGAGCTTCGTTTTGACTGGTTATGGCTCCCGTAACTCTAAACGAGACAACAGTTATGGCCGTCCGAAGAATCGATATCCACAGGGTGCAACATTCGCTGTGCAAGGTGCAATATTCGTCCAAAAAGCCGAAACAGCGCCATTCGACTTTTAGAAGTGGGTGGAGGGATTTGAAACGGAACAGTACCATGGTGAACCGCTCTCCAGGGAAGGTAAATCGAAGACCAGCAATGGTGATCCCGTTTTAACGTAAAAATTCACGTGATGGAAAAAAGAAGGCCAAAAAACTTCAAAGACCCGATTGAGGTTCGGATAGCCTTTTTTGGGTTTCAAACTATCCGTTGACGGCTTACAGCGGTCAAGGCCGTAGAACTCACCGAGATCTTCGTTTTGACTGTTTATGGCTCCCGTAACTCTAAACGAGACAACAGTTATGGCCGTCCGAAGAATCGATATCCACAGGGTGCAACATTCGCTGTGCAAGGTGCAACATTCGTCCAAAAAGCCGAAACAACGCCGTTCGACTTTTAGAAGTGGGTGCAGGGATTTGAAATGGAACAGTACCATGGTGAACCGCTCTCCAGGGAAGGTAAATCGAAGACCAGCAACGGTGATCCCGTTTTAACGTAAAAATTCACGTGATGGAAAAAAGAAGGCCAAAAAACTTCAGAGACCCGATTGAGGTTCGGATAGCCTTTTTTGGGTTTGAAACTATCCGTTGACGGCTTGCAGCGTTCAACGCCGTAGAACACACCGAGAGCTTCGTTTTGACTGGTTATGGCTCCCGTAACTCTAAACGAGACAACAGTTATGGTCGTCCGAAGAATCGATATCCACAGGGTGCAACATTCGATGTGCAAGGTGCAACATTCGTCCAAAAAGCCGAAACAGCGCCGTTCGGCTTTTAGAAGTGGGTGGAGGGATTTGAAATGGAACAGTACCATGGTGAACCGCTCTCCAGGGAAGGTAAATCGAAGATCAGCAATGGTGATCCCGTTTTAACGTAAAAATTCACGTGATGGAAAAAAGAAGGCCAAAAAACTTCAGAGACCCGATTGAGGTTCGGATAGCCTTTTTTGGGTTTGAAACTATCCGTTGACGGCTTGCAGAGTTCAACGCCGTAGAACTCACCGAGAGCTTCGTTTTGACTGGTTATGGCTCCCGTAACTCTAAACGAGACAACAGTTATGGCCGTCCGAAGAATCTATATCCACAGGGTGCAACATTCGCTGTGCAAGGTGCAAGATTCGTCCAAAAAACCGAAACAGCGCCATTCGACTTTTAGAAGTGGGTGTAGGGATTTGAAATGGAACAGTACCATGGTGAACCGCTCTCTAGGGAAGGTAAATCGAAGACCAGCAACGGTGATCCCGTTTTAACGTAAAAATTCACGTGATTGAAAAAGAAGGTCAAAAAACATCAGAGACCCGTCGGATATCCTTTTTTGGGTTTGAAACTATCCGTTGACGTCTTACAGCGGTCAACGCCGTAGAACTCACCGAGAGCTTCGTTTTGACTGGTTATGGCTCCCGTAACTCTAAACGAGACAACAGTTATGGCCGTCCGAAGAATCGATATCCACAGGGTGCAACATTCGCTGTGCAAGGTGCAACATTCGTCCAAAAAGCCGAAACAGCGCCGTTCGACTTTTAGAAGTGGGTGCAGGGATTTGAAATAGAACAATACCATGGTGAACCGCTCTCCAGGGAAGGTAAATCGAAGACCAGCAACGGTGATCCTGTTTTAACGTAAAAATTCACGTGATGGAAAAAAGAAGGCCAAAAAACTTTAGAGACCCGATTGAGGTTCGGATAGCCTTTTTTATGTTTGAAACTATCTGTTGACGTCTTACAGCGGTCAAGGCCATAGAACTCACCGAGAGCTTCGTTTTGACTGGTTATGGCTCCCGTAACTCTAAACGAGACAACAGTTATGGCCGTCCGAAGAATCGATATCCACAGGGTGCAACATTCGTTGTGCTAGGTGCAACATTCGTCCAAAAAGCCGAAATAGCTTCGTTCGACTTTTAGAAGTGGGTGCAGGGATTTGAAATGGAACAGTACCATGGTGAACCGCTCTCTAGGGAAGGTAAATCGAAGACCAGCAACGGTGATCCCGTTTTAACGTAAAAATTCACGTGATTGAAAAAGAAGGCCAAAAAACTTCAGAGACCCGATTGAGGTTCGGATAGCCTTTTTTGGGTTTGAAACTATCCGTTGATGGCTTACAGCAGTCCAGGCCGTAGAATTCACCGAGAGCTTCGTTTTGACTGGTTATGGCTCCCGTAACTCTAAACGAGACAACAGTTATGGCCGTCCGAAGAATCGATATCCACAGGGTGCAACATTTGTTGTGCAAGGTGCAACATTCGTCCAAAAAGCCGAAACAGCGCCGTTCGACTTTTAAAACTGGGTGCAGGGATTTGAAATGGAACAGTACCATGGTGAACCGCTCTCTAAGGAAGGTAAATCGAAGACCAGCAACGGTGATCCCGTTTTAACGTAAAAATTCACGTGATGGAAAAAAGAAGGCCAAAAAACTTTAGAGACCCGATTGAGGATCGGATAGCCTTTTTTGGGATCCGTTGACGGCTTACAGCGGTCAAGGCCGTAGAACTCACCGAGAGCTTCGTTTTGACTAGTTATGGCTCCAGTAACTCTAAACGAGACAACAGTTATGGCCGTCCGAAGAATCGATATCCACAGGGTGCAACATTCGCTGTGCAAGGTGCAACATTCTTCCAAAAAGCCAAAACAGCGCCGTTCGACTTTTAGAAGTTGGTGCAGGAATTTGAAATGGAACAGTACCATGGTGAACCACTCTCTAGGGAAGGTAAATCGAAGACCAGCAACGGTGATCCCGTATTAACGTAAAAATTCACGTGATTGAAAAAAGAAGGCCAAAAAACTTCAAAGACTCGATCGAGGTTCGGATAGCCTTTTTTGGGTTTGAAACTATCCGTTGATGGCTTACAACAGTCAAGGCCATAGAACTCACCGAGAGCTTCGTTTTGACTGGTTATGACTCCCGTAACTCTAAACGAGACAACATTTATGGTCGTCCGAAGAATCGATATCCACAGGGTGCAATATTCGCTGTGCAAGGTGCAACATTCATCCAAAAAGCCGAAACAGCGCCGTTCGACTTTTAGAAGTGGGTGCAGGAATTTGAAATGGAACAGTACCATGGTGAACCGCTCTCCAGGGAAGGTAAATCGAAGACTAGCAACGGTGATCCCGTTTTAACGTAAAAATTCACGTGATTGAAAAAAGAAGGCCAAAAAACTTCAAAGACCCGATCGAGGTTCGGATAGCCTTTTTTGGGTTTGAAACTATCCGTTGACGGCTTACAGTAGTCAAGGCCGTAGAACTCACCGAGAGCTTCGTTTTGACTGGTTATGGCTCCCGTAACTCTAAACGAGAAAACAATTATGGTCGTCCGAAGAATCGATATCCACAGGGTGCAACATTCGCTGTGCAAGGTGCAATATTCGTCCAAAAAGCCGAAACAGCGCCATTCGACTTTTAGAAGTGGGTGGAGGGATTTGAAATGGAACAGTACCATGGTGAACCGCTCTCCAGGGAAGGTAAATCGAAGACCAGCAATGGTGATCCCGTTTTAACGTAAAAATTCACGTGATGGAAAAAAGAAGGCCAAAAAACTTCAGAGACCCGATTGAGGTTCGGATAGCCTTTTTTGGGTTTCAAACTATCCGTTGACGGCTTACAGCGGTCAAGGCCGTAGAACTCACCGAGATCTTCGTTTTGACTGGTTATGGCTCCCGTAACTCTAAACGAGACAACAGTTATGGCCGTCCGAAGAATCGATATCCACAGGGTGGAACATTCGCTGTGCAAGGTGCAGCATTCGTCCAAAAAGCCGAAACAACGCCGTTCGACTTTTAGAAGTGGGTGCAGGGATTTGAAATGGAACAGTACCATGGTGAACCGCTCTCTAGGGAAGGTAAATCGAAGACCAGCAACGGTGATCCCGTTTTAACGTAAAAATTGACGTGATGGAAAAAAGAAGGCCAAAAAACTTCAGAGACCCGATTGAGGTTCGGATAGCCTTTTTTGGGTTTGAAACTATCCGTTGACGGCTTGCAGCGTTCAACGCCGTAGAACTCACCGGGAGCTTCATTTTGACTGGTTATGGCTCCCGTAACTCTAAACGAGACAACAGTTATGGCCGTCCGAAGAATCGATATCCACAGGGTGCAACATTCGCTGTGCAAGGTGCAAGTTTCGTCCAAAAAACCGAAACAGCGCCGTTCGACTTTTAGAAGTGGGTGTAGGGATTTGAAATGGAACAGTACCATGGTGAACCGCTCTCTAGGGAAGGTAAATCGAAGACCAGCAACGGTGATCCCGTTTTAACGTAAAAATTCACGTGATTGAAAAAGAAGGTCAAAAAACTTCAGAGACCCGATTGAGGTTCGGATATCCTTTTTTGGGTTTGAAACTATCCGTTGACGGCTTACAGCGGTCAACGCCGTAGAACTCACCGGGAGCTTCGTTTTGACTGGTTATGGCTCCCGTAACTCTAAACGAGACAACAGTTATGGTCGTCCGAAGAATCGATATCCACAGGGTGCAACATTCGCTGTGCAAGGTGCAACATTCGTCCAAAAAGCCGAAACATCGCCGTTCGACTTTTAGAAGTGGGTGCAGGGATTTGAAATGGAACAGTACCATGGTGAACCGCTCTCCAGGGAAGGTAAATCGAAGACCAGCAACGGTGATCCTGTTTTTACGTAAAAATTCACGTGATGGAAAAAAGAAGGCCAAAAAACTTTAGAGGCCCGATTGAGGTTCGGATAGCCTTTTTTGTGTTTGAAACTATCCGTTGACGTCTTACGGCGGTCAAGGCCGTAGAACTCACCGAGAGCTTCGTTTTGACTGGTTATGGCTCCCGTAACTCTAAACGAGACAACAGTTATGGCCGTCCGAAGAATCGATATCCATAGGGTGCAACATTCGTTGTGCTAGGTGCAACATTCGTCCAAAAAGCCGAAACAGCGCCGTTCGACTTTTAGAAGTGGTTGCAAGGATTTGAAATGGAACAGTACCATGGTGAACCGCTCTCTAGGGAAGGTAAATCAAAGACCAGCAACGGTGATCCCGTTTTAACGTAAAAATTCACGTGATTGAAAAAGAAGGCCAAAAAACTACAGAGACCCGATTGAGGTTCGGATAGCCTTTTTTGGGTTTGAAACTATCCGTTGATGGCTTACAGCGGTCAAAGCCGTAGAATTCACCGAGAGCTTCGTTTTGACTGGTTATGGCTCCCGTAACTCTAAACGAGACAACAGTTATGGCCGTCCGATGAATCGATATCCACATAGTGCAACATTTGCTGTGCAAGGTGCAACATTCGTCCAAAAAGCCGAAACAGCGCCGTTCGACTTTTAGAAGTGGGTGTAGGGATTTGAAATGGAACAGTACCATGGTGAACCGCTCTCCAAGGAAGGTAAATCGAAGACCAGCAACGGTGATCCCGTTTTAACGTAAAAATTCACGTGATGGAAAAAAGAAGGCAAAAAAACTTTAGAGACCCGATTGAGGTTCGGATAGCCTTTTTTGGGATCCGTTGACGGCTTACAGCGGTCAAGGCCGTAGAACTCACCGAGAGCTTCGTTTTGACTGGTTATGGCTCCCGTAACTCTAAACGAAACAACAGTTATGGCCGTCCGAAGAATCGATATCCACAGGGTGCAACATTCGCTGTGCAAGGTGCAACATTCTTCCAAAAAGCCGAAACAGCGCCGTTCGACTTTTAGAAGTTGGTGCAGGAATTTGAAATGGAACAGTACCATGGTGAACCACTCTCCAGGGAAGGTAAATCGAAGACCAGCAACGGTGATCCCGTTTTAACGTAAAAATTCACGTGATTGAAAAAAGAAGGCCAAAAAACTTCAAAGACCCGATCGAGGTTCGGATAGCCTTTTTTGGGTTTGAAACTATCCGTTGATGGCTTACAGCAGTCGAGGCCGTAGAACTCACCGAGAGCTTCGTTTTGACTGGTTATGGCTCCCGTAACTCTAAACGAGACAACAGTTATGGTCGTCCGAAGAATCGATATCCACATGGTGCAACATTCGCTGTGCAAGGTGCAACACTCGTCCAAAAAGCCGAAACAACGCCGTTCGACTTTTAGAAGTGGGTGCAGGAATTTGAAATGGAACAGTACCATGGTGAACCGCTCTCCAGGGAAGGTAAATCGAAGACCAGCAACGGTGATCCCGTTTTAACGTAAAAATTCACGTGATTGAAAAAAGAAGGCCAAAAAACTTCAAAGACCCGATCGAGGTTCGGATAGCCTTTTTTGGGTTTGAAACTATCCGTTGACGGCTTACAGTAGTCAAGGCCGTAGAACTCACCGAGAGCTTCGTTTTGACTGGTTATGGCTCCCGTAACTCTAAACGAGACAACAGTTATAGCCGTCCGAAGAATCGATATCCACAGGGTGCAACATTCGCTGTGCAAGGTGCAACATTCGTCCAAAAAGCCGAAACAGCGCCATTCGACTTTTAGAAGTGGGTGGAGGGATTTGAAATGGAACAGTACAATGGTAAACCGCTCTCCAGGGAAGGTAAATCGAAGACCAGCAATGGTGATCCCGTTTTAACGTAAAAATTCACGTGATGGAAAAAAGAAGGCCAAAAAACTTCAGAGACACGATTGAGGTTCGGATAGCCTTTTTTGGGTCTGAAACTATCCGTTGACGGCTTACAGTGGTCAAGGCCTTAGAACTCACCGAGATCTTCGTTTTGACTGGTTATGGCTCCCGTAACTCTAAACGAGACAACAGTTATGGCCGTCCGAAGAATCGATATCCACAGGGTGCAACATTCGTTGTGCAAGGTGCAACATTCGTCCAAAAAGCCGAAACAGCGCCGTTCGACTTTTAGAAGTGGGTGCAGGGATTTGAAATGGAACAGTACCATGGTGATCCGCTCTCCAGGGAAGGTAAATCGAAGACCAGAAACGGTGATCCCGTTTTAACGTAAAAATTCACGTGATGGAAAAAAGAAGGCCAAAAAACTTCAGAGACCCGATTGATGTTCGGATAGCCTTTTTTGGGTTTGAAACTATCCGTTGACGGCTTGCAGTGGTCAACGCCGTAGAACTCACCGAGAGCTTCGTTTTGACTGGTTATGGCTCCCGTAACTCCAAACAAGACAACGGTTATGGCCGTCCGAAAAATCGATATCCACAGGGTGCAACATTCGCTGTGCAAGGTGCAAGATTCGTCCAAAAAACCGAAACAGCGTCGTTTGACTTTTAGAAGTGGGTGTAGGGATTTGAAATTGAACAGTACCATGGTGAACCGCTCTCTAGGGAAGGTAAATCGAAGACCAGCAACGGTGATCCCGTTTTAACGTAAAAATTCACGTGATTGAAAAAGAAGGTCAAAAAACTTCAGAGACCCGATTGAGGTTCGGATAGCCTTTTTTGGGTTTGAAACTATCCGTTGACGGCTTACAGCGGTCAAGGCCGTAGAACTCACCGAGAGCTTCGTTTTGTCTGGTTATGACTCCCGTAACACTAAACGAGACAACAGTTATGGCCGTCCGAAGAATCGATATCCACAGGGTGCATCATTCGCTGTGCAAGGTGCAACATTCATCCAAAAAGCCAAAACAGCACCGTTCGACTTTTAGAAGCTGGTGCAGGGATTTGAAATGGAACAGTGCCATGGTGAACCGCTCTCCAGGGAAGGTAAATCGAAGACCAGCAACGGTGATCTCGTTTTAACGTAAAAATTCACGTGATGGAAAAAAGAAGGCCAAAAAACTTCAGAGACCCGATTGAGGTTCGGATAGCCTTTTTTGGGTTTGAAACTACCAGTTGACGGCTTACAGCAGTCAAGGCCGTAGAAATCACCAGGAGCTTCGTTTTGACTGGTTATGGCTCCCGTAACTATAAACGAGACAACAGTTATGGCCGTCCGAAGAATCGATATCCACAGGGTGCAACATTCGCTGTGCAAGGTGCAACATTCGTCCAAAAAGCCGAAACAGCGCGTTCGACTTTTAGAAGTGGGTGCAGGGATTTGAAATGGAACAGTACCATGGTGAACCACTCTCCAGGGAAGGTAAATCGAAGACTAGCAACGGTGATCCCGTTTTAACGTAAAAATTCACGTGATTGAAAAAGAATGTCAAAAAACTTCAGAGACCCGATTGAGGTTCGGATAGCCTTTTTTGGGTTTGAAACTATCCGATGACAGCTTACAGCGGTCAAGGCCGTAGAACTCACCGAGAGCTTCGTTTTGACTGGTTATGGCTCCCGTAACACTAAACGAGACTACAGTTATGGCCGTCCGAAGAATCGATATCCACAGGGTGCATCATTCGCTGTGCAAGGTGCAACATTCATCCAAAAAGCCAAAACAGCGCCGTTCGACTTTTAGAAGTGGGTGTAGGGATTTGAAATGGAACATTACCATGGTGAACCGCTCTCCAGGGAAGGTAAATCGAAGACCAGCAACGGTGATCCCGTTTTAACGTAAAAATTCACGTGATGGAAAAAAGAAGGCCAAAAAACATCAGAGACCCGATTGAGGTTCGGATAGCCTTTTTGGGTTTGAAACTATCCGTTGACGGCTTACAGCAGTCAAGGCCGTAGAACTCACCGAGAGCTTCGTTTTGAATGGTTATGGCTCCCGTAACTCTAAACGAGACAACAGTTATGGCCGTCCGAAGAATCGATATCCACAGGGTGCAACATTCGCTGTGCAAGGTGTAACATTCGTCTAAAAAGCCGAAACAGCGCCGTTCGACTTTTAGAAGAGGGTGCAGGGATTTGAAATGGAACAGTACCATGTTGAACTGCTCTCTAGGGAAGGTAAATCGAAGACCAGCAACGGTGATCTCGTTTTAACGTAAAAATTCACGTGATTGAAAAAGAAGGCCAAAAAACTTCAGAGACCCAATTGAGGTTCGGATAGCCTTTTTTGGGTTTGAAACTATCCGTTGATGGCTTACAGCGGTCAAGGCCGTAGAACTCACCGAGAGCTTCGCTTTGACTGGTTATGGCTCCCGTAACTCTAAACGAGACAACAGTTATGGCCGTCCGAAGAATCGATATCCACAGGGTGCAACATTCGCTGTGCAATGTGCAACATTCGTCCAAAAAGCCAAAACAGCGCCGTTCGACTTTTAGAAGTGGTTCAGGGATTTGAAATGGAACAGTACCATGGTGAACCGCTCTCTAGGGAAGGTAAATCGAAGACCAGCAACGGTGATCCCGTTTTAACGTAAAAATTCACGTGATGGAAAAAAGAAGGCCAAAAAACTTTAGAGACCCGATTGAGGTTCGGATAGCCTTTTTTGGGTTTGAAACTACCCGTTGGCGGCTTACAGCGGTCAAGGCCGTAGAACTCACCGAGAGCTTCGTTTTGACTGGTTATGGCTCCCGTAACTCTAAACGAGACAACAGTTGTGGCCGTCCGAAGAATCGATATCCACAGGGTGCAACATTCGCTGTGCAAGGTGCAACATTCGTCCAAAAAGCCGAAACAGCGCCGTTCCACTTTTAGAAGTGGGTGCAGGAATTTGAAATTGAACAGTACCATGGTGAACCACTCTCCAGGGAAGGTAAATCGAAGACCAGCAACGGTGATCCCGTTTTAACGTAAAAATTCACGTGATTGAAAAAAGAAGGCCAAAAAACTTCAAAGACCCGATCGAGGTTCGGATATCCTTTTTTGGGTTTGAAACTATCCGTTGATGGCTTACAGCAGTCAAGGCCATAGAACTCACCGAGAGCTTCGTTTTGACTGGTTATGGCTCCCGTAACTCTAAACGAGACAACGGTTATGGTCGTCCGAAGAATTGTTATCCACAGGGTGCAACATTCGCTGTGCAAGGTGCAACATTCGTCCAAAAAGCCGAAACAACGCCGTTTGACTTTTAGAAGTGGGTGCAGGGATTTGAAATGGAACAGTACCATGGTGAACCGCTCTCCAGGGAAGGTAAATCGAAGACCAGCAACGGTGATCCCGTTTTAACGTAAAAATTCACGTGATTGAAAAAAGAAGGCCAAAAAACTTCAAAGACCCGATCGAGGTTCGGATAGCCTTTTTTGGGTTTGAAACTATCTGTTGACGGCTTACAGTAGTCAAGGCCGTAGAACTCACCGAGAGCTTCGTTTTGACTGGTTATGGCTCCCGTAACTCTAAACGAGACAACAGTTATGGCCGTCCGAAGAATCGATATCCACAGGGTGCAACATTCGTTGTTCAAGGTGCAACATTCATCCAAAAAGCCGAAATAGCGCCGTTCGACTTTTAGAAGTGGGTGGAGGGATTTGAAATGGAACAGTACCATGGTGAACCGCTCTCCAGGGAAGGTAAATCGAAGACCAGCAATGGTGATCCCGTTTTAACGTAAAAATTCACGTGATGGAAAAAAGAAGGTCAAAAAACTTCAGAGACCCGATTGAGGTTCGGATAGCCTTTTTTGGGTTTGAAACTATCCGTTGACGGCTTACAGCGGTCATGGCCGTAGAACTCACCAAGATCTTCGTTTTGACTGGTTATGGCTCCCGTAACTCTAAACGAGACAACAATTATGGCCGTCCGAAGAATCGATATCCACAGGGTGCAACATTCGCTGTGCAAGGTGCAACATTCATCCAAAAAGCCGAAACAGCGCCGTTCGACTCTTAGAAGTGGGTGCAGGGATTTGAAATGGAACGGTACCATGGTGAACCACTCTCCAGGGAAGGTAAATCGAAGACCAGCAACGGTGATCCCGTTTTAACGTAAAAATTCACGTGATGGAAAAAAAAGGCCAAAAAACTTCAGAGACCCGATTGAGGTTCGGATAGCCTTTTTTGGGTTTGAAACTATCCGTTGACGGCTTGCAGCGGTCAAGGCCGTAGAACTCACCGAGAGCTTCGTTTTGACTGGTTATGGCTCCAGTAACTCTAAACGAGACAACAGTTATGGCCGTCCGAAGAATCGATATCCACAGGGTGCAACATTCGCTGTGCAATGTGCAAGATTCGTCCAAAAAACCGAAACAGCGCCGTTCGACTTTTAGAAGTGGGTGCAGGGATTTGAAATGGAATAGTACCATGGTGAACCGCTCTCTAGGGAAGGTAAATCGAAGACCAGCAACGGTGATCCCGTTTTAACGTAAAAATTCACGTGATTGAAAAAGAAGGTCAAAAAACTTCAGAGACCCGACTGAGGTTCGGATAGCCTTTTTTGGGTTTGAAACTATCCGTTAACGGCTTACAGCGGTCAAGGCCGTAGAACTCACCGAGAGCTTCGTTTTGACTGGCTATGGCTCCCGTAACACTAAACGAGACAACAGTTATGGCCGTCCGAAGAATCGATATCCACAGGGTGCATCATTCGCTGTGCAAGGTGCAACATTCATCCAAAAAGCCAAAACAGCGCCGTTCGACTTTTAGAAGTGGGTGCAGGGATTTGAAATGGAACATTACCATGGTGAACCGCTTTCCAAGGAAGGTAAATCGAAGACCAGCAACGGTGATCCCGTTTTAACGTAAAAATTCACGTGATTGAAAAAGAAGGTCAAAAAACTTCAGAGACCCGATTGAGGTTCGGATAACCTTTTTTGGGTTTGAAACTATCCGTTGACAGCTTACAGCGGTCATGGCCGTAGAACTCACCGAGAGCTTCGTTTTGACTGGTTATGGCTCCCGTAACACTAAACGAGACAACAATTATGGCCGTCCGAAGAATCGATATCCACAGGGTGCATCATTCGCTGTGCAAGGTGCAACATTCATCCAAAAAGCCAAAACAGCGCCGTTCGACTTTTAGAAGTTGGTGCAGGGATTTGAAATGGAACAGTACCATGGTGAACTGCTCTCCAGGGAAGGTAAATCGAAGACCAGCAACGGAGATCCCCTTTTAACGTAAAAATTCACTTGATGGAAAAAAGAAGGCCAAAAAACTTCAAAGACCCGATTGAGGTTCGGATAGCCTTTTTTGGGTTTGAAACTACCAGTTGACGGCTTACAGCAGTCAAGGCCGTAGAAATCACCGGGAGCTTCGTTTTGACTGGTTATGGCTCCCGTAACTCTAAACGAGACAACAGTTATGGCCGCCCGAAGAATCGATATCCACAGGGTGCAACATTCGCTGTGCAAGGTGCAACATTCGTCCAAAAAGCCGAAACAGCGCCGTTCGACTTTTAGAAGTGGGTGCAGGGATTTGAAATGGAACAGTACCATGGTGAACCGCACTGCAGGGAAGGTAAATCGAAGACCAGCAACGGTGATCCCGTTTTAACGTAAAAATTCACGTGATTGAAAAAGAAGGTCAAAAAACTTCAAAGACCCGATTGAGGTTCGGATAGCCTTTTTTGGGTTTGAAACTATCCGATGACGGCTTACAGCGGTCAAGGCCGTAGAACTCACCGAGAGCTTCGTTTTGACTGGTTATGGCTCCTGTAACACTAAACGAGACTACAGTTATAACCGTCCGAAGAATCGATATCCACAGGGTGCATCATTCGCTGTGCAAGGTGCAACATTCATCCAAAAAGCCGAAACAGCGCCGTTCGACTTGTAGAAGTGGGTGTAGGGATTTGAAATGGAACAGTACCATGGTGAACCGCTCTCCAGGGAAGGTAAATCGAAGACCAGCAAAGGTGATCCCGTTTTAACGTAAAAATTCACGTGATGGAAAAAAGAAGGCCAAAAAACTTCAGAGACCCGATTGAGGTTCGGATAGCCTTTTTTGGGTTTGAAACTATCTGTTGATGGCTTACAGCGGTCAAGGCCGTAGAACTCACCGAGAGCTTCGTTTTGACTGGTTTGGCTCCCGTAACTCTAAACGAGACAACAGTTATGGCCGTCCGAAGAATCGATATCCACAAGGTGCAACATTCGCTGTGCAAGGTGCAACATTCGTCCAAAAAGCCGAAACAGCGCCGTTCGACTTTTAGAAGTTGGTGCAGGAATTTGAAATGGAACAGTACCATGGTGAACCATTCTCCAGGGAAGGTAAATCGAAGACCAGCAACGGTGATCCCGTTTTAACGTAAAAATTCACGTGATTGAAAAAAGAAGGCCAAAAAACTTCAAAGACCCGATCGAGGTTCGGATAGCCTTTTTTGGGTTTGAAACTATCCGTTGATGGCTTACAGCAGTCAAGGCCGTAGAACTCACCGAGTGCTTCGTTTTGACTGGTTATGGCTCCCGTAACTCTAAACGAGACAACAGTTATGGTCGTCCGAAGAATCGTTATCCACAGGGTGCAACATTCGCTGTGCAAGGTGCAACATTCGTCTAAAAAGCCGAAACAGCGCCGTTTGACTTTTAGAAGTGGTTGCAGGGATTTGAAATGGAACAGTACCATGGTGAACAGCTCTCCAGGGAAGGTAAATCGAAGACCAGCAACGGTGATCCCGTTTTAACGTAAAAATTCACGTGATTGAAAAAAGAAGGCCAAAAAACTTCAGAGACCCGATTGAGGTTCGGATAGCCTTTTTTGGGTTTGAAACTATCTGTTGATGGCTTACAGCTGCCAAGGCCGTAGAACTCACCAAGAGCTTCGTTTTGACTAGTTATGGCTCCCGTAACTCTAAACGAGCCAACAGTTATGGCCGTCCGAAGAATCGATATCCACAGGGTGCAACATTCGCTGTGCAAGGTGCAACATTCGTCCAAAAAGCCGAAACAGTGCCGTTCGACTTTTAGAAGTGGATGCAGGGATTTGAAATGGAGCAGTACCGTGGTGAACCGCTCTCCAGGGAAGGTAAATCGAAGTCCAGCAAAGGTGATCTCGTTTTATCGTAAAAATTCACGTGATGGAAAAAAGAAGGCCAAAAAACTTCAGTGACCCGATTGAGGTTCGGATAGCCTTTTTTGGGTTTGAAACTATCCGTTGACGGCTTACAGTGGTCATGGCCGTAGAACTCACCAAGATCTTCGTTTTGACTAGTTATGGCTCCCGTAACTCTAAACGAGACAACAATTATGGTCGTCCGAAGAATCGATATCCACAGGGTGCAACATTCGCTGTGCAAGGTGCAACATTCATCCAAAAAGCCGAAACAGCGCCGTTCGACTCTTAGAAGTGGGTGCAGGGATTTGAAATGGAATAGTACCATGGTGAACCACTCTCCAGGGAAGGTAAATCGAAGACCAGCAACGATGATCCCGTTTTAACGTAAAAATTCACGTGATGGAAAAAAGAAGGCCAAAAAACTTCAGAGACCCAATTGAGGTTCGGATAGCCTTTTTTGGATTTGAAACTATCCGTTGACGGCTTGCAGCGGTCAAGGCCGTAGAACTCACCGAGAGCTTCGTTTTGACTGGTTATGGCTCCCATAACTCTAAACGAGACAACAGTTATGGCCGTCCGAAGAATCGATATCCACAGGGTGCAACATTCGCTGTGCAATGTGCAAGATTCATCCAAAAAACCGAAACAGCGCCGTTCGACTTTTAGAAGTGGGTGCAGGGATTTGAAATGGAACAGTACCATGGTGAACCGCTCTCTAGGGAAGGTTAATCGAAGACCAGCAACGGTGATCCCGTTTTAACGTAAAAATTCACGTGATTGAAAAAGAAGGTCAAAAAACTTCAAAGACCCGATTGAGGTTCTGATAGCCTTTTTTGGGTTTGAAACTATCCGTTAACGGCTTACAGCGGTCAAGGCCGTAGAACTCACCGAGAGCTTCGTTTTGACTGGTTATGGCTCCCGTAACACTAAACGAGACAACAGTTATGGCCGTCCGAAGAATCGATATCCACAGGGTGCATCATTCGCTGTGCAAGGTGCAACATTCATCCAAAAAGCCAAAACAGCGTCGTTCGACTTTTAGAAGTGGGTGCAGGGATTTGAAATGGAACATTACCATGGTGAACCGCTCTCCAAGGAAGGTAAATCGAAGACCAGCAACGGTGATCCCGTTTTAACGTAAAAATTCACGTGATTGAAAAAGAAGGTCAAAAAACTTCAAAGACCCGATTGAGGTTCGGATAGCCTTTTTTGGGTTTGAAACTATCCGTTGACGGCTTACAGCAGTCATGGCCGTAGAACTCACAGAGCGCTTCGTTTTGACTGGTTATGGTTCCCGTAACACTAAACGAGACAACAATTATGGCCGTCCGAAGAATCGATATCCACAGGGTGCATCATTCGCTGTGCAAGGTGCAACATTCATCCAAAAAGCCAAAACAGCGCCGTTCGACTTTTAGAAGTTGGTGCAGGGATTTGAAATGGAACAGTACCATGGTGAACTGCTCTCCAGGGAAGGTAAATCGAAGACCAGCAACGGTGATCCCGTTTTAACGTAAAAATTCACGTGATGGAAAAAAGAAGGCCAAAAAACTTCAGAGACCCGATTGAGGTTCGGATAGCCTTTTTTGGGTTTGAAACTACCAGTTGACGGCTTACAGCAGTCAAGGCCATAGAAATCACCGGGAGCTTCGTTTTGACTGGTTATGGCTCCCGTAACTCTAAAAGAGACAACAGTTATGGCCGCCCGAAGAATCGATATCCATAGGGTGCAACATTCGCTGTGTAAGGTTCAACATTCGTCCAAAAAGCCGAAACAGCGCCGTTTGACTTTTAGAAGTGGGTGCAGGGATTTGAAATGGAACAGTACCATGGTGAACCGCTCTCCAGGGAAGGTAAATCAAAGACCAGCAACGGTGATCCCGTTTTAACGTAAAAATTCACGTGATTGAAAAAGAAGGTCAAAAAACTTCAAAGACCCGATTGAGGTTCGGATAGCCTTTTTTGGGTTTGAAACTATCCGATGACGGCTTACAGCGGTCAAGGCCGTAGAACTCACTGATAGCTTCGTTTTGACTGGTTATGGCTCCCGTAACACTAAACTAGACTACAGTTATGGCCGTCCGAAGAATCGATATCCACAGGGTGCATCATTCGCTGTGCAAGGTGCAACATTCATCCAAAAAGCCGAAACAGCGCCGTTCGACTTTTAGAAGTGGGTGTAGGGATTTGAAATGGAACAGTATCATGGTGAACCGCTCTCTAGGGAAGGTAAACCGAAGACCAGCAACGGTGATCCCGTTTTAACGTAAAAATTCACGTGATGGAAAAAAGAAGGCCAAAAAACTTCAGAGACCCGATTGAGGTTCGGATATCCTTTTTTGGGTTTGAAACTATCCGTTGACGGCTTACAGGAGTCAAGGCCGTAGAACTCATTGAGAGCTTCGTTTTGACTGGTTATGGCTCCCGTAACTCTAAACGAGACAACAGTTATGGCCGTCCGAAGAATCGATATCCACAGGGTGCAACATTCGCTGTGCAAGGTGCAACATTCGTCCAAAAAGCCGAAACAGCACCGTTCGACTTTTAGAAGTAGGTGCAGGGATTTGAAATGGAACAGTACCATGGTGAACCACTCTCCAGGGAAGGTAAATTGAAGACCAGCAACGGTGATCCCGTTTTAACGTAAAAATTCACGTGATGGAAAAAAGAAGGCCAAAAAACTCCAGAGACCCGATTGAGGTTCAGATAGCCTTTTTTGGGTTTGAAACTATCCGTTGACGGCTTACAGCCGTCAAGGCCGTAGAACTCACCGAGAGCTTCGTTTTGACTGGTTATGGCTCCCGTAACACTAAACGAGACAACAGTTATGGCCGTCCGAAGAATCGATATCCACAGGGTGCAACATTCGCTGTGCAAGGTGCAACATTCGTCCAAAAAGCCGAAACAGCGTTGTTCGACTTTTAGAAGTGGGTGCAGGGATTTGAAATGTAACAGTACCATGGTGAACCGCTCTCCAGGGAAGGTAAATCGAAGACCAGCAACGGT
The DNA here is from genome assembly GCA_030737815.1 of Allium fistulosum. Lineage (NCBI taxonomy): Eukaryota > Viridiplantae > Streptophyta > Magnoliopsida > Asparagales > Amaryllidaceae > Allium > Allium fistulosum. The sequence goes on along the minus strand of CM060903.1, from coordinate 7,986,507 downwards.
GATCCCGTTTTAACGTAAAAATTCACGTGATTGAAAAAGAAGGTCAAAAAACTTCAAAGACCCGATTGAGGTTCGGATAGCCTTTTTTGGGTTTGAAACTATCCGATGAAGGCTTACAGCGGTCAAGGCCGTAGAACTCACTGATAGCTTCGTTTTGACTGGTTATGGCTCCCGTAACACTAAACTAGACTACAGTTATGGCCGTCCGAAGAATCGATATCCACAGGGTGCATCATTCGCTGTGCAAGGTGCAACATTCATCCAAAAAGCCGAAACAGCGCCGTTCGACTTTTAGAAGTGGGTGTAGGGATTTGAAATGGAACAGTATCATGGTGAACCGCTCTCCAGGGAAGGTAAACCGAAGACCAGCAACGGTGATCCCGTTTTAACGTAAAAATTCACGTGATGGAAAAAAGAAGGCCAAAAAACTTCAGAGACCCGATTGAGGTTCGGATATCCTTTTTTGGGTTTGAAACTATCCGTTGACGGCTTACAGGAGTCAAGGCCGTAGAACTCATCGAGAGCTTCGTTTTGACTGGTTATGGCTCCCGTAACTCTAAACGAGACAACAGTTATGGCCGTCCGATGAATCGATATCCACAGGGTGCAACATTCGCTGTGGAAGGTGCAACATTCGTCCAAAAAGCCGAAACAGCACCGTTCGACTTTTAGAAGTAGGTGCAGGGATTTGAAATGGAACAGTACCATGGTGAACCACTCTCCAGGGAAGGTAAATTGAAGACCAGCAACGGTGATCCCGTTTTAACGTAAAAATTCACGTGATGGAAAAAAGAAGGCCAAAAAACTCCAGAGACCCGATTGAGGTTCAGATAGCCTTTTTTGGGTTTGAAACTATCCGTTGACGGCTTACAGCCGTCAAGGCCGTAGAACTCACCGAGAGCTTCGTTTTGACTGGTTATGGCTCCCGTAACACTAAACAAGACAACAGTTATGGCCGTCCGAAGAATCGATATCCACAGGGTGCAACATTCGCTGTGCAAGGTGCAACATTCGTCCAAAAAGCCGAAACAGCGTTGTTCGACTTTTAGAAGTGGGTGCAGGGATTTGAAATGTAACAGTACCATGGTGAACCGCTCTCCAGGGAAGGTAAATCGAAGGCCAGCAACGGTGATCCCGTTTTAACGTAAAAATTCACGTGATGGAAAAAAGAAGGCCAAAAAACATCAGAGACCCGATTGAGGTTCGGATAGCCTTTTTTGGGTTTGAAACTATCCGTTGACAGCTTCCAGCTGTCACGGCCGTAGAACTCACCGAGAGCTTCGTTTTGACTGGTTATGGCTCCCGTAACTCTAAACGAGACAACAGTTATGGCCGTCCGAAGAATCGATATCCACAGGGTGCAACATTCGCTGTGCAAGGTGCAACATTCGTGCAAAAAGCCAAAACAGCGCCGTTCGACTTTTAGAAGTGGGTGCAGGGATTTGAAATGGAACAGCACCATGGTGAACCGCTCTCTAGGGAAGGTAAATCGAAGACCAACAAAGGTGATCCCGTTTTAACGTAAAAATTCACGTGATGGAAAAAAGAAGGCCAAAAAACTCTAGAGAACCGATTGAGGTTCGGATAGCCTTTTTTGAGTTTGAAACTATCCGTTGACGGCTTACAGCCATAAAGGCCGTAGAACTCATCGAGAGCTTCGTTTTGACTGGTTATGGCTCCCGAAACTCTAAACGAGACAACAGTTATGGCCGTCCGAAGAATCGATATCCACAGGGTGCAACATTCGCTGTGCAAGGTGCAACATTCGTCCAAAAAGCCGAAACAGCACCGTTCGAGTTTTAGAAGTGGGTGCAGGGATTTGAAATGGAACAATACCATGGTGAACCGCTCTCCAGGGAAGGTAACTCGAAGACCAGCAATGGTGATCCCGTTTTAACGTAAAAATTCAAGTGATTAAAAAAAGAAGGCCAAAAAACTTCAAAGACCCGATTGAGGTTCGAATAGCCTTTTTTGGGTTTGAAACTATCCGTTGACGGCTTACAGCAGTCAAGGCCGTAGAACTCACCGAGTGCTTCGTTTTGACTGGTTATGGCTCCCGTAACTCTAAACGAGACAACAGTTATGGCCGTCCGAAGAATCGATATCCACAGGGTGCAACATTCGCTGTGCAAGGTGCAACATTCGTCCAAAAAGCCGAAACAGCACCGTTCGAGTTTTAGAAGTGGGTGCAGGGATTTGAAATGGAACAGTACCATGGTGAACCGCTCTCCAAGGAAGGTAACTCGAAGACCAGCAAAGGTGATCCCGTTTTAACGTAAAAATTCACGTGATTAAAAAAAGAAGGCCAAAAAACTGCAAAGACCCGATTGAGGTTCGGATAGCCTTTTTTTGGTTTGAAAGTTGACGGCTTACAACAGTCAAGGCCGTAGAACTCACCGAGAGCTTCGTTTTGACTGGTTATGGCTCCCGTAACTCTAAACGAGACAATAGTTATGGCCGTCCGAAGAATCGATATCCACAGAGTGCAACATTCGCTGTGCAAGGTGCAACATTCATCCAAAAAGCCGAAACAGCGCCGTTCGACTTTTAGAAGTGGGTGCAGGGATTTGAAATGGAACAGTACCATGGTGAACCACTCTCCAGGGAAGGTAAATCGAAGACCAGCAACGGTGATCCCATTTTAACGTAAAAATTCACGTGATGGAAAAAAGAAGGCCAAAAAACTTCAGAGACACGATTGAGGTTCGGATAGCCTTTTTTGGGTTTGAAACTATCCATTGACGGCTTACTGCTGTCAAGGCCGTAGAAATCACCGAGAGCTTCGTTTTAACTGGTTATGGCTCCCGTAACTCTAAACGAGACAACAGTTATGGCCGTCCGAAGAATCGATATCCACAGGGTGCAACATTCGCTGTGCAAGGTGCAACATTCATCCAAAAAGCCGAAACAGCGCCGTTCGACTTTTAGAAGTGGGTACAGGGATTTGAAATGGAACAGTACCATGGTGAACCGCTCTCCAGGTAAGGTAAAACGAAGAACAACAACGGTGATCCCGTTTTAACGTAAAAATTCACGTGATGGAAAAAAGAAGGCCAAAAAACTCCAGAGACCCGATTGAGGTTCGGATAGCCTTTTTTGGGTTTGAAACTATCCGTTGACGGCTTACAGCCGTCAAGGCCATAGAACTCACCGAGAGCTTCGTTTTGACTGGTTATGGCTCCCGTAACTCTAAACGAGACAACAGTTATGGCCATCCGAAGAATCGATATCCACAGGGTGCAACATTCGCTGTACAAGGTGCAACATTCGTCCAAAAAGCCGAAACAACGCCGTTCGAGTTTTAGAAGTGGGTGCAGGGATTTGAAATGGAACAGTACCATGGTGAACCGCTCTCCAGGGAAGGTAACTCGAAGACCAGCAACGGTGTTCCCGTTTTAACGTAAAAATTCACGTGATTAAAAAAAGAAGGCCAAAAAACTTCAAAGACCTGATTGAGGTTCAGATAGCCTTTTTTGGGTTTGAAACTATCCGTTGACGGCTTATAGCAGTCAAGGCCATAGAACTCACCGTGAGCTTCGTTTTGACTAGTTATGGCTCCCGTAATTCTAAACGAGACAACAGTTATGGCCGTCCGAAGAATCGATATCCACAGGGTGCAACATTCGCTGTGCAAGGTGCAACATTCATCCAAAAAGCCGAAACAGCGCCGTTCGACTTTTAGAAGTGGGTGCAGGGATTTGAAATGGAACAGTACCATGGTGAACCGCTCTCCAGGGAAGGTAAATCGAAGACCAGCAACGGTGATCCCGTTTTAACGTAAAATTTCACGTGATTGAAAAAAGAAGGCCAAAAAACTTCAAAGACCCGATTGAGATTCGGATAGCCTTTTTTGGGTTTGAAACTATCCGTTGATGGCTTACAGCAGTCAAAGCCGTAGAACTCACCGACAGCTTCGTTTTGACTGGTTATGGCTCCCGTAACTCTAAACGAGACAACAGTTATGGCCGTCCGAAGAATCGATATCCACAGGGTGCAACATTCGCTGTGCAAGGTGCAACATTCATCCAAAAAGCCGAAACAACGCCGTTCGACTTTTAGAAGTGGGTGCATGGATTTGAAATGGAACAGTACCATGGTGAACCGCTCTCCAGGGAAGGTAAATCGAAGACCAGCAACGATGATCTCGTTTTAACGTAAAAATTCACGTGATGAAAAAAAGAAGGCCAAAAAACTTCAAAGACCCGATTGAGGTTCGGATAGCCTTTTTTGGGTTTGAAAATATCCGTTGATGGATTACAGCTGTCAAGGCCGTAGAACTCACCGAGAGCTTCGTTTTGACTGGTTATGGCTCCCGTAACTCTTAACGAGACAACAGTTATATCCATCCGAAGAATCGATATCCACAGGGTGCAACATTCGTTGTGCAAGGTGCAACATTCGTCCAAAAAGCCGAAACAGGGCCGTTCGACTTTTAGAAGTTTGTGCAGGGATTTGAAATGGAATAGTACCATGGTGAACCGCTCTCCAGGGAAGGTAAATCGAAGACCAGCAACAGTGATCCCGTTTTAATGTAAAAATTCACGTGATGGAAAAAAGAAGGCCAAAAAACTTCAGAGACCCGATTGAGGTTCGGATAGCCTTTCTTGGGTTTGAAACTATCCGTTGACGGCTTACAGCGGTCAAGGCCGTAGAACTCACCGAGAGCTTCGTTTTGACTGGTTATGGCTCCCATAACTCTAAACGAGACAACAGTTATGGCCCTCCGAAGAATCGATGTCCACAGGGTGCAACATTCGATGTGCAAGGTGCAACATTCATCCAAAAAGCCGAAACAGCGCCGTTCGACTCTTAGAAGTGGGTGCAAGGATTTGAAATGGAACAGTACCATGGTGAACCGCTCTCCAGGGAAGGTAAATCGAAGACCAGCAAACGGTGATCCCGTTTTAACGTAAAAATTCACGTGATGGAAAAAAGAAGGCCAAAAAACTTCAGAGACCCGATTGCGGTTCGGATAGCCTTTTTTGGGTTTGAAACTATCCATTGACGGCTTCCAGTAGTCTAGGCCGTAGAACTCACAGAGAGCTTCGTTTTGACTGGTTATGGATCCCGTAACTCTAAACTAGACAACAGTTATGGCCGTCCGAAGAATCGATATCCACAGGGTGCAACATTCGCTGTGCAAGGTGCAACGTTCGTCCAAAAAGCCGAAACAGCGCCGTTCGACTTTTAGAAGTGGGTGCAGGGATTTGAAATGGAACAGTACCATGGTGAACCTCTCTCCAGGGAAGGTAAATCGAAGACCAGCAACGGTGATCCCGTTTTAACGTAAAAATTCACGTGATGGAAAAAAGAAGGCCAAAAAACTCCATAGACCCGATTGAGGTTCGGATAGCCTTTTTTGGGTTTGAAACTATCCGTTGACGGCTTACAGTCGTCAAGGCCGTAGAACTCACCGAGAGCTTCGTTTTGACTGGTTATGGCTCCCGTAAATCTAAACGAGACCACAGTTATTGCCGTCCGAAGAATTGATATCCACAGGGTGCAACATTCGCTGTGCAAGGTGCAACATTCGTCCAAAAAGCCAAAACAGCGCCATTTGAGTTTTAGAAGTGGGTGCAAGGATTTGAAATGGAATAGTACCATGGTGAACCGCTCTCCAGGGAAGGTAACTCGAAGACCAGCAACGGTGATCCCGTTTTAACGTAAAAATTCACGTGACTAAAAAAAGAAGGACAAAAAACTTCAAAGACCCGATTGAGGTTCGGATAGACTTTTTTGGGTTTAAAACTATCCGTTGATGGCTTACAGCAGTCAAGGCCGTAGAACTCACCAAGAGCTTCATTTTGACTGGTTATGGCTCCCGTAACTCTAAACAAGACAACAGTTATGGCCGTCCGAAGAATCGATATCCACAGGGTGCAACATTCGCTGTGCAAGGTGCAACATTCATCCAAAAAGCCGAAACAGCGCCGTTCGACTTTTAGAAGTGGGTGCAGGGTTTTGAAATGGAACAGTACCATGGTGAACCGCTCTCCAGGGAAGGTAAATCGAAGACCAGCAACGGTGATCCCGTTTTAACATAAAAATTCACATGATGGAAAAAAGAAGGCCAAAAAACATCAGAGACCCGATTGAGGTTCGGATATCCTTTTTTAGGTTTGGAACTATCCGTTGACGGCTTACAGCTGTCATGGCCGTAGAACTCACTGACAGCTTCGTTTTGACTAGTTATCGTTCTCGTAACTCTAAACGAGCCAACAGTTATGACCGTCCAAAGAATCGATATCCACAGGGTGCAACATTCGCTGTGCAAGGTGCAACATTCATCCAAAAAGCCAAAACAGCGTCGTTCGACTTTTAGAAGTGTGTGCCGGGATTTGAAATGGAACAGTACCATGGTGCACCGCTCTCCATGGAAGGTAAATCGAAGACCAGCCACGGTGATCCCGTTTTAACGTAAAAATTCACGTGATGGAAAAAAGAAGGCCAAAAAACTTCAAAGACCCGATTGAGGTTCGGATAGCCTTTTTTGGGTTTGAAACTATCCGTTGACAGCTTCCAGCTGTCAAGGCCGTAGAACTCACCGAGAGCTTCGTTTTGACTGGTTATGGCTCCCGTAACTCTAAACGAGATAACAGTTATGGCCGTTCGAAGAATCGATATCCACAGTGTGCAACATTCGCTGTGCAAGGTGCAACATTCGTCCAAAAAGCCAAAACAGCGCCGTTCGACTTTTAGAAGTGGGTGTAGGGATTTGAAATGGAACAGTACCATGGTGAACCGCTCTCCAGGGAATGTAAATCGAAGACCAGCAATGGTGATCCCGTTTTAACGTAAAAATTCACGTGATGGAAAAAAGAAGGCCAAAAAACTCCAGAGACCCGATTGAGGTTCGGATAGCCTTTTTTTGGTTTGAAACTATCTGTTGACGACTTACAGCCGTCAAGGCCGTAGAACTCACCGAGTGCTTCGTTTTGACTGGTTATGGCTCCCGTAACTCTAAACGAGACAATAGTCACTACGCCATAAATGGCCTACTCCAACACAAAAAAAATGTTGGCTCAGGCCCGAAAAATGTTGCCATAGGTCTATGGCAACACTTTTAGGGTGATGCAATTTTTGCCGTTGCCTTAGACCTCAAAGGCAACATTTTGACTATCTAAGGCAACATAAGTAATATTGTTGCAATAGAACCCTATTTGGGTCTATGGCAACACCCATAGGTATCTGTAGCAACATTCTAAAATGTTGCTATAGATATGAACTTTTTGAATTTGTGGGGCCCACAATATAGAGCATATTTGATTTTTTAATAAAAATAAATATTTATTTAATAAAATGCTATTACACAGAATTTGATATTTAAACAGTAATTTATTTAAATAAATATTTTATTTCAACATTTGAAATTGTACAAATTCCTGACTCCACTATTTTACAATACAATGATATATAACACTGATATTCACATATACAGATATTCCTCACTACATCACTCAGTTCACTCATTACATATGCAGTTTTAATTTATACATACACCGACACTGACAAATATATGTCGAGCCGAAGGCGAGCCGAGTGCCGAGCCGAAGGCGAGCCGAGAAGCGGGTCCGGGTGCAGCGTCGGCGGGGGTCCGGGGCACCGCAGTCCCGGCGGGGATCGAGCCTTCTTTGAAACGACGTAAAATGATGCACAAATGAAGACTGAGCTTAATTCCTATCCTCCATCTCCTCGCCTAAATCTGCTTGAATCCCCTACGGCCAAACACCAAAACTCTACTGCAAACTCTTTTCAATTTCCAATCACCACATTAGCTTCTCTCCGTAACCAATACACAACAACACTCTACCATTGTCAAACTCCAAACTCCATCTACATCTCTCTGCCAACATTCAGGCATCACACTGCCAACTGAAACTCTTCTGCATCACCAACTTCCACCATCACTTCCATAACTTACCAAACCAACCAACCAACCTTCAACCAATACAACTACATCCAGATTTAATGGTGAACCAACCAACCAGATTATGAACTTGCGATGGACTTGCGATGGAGGCACAGGGCATCCAGAAGCAGTACAAACCCAGCCAGATTCTGAAACATTAACAAGTGTTAATGGAGCATTTGCACAAACATATGGGGGCATACTATCTTATTGAAATTACCAGTACCAAGTGAAGCAACCGCAATCATAGGGGAAATTATGAAGAGATCGGCCTGGGATCTGCTCTGAACTTGCGATGGAAAGTACGAAGTGAACCAAAATCTCGAGGGCAGCAGTTCGGGTTTTGGGAGAAATTAAGGCACTAGAAGGGTTTTCAGGTGAAGTGGTCTAAAGGAGAAAGGTAGAGGGGTTGGTGGCGAGCAGGTCTTCTTTTGGAGGCGAGAGCTGATGGCGACGACAGCGGTGGCAAAAGGGGTTTGAACGGAAAACTTTGTTTGGCTTCGGGTTTTGGTGTCGTGACAGGGTTCTGGTTGGAGCTAGATGGTCGCGATGGGTCAGGGGGTAGCTGGGGGTGATGGTGACAATTTAGTGACGGAGGCGAATGAGGAAGCAGAAGAAAAGGAGGGAGACAATTTGGTGGCGGAGGCGAATGGGAGGAGGCGACTGGGAGGAGGCGAATGGGAGGAGACGAATTGAAATGAAAACCAAAAGGGGATCTGAACTAGTTTAGGCGGGAAAACGAAATTTTGGGCCAAATTGCAGTGGTGATCCATTTTAACAACTAGATTAAATGTAGATCGTTGGATCGTATTCACGCGGATTGCTAATTTTATTAATTTTTTAATTTGAATACATCTATTGCAACACTATATAAAAATGTTGCATCGAGTTACACTTGTTTAGCTAGAGCAACACATTTTTATGACTAAGGTAACACCAAAAATGCAACGTTGCAGTAGAACCAAAATTTTATAGCTGTCGCAACATTTTAGCTGGCAACACCTTGCAAAAGTGTTGCAGAAGGTCATTTATGGCGTAGTGAGTTATGGCCGTCCGAAGAATCGATATCCATAGGGTGCAACATTCGCTATGCAAGGTGCAACATTCGTCCAAAAAGCCGAAACAGCGCCATTCGAGTTTTAGAAGTGGGTGCAGGGATTTGAAATGGAACAATACCATGGTGAACCACTCTCTAGGGAAGGTTACTCGAAGACCAGCAACGGTGATCCCGTTTTAACGTAAAAATTCACGTGATTAAAAAAAGAAGCCCAAAAAACTTCAAAGACCCGATTGAGGTTCGGATAGCCTTTTTTAGGTTTGAAACTATCCGTTGACGGCTTACAGCAGTCAAGGCCGTAGAACTCACCGAGAGCTTCGTTTTTACTGGTTATGGCTCCCGTAACTCTAAACGAGACAACAGTTATGGACGTCCGAAGAATCGATATCCACAGGGTGCAACATTCGCTGTGCAAGGTGCAACATTCATCTAAAAAGCCGAAACAGCGTCGTTCGACTTTTAGAAGTGGGTGCAGGGATTTGAAATGGAACAGTACCATGGTGAACCGCTCTCCAGGGAAGGTAAATCGAAGACCAGCAACGGTGATCCCGTTTTAACGTAAAAATTCACGTGATCGAAAAAAGAAGGCCAAAAAACTTCAGAGACCCGATTGAGGTTCAGATAGCCTTTTTTTGGGTTTGAAACTATCCGTTTACGGCTTACAGCAGTCAAGGCCGAAGAACTCACCGAGAGTTTCGTTTTGACTGGTTATGGCTCCCGTAACTCTAATCGAGACAACAGTTATGGCCTTCCGAAGAATCGATATCCACATGGTGCAACATTCGCTGTGCAAGGTGCAACATTCGTCCAAAAAGCCGAAACAGCGCCGTTTGACTTTTAGAAGTGGGTGCAGGGATTTGAAATGGAACAGTACCATGGTGAACCGCTCTCCAGGGAAGGTAAATCGAAGACCAGCAACGGTGATCCCGTTTTAACGTAAAAATTCACGTGATGGAAAAAAGAAGGCCAAAAAACTTCAGAGGCCCCGTTCGACTTTTAGAAGTGGGTGCAGGGATTTGAAATGGAACAGTACCATGGTGAACCACTCTCCAGGGAAGGTAAATCGAAGACCAGCAACGGTGATCCCGTTTTAACGTAAAAATTCACGTGATGGAAAAAAGAAGGCCAAAAAACTCCAAAGACCCGATTGAGGTTCGGATAGCCTTTTTTGGGTTTGAAACTATCTGTTGACGGCTTACAGCTGTCAAGGCCGTAGAACTCACCGAGAGCTTCGTTTTGACTGGTAATGGCTCCCATAACTCTAAACGAGACAACAGTTATGGCCGTCCGAAGAATCGATATCCATAGGGTGCAACATTCGCTGTGCAAGGTGCAACATTCGTCCAAAAAGCCGAAACAGCGCCGTTCGAGTTTTAGAAGTGGGTGCAGAGATTTGAAATGGAATAGTACCATGGTGAACCGCTCTCCAGGGAAGGTAACTCGAAGACCAGCAACGGTGATCCCGTTTTAACGTAAAAATTCACGTGATTAAAAAAAGAAGGCCAAAAAACTTCAAAGACCCGATTGAGGTTCGGATAGCCTTTTTTGGGTTTGAAACTATCCGTTGACGGCTTACAGCAGTCCAGGCCGTAGAACTTACCGAGAGATTCGTTTTGACTGGTTATGGCTCCCGTAACTCTAAACGAGACAACAGTTATGGCCGTCCGAAGAATCGATATCCACAGGGTGCAACATTCGCTGTGCAAGGTGCAACATTCGTCCAAAAAGCCGAAACAGCGTCGTTCGACTTTTAGAAGTGGGTGCAGGGATTTGAAATGGAACAGTACCATGGTGAACCGCTCTCCAGGGAAGGTAAATCGAAGACCAGCAACGGTGATCCCGTTTTAACGTAAAAATTCACGTGATGGAAAAAAGAAGGCCAAAAAACTTCAGAGGCCCCGTTCGACTTTTAGAAGTGGGTGCAGGGATTTGAAATGGAACAGTACCATGGTGAACCACTCTCCAGGGAAGGTAAATCGAAGACCAGCAACGGTGATCCCGTTTTAACGTAAAAATTCACGTGATGGAAAAAAGAAGGCCAAAAAACTCCAAAGACCCGATTGAGGTTCGGATAGCCTTTTTTGGGTTTGAAACTATCTGTTGACGGCTTACAGCTGTCAAGGCCGTAGAACTCACCGAGAGCTTCGTTTTGACTGGTAATGGCTCCCATAACTCTAAACGAGACAACAGTTATGGCCGTCCGAAGAATCGATATCCATAGGGTGCAACATTCGCTGTGCAAGGTGCAACATTCGTCCAAAAAGCCGAAACAGCGCCGTTCGAGTTTTAGAAGTGGGTGCAGGGATTTGAAATGGAATAGTACCATGGTGAACCGCTCTCCAGGGAAGGTAACTCGAAGACCAGCAACGGTGATCCCGTTTTAACGTAAAAATTCACGTGATTAAAAAAAGAAGGCCAAAAAACTTCAAAGACCCGATTGAGGTTCGGATAGCCTTTTTTGGGTTTGAAACTATCCGTTGACGGCTTACAGCAGTCCAGGCCGTAGAACTTACCGAGAGATTCGTTTTGACTGGTTATGGCTCCCGTAACTCTAAACGAGACAACAGTTATGGCCGTCCGAAGAATCGATATCCACAGGGTGCAACATTCGCTGTGCAAGGTGCAACATTCGTCCAAAAAGCCGAAACAACGCCGTTCGAGTTTTAGAAGTGGGTGCAGGGATTTGAAATGGAACAGTACCACGGTGAACCGCTCTCCAGGGAAGGTAACTCGAAGACCAGCAACGGTGATCCCGTTTTAACATAAAAATTCACGTGATTAAAATAAGAAGGCCAAAAAACTTCAAAGACCCGATTGAGGTTCGGATAGCCTTTTTTGGGTTTGAAACTTTCCGTTGACGGCTTATAGCAGTCAAGGCCGTAGAACTCACCGAGAGCTTTGTTTTGACTGGTTATGGCTCCCGTAACTCTAAACGAGACAACAATTATGGCCGTCCGAAGAATCGATATCCACAGGGTGCAACATTCGCTGTGCAAGGTGTAACATTCATCCAAAAAGCCGAAACAGCGCCGTGCGACTTTTAGAAGTGGGTGCAGGGATTTGAAATGGAACAGTACCATGGTGAACCGCTCTCCAGGGAAGGTAAATCGAAGACCAGCAACGGTAATCCCGTTTTAAAGTAAAAATTCACGTGATGGAAAAAAGAAGGCCAAAAAACTTCAAAGACCCGATTGAGGTTCGGATAGCCTTTTTTGGGTTTGAAACAATCCGTTGACGGCTTACTGCAGTCAAGGCTGTAGAACTCATCGAGAGCTTCGTTTTGACTGGTTATGGCTCCCGTAAATCTATATGAGACAACAGTTATGGCCTTCCGAAGAATCGATATCCACAGGGTGCAACATTCGTCCAAAAAACCGAAACAGCGCCGTTCGACTTTTAGAAGTGGGTGCAGGGATTTGAAATGGAACAGTACCATGGTGAACCGCTCTCCAGGTAAGATAAATCGAAGACCAGCAACGGTGATCCCGTTTTAACGTAAAAATTCACGTGATGGAAAAAAGAAGGCCAAAAAACTTCAGAGACCCGATTGAGGTTCGGATAGCCTTTTTGAGGTTTGGAACTATCCGTTGACGGCTTACAGCTGTCAAGGCCGTAGAACTCACCGAGAGCTTCGTTTTTACTGGTTATGGCTCCCGTAACTCTAAACGAGACAACAATTATGGCCGTCCGAAGAATCGATATCCACAGGGTGCAACATTCGCTGTGCAAGATGCAACATTCATCCAAAAAGCCGAAACAGCGCCGTTCGACTTTTAGAAGTGGGTGCAGAGATTTGAATTGGAACAGTACCATGGTGAACCGCTCTCCAGGTAAGGTAAATCGAAGACCAGCAACGGTGATCCCATTTTAACGTAAAAATTCACGTGATGGAAAAAAGAAGGCCAAAAAATTCAGAGACCCGATTGAGGTTCGGATAGCCTTTTTTAGGTTTGGAACTATCCGTTGATGGCTTACAGCTGTCAAGGCCGTAGAACTCACCGAGAGTTTCGTTTTTACTGGTTATGGCTCCCGTAACCCTAAACGAGACAACAATTATGGCCGTCCGAAGAATCGATATCCACAGGGTGCAACATTCGCTGTGCAAGGTGCAACATTCATCCAAAAAGCCGAAACAGAGCCGTTCGACTTTTAGAAGTGGGTGCAGGGATTTGAAATGGAACAGTACCATGGTGAACCGCTCTCCAGGGAAGGTAAATCGAAGACCAGCAACGGTGATCCAGTTTTAACGTAAAAATTCACGTGATGGAAAAATGAAGGCCAAAAAACATCAAAGACCCGATTGAGGTTCGGATAGCCTTTTTTAGGTTTGGAACTATCCGTTGACGGCTTACAGCTGTCAAGGCCGTAGAACTCACCAACAGCTTCGTTTTGACTGGTCATGGCTCCCGTAACTCTAAACGAGCCAACAGTTATGGCCGTCCGAAGAATCGATATCCACAGGGTGCAACATTCGCTGTGCAAGGTGCAACATTCATCCAAAAAGCCAAAACAGCGCCGTTCGACTTTTAGAAGTGTGTGCAAGGATTTGAAATGGAATAGTACCATGGTGCACCGCTCTCCAGGGAAGGTAAATCGAAGACCAGCCACGGTGATCCCGTTTTAACGTAAAAATTCACGTGATGGAAAAAAGAAGGCCAAAAAACTTCAGAGACCCGATTGAGGTTCGGATAGCCTTTTTTGGGTTTGAAACTATCCGTTGACAGCTTCCAGATGTCAAGGCCGTAGAACTCACCGAGGGATTCGTTTTGACTGGTTATGGCTCCCGTAACTCTAAACGAGACAACAGTTATGGCCGTCCGAAGAATCGATATCCACAGGGTGCAACATTCGCTGTGCAAGGTGCAACATTCGTCCAAAAAGCCGAAACAGCGTCGTTCGACTTTTAGAAGTGGGTGCACGGATTTGAAATGGAACAGTACCATGGTGAACCGCTCTCCAGGGAAGGTAAATCGAAGACCAGCAACGGTGATCCCGTTTTAACGTAAAAATTCACGTGATGGAAAAAAGAAGGCAAAAAAACTCCAGAGACCCGATTGAGGTTCGGATAGCCTTTTTTGGGTTTGAAACTATCCGTTGACGGCTTACAGAAGTCAAGGCCGTAGAATTCACCGAGAGCTTCATTTTGACTGGTTATGGCTCCCGTAGATCTAAACGAGACAACAGTTATTGTCGTCCGAAGAATCGATATCCACAGGGTGCAACATTCGCTGTGCAAGGTGCAACATTCGTCCAAAAAGCCGAAACAGCGCCGTTCGAGTTTTAGAAGTGGGTGCAGGGATTTGAAATGGAACAGTACCATGGTGAACCGCTCTCCAGGGAAGGTAACTCGAAGACCAGCAACGGTGATCCCGTTTTAACGTAAAAATTCACGTGATTGAAAAAAGAAGGCCAAAAAACTTCAAAGACCCGATTGAGGTTCGGATAGCCTTTTTTGGGTTTGAAACTATCCGTTGACGGCTTACAGCAGTCAAGGCCGTAGAACTCACCGAGACCATCGTTTTGACTGGTTATGGCTCCCGTAACTCTAAACGAGACAACAGTTATGGCCGTCTGATGAATCGATATCCACAGGGTGCAACATTCGCTGTGCAAGGTGCAACATTCATCCAAAAAGCCGAAACAGCGCCGTTCGACTTTTAGAAGTGGGTGCAGGGATTTGAAATGGAACAGTACCATGGTGAACCGCTCTCGAGGGAAGGTAAATCGAAGACCAGCAACGGTGATCATGTTTTAACGTAAAAATTCACGTGATGGAAAAAAGAAGGCCAGAAAATTTCAAAGACCCGATTGAGGTTCGGATAGCCTTTTTTGGGTTTGAAACAATCCGTTGACGGCTTACAGTAGTCAAGGCTGTAGAACTCATCGAGAGTTTCGTTTTGACTGTTTATGGCTCCCGTAACTCTAAATGAGACAACAGTTATGGCCGTCAGAAGAATGGATATCCACAGGGTGCAACATTCGTTGTGCAAGGTGCAACATTCGTCCAAAAAGCCGAAACAGCGCCGTTCGACTTTTAGAAGTGGGTGCAGGGATTTGAAATGGAACAGTACCATGGTGAACCGCTCTCCAGGTAAGGTAAATCGAAGACCAGCAACGGTGATCCCGTTTTAACGTAAAAATTCACGTGATGGAAAAAAGAAGGCCAAAAAAGTTCAGAGACCCGATTGAGGTTCGGATAGCCTTTTTTATGTTTGGAACTATCCGTTGACGGCTTACAGCTGTCAAGGCCGTAGAACTCACCGAGAGCTTCGTTTTTACTGGTTATGGCTCCCGTAACTCTAAACGAGACAACAATTATGGCCGTCCGAAGAATCGATATCCACAGGGTGCAACATTCGCTGTGCAAGGTGCAACATTCATCCAAAAAGCCGAAACAGCGCCGTTCGACTTTTAGAAGTGGGTGCAGGGATTTGAAATGGAACAGTACCATGGTGAACCGCTCTCCAGGGAAGGTAAATCGAAGACAAGCAACGGTGATCCCGTTTTAACGTAAAAATTCACGTGATGGAAAAAAGAAGGCCAAAAAACTTCAAAGACCCGATTGAGGTTCGGATAGCCTTTTTTAGGTTTGGAACTATCCGTTGACGGCTTACAGCTGTCAAGGCCGTAGAACTCACCGACAGCTTCGTTTTGACTGGTCATGGCTCCCGTAACTCTAAACGAGCCAACAGTTATGGCCGTCGGAAGAATCGATATCCAGAGGGTGCAACATTCGCTGTGCAAGGTGCAACATTCATCCAAAAAGCCAAAACAGCGCCGTTCGACTTTTAGAAGTGTGTGCAGGGATTTGAAATGGAACAGTACCATGGTGCACCGCTCTCCAGGGAAGGTAAATCGAAGACCAGCCACGGTGATCCCGTTTTAACGTAAAAATTCACGTGATGGAAAAAAGAAGGCCAAAAAACTTCAGAGACCCGATTGAGGTTCGGATAGCCTTTTTTGGGTTTGAAACTATCCGTTGACAGCTTCCAGCTGTCAAGGCCGTGGAACTCACCAAGAGCTTAGTTTTGACTGGTTATGGCTCCCGTAACTCTAATCGAGACAACAGTTATGGCCATCCGAAGAATCGATATCCATAGGGTGCAACATTCGCTGTGCAAGGTGCAACATTCGTCCAAAAAGCCGAAACAGCGCCGTTCGACTTTTAGAAGTGGGTGCAGGGATTTGAAATGGAACAGTACCATGGTGAACCGCTCTCCAGGAAAGGTAAATCGAAGACCAGCAACGGTGATCCCGTTTTAACGTAAAAATTCACGTGATGGAAAAAAGAAGGCAAATAAACTCCAGAGACCCGATTGAGGTTCGGATAGCCTTTTTTGGGTTTGAAACTATCCGTTGACGGCTTACAGAAGTCAAGGACGTAGAACTCACCGAGAGCTTCGTTTTGACTGGTTATGGCTCCCGTAACTCTAAACGAGACAACAGTTATGGCCGTCCGAAGAATCGATATCCACAGGGTGTAACATTTGCTGTGCAAGGTGCAACATTCGTCCAAAAAGCCGAAACAGCGCCGTTCGAGTTTTACAAGTGGGTGCAGGGATTTGAAATGGAACAGTACCATGGTGAACCGCTCTCCAGGGAAGGCAACTCGAAGACCAGCAACGGTGATCCCGTTTTAACGTAAAAATTCGAGTGATTGAAAAAAGAAGGCCAAAAAACTTCAAAGATCCGATTGAGGTTCGGATAGCCTTTTTGGGTTTGAAACTATCCGTTGACGGCTTACAGCAGTCAAGGCCGTAGAACTCACCGAGACCATCGTTTTGACTGGTTATGGCTCCCGTAACTCTAAACGAGACAACAGTTATGGCCGTCCGAAGAATCGATATCCACAGGGTGCAACATTCGCTGTGCAAGGTGCAACATTCGTCCAAAAAGCCGAAACTGCGCCGTTTGACTTTTAGAAGTGGGTGTAGGGATTTGAAATGGAAAAGTACCATGGTGAACCGCTCTCCAGGGAAGGAAAATCGAAGACCAGCAAAGGTGATCCCGTTTTAACGTAAAAATTCACGTGATGGAAAAAAGAAGGCCAAAAAACTTCAGAGACTCGATTGAGGTTCGGATAGCCTTTTTTAGGTTTGGAACTATCCGTTGACGGCTTACAGCAGTCAAGGCCGTAGAACTCACCGAGATCTTCGTTTTGACTGGTTATGGCTCCCGTAACTCTAAACGAGCCAACAGTTATGGCCGTCCGAAGAATCGATATCCACACGGTGCAACATTCGCTGTGCAAGGTGCAACATTCATCCAAAAAGCCAAAACAGCGCCGTTCGACTTTTAGAAGTCTGTGCAGGGATTTGAAATGGAATAGTACCATGGTGCACCGCTCTCCAGGGAAGGTAAATCGAAGACCAGCAACGGTGATCCCGTTTTAACGTAAAAATTCACGTGATGGAAAAAAGAAGGCCAAAAAATTTCAGAGACCCGATTGAGGTTCGGATAGCCTTTTTTGGGTTTGAAACTATCCGTTGACGGCTTACAGCAGTCAAGTTCATAGAACTCACCGAGAGCTTCGTTTTGATTGGTTATGGCTCCCGTAACTCTAAACGAGACAACAGTTATGGCCGTCCGAAGAATCGATATCCACAGGGTGCAACATTCGCCGTGCAAGGTGCAACATTCGTCCAAAAAGCCGAAACAGCGCCGTTTGACTTTTAGAAGTGGGTGCAGGGATTTGAAATGGAACAGTACCACGGTGAACCGCTCTCCAGGGAAGGTAAATCGAAGACCAACAACGGTGATCCCGTTTTAAAGTAATAATTCACGTGATGGAAAAAAGAAGGCTAAAAAACTTCAGAGACCCGATTGAGGTTCGGATAGCCTTTTTTAGGTTTGGAACTATCCGTTGACGGCTTACAGCTGTCAAGGCCGTAGAACTCACCGACAGCTTCGTTTTGACTGGTCATGGCTCCCGTAACTCTAAACGAGCCAACAGTTATGGCTGTCTGAAGAATCGATATCCACAGGGTGCAACATTCGTTGTGCAAGGTGCAACATTCATCCCAAAAGCCAAAACAGCGCCGTTCGACTTTTAGAAGTGTGTGCAGGGATTTGAAATGGAACAGTACCATGGTGCACCGCTCTCCAGGGAAGGTAAATCGAAGACCAGCCACGGTGATCCCGTTTTAACGTAAAAATTCACGTGATGGAAAAAAGAAGGCCAAAAAACTACAGAGACCCGATTGAGGTTCGGATAGCCTTTTTTGGGATTGAAACTATCCGTTGACAGCTTCCAGCTATCAAGGCCGTAGAACTCACCGAGAGCTTCATTTTGACTGGTTATGGCTCCCGTAACTCTAAACGAGACAACAGTTATGGCCGTCCGAAGAATCGATATCCACAGGGTGCAACATTCGCTGTGCAAGGTGCAACATTCGTCCATAAAGCCGAAACAACGCCGTTCGACTTTTAGAAGTGGGTGCAGGGATTTTAAATGGAACAGTACCATGGTGAACCGCTCTCCAGGGAAGATAAATCGA
Organism: Allium fistulosum; assembly: GCA_030737815.1. Lineage (NCBI taxonomy): Eukaryota > Viridiplantae > Streptophyta > Magnoliopsida > Asparagales > Amaryllidaceae > Allium > Allium fistulosum. The sequence continues at coordinate 7,968,044 of CM060903.1, read as the reverse complement.
AGACCAGCAACGGTGATCCCGTTTTAACGTAAAAATTCACGTGATGGAAAAAAGAAGGCCAAAAAACTCCAGAGACCCGATTGAGGTTCGGATAGCCTTTTTTGGGTTTGAAACTATCCGTTGACGACTTACAGCGGTCAAGGCCATAGAACTCACCGAGAGCTTCGTTTTGGCTGGTTATGGCTCCCGTAACTCTAAACGAGACAACAGTTATGGTCGTCCAAAGAATCGATATCCACAGGGTGCAACATTCGCTGTGCAAGGTGCAACATTCGTCCAAAAAGCCGAAACAGCGCCGTCTGAGTTTTAGAAGTGGGTGCAAGGATTTGAAATGGAACAGTACCATGGTGAACCACTCTCCAGGGAAGGTAAATCGAAGACCAGCAACGGTGATCCTGTTTTAACGTAAAAATTCACATGATGGAAAAAAGAAGGCCAAAAAATTTCAAAGACCCGATTGAGGTTCGAATGGCCTTTTTTGGATTTGAAACTATCCGTTGACGGCTTACAACAGTCAAGGCCATAGAACTCACCGAGAGCTTCGTTTTGACTGGTTATGGCTCCCGTACTATAAACGAGACAACAATTATGGTCGTCCGAAGAATCGATATCCACAGGGTGCAACATTCGCTGTGCAAGGTGCAACATTCGTCCCAAAAGCCGAAACAGCGCCGTTTGACTTTTAGAAGTGGGTGCAGGGATTTGAAATGGAACAGTACCATGGTGAACCGCTCTCCAGGGAAGGTAAATCGAAGACCAGCAACGGTGATCCCGTTTTAACGTAAAAATTCACGTGATGGAAAAAAGAAGGCCAAAAATTTTCAGAGACCCGATTGAGGTTCGAATGGCCTTTTTTGGGTTTGAAACTATCCGTTGACGGCTTACAGCAGTCAAGGCCATAGAACTCACCGAGAGCTTCGATTTGACTGGTTATGAAACCCGTAACTATAAACGAGACAACAATTATGGCCGTCCGAAGAATCGATATCCACAGGGTGCAACATTCGCTGTGCAAGGTGCAACATTCGCCCCAAAAGCCGAAACAGCGCCGTTTGACTTTTAGAAGTGGGTGCAGGGATTTGAAATGGAACAGTACCACGGTGAACCGCTCTCCAGGGAAGGTAAATCGAAGACCAGCAAAGGTGATCCCGTTTTAACGTAAAAATTCACGTGATGAAAAAAAGAAGGCCAAAAAACTTCAGAGACCCGATTGAGGTTCGGATAGCCATTTTTTGGTCTGGAACTATCCGTTGATGGCTTACAGTAGTCAAGGTCGTAGAACTCACCGAGATCTTCGTTTTGACTGGTTATGGCTCCCGTAACTCTAAACGAGCCAACAGTTATGGCCGTCCGAAGAATCGATATCCATAGGGTGCAACATTCGCTGTGCAAGGTGCAACATTCATCCAAAAAGCCAAAACAGCGCCGTTCGACTTTTAGAAGTGTGTGCAGGGATTTGAAATGGAACAGTACCATGGTGCACCGCTCTCCAGGGAAGGTAAATCGAAGACCAGCAACGGTGATCCCGTTTTAACGTAAAAATTCACATGATGGAAAAAAGAAGGCCAAAAAATTTCAGAGACCCGATTGAGGTTCGGATAGCCTTTTTTGGGTTTGAAACTATCCGTTGACGGCTTACAGCAGTCAAGGTCGTAGAACTCACCGAGAGCTTCGTTTTGACTTGTTATGGCTCCCGTAACTCTAAACGAGACAACAGTTATGGTCGTCCGAAGAATCGATATCCACAGGGTGCAACATTCGCTCTGCAAGGTGCAGCATTCGTCCAAAAAGCCGAAACATCGCCGTTTGACTTTTAGAAGTGGGTGCAGGGATTTGAAATGGAACAGTACCACGGTGAACCGCTCTCCAGGGAAGGTAAATCGAAGACCAGCAACGGTGATCCCGTTTTAACGTAAAAATTCAAGTGATGGAAAAAAGAAGGCCAAAAAACTTCAGAGACCCGATTGAGGTTCGGTTAGCCTTTTTTAGGTTTGGAACTATCCGTTGACGGCTTATAGCTGTCAAGGCCGTAGAACTCACCGAGAGCTTTGTTTTGACTGGTTATGGCTCTCGTAACTCTAAACGAGCCAACAGTTATGGCCGTCCGAAGAATCGATATCCACATGGTGCAACATTCGCTGTGCAAGGTGCAACATTCATCCAAAAAGCCAAAACAGCGCCGTTCGACTTTTAGACGTGTGTGCAGGGATTTGAAATGGAACAGTACCATGGTGCACCGCTCTCCAAGGAAGGTAAATCGAAGACCAGCCACGGTGATCCCGTTTTAACGTAAAAATTCACGTGATGGAAAAAAGAAGGCCAAAAAACTTCAGAGACCCGATTGAGGTTCGGATAGCCTTTTTTGGGTTTGAAACAATCCGTTGACAGCTTCCAGCTGTCAAGGCCGTAGAACTCATCGAGAGCTTCGTTTTGACTGGTTATGGCTACCGTAACTCTAAACGAGCCAACAGTTATGGCCGTCCGAAGAATCGATATCCACAGGATGCAACATTCGCTATGCAAGGTGCACCATTCGTCCAAAAAGCCGAAACAGCGCCGTTTGACTTTTAGAAGTGGGTGCAGGGATTTGAAATGGAACAGTACCATGGTGAACCGCTCTCCAGGGAAGGTAAATCGAAGACCAGCAACGGTGATCCCGTTTTAACGTAAAAATTCACGTGATGGAAAAAAGAAGGCCAAAAAACTTCAGAGACCCGATTGAGGTTCGGATAGCCTTTTTTAGGTTTGGAACTATCCGTTGACGGCTTACAGCTGTCAAGGCCGTAGAACTCACCGAGAGCTTCGTTTTTACTGGTTATGGCTCCCGTAACTCTAAACGAGCCAACAGTTATGGCCGTCCGAAGAATCGATATCCACAGGGTGCAACATTCGCTGTGCAATGCAACATTCATCCAAAAAGCCAAAACAGCGCCGTTCGACTTTTAGAAGTGTGTGAAGGGATTTGAAATGCAACAGTACCACGGTGAACTGCTCTCCAGGGAAGGTAAATCGAAGACCAGCAACGGTGATCCCGTTTTAACGTAAAAATTCACGTGATGGAAAAAAGAAGGCCAAAAAATTTCAGAGACCCGATTGAGGTTCGAATGGCCTTTTTTGGGTTTGAAACTATCCGTTGACGGCTTACAGCCGTCAAGGCCGTAGAACTCACCGAGAGCTTTGTTTTGACTGGTTATGGCTCTCGTAACTCTAAACGAGCCAACAGTTATGGCCGTCCGAAGAATCGATATCCACAGGGTGCAACATTCGCTGTGCAAGGTGCAACATTCGTCCAAAAAGCCGAAACAGCGCCGTTTGACTTTTAGAAGTGGGTGCAGGGATTTGAAATGGAACAGTACCACGGTGAACTGCTCTCCAGGGAAGGTAAATCGAAGACCAGCAACGGTGATCCCGTTTTAACGTAAAAATTCAAGTGATGGAAAAAAGAAGGCCAAAAAACTTCAAAGACCCGATTGAGGTTCGGATAGCCTTTTTTAGGTTTGGAACTATCCGTTGACGGCTTACAGCTATCAAGGCCGTAGAACTCACCGAGAGCTTTGTTTTGACTGGTTATGGCTCTCGTAACTCTAAATGAGCCAACAGTTATGGCCGTCCGAAGAATCGATATCCACAGGGTGCAACATTCGCTGTGCAAGGTGCAACATTCATCCAAAAAGCCAAAACAGCGCCGTTCGACTTTTAGAAGTGTGTGCAGGGATTTGAAATGGAACAGTACCATGGTGCACCGCTCTCCAAGGAAGGTAAATCGAAGACCAGCCACGGTGATCCCGTTTTAACGTAAAAATTCACGTGATGGAAAAAAGAAGGCCAAAAAACTTCAGAGACCCGATTGAGGTTCGGATAGCCTTTTTTGGGTTTGAAACTATCCGTTGACAGTTTCCAACTGTCAATGCCGTAGAACTCACCGAGAGCTTCGTTTTGACTGGTTATGGCTGCCGTAACTCTAAACGAGCCAACAGTTATGGCCGTCCGAAGAATCGATATCCACAGGATGCAACATTCGCTGTGCAAGGTGCAACATTCGTCCAAAAAGCCGAAACAGCGCCGTTTGACTTTTAGAAGTGGGTGCAGGGATTTGAAATGGAACAGTACCATGGTGAACCGCTCTCCAGGGAAGGTAAATCGAAGACCAGCAACGGTGATCCCGTTTTAACGTAAAAATTCACGTGATGGAAAAAAGAAGGCCAAAAAACTTCAGAGACCCGATTGAGGTTCGGATAGCCTTTTTTAGGTTTGGAACTATCCGTTGACGGCTTACAGCTGTCAAGGCTGTAGAACTCACCAAGAGCTTCGTTTTGACTGGTTATGGCTCCCGTAACTCTAAACGAGCCAACAGTTATGGCCATCCGAAGAATCGATATCCACAGGGTGCAACATTCGCTGTGCAAGGTGCAACATTCATCCAAAAAGCCAAAACAGCGCCGTTCGACTTTTAGAAGTGTGTGCAGGGATTTGAAATGGAACAGTACCATGGTGCACCGCTCTCCAGGGAAGGTAAATCGAAGACCAGCAAAGGTGATCCCGTTTTAACGTAAAAATTCACGTGATGGAAAAAAGAAGGCCAAAAAATTTCAGAGACCCGATTGAGGTTCAGATAGCCTTTTTTGGGTTTGAAACTATCCGTTGACGGCTTACAGCAGTCAAGGCCGCAGAACTCACCAAGAGCTTCGTTTTTACTGGTTATGGCTCCCGTAACTCTAAACGAGACAACAGTTATGGCCGTCCAAAGAATCGATATCCACAGGGTGCAACATTCGCTGTGCAAGGTGCAACATTCGTCCAAAAAGCCGAAACAGCGCCGTTTGACTTTTAGAAGTGGGTGCAGGGATTTGAAATGGAACAGTACCACGGTGAACTGCTCTCCAGGGAAGGTAAATCGAAGACCAGCAACGGTGATCCCGTTTTAACGTAAAAATTCAAGTGATGGAAAAAAGAAGGCCAAAAAACTTCAGAGACCCGATTGAGGTTCGGATAGCCTTTTTTAGGTTTGGAACTATCCGTTGACGGCTTACAGCTATCAAGGCCGTAGAACTCACCGAGAGCTTTGTTTTGACTGGTTATGGCTCTCGTAACTCTAAATGAGCCAACAGTTATGGCCGTCCGAAGAATCGATATCCACAGGGTGCAACATTCGCTGTGCAAGGTGCAACATTCATCCAAAAAGCCAAAACAGCGCCGTTCGACTTTTAGAAGTGTGTGCAGGGATTTGAAATGGAACAGTACCATGGTGCACCACTCTCCAAGGAAGGTAAATCGAAGACCAGCCACGGTGATCCCGTTTTAACGTAAAAATTCACGTGATGGAAAAAAGAAGGCCAAAAAACTTCAGAGACCCGATTGAGGTTCGGATAGCCTTTTTTGGGTTTGAAACTATCCGTTGACAGTTTCCAACTGTCAAGGCCGTAGAACTCACCGAGAGCTTCGTTTTGACTGGTTATGGCTGCCGTAACTCTAAACGAGCCAACAGTTATGGCCGTCCGAAGAATCGATATCCACAGGATGCAACATTCGCTGTGCTAGGTGCAACATTCGTCCAAAAAGCCGAAACAGCACCGTTTGACTTTTAGAAGTGGGTGTAGGGATTTGAAATGGAACAGTACCATGGTGAACCGCTCTCCAGGGAAGGTAAATCGAAGACCAGCAACGGTGATCCCGTTTTAACGTAAAAATTCACGTGATGGAAAAAAGAAGGCCAAAAAACTTCAGAGACCCGATTGAGGTTCGGATAGCCTTTTTTAGGTTTGGAACTATCCGTTGACGGCTTACAGCTGTCAAGGCTGTAGAACTCACCAAGAGCTTCGTTTTGACTGGTTATGGCTCCCGTAACTCTAAACGAGCCAACAGTTATGGCCATCCGAAGAATCGATATCCACAGGGTGCAACATTCGCTGTGCAAGGTGCAACATTCATCCAAAAAGCCAAAACAGCGCCGTTCGACTTTTAGAACTGTGTGCAGGGATTTGAAATGGAACAGTACCATGGTGCACCGCTCTCCAGGGAAGGTAAATCGAAGACCAGCAAAGGTGATCCCGTTTTAACGTAAAAATTCACGTGATGGAAAAAAGAAGGCCAAAAAATTTCAGAGACCCGATTGAGGTTCGGATAGCCTTTTTTGGGTTTGAAACTATCCGTTGACGGCTTACAGCAGTCAAGGCCGCAGAACTCACCGAGAGCTTCGTTTTTACTGGTTATGGCTCCCGTAACTCTAAACGAGACAACAGTTATGGCCGTCCAAAGAATTGATATCCACAGGGTGCAACATTCGCTGTGCAAGGTGCAACATTCGTCCAAAAAGCCGAAACAGCGCCGTTTGACTTTTAGAAGTAGATGCAGGGATTTGAAATGGAACAGTACCACGGTGAACCGCTCTCCAGGGAAGGTAAATCGAAGACCAGCAACGGTGATCCCGTTTTAACGTAAAAATTCACGTGATGGAAAAAAGAAGGCCAAAAAACTTCAGAGACCCGATTAAGGTTCGGATAGCCTTTTTTAGGTTTGGAACTATCCGTTGATGGCTTACAGCTGTCAAGGCCGTAGAACTCACCGACAACTTCGTTTTGACTGGTCATGGCTCCCGTAACTCTAAACGAGCCAACAGTTATGGCTGTCCGAAGAATCGATATCCACAGGGTGCAATATTCGCTGTGCAAGGTGCAACATTCATCCCAAAAGCCAAAACAGCGCCGTTCGACTTTTAGAAGTGTGTGCAGGGATTTGAAATGGAACAGTACCATGGTGCACCGCTCTCCAGGGAATGTACATCGAAGACCAGCAACGGTGATCCCGTTTTAACGTAAAAATTCACGTGATGGAAAAAAGAAGGCCAAAAAACTACAGAGACCCGATTGAGGTTCGGATAGCCTTTTTTGGGTTTGAAACTATCCGTTGACAGCTTTCAGCTGTCAAGGCCGTAGAACTCACCGAGAGCTTTGTTTTGACTGGTTATGGCTCCCGTAACTCTAAACGAGACAACAGTTATGGCCGTCCGAAGAATCGATATCCACAGGGTGCAACATTCGCTGTGCAAGGTGCAACATTCGTCCAAAAAGCCGAAACAGCGCCGTTTGACGTTTAGAAGTGGGTGCAGGTACCACGGTGAACTGCTCTCCAGTGAAGGTAAATCAAAGACCAGCAACGGTGATCCCGTTTTAACGTAAAAATTCAAGTGATGGAAAAAAGAAGGCCAAAAAACTTCAAAGACCCGATTGAGGTTCAGATAGCCTTTTTTAGGTTTGGAACTATCCGTTGACGGCTTACAGCTGTCAAGGCCGTAGAACTCACCGAGAGCTTTGTTTTGACTGGTTATGGCTCTCGTAACTCTAAACGAGCCAACAGTTATGGCCGTCCGAAGAATCGATATCCACAGGGTGCAACATTCGTTGTGCAAGGTGCAGCATTCATCCAAAAAGCCAAAACAGCGCCGTTCGACTTTTAGAAGTGTGTGCAGGGATTTGAAATGGAACAGTACCATGGTGCACCGCTCTCCAAGGAAGGTAAATCGAAGACCAGCCACGGTGATCCCGTTTTAACGTAAAAATTCACGTAATGGAAAAGAGAAGGCCAAAAAACTTCAGAGACCCGATTGAGGTTCGGATAGCCTTTTTTAGGTTTGGAACTATCCGTTGACGGCTTACAGCAGTCAAGGCCGTAGAACTCACCGAGAGGTTCGTTTTGACTTGTTATGGCTCCCGTAACTCTAAACGAGACAACAGTTATGGCCGTCCGAAGAATCGATATCCACAGGGTGCAACATTCGCTGTGCAAGGTGCAACATTCGTCCAAAAAGCCAAAACAGCGCCGTTTGACTTTTGGAAGTGGGTGCAGGGATTTGAAATGGAACAGTACCATGGTGAACCGCTCTCGAGGGAAGGTAAATCGAAGACCAGCAACGGTGATCCCGTTTTAACGTAAAAATTCACGTGATGGAAAAAAGAAGGCCAAAAAATTTCAGAGACCCGATTGAGGTTCGAATGGTCTTTTTTGAGTTTGAAACTATCCGTTGACGGCTTACAGTAGTCAAGGCCATAGAACTCACCGGGAGCTTCGTTTTGACTGGTTATGGCTCCCGTAACTCTAAACGAGACAACAATTATGGCCGTCCGAAGAATCGATATCCATAGGGTGCAACAATCGCTGTGCAAGGTGCAACATTCGTCCCAAAAGCCGAAACAGCGCCGTTTGACTTTTAGAAGTGGGTGCAGGGATTTGAAATGGAACAGTACCATGGTGAACCACTCTCCAGGAAAGGTAAATCGAAGACCAGCAACGGTGATCCCGTTTTAACGTAAAAATTCACGTGATGGAAAAAAGAAGGCCAAAAAATTTCAGAGACCCGATTGAGGTTCGAATGGCCTTTTTTGGGTTTGAAACTATCCGTTGACGGCTTATAGCTGTCATGGCCGTAGAACTCACCGAGAGCTTTGTTTTGACTGGTTATGGCTCTCGTAACTCTAAACGAGCCAACAGTTATGGCCGTCCGAAGAATCGATATCCACAGGGTGCAACATTCGCTGTGCAAGGTGCAACATTCGTCCAAAAAGCCGAAACAGCGCCGTTTGACTTTTAGAAGTGGGTGCAGGGATTTGAAATGGAACAGTACCACGGTGAACTTCTCTCCAGGGAAGGTAAATCGAAGACCAGTAACGGTGATCCCGTTTTAACGTAAAAATTCAAGTGATGGAAAAAAGAAGGCCAAAAAACTTCAGAGACCCGATTGAGGTTCGGATAGCCTTTTTTAGGTTTGGAACTATCCGTTGACGGCTTACAGCTGTCAAGGCCGTAGAACTCACCGAGAGCTTTGTTTTGACTGGTTATGGCTCTCGTAACTCAAAACGAGCCAACAGTTATGGCCGTCCGAAGAATCGATATCCACAGGGTGCAACATTCGTTGTGCAAGGTGCAACATTCATCCAAAAAGCCAAAACAGCGCCGTTCGACTTTTAGAAGTGTGTGCAGGGATTTGAAATGGAACAGTACCATGGTGCACCACTCTCCAAGGAAGGTAAATCGAAGACCAGCCACGGTGATCCCGTTTTAACGTAAAAATTCAAGTGATGGAAAAAAGAAGGCCAAAAAACTTCAGAGACCCGATTGAGGTTCGGATAGCCTTTTTTAGGTTTAGAACTATCCGTTGACGGCTTACAGCAGTCAAGGCCATAGAACTCACCGAGAGCTTCGTTTTGACTTGTTATGGCTCCCGTAACTCTAAACGAGACAACAGTTATGGCCGTCCGAAGAATCGATATCCACAGGGTGCTACATTCGCTGTGCAAGGTGCAACATTCGTCCAAAAAGCCGAAACATCGCCGTTTGACTTTTAGAAGTGGGTGCAGGGATTTGAAATGGAACAGTACCACGGTGAACCGCTCTCCAGGGAAGGTAAATCGAAGACCAGCAACGGTGATCCCGTTTTAACGTAAAAATTCAAGTGATGGAAAAAAGAAGGCCAAAAAACTTCAGAGACCCGATTGAGGTTCTGTTAGCCTTTTTTAGGTTTGGAACTATCCGTTGACGGCTTACAGCTGTCAAGGCCGTAGAACTCACCGAGAGCTTTGTTTTGACTGGTTATGGCTCTCGTAACTCTAAACGAGCCAACAGTTATGGCCGTCCGAAGAATCGATATCCACAGGGTGCAACATTCGCTGTGCAAGGTGCAACATTCATCCAAAAATCCAAAACAGCGCCGTTCGACTTTTAGAAGTGTGTGCAGGGATTTGAAATGGAACAGTACCATGATGCACCGCTCTCCAAGGAAGGTAAATCGAAGACCTGCCACGGTGATCCCGTTTTAACATAAAAATTCACGTGATGGAAAAAAGAAGGCCAAAAAACTTCAGAGACCCGATTGAGGTTCGGATAGCCATTTTTAGGTCTGGAACTATCCGTTGATGGCTTACAGTAGTCAAGGTCGTAGAACTCACCGAGATCTTCGTTTTGACTGGTTATGGCTCCCGTAACTCTAAACGATCCAACAGTTATGGCCGTCCGAAGGATCGATATCCACAGAGTGCAACATTCGCTGTGCAAGGTGCAACATTCATCCAAAAAGCCAAACAGCGCCGTTCGATTTTAAAAGTGTGTGCAGGGATTTGAAATGGAACAGTACCATGGTGCACCGCTCTCCAGGGAAGGTAAATCGGAGACCAGCAACGGTGATCCCGTTTTAACGTAAAAATTCACGTGATGGAAAAAAGAAGGCCAAAAAATTTCAGAGACCCGATTGAGGTTGGGATAACCTTTTTTGGGTTTGATACTATTCGTTGACGGCTTACAGCAGTCAAGGCCGTAGAACTCACCGAGAGCTTCTATTTGACTTGTTATGGCTCCCGTAACTCTAAACCAGACAACAGTTATGGCCGTCCGAAGAATCGATATCCACAGGGTGCAACATTCGCTGTGCAAGGTGCAACATTCGTCCAAAAAGCCGAAACATCGCCGTTTGACTTTTAGAAGTGGGTGCAGGGATTTGAAATGGAACAGTACCACGGTGAACCGCTCTCCAGGGAAGGTAAATCGAAGACCAGCAACGGTGATCCCGTTTTAACGTAAAAATTCAAGTGATGGAAAAAAGAAGGCCAAAAAACTTCAAAGACCCGATTGAGGTTCGGTTAGCCTTTTTTAGGTTTGGAACTATCCGTTGACGGCTTACAGCCGTCAAGGCCGTAGAACTCACCAAGAGCTTTGTTTTGACTGGTTATGGCTCTCGTAACTCTAAACGAGCCAACAGTTATGGCCGTCCGAAGAATCGATATCCACAGGGTGCAACATTCGCTGTGCAAGGTGCAACATTCATCCAAAAAGCCAAAACAGCGCCGTTCGACTTTTAGAAGTGTGTGCAGGGATTTTAAATGGAACAGTACCATGGTGCACCACTCTCCAAGGAAGGTAAATCGAAGACCAGCAAAGGTGATCCCGTTTTAACGTAAAAATTCACGTGATGGAAAAAAGAAGGCCAAAATACTTCAGAGACCCGATTGGGGTTCGGATAGCCTTTTTTAGGTTTGGAACTATCCGTTGACGGCTTACAGCAGTCAAGGCCGTAGAACTCACCGAGAGCTTCGTTTTGACTTGTTATGGCTCCCATAACTCTAACGAGACAACAGTTATGGCCGTCCGAAGAATCGATATCCACAGGGTGCAACATTCGCTGTGCAAGGTGCAACATTCGTCCAAAAAGCCGAAACAGCGCCGTTTGACTTTTAGAAGTGGGTGCAGGGATTTGAAATGGAACAGTACCATGGTGAACCACTCTCCATGGAAGGTAAATCGAAGACCAGCAACGGTGATCCCGTTTTAACGTAAAAATTCACGTGATGGAAAAAAGAAGGCAAAAAAACTTCAGAGACCCGATTGAGGTACGGATAGCCTTTTTTGGGTTTGAAACTATCCGTTGACAGCTTCCAGCTGTCAGGGCCGTAGAACTCACCGAGAGCTTCGTTTTGACTGGTTATGGCTGCCGTAACTCTAAACGAGCCAACAGTTATGGCCGTCCGAAGAATCGATATTCACAGGGTGCAACATTCGTTGTGCAAGGTGCAACATTCGTCCAAAAAGCCGAAACAGCGCCGTTTGACTTTTAGAAGTGGGTGCAGGGATTTGAAATGGAACAGTACCATAGTGAACCGCTCTCCAGGGAAAGTAAATCGAGACCAGCAACGGTGATCCCGTTTTAACGTAAAAATTCACGTGATGGAAAAAAGAAGGCCAAAAAACTTTAGAGACCCGATTGAGGTTCGGATAGCCTTTTTTAAGTTTGGAACTATCCGTTGACGGCTTACAGCTGTCAAGGCCGTAGAACTCACCGAGAGCTTCGTTTTGACTGGTTATGGCTCCCGTAACTCTAAACGAGCCAACAGTTATGGCCGTCCGAAGAATCGATATCCACAGGGTGCAACATTCGCTGTGCAAGGTGCAACATTCATCCAAAAAGCCAAAACAGCGCCGTTCGACTTTTAGAAGTGTGTGCAGGGATTCGAAATGGAACAGTACCATGGTGCACCGCTGTCCAGGGAAGCTAAATCGAAGACCAGCAAAGGTGATCCCGTTTTAACGTAAAAATTCACGTGATGGAAAAAAGAAGGCCAAAAAACTTCAGAGACCCGATTGAGGTTCGGATAGCCTTTTTTAGGTTTGGAACTATCCGTTGAAGGCTTACAGCAGTCAAGGCCGTAGAACTCACCGAGAGCTTCGTTTTGACTTGTTATGGCTCCCATAACTCTAACGAGACAACAGTTATGGCCGTCCGAAGAATCGATATCCACAGGGTGCAACATTCGCTGTGCAAGGTGCAACATTCGTCCAAAAAGCCGAAACAGCGCCGTTTGACTTTTAGAAGTGGGTGCAGGGATTTGAAATGGAACAGTACCATGGTGAACCACTCTCCGTGGGAGGTAAATCGAAGACCAGCAACGGTGATCCCGTTTTAACGTAAAAATTCACATTATGGAAAAAAGAAGGCCAAAAAACTTCAGAGACCCGATTGAGGTTCGGATAGCCTTTTTTAGGTTTGGAACTATCCGTTGACGGCTTACAGCAGTCAAGGCCGTAGAACTCACCGAGAGCTTCGTTTTGACTGGTTATGGCTCCCGTAACTCTAAACGAGCCAACAGTTATGGCCGTCCGAAGAATCGATATCCACAGGGTGCAACATTCGCTGTGCAAGGTGCAACATTCATCCAAAAAGCCAAAATAGCGCCGTTCGACTTTTAGAAGTGTGTGCAGGGATTTGAAATGGAACAGTACCATGGTGCACCGCTCTCCAGGGAAGGTAAATCGAAGACCAGCAAAGGTGATCCCGTTTTAACGTAAAAATTCACGTGATGGAAAAAAGAAGGCCAAAAAATTTCAGAGACCCGATTGAGGTTCGGATAGCCTATTTTGGGTTTGAAACTATCCGTTGACGGCTTACAGCAGTCAAGGCCGTAGAACTCACCGAGAGCTTCGTTTTGACTGGTTATGGCTCCCGTAACTCTAAACGAGACAACAGTTATGGCCGTCCGAAGAATCGATATCCACAGGGTGCAACATTCGCTGTGCAAGGTGCAACATTCATCCAAAAAGCCAAAACAGCGCCGTTCGACTTTTAGAAGTGTGTGCAGGGATTTGAAATGGAACAGTACCATGGTGCACCGCTCTCCAAGGAAGGTAAATCGAAGACCAGCCACGGTGATCCCGTTTTAACGTAAAAATTCACGTGATGGAAAAAAGAAGGTCAAAAAACTTCAGAGACCCGATTGAGGTTCGGATAGCATTTTTTGGGTTTGAAATTATCCGTTGACAGCTTCCAGCTGTCAAGGCCGTAGAACTCACTGAGAGCTTCGTTTTGACTGGTTATGGCTGCCGTAACTCTAAACGAGCCAACAGTTATGGCCGTACGAAGAATCGATATTCACAGGGTGCAACATTCGCTGTGCAAGGTGCAACATTCGTCCAAAAAGCCGAAACAGCGCCGTTTGACTTTTAGAAGTGGGTGCAGGGATTTGAAATGGAACAGTACCATGGTGAACCGCTCTCCAGGGAAGGTAAATCGAAGACCAGCAACGGTGATCCCGTTTTAACGTAAAAATTCACGTGATGGAAAAAAGAAGGCCAAAAAACTTCAGAGACCCGATTGAGGTTCGGATAGCCTTTTTTAGGTTTGGAACTATCCGTTGATGGCTTACAGCTGTCAAGGCCGTAGAACTCACCGAGAGCTTTGTTTTGACTGGTTATGGCTCTCGTAACTCTAAACGAGCCAACAGTTATTGCCGTCCGAAGAATCGATATCCACAGGGTGCAACATTCGCTGTGCAAGGTGCAACATTCGTCCAAAAAGCCGAAACAGCGCCGTTTGACTTTTAGAAGTGGGTGCAGGGATTTGAAATGGAACAGTACCATAGTGAACCGCTCTCCAGGGAAGGTAAATCGAGACCAGCAACGGTGATCCCGTTTTAACGTAAAAATTCACGTGATGGAAAAAAGAAGACCAAAAAACTTCAGAGACCCGATTGAGGTTCGGTTAGCCTTTTTTAGGTTTGGAACTATCCGTTGACGGCTTACAGCTGTCAAGGCCGTAGAACTCACCGAGAGCTTCGTTTTGACTGGTTATGGCTCCCGTAACTCTAAACGAGCCAACAGTTATGGCCGTCCGAAGAATCGATATCCACAGGGTGCAACATTCGCTGTGCAAGGTGCAACATTCATCCAAAAAGCCAAAACAGCGCCGTTCGACTTTTAGAAGTGTGTGCAGGGATTCGAAATGGAACAGTACCATGGTGCACCGCTTTCCAGGGAAGCTAAATCGAAGACCAGCAAAGGTGATCCCGTTTTAACGTAAAAATTCACGTGATGGAAAAAAGAAGGCCAAAAAACTTCAGAGACCCGATTGAGGTTCGGATAGCCTTTTTTAGGTTTGGAACTATTCGTTGACGGCTTACAGTAGTTAAGGCCGTAGAACTCACCGAGAGCTTCATTTTGACTTGTTATGGCTCCCGTAACTCTAACGAGACAACAGTTATGGCCGTCCGAAGAATCGATATCCACAGGGTGCAACATTCGCTGTGCAAGGTGCAACATTCGTCCAAAAAGCCGAAACAGCGCCGTTTGACTTTTAGAAGTGGGTGCAGGGATTTGAAATGGAACAGTACCATGGTGAACCACTCTCCGTGGAAGGTAAATCGAAGACCAGCAACGGTGATCCCGTTTTAACGTAAAAATTCACATTATGGAAAAAAGAAGGCCAAAAAACTTCAGAGACCCGATTGAGGTTCGGATAGCCTTTTTTAGGTTTGGAACTATCCGTTGACGGCTTACAGCAGTCAAGGCCGTAGAACTCACTGAGAGCTTCGTTTTGACTGGTTATGGCTCCCGTAACTCTAAACGAGCCAACAGTTATGGCCGTCCGAAGAATCGATATCCACAGGGTGCAACATTCGCTGTGCAAGGTGCAACATTCATCCAAAAAGCCAAAACAGTGCCGTTCGACTTTTAGAAGTGTGTGCAGGGATTTGAAATGGAACAGTACCATGGTGCACCGCTCTCCAGGGAAGGTAAATCGAAGACTAGCAAAGGTGATCCCGTTTTAACGTAAAAATTCACGTGATCGAAAAAAGAAGGCCAAAAAATTTCAGAGACCCGATTGAGGTTCGGATAGCCTTTTTTGGGTTTGAAACTATCCGTTGACGGCTTACAGCAGTCAAGGCCGTAGAACTCACCGAGAGCTTCGTTTTGACTGGTTATGGCTCCCGTAACTCTAAACGAGACAACAGTTATGGCCGTCCGAAGAATCGATATCCACAGGGTGCAACATTCGCTGTGCAAGGTGCAACATTCATCCAAAAAGGCAAAACAGCGCCGTTCGACTTTTAGAAGTGTGTGCAGGGATTTGAAATGGAACAGTACCATGGTGCACCGCTCTCCAAGGAAGGTAAATCGAAGACCAGCCACGGTGATCCCGTTTTAACGTAAAAATTCACGTGATGGAAAAAAGAAGGCCAAAAAACTTCAGAGACCCGATTGAGGTTCGGATAGCCTTTTTTGGGTTTGAAATTATCCGTTGACAGCTTCCAGCTGTCAAGGCCGTAGAACTCACCGAGAGCTTCGTTTTGACTGGTTATGGTTGCCGTAACTCTAAACGAGCCAACAGTTATAGCCGTCCGAAGAATCGATATTCACAGGGTGCAACAATCGCTGTGCAAGGTGCAACATTCGTCCAAAAAGCCGAAACAGCGCCGTTTGACTTTTAGAAGTGGGTGCAGGGATTTGAAATGGAACAGTACCATGGTGAACCGCTCTCCAGGGAAGGTAAATCGAAGACCAGCAACGGTGATCCCGTTTTAACGTAAAAATTCACGTGATGGAAAAAAGAAGGCCAAAAAACTTCAGAGACCCGATTGAGGTTCGGATAGCCTTTTTTAGGTTTGGAACTATCCGTTGACGGCTTACAGCTGTCAAGGCCGTAGAACTCACCGAGAGCTTTGTTTTGACTGGTTATGGCTCTCGTAACTCTAAACGAGCCAACAGTTATTGCCGTCCGAAGAATCGATATCCACAGGGTGCAACATTCGCTGTGCAAGGTGCAACATTCGTCCAAAAAGCCGAAACAGCGCCGTTTGACTTTTAGAAGTGGGTGTAGGGATTTGAAATGGAACAGTACCACGGTGAACTGCTCTCCAGGGAAGGTAAATCGAAGACCAGAAACGGTGATCCCATTTTAACGTAAAAATTCAAGTGATGGAAAAAAGAAGGCCAAAAAACTTCAAAGACCCGATAGAGGTTCGGATAGCCTTTTTTAGGTTTGGAACTATCCGTTGACGGCTTACAGCTGTCAAGGCCGTAGAACTCACCGAGAGCTTTGTTTTGACTAGTTATGGCTCTCGTAACTCTAAACGAGCCAACAGTTATGGCCGTCCGAAGAATCGATATCCACAGGGTGCAACATTCGCTGTGCAAGGTGCAACATTCGCTGTGCAATGTGCAACATTCGTCCAAAAAGCCGAAACAGCGCCGTTCGACTTTTAGAAGTGGGTGCAGGGATTTGAAATGGAACAGTACCATGGTGAACTGCTCTCCAGGGAAGGTAAATCGAAGACCAGCAACGGTGATCCCGTTTTAACGTAAAAATTCAAGTGATGGAAAAAAGAAGGCCAAAAAACTTCAAAGACCCGATTGAGGTTCGGATAGCCTTTTTTAGGTTTGGAACTATCCGTTGACGGCTTACAGCAGTCAAGGCCGTAGAACTCACCGAGAGCTTCGTTTTGACTGGTTATGGCTCCCGTAACTCTAAACGAGCCAACAGTTATGGCCGTCCGAAGAATCGATATCCACAGGGTGCAACATTCACTGTGTAAGGTGCAACATTCATCCAAAAAGCCAAAACAGCGCCGTTCGACTTTTAGAAGTGTGTGCAGGGATTTGAAATGGAACAGTACCATGGTGCACCGCTCTCCAAGGAAGGTAAATCGAAGACCAGCCACGGTGATCCCGTTTTAACGTAAAAATTCACGTGATGGAAATAAGAAGGCCAAAAAACTTCAGAGACCCGATTGAGGTTCGGATAGCCTTTTTTAGGTTTGGAACTATCCGTTGACGGCTTACAGCAGTCAAGGCCGTAGAACTCACCGAGAGCTTCGTTTTGACTTGTTATGGCTCCCGTAACTCTAACGAGACAACAGTTATGGCCGTCCGAAGAATCGATATCCACAGGGTGCAACATTCGCTGTGCAAGGTGCAACAATCGTCCAAAAAGCCGAAACAGCGCTGTTTGACTTTTAGAAGTGGGTGCAGGGATTTGAAATGGAACAGTACCATGGTGAACCGCTCTCCACGGAAGGTAAATCGAAGACCAGCAACTGTGATCCCGTTTTAACGTAAAAATTCACATGATGGAAAAAAGAAGGCCAAAAAATTTCAGAGACCCGATTGAGGTTCGAATGGCCTTTTTTGGGTTTGAAACTATCCGTTGACGGCTTACAGCAGTCAAGGCCATAGAACTCAACGAGAGCTTCGTTTTGACTGGTTATGGCTCCCGTAACTCCAAACGAGACAACAATTATGGCCGTCCGAAGAATCGATATCCACAGGGTGCAACATTCGCTGTGCAAGGTGCAACATTCGTCCCAAAAGCCGAAACAGCGCCGTTTGACTTTTAGAAGTGGGTGCAGGGATTTGAAATGGAACAGTACCATGGTGAACCACTCTCCAGGGAAGGTAAATCGAAGACCAGCAACGGTGATCCCGTTTTAACGTAAAAATTCACGTGATGGAAAAAAGAAGGCCAAAAAACTTCAGAGACCCGATTGAGGTTCGGATAGCCATTTTTAGGTCTGGAACTATCCGTTGATGGCTTACAGTAGTCAAGGTCGTAGAACTCACCGAGATCTTCGTTTTGCCTGGTTATGGCTCCCGTAACTCTAAACGAGCCAACAGTTATGGCCGTCCGAAGAATTGATATCCACAGGGTGCAACATTCGCTGTGCAAGGTGCAACATTCATCCAAAAAGCCAAAACAGCGCCGTTCGACTTTTAGAAGTGTGTGCAGGGATTTGAAATGGAACAGTACCATGGTGCACCGCTCTCCAGGGAAGGTAAATCGGAGACCAGCAACGGTGATCCAGTTTTAACGTAAAAATTCACGTGATGGAAAAAAGAAGGCCAAAAAATTTCAGAGACCCGATTGAGGTTCGGATAGCCTTTTTTGGGTTTGAAACTATCCGTTGACGGCTTACAGCAGTCAAGGCCGTAGAACTCACCGAGAGCTTCGTTTTGACTTGTTATGGCTCCCGTAACTCTAAACGAGACAACAGTTATGGCCGTCCGAAGAATCGATATCCACAGGGTCCAACATTCGCTGTGCAAGGTGCAACATTCGTCCAAAAAGCCGAAACATCGCCGTTTGACTTTTAGAAGTGGGTGCAGGGATTTGAAATGGAACAGTACCACGGTGAACTGCTGTCCAGGGAAGGTAAATCGAAGACCAGCAACGGTGATCCCGTTTTAACGTAAAAATTCAAGTGATGGAAAAAAGAAGGCCAAAAAACTTAAGAGACCCGATTGAGGTTCGATTAGCCTTTTTTAGGTTTGGAACTATCCGTTGACGGCTTACAGCTGTCAAGGCCGTAGAACTCACCGAGAGCTTTGTTTTGACTGGTTATGGCTCTCGTAACTCTAAACGAGCCAACAGTTATGGCCGTCCGAAGAATCGATATCCACAGGGTGCAACATTCGCTGTGCAAGGTGCAACATTCATCCAAAAAGCCAAAACAGCGCCGTTCGACTTTTAGAAGTGTGTGCAGGGATTTGAAATGGAACAGTACCATGGTGCACCGCTCTCCAAGGAAGGTAAATCGAAGACCAGCCACGGTGATTCCGTTTTAACGTAAAAATTCACGTGATGGAAAAAAGAAGGCCAAAAAACTTCAGAGACCCGATTGAGGTACGGATAGCCTTTATTGGGTTTGAAACTATCTGTTGACGGCTTATAGCTGTCAAGGCCGTAGAACTCACCGAGAGCTTCGTTTTGACTGGTTATGGCTGCCGTAACTCTAAACGAGCCAACAGTTATGGCCGTCCGAAGAATCGATATTCACAGGGTGCCACATTCGCTGTGCAAGGTGCAACATTCGTCCAAAAAGCCGAAACAGCACCATTTGACTTTTAGAAGTGGGTGCAGGGATTTGAAATGGAACAGTACCATGGTGAACCGCTCTCCAGGGAAGGTAAATCGAAGACCAGCAACGGTGATCCCGTTTTAACGTAAAAATTCACGTGATGGAAAAAAGAAGGCCAAAAAACTTCAGAGACCCGATTGAGGTTCGGATAGCCTTTTTTAGGTTTGGAACTATCCGTTGACGGCTTACAGCTGTCAAGGCCGTAGAACTCACCGAGAGCTTCGTTTTGACTGGTTATGGCTCCCGTAAATCTAAACGAGCCAACAGTTATGGCCGTCCGAAGAATCGATATCCACAGGGTGCAACATTCGCTTTGCAAGGTGCAACATTCATTTAAAAAGCAAAAACAGCGCCGTTCGACTTTTAGAAGTGTGTGCAGGGATTTGAAATAGAACAGTACCATGGTGCACCGCTCTCCAGGCAAGGTAAATCGAAGACCAGCAAAGGTGATCCCGTTTTAACGTAAAAATTCACGTGATGGAAAAAAGAAGGCCAAAAAATTTCAAAGACCCGATTGAGTTTCGGATAGCCTTTTTTGGGTTTGAAACTATCCGTTGACGGCTTACAGCAGTCAAGGCCGTAGAACTCACCGAGAGATTCGTTTTGACTGGTTATGGCTCCCGTAACTCTAAACGAGACAACAGTTATGGCCGTCCGAAGAATCGATATCCACAGGGTGCAACATTCGCTGTGCAAGGTGCAACATTCGTCCAAAAAGCCGAAACAGCGCCGTTTGACTTTTAGAAGTGGGTGCAGGGATTTGAAATGGAACAGTACCACGGTGAACCGCTCTCCAGGGAAGGTAAATCGAAGACCAGCAACGGTGATCCCGTTTTAACGTAAAAATTCACGTGACGGAAAAAAGAAGGCCAAAAAACTTCAGAGACCCGATTGAGGTTCGGATAGCCTTTTTTAGGTTTGGAACTATCCGTTGACGGCTTACAGCTGCCAAGGCCGTAGAACTCACCGACAGCTTCGTTTTAACTGGTCATGGCTCCCGTAACTCTAAACGAGCCAACAGTTATGGCTGTCCGAAGAATCGATATCCACAGGGTGCAACATTCGCTGTGCAAGGTGCAACATTCATCCCAAAAGCCAAAACAACACCGTTCGACTTTTAGAAGTGTGTGCAGGGATTTGAAATGGAACAGTACCATGGTGCACCGCTCTCCAGGGAAGGTACATCGAAGACCAGCAACGGTGATCCCGTTTTAACGTAAAAATTTACGTGATGGAAAAAAGAAGGCCAAAAAACTACAGAGACCCGATTGAGGTTGGGATAGCCTTTTTTGGGTTTGAAACTATCCGTTGACAACTTCGAGCTGTCAAGGCCGTAGAACTCACCGAGAGCTTCGTTTTGACTGGTTATGGCTCCCGTAACACTAAACGAGACAACAGTTATGGCCGTTCGAAGAATCGATATCCACAGGGTGCAACATTCGCTGTGCAAGGTGCAACATTCGTCCAAAAAGCCGAAACAGCGCCGTTTGACTTTTAGAAGTGGGTGCAGGGA
Organism: Allium fistulosum; assembly: GCA_030737815.1. Classification (NCBI taxonomy): domain Eukaryota; kingdom Viridiplantae; phylum Streptophyta; class Magnoliopsida; order Asparagales; family Amaryllidaceae; genus Allium; species Allium fistulosum. The sequence continues at coordinate 7,947,368 of CM060903.1, read as the reverse complement.
TTTGAAATGGAACAGTACCACGGTGAACTGCTCTCCAGGGAAGGTAAATCGAAGACCAGCAACGGTGATCTCGTTTTAACGTAAAAATTCAAGTGATGGAAAAAAGAAGGCCAAAAAACTTCAGAGACCCTATTGAGGTTCGGATAGCCTTTTTTAGGTTTGGAACTATCCATTGACGGCTTACAGCTGTCAAGGCCGTAGAACTCACCGAGAGCTTTGTTTTGACTGGTTATGGCTCTCGTAACTCTAAACGAGCCAACAGTTATGGCCGCCCGAAGAATCGATATCCACAGGGTGCAACATTCGTTGTGCAAGGTGCAACATTCATCCAAAAAGCCAAAATAGCGTCGTTCGACTTTTAGAAGTGTGTGCAGGGATTTGAAATGGAACAGTACCATGGTGCACCGCTCTCCAAGGAAGGTAAATCGAAGACCAGCCACGGTGATCCCGTTTTAACGTAAAAATTCACGTGATGGAAAAAAGAAGGCCAAAAAACTTCATAGACCCGATTGAGGTTCGGATAGCCTTTTTTAGGTTTGGAACTATCCGTTGACGGCTTACAGCAGTCAAGGCCGTAGAACTCACCGAGAGCTTCGTATTGACTTGTTATGGCTCCCGTAACTCTAAACGAGACAACAGTTATGGCCGTCCGAAGAATCGATATCCACAGGGTGCAACATTCGCTGTGCAAGGTGCAACATTCGTCCAAAAAGCCGAAACAGCGCCGTTTGACTTTTAGAAGTGGGTGCAGGGATTTGAAATGGAACAGTAACATGGTGAACCGCTCTCCACGGAAGGTAAATCGAAGACCAGCAACGGTGATCCCGTTTTAACGTAAAAATTCACATGATGGAAAAAAGAAGGCCAAAAAACTTCAAAGACCCGATTGAGGTTCGGATAGCCTTTTTTAGGTTTGGAACTATCCGTTGACGGCTTACAGCAGTCAAGGCCGTAGAACTCACCGAGAGCTTCGTTTTGACTGGTTATGGCTCCCGTAACTCTAAACGAGCCAACAGTTATGGCCGTCCGAAGAATCGATATCCACAGGGTGCAACATTCGCTGTGTAAGGTGCAACATTCTTCCAAAAAGCCAAAACATCGCCGTTCGACTTTTAGAAGTGTGTGCAGGGATTTAAAATGGAACAGTACCATGGTGCACCGCTCTCCAGGGAAGGTAAATCGAAGACTAGCAACGGTGATCCCGTTTTAACGTAAAAATTCACGTGATGGTAAAAAGAAGGCCAAAAAATTTCAGAGACCCGATTGAGGTTTGGATAGACTTTTTTGGATTTGAAACTATCCGTTGATGGCTTACAGCAGTCAAGGCCGTAGAACTCACCGAGAGCTTCGTTTTGACTGGTTATGGCTCCCGTAACTCTAAACGAGACAACAGTTATGGCCATCCGAAGAATCGATATCCATAGGGTGCAACATTCGCTATGCAAGGTGCAACATTCGTCCAAAAAGCCGAAACAGCGCCGTTTGACTTTAGAAGTGGGTGCACGGATTTGAAATGGAACAGTACCACGGTGAATCGCTCTCCAGGGAAGGTAAATCAGAGACCAGCAACGGTGATCCCGTTTTAACGTAAAAATTCACGTGACGGAAAAAAGAAGGCCAAAAAACTTCAGAGACCCGATTGAGGTTCAGATAGCCTTTTTTAGGTTTGGAACTATCCGTTGACGGCTTACAGCTGTCAAGGCTGTAGAACTCACCGAGAGCTTTGTTTTGACTGGTTATGGCTCCCGTAACTCTAAACGAGCCAATAGTTATGGCCGTCCGAAGAATCGATATCCACAGGGTGCAACATTCGCTGTGCAAGGTGCAACATTCGTCCAAAAAGCCGAAACAGCGCCGTTCGACATTTAGAAGTGGGTGCAGTGATTTGAAATGGAACAGTACCATGGTGAACCGCTCTCCAGGGAAGGTAAATCGAAGACCAACAACGGTGATCCCGTTTTAACGTAAAAATTCACGTGATGGAAAAAAGAAGGCCAAAAAACTTCAGAGACCCGATTGAGGTTCGAATAGCCTTTTTTAGGTTTGGAACTATCCGTTGACGGCTTACAGCTGTCAAGGCCGTAGAACTCACCGAGAGCTTCGTTTTGACTGGTTATGGCTCCCGTAACTCTAAACGAGCCAACAGTTATGGCCGTCCGAAGAATCGATATCCACAGGGTGCAACATTCGCTGTGCAAGGTGCAACATTCATCCAAAAAGCCAAAACAGCGCCGTTCGACTTTTAGAAGTGTGTGCAGGGATTTGAAATGGAACAATACCATGGTGCACCGCTCTCCAGGGAAGGTAAATCGAAGACCAGCAACGGTGATCCCGTTTTAACGTAAAAATTCACGTGATGGAAAAAAGAAGGCCAAAAAATTTCAAAGACCCGATTGAGGTTCGGATAGCCTTTTTTGGGTTTGAAACTATCCGTTGACGGCTTACAGCAGTCAAGGCCGTAGAACTCACCGAGAGCTTCGTTTTGACTGGTTATGGCTCCCGTAACTCTAAACGAGACAACAGTTATGGCCGTCCGAAGAATCGATATCCACAGGGTGCAACATTCGCTGTGCAAGGTGCAACATTCGTCCAAAAAGCCGAAACAGCGCAGTTTGACTTTTAGAAGTGGGTGCAGGGATTTGAAATGGAACAGTACCACGGTGAACCGCTCTCCAGGGAAGGTAAATCGAAGACCAGCAACGGTGATCCCGTTTTAACGTAAAAATTCACGTGATGGAAAAAAGAAGGCCAAAAAACATCAGAGACCCGATTGAGGTTCAGATAGCCTTTTTTAGGTTTGGAACTATACGTTGACGGCTAACAGCTGTCAAGGTCGTAGAACTCACCGACAGCTTCGTTTTGACTGGTCATGGCTCCCGTAACTCTAAACGAGCAACAGTTATGGTTGTCCGAAGAATCGATATCCACAGGGTGCAACATTCACTGTGCAAGGTGCAACATTCATCCCAAAAGCCAAAACAACGCCGTTCGACTTTTAGAAGTGTGTGCAAGGATTTGAAATGGAACAGTACCATGGTGCACCGCTCCCCAGGGAAGGTAAATCGAAGACCAGCCACGGTGATCCCGTTTTAACGGAAAAATTCACGTGATGGAAAAAAGAAGGCCAAAAAACTACAGAGACCCGATTGAGGTTCGGATAGCCTTTTTTGGGTTTGAAACTATCCATTGACAGCTTCTAGCTGTCAATGTCGTAGAACTCACCGAGAGCTTCGTTTTGACTGGTTATGGCTCCCGTAAATCTAAACGAGACAACAGTTATGGCCGTCCGAAGAATCGATATCCACAGGGTGCAACATTCGATGTGCAAGGTGCAACATTCGTCCAAAAAGCCGAAACAGTGCCGTTCGACTTTTAGAAGTGGGTGCAGGGATTTGAAATGAAACAGTACCATGGTGAACCGCTCTCCAGAGGAGGTAAATCGAAGACCAGCAACGGTGATCCCGTTTTAACGTAAAAATTCACGTGATGGAAAAAATAAGGCCAAAAAACTCCAGAGACCCGATTGAGGTTCGGATAGCCTTTTTTGGGTTTGAAACTATCCGTTGACTGCTTACAGCGGTCAAGGCCGTAGAACTCACCGAGAGCTTCGTTTTGGCTGGTTATGGCTCCCGTAACTCTAAACGAGACAACAGTTATGGCCGTCCGAAGAATCGATATCCACAGGGTGCAACATTCGCTGTGCAAGGTGCAACATTCGTCCAAAAAGCCGAAACAGCACCGTTTGAGTTTTAGAAGTGGGTGCAGGGATTTGAAATGGAACAGTACCATGGTGAACCGCTCTCTGGGGAAGGTAACTCGAAGACCAGCAATGGTGATCCCGTTTTAACGTAAAATTTCACGTGATTGAAAAAAGAAGGCCAAAAAACTTCAAAGACCTGATTGAGGTTCGGATAGCCTTTTTTGGGTTTGAAACTATCCGTTAACGGCTTACAACAGTCAAGGCCGTAGAACTCACCGAGACCTTCGTTTTGACTGGTTATGGCTCCCGTAACTCTAAACGAGACAACAATTATGGCCGTCCGAAGAATCGATATCCACAGGGTGCAACATTCGCTGTGCAAGGTGCAACATTCATCCAAAAAGCCGAAACAGCGCAGTTTGACTTTTAGAAGTGGGTGTAGGGATTTGAAATGGAACAGTACCACGGTGAACCGCTCTCCAGGGAAGGTAAATCGAAGACCAGCAACGGTGATCCCGTTTTAACGTAAAAATTCACGTGATGGAAAAAATAAGGCCAAAAAACATCAGAGACCCGATTGAGGTTCAGATAGCCTTTTTTAGGTTTGGAACTATCCGTTGACGGCTTACAGCTGTCAAGGCCGTAGAACTCACCGAGAGCTTTGTTTTGACTGGTTATGGCTCCCGTAACTCTAAACGAGCCAATAGTTATGGCCGTCCGAAGAATCGATATCCACAGGGTGCAACATTCGCTGTGCAAGGTGCAACATTCGTCCAAAAAGCCGAAACAGCGCCGTTCGACATTTAGAAGTGGGTGCAGTGATTTGAAATGGAACAGTACCATGGTGAACCGCTCTCCAGGGAAGGTAAATCGAAGACCAGCAACGGTGATCCCGTTTTAACGTAAAAATTCACGTGATGGAAAAAAGAAGGCCAAAAAATTTCAGAGACCCGATTGAGGTTCGAATGGCCTTTTTTGGGTTTGAAACTATCCATTGACGGCTTACAGCAGTCAAGGCCGTAGAACTCACCGAGAGCTTCGTTTTGACTGGTTATGGCTCCCGTAACTCTAAACGAGACAACAATTATGGCCGTCCGAAGAATCGATATCCACAGGGTGCAACATTCGCTGTGCAAGGTGCAACATTCGTCCCAAAAGCCAAAACAACGCCGTTTGACTTTTAAAAGTGGGTGCAGGGATTTGAAATGGAACAGTACCATGGTGAACCACTCTCCAGGGAAGGTAAATCGAAGACCAGCAACGGTGATCCCGTTTTAACGTAAAAATTCACGTGATGGAAAAAAGAAGGCCAAAAAATTTCAGAGACCCGATTGAGGTTCGGATAGCCTTTTTTGGTTTTGAAACTATCCGTTGACGGCTTATAGCAGTCAAGGCCGTAGAACTCACCGAGAGCTTCGTTTTGACTGGTTATGGCTCCCGTAACTCTAAACGAGACAACAGTTATGGCCGTCCGAAGAATCGATATCCACAGGGTACAACATTCGCTGTGCAAGGTGCAACATTCGTCCAAAAAGCCGAAACAGCGCCGTTTGACTTTTAGAAGTGGGTGCAGGGATTTGAAATGGAACAGTACCACGGTGAACCGCTCTCCAGGGAAGGTAAATCGAAGACCAGCAACGGTGATCCCGTTTTAACGTAAAAATTCACGTGATTGAAAAAAGAAGGCCAAAAAACTTCAAAGACCTGATTGAGGTTCGGATAGCCTTTTTTAGGTTTGGAACTATCCGGAAATGGCTTACAGCAGTCAAGGCCGTAGAACTCACCGAGATCTTCATTTTGACTGGTTATGGCTCCCGTAACTCTAAACGAGCCAACAATTATGGCCGTACGAAGAATCGATATCCACAGGGTGCAACATTAGCTGTGCAAGGTGCAACATTCATCCAAAAAGCCAAAACAGCGCCGTTCGACTTTTAGGAGTGTGTGCAGGGATTTCAAATGGAACAGTACCATGGTGCACCGCTCTCCAGGGAAGGTAAATCGAAGACCAGCAACGGTGATCCCGTTTTAACGTAAAAATTCACGTGATGGAAAAAAGAAGGCCAAAAAATTTCAGAGACCCGATTGAGGTTCGGATAGCCTTTTTTGGGTTTGAAACTATCCGTTGACGGCTTACAGTAGTCAAGGCCGTAGAACTCACCGAGAGCTTCGTTTTGACTGGTTATGGCTCCCGTAACTCTAAACGAGACAACAGTTATGGCCGTCCGAAGAATCGATATCCACAGGGTGCAACATTCGCTGTGCAAGGTGCAACATTCGTCCAAAAAGCCGAAACAGCGCCGTTTGAGTTTTAGAAGTGGGTGCAGGGATTTGAAATGGAACAGTACCGTGGTGAACCGCTCTCTAGGGAAGGTAACTCGAAGACCAGCAACGGTGATCCCGTTTTAACGTAAAAATTCACGTGATTGAAAAAAGAAGGCCAAAAAACTTCAAAGACCTGATTAAGGTTCAGATAGCCTTTTTTTGGTTTGAAACTATCCGTTAATGGCTTACAACAGTCAAGGCCGTAGAACTCACCGAGATCTTCGTTTTGACTAGTTATGGCTCCTGTAACTCTAAACGAGACAACAGTTATGGCCGTCCGAAGAATCGATATCCACAGGGTGCAACATTCGCTGTGCAAGGTGCAACATTCATCCAAAAAGCCGAAACAGCGCCGTTCGACTTTTAGAAGTGGGTGCAGGGATTTGAAATGGAACAGTACCATGGTGAACCGCTCTCCAGGGAAGGTAAATCGAAGACCAGCAACGGTGATCCCGTTTTAACGTAAAAATTCACGTGATGGAAAAAAGAAGGCCAAAAAATTTCAGAGACCCGATTGAGGTTCGAATGGCCTTTTTTGGGTTTGAAACTATCCGTTGACGGCTTACAGCAGTCAAGGCCGTAGAACTCACCGAGAGCTTCGTTTTGACTGGTTATGGCTCCCGTAACTCTAAACGAGACAACAATTATGGTCGTCCGAAGAATCGATATCCACAGGGTGCAACATTCGCTGTGCAAGGTGCAACATTCGTCCCAAAAGCCGAAACAACGCCGTTTGACTTTTAGAAGTGGGTGCAGGGATTTGAAATGGAACAGTACCATGGTGAACCACTCTCCAGGGAAGGTAAATCGAAGACCAGCAACGGTGATCCCGTTTTAACGTAAAAATTCACGTGATGGAAAAAAGAAGGCCAAAAAACTTCAGAGACCCGATTGAGGTTCGGATAGCCTTTTTTAGGTTTGGAACTATCCGGAAATGGCTTACAGCAGTCAAGGCCGTAGAACTCACCGAGATCTTCATTTTGACTGGTTATGGCTCCCGTAACTCTAAACGAGCCAACAGTTATGGCCGTCCGAAGAATCGATATCCACAGGGTGCAACATTCGCTGTGCAAGGTGCAACATTCATCCAAAAAGCCAAAACAGCGTCGTTCGACTTTTAGAAGTGTGTGCAGGGATTTGAAATGGAACAGTACCATGGTGCACTGCTCTCCAGGGAAGGTAAATCGAAGACCAGCAACGGTGATCCCGTTTTAACGTAAAAATTCACGTGATGGAAAAAAGAAGGCCAAAAAATTTCAGAGACCCGATTGAGGTTCGGATAGCCTTTTTTGGGTTTGAAACTATCCGTTGACGGCATACAGCAATCAAGGCCGTAGAACTCACCGAGAGCTTCGTTTTGACTAGTTATGGCTCCCGTAACTCTAAACGAGACAACAGTTATGGCCGTCCGAAGAATCGATATCCATAGGGTACAACATTCGTTGTGCAAGGTGCAACATTCATCCAAAAAGCCGAAACAGCGCCGTTTGACTTTTAGAAGTGGGTGCAGGGATTTGAAATGGAACAGTACCACGGTGAACCGCTCTCAAGGGAAGGTAAATCGAAGACCAGCAACGGTGATCCCGTTTTAACGTAAAAATTCAAGTGATGGAAAAAAGAAGGCCAAAAAACTTCAGACACCCGATTGAGGTTCGAATAGCCTTTTTTAGGTTTGGATCTATCCGTTGACGGCTTACAGCTGTCAAGGCCGTAGAACTCACTAAGAGCTTTGTTTTGATTGGTTATGGCTCTCGTAACTCTAAACGAGCCAATAGTTATGGCCTTCTTTTTTCCATCACTTGAATTTTTACGTTAAAACGGGATCACCGTTGCTGGTCTTCGATTTACCTTCCCTGGAGAGCGGTTCACCGTGGTACTGTTCCATTTCAAATCCCTGCACCCACTTCTAAAAGTCAAACGGCGCTATTTCGGCTTTTTGGACGAATGTTGCACCTTGCAAAGCGAATGTTGTACCCTGTGGATATCGATTCTTCGGACGGCCATAACTGTTGTCTCGTTCAGAGTTACAGGAGCCATAACCAGTCAAAACGAAGCTCTCGGTGAGTTCTACGGCCTTGACAGCTATAAGCCGTCAACGGATAGTTTCAAACCCAAAAAAGGCTATCCGAACCTCAATCGGGTCTCTGAAATTTTTTGGCCTTCTTTTTTCCAACACGTGAATTTTTACGTTAAAACGGGATCACCGTTGCTGGTCTTCGATTTACCTTCCCTGGAGAGCGGTTCACCGTGGTACTATTCCATTTCAAATCCCTGCACCCACTTCTAAAAGTCAAATGGCGCTATTTCGGCTTTTTGGACGAATGTTGCACCTTGCAAAGCGAATGTTGTACCCTGTGGATATCGATTCTTCGGACGGCCATAACTGTTGTCTCGTTCAGAGTTACAGGAGCCATAACCAGTCAAAACGAAGCTCTCGGTGAGTTCTACGGCCTTGACAGCTATAAGCCGTCAACGGATAGTTTCAAACCCAAAAAAGGCTATCCGAACCTCAATCGGGTCTCTGAAATTTTTTGGCCTTCTTTTTTCCAACACGTGAATTTTTACGTTAAAACGGGATCACCGTTGCTGGTCTTCGATTTACCTTCCCTGGAGAGCGGTTCACCGTGGTACTGTTCCATTTCAAATCCCTGCACCCACTTCTAAAAGTCAAACGGCGCTATTTCGGCTTTTTGGACGAATGTTGCACCTTGCAAAGCGAATGTTCAGAGACCCGATTGAGGTTCGAATGGCCTTTTTTGGGTTTGAAACTATCCATTGACGGCTTATAGCAGTCAAGGCCGTAGAACTCACCGAGAGCTTCGTTTTGACTGGTTATGGCTCCCGTAACTCTAAACGAGACAACAGTTATGGCCGTCCGAAGAATCGATATCCACATGGTGCAACATTCGCTGTGCAAGGTGCAACATTCGTCCAAAAAGCCGAAACAGCGCCGTTTGACTTTTAGAAGTGGGTGCAGGGATTTGAAATGGAACAGTACCACGGTGAACCGCTCTCCAGGGAAGGTAAATCGAAGACCAGCAACGGTGATCCCGTTTTAACGTAAAAATTCACGTGATTGAAAAAAGAAGGCCAAAAAACTTCAAAGACCTGATTGAGGTTCGGATAGCCTTTTTTAGGTTTGGAACTATCCGGAAATGGCTTACAGCAGTCAAGGCCGTAGAACTCACCGAGATCTTCATTTTGACTGGTTATGGCTCCCGTAACACTAAACGAGCCAACAGTTATGGCCGTCCGAAGAATCGATATCCATAGGGTGCAACATTCGCTGTGCAAGGTGCAACATTCATCCAAAAAGCCAAAACAGCGCCGTTCGACTTTTAGAAGTGTGTGCAGGGATTTGAAATGGAACAGTACCATGGTGCACCGTTCTCCAGGGAAGGTAAATCGAAGACCAGCAACGGTGATCCCGTTTTAACGTAAAAATTCACGTGATGGAAAAAAGAAGGCCAAAAAATTTCAGAGACCAGATTGAGGTTGGGATAGCCTTTTTTGGGTTTGAAACTATCCGTTGACGGCTTACAGCAGTCAAGGCCGTAGAACTCACCGAGAGCTTCGTTTTGACTGGTTATGGCTCCCGTAACTCTAAACGAGACAACAGTTATGGCCGTCCGAAGAATCGATATCCACAGGGTGCAACATTCGCTGTGCAAGGTGCAACATTCGTCCAAAAAGCCGAAACAGCGCCGTTTGAGTGTTAGAAGTGGGTGTAGGGATTTGAAATGGAACAGTACCATGGTGAACCGCTCTCTAGGGAAGGTAACTCGAAGACCAGCAACGGTGATCCCGTTTTAACGTAAAAATTCACGTGATTGAAAAAAGAAGGACAAAAAACTTCAAAGACCTGATTGAGGTTCGGATAGCCTTTTTTGGGTTTGAAACTATCCGTTAACGGCTTACAACAGTCAAGGCCGTAGAACTCACCGAGACCTTCGTTTTGACTGGTTATGGCTGCCGTAACTCTAAACGAGCCAACAGTTATGGCCGTCCGAAGAATCGATATCCACAGGGTGCAACATTCGCTGTGCAAGGTGCAACATTCGTCCAAAAAGCCGAAACAGCGCCGTTTGACATTTAGAAGTGGGTGCAGGGATTTGAAGTGGAACAGTACCACGGTGAACCGCTCTCCAGGGAAGGTAAATCGAAGATCAGCAACGGTGATCCAGTTTTAACTTAAAAATTCAAGTGATGGAAAAAAGAAGGCCAAAAAACTTCAGAGACCCGATTGAGGTTCGGATAGCCTTTTTTAGGTTTGGATCTATCCGTTGACGGCTTACAGCTGTCAAGCCCGTAGAACTCACTGAGAGCTTTGTTTTGGCTGGTTATGGCTCTCGTAACTCTAAACGAGCCAACAGTTATGGCCGTCCGAAGAATCGATATCCATAGGGTGCAACATTCGCTGTGCAAGGTGCAACATTCATCCAAAAAGCCAAAACAGCGCCGTTCGACATTTAGAAGTGGGTGCAGTGATTTGAAATGGAACAGTACCATGGTGCACCGCTCTCCAAGGAAGGTAAATCGAAGACCAGCCACGGTGATCCCGTTTTAACGTAAAAATTCACGTGATGGAAAAAAGAAGGCCAAAAAACTTCAGAGACCCGATTGAGGTTCGGATAGCCTTTTTTGGGTTTGGAACTATCCGGAAATGGCTTTCAGTAGTCAAGGCCATAGAACTCACCGAGATCTTCATTTTGACTGGTTATGTCTCCCGTAACTCTAAACGAGCCAACAGTTATGGCCTCCCGAAGAATCGATATCCACAGGGTGCAACATTCGCTGTGCAAGGTGCAACATTCATCCAAAAAGCCAAAACAGCGCCGTTCGACTTTTAGAAGTGTGTGCAGGGATTTGAAATGGAACAGTACCATGGTGCACCGCTCTCCAGGGAAGGTAAATCGAAGACCAGCAACGGTGATCCCGTTTTAACGTAAAAATTCACGTGTTGGAAAAAAGAAGGCCAAAAAATTTCAAAGACCCGATTGAGGTTCGGATAGCCTTTTTTGGGTTTGAACCTATCCGTTGATGGCTTACAGCAATCAAGGACGTAGAACTTACCGAGAGCTTCGTTTTGACTGGTTATGGCTCCCGTAACTCTAAACGAGACAACAGTTATGGTCGTCCGAAGAATCGGTATCCACAGGGTACAACATTCGCTTTGCAAGGTGCAACATTCGTCCAAAAAGCCGAAATAGCGCCGTTTGACTTTTAGAAGTGGGTGCAGGGATTTGAAATGGAACAGTACCACGGTGAACCGCTCTCCAGGGAAGGTAAATCGAAGACCAGCAACGGTGATCCCGTTTTAACGTAAAAATTCAAGTGATGGAAAAAAGAAGGCCAAAAAACTTCAGAGACCCGATTGAGGTTCGGATAGCCTTTTTTAGGTTTGGATCTATCCGTTGACGGCTTACAGCTGTCAAGGCCGTAGAACTCACTGAGAGCTTTGTTTTGACTGGTTGTGGCTCTCGTAACTCTAAACGAGCCAACAGTTATGGCCGTCCGAAGAATCGATATCCACAGGGTGCAACATTCGCTGTGCAAGGTGCAACATTCATCCAAAAAGCCAAAACAGTGCCGTTCGACTTTTAGAAGTGTGTGCAGGGATTTGAAATGGAACAGTACCATGGTGCACCGCTCTCCAGGGAAGGTAAATCGAAGACCAGCAACGGTGATCCCGTTTTAAGGTAAAAATTCACGTGATAGAAAAAAGAAGGCCAAAAAATTTCAGAGACCCGATTGAGGTTCGGATAGCCATTTTTGGGTTTGAAACTATCCGTTGATAGCTTCCAGCTATCAAGGCCGTAGAACTCACCGAGAGCTTCGTTTTGACTGGTTATGGCTGCCGTAACTCTAAACGAGCCAACAGTTATGGCCGTCCGAAGAATCGATATCCATAGGGTGCAACATTCGCTGTGCAAGGTGCAACATTCGTCCAAAAAGCCGAAACAGCGCCGTTTGACTTTTAGAAGTGGGTGCAGGGATTTGAAATGGAACAGTACCATGGTGAACCGCTCTCCAAGGAAGGTAAATCGAAAACCAGCAACGGTGATCCCGTTTTAACGTAAAAATTCACGTGATGGTAAAAAGAAGGCCAAAAAACTTCAGAGACCCGATAGAGGTTCGGATAGCCTTTTTTAGGTTTGGAACTATCCGTTGACGGCTCACAGCAATCAAGGCCGTAGAACTCACCGAGAGCTTCGTTTTGACTGGTTATGGCTCCCGTAACTCTAAACGAGCCAACAGTTATGGCCGTCCGAAGAATCGATATCCACAGGGTGCAACATTCGCTGTGTAAGGTGCAACATTCATCCAAAAAGCCAAAACAGCGCCGTTCGACTTTTAGAAGTGTGTGCAGGGATTTAAAATGGAACAGTACCATGGTGCACCGCTCTCCAGGGAAGGTAAATCGAAGACCAACAACGGTGATCCCGTTTTAACGTAAAAATTCACGTGATGGAAAAAAGAAGGCCAAAAAATTTCAGAGACCCGATTGATGTTCGGATAGCCTTTTTTGGGTTTGAAACTATCCGTTGACGGCTTGCAGCAGTCAAGGCCATAGAACTCACCGAGAGCTTCGTTTTGACTGGTTATGGCTCCCGTAACTCTAAACGAGACAACAGTTATGGCCGTCCGAAGAATCGATATCCACAGGGTACAACATTCGCTGTGCAAGGTGCAACATTCGTCCAAAAAGTCGAAACAACGCCGTTTGACTTTTAGAAGTGGGTGCAGGGATTTGAAATGGAACAGTACCACGGTGAACCGCTCTCCAGGGAAGGTAAATCGAAGACCAGCAACGGTGATCCCGTTTTAACGTAAAAATTCAAGTGATGGAAAAAAGAAGGCCAAAAAAATTCAGAGACCCGATTGAGGTTCGGATAGCCTTTTTTAGGTTTGGAACTATCCGGAAATGGCTTACAGCAGTCAAGGCCGTAGAACTCACCGAGATCTTCATTTTGACTGGTTATGGCTCCCGTAACTCTAAACGAGCCAACGGTTATGGTCGTCCGAAGAATCGATATCCACAGGGTGCAACATTCGCTGTGCAAGGTGCAACATTCATCCAAAAAGCCAAAACAGCGCCGTTCGACTTTTAGAAGTGTGTGCAGGGATTTGAAATGGAACAGTACCATGGTGCACCGCTCTCCAGGGAAGGTAAATCGAAGACCAGCAACGGTGATCCCGTTTTAACGTAAAAATTCACGTGTTGGAAAAAAGAAGGCCAAAAAATTTCAGAGACCCGATTGAGGTTCGGATAGCCTTTTTTGGGTTTGAAACTATCCGTTGATGGCTTACAGCAATCAAGGCCGTAGAACTTACCGAGAGCTTCGTTTTGACTGGTTATGGCTCCCGTAACTCTAAACGAGACAACAGTTATGGTCGTCCGAAGAATCGGTATCCACAGGGTACAACATTCGCTTTGCAAGGTGCAACATTCGTCCAAAAAGCCGAAATAGCGCCGTTTGACTTTTAGAAGTTGGTGTAGGGATTTGAAATGGAACAGTACCACGGTGAACCGCTCTCCAGGGAAGGTAAATCGAAGACCAGCAACGGTGATCCCGTTTTAACGTAAAAATTCAAGTGATGGAAAAAAGAAGGCCAAAAAACTTCAGAGACCCGATTGAGGTTCGGATAGCCTTTTTTAGGTTTGGATCTATCCGTTGACGGCTTACAGCTGTCAAGGCCGTAGAACTCACTGAGAGCTTTGTTTTGACTGGTTATGGCTCTCGTAACTCTAAACGAGCCAACAGTTATGGCCGTCCGAAGAATCGATATCCACAGGGTGCAACATTCGCTGTGCAAGGTGCAACATTCATCCAAAAAGCCAAAACAGTGCCGTTCGACTTTTAGAAGTGTGTGCAGGGATTTGAAATGGAACAGTACCATGGTGCACCGCTCTCCAGGGAAGGTAAATCGAAGACCAGCAACGGTGATCCCGTTTTAAGGTAAAAATTCACGTGATGGAAAAAAGAAGGCCAAAAAATTTCAGAGACCCGATTGAGGTTCGGATAGCCATTTTTGGGTTTGAAACTATCCGTTGACAGCTTCCAGCTGTCAAGGCCGTAGAACTCACCGAGAGCTTCGTTTTGACTGGTTATGGCTGCCGTAACTCTAAACGAGCCAACAGTTATGGCCGTCCGAAGAATCGATATCCATAGGGTGCAACATTCGCTGTGCAAGGTGCAACATTCGTCCAAAAAGCCGAAACAGCGCCGTTTGACTTTTAGAAGTGGGTGCAGGGATTTGAAATGGAACAGTACCATGGTGAACCGCTCTCCAGGGAAGGTAAATCGAAGACCAGCAACGGTGATCCCGTTTTAACGTAAAAATTCACGTGATGGTAAAAAGAAGGCCAAAAAACTTCAGAGACCCGATAGAGGTTCGGATAGCCTTTTTTAGGTTTGGAACTATCCGTTGACGGCTCACAGCAGTCAAGGCCGTAGAACTCACCGAGAGCTTCGTTTTGACTGGTTATGGCTCCCGTAACTCTAAACGAGCCAACAGTTATGGCCGTCCGAAGAATCGATATCCACAGGGTGCAACATTCGCTGTGTAAGGTGCAACATTCATCCAAAAAGCCAAAACAGCGCCGTTCGACTTTTAGAAGTGTGTGCAGGGATTTAAAATGGAACAGTACCATGGTGCACCGCTCTCCAGGGAAGGTAAATCGAAGACCAACAACGGTGATCCCGTTTTAACGTAAAAATTCACGTGATGGAAAAAAGAAGGCCAAAAAATTTCAGAGACCCGATTGATGTTCGGATAGCCTTTTTTGGGTTTGAAACTATCCGTTGACGGCTTGCAGCAGTCAAGGCCATAGAACTCACCGAGAGCTTCGTTTTGACTGGTTATGGCTCCCGTAACTCTAAACGAGACAACAGTTATGGCCGTCCGAAGAATCGATATCCACAGGGTACAACATTCGCTGTGCAAGGTGCAACATTCGTCCAAAAAGTCGAAACAGCGCCGTTTGACTTTTAGAAGTGGGTGCAGGGATTTGAAATGGAACAGTACCACGGTGAACCGCTCTCCAGGGAAGGTAAATCGAAGACCAGCAACGGTGATCCCGTTTTAACGTAAAAATTCGAGTGATGGAAAAAAGAAGGCCAAAAAAATTCAGAGACCCGATTGAGGTTCGGATAGCCTTTTTTAGGTTTGGAACTATCCGGAAATGGCTTACAGCAGTCAAGGCCGTAGAACTCACCGAGATCTTCATTTTGACTGGTTATGGCTCCCGTAACTCTAAACGAGCCAACGGTTATGGCCGTCCGAAGAATCGATATCCACAGGGTGCAACATTCGCTGTGCAAGGTGCAACATTCATCCAAAAAGCCAAAACAGCGCCGTTCGACTTTTAGAAGTGTGTGCAGGGATTTGAAATGGAACAGTACCATGGTGCACCGCTCTCCAGGGAAGGTAAATCGAAGACCAGCAACGGTGATCCCGTTTTAACGTAAAAATTCACGTGATGGAAAAAAGAAGGCCAAAAAAATTCAGAGACCCGATTGAGGTTCGGATAGCCTTTTTTAGGTTTGGAACTATCCGTTGATGGCTTACAGCAATCAAGGCCGTAGAACTTACCGAGAGCTTCGTTTTGACTGGTTATGGCTCCCGTAACTCTAAACGAGACAACAGTTATGGTCGTCCGAAGAATCGGTATCCACAGGGTACAACATTCGCTTTGCAAGGTGCAACATTCGTCCAAAAAGCCGAAATAGCGCCGTTTGACTTTTAGAAGTGGGTGCAGGGATTTGAAATGGAACAGTACCACGGTGAACCGCTCTCCAGGGAAGGTAAATCGAAGACCAGCAACGGTGATCCCGTTTTAACGTAAAAATTCAAGTGATGGAAAAAAGAAGGCCAAAAAACTTCAGAGACCCGATTGAGGTTCGGATAGCCTTTTTTAGGTTTGGATCTATCCGTTGACGGCTTACAGCTGTCAAGGCCGTAGAACTCATTGAGAGCTTTGTTTTGACTGGTTATGGCTCTCGTAACTCTAAACGAGCCAACAGTTATGGCCGTCCGAAGAATCGATATCCACAGGGTGCAACATTCGCTGTGCAAGGTGCAACATTCATCCAAAAAGCCAAAACAGTGCCGTTCGACTTTTAGAAGTGTGTGCAGGGATTTGAAATGGAACAGTACCATGGTGCACCGCTCTCCAGGGAAGGTAAATCGAAGACCAGCAACGGTGATCCCGTTTTAAGGTAAAAATTCACGTGATGGAAAAAAGAAGGCCAAAAAATTTTAGAGACCCGATTGAGGTTCGGATAGCCATTTTTGGGTTTGAAACTATCCGTTGACAGCTTCCAGCTGTCAAGGCCGTAGAACTCACCGAGAGCTTCGTTTTGACTGGTTATGGCTGCCGTAACTCTAAACGAGCCAACAGTTATGGCCGTCCGAAGAATCGATATCCATAGGGTGCAACATTCGCTGTGCAAGGTGCAACATTCGTCCAAAAAGCCGAAACAGCGCCGTTTGACTTTTAGAAGTGGGTGCAGGGATTTGAAATGGAACAGTACCATGGTGAACCGCTCTCCAGGGAAGGTAAATCGAAGACCAGCAACGGTGATCCCGTTTTAACGTAAAAATTCACGTGATGGTAAAAAGAAGGCCAAAAAACTTCAGAGACCCGATAGAGGTTCGGATAGCCTTTTTTAGGTTTGGAACTATCCGTTGACGGCTCACAGCAGTCAAGGCCGTAGAACTCACCGAGAGCTTCGTTTTGACTGGTTATGGCTCCCGTAACTCTAAACGAGCCAACAGTTATGGCCGTCCGAAGAATCGATATCCACAGGGTGCAACATTCGCTGTGTAAGGTGCAACATTCATCCAAAAAGCCAAAACAGCGCCGTTCGACTTTTAGAAGTGTGTGCAGGGATTTAAAATGGAACAGTACCATGGTGCACCGCTCTCCAGGGAAGGTAAATCGAAGACCAACAACGGTGATCCCGTTTTAACGTAAAAATTCACGTGATGGAAAAAAGAAGGCCAAAAAATTTCAGAGACCCGATTGATGTTCGGATAGCCTTTTTTGGGTTTGAAACTATCCGTTGACGGCTTGCAGCAGTCAAGGCCATAGAACTCACCGAGAGCTTCGTTTTGACTGGTTATGGCTCCCGTAACTCTAAACGAGACAACAGTTATGGCCGTCCGAAGAATCGATATCCACAGGGTACAACATTCGCTGTGCAAGGTGCAACATTCGTCCAAAAAGTCGAAACAGCGCCGTTTGACTTTTAGAAGTGGGTGCAGGGATTTGAAATGGAACAGTACCACGGTGAACCGCTCTCCAGGGAAGGTAAATCGAAGACCAGCAACGGTGATCCCGTTTTAACGTAAAAATTCAAGTGATGGAAAAAAGAAGGCCAAAAAAATTCAGAGACCCGATTGAGGTTCGGATAGCCTTTTTTAGGTTTGGAACTATCCGGAAATGGCTTACAGCAGTCAAGGCCGTAGAACTCACCGAGATCTTCATTTTGACTGGTTATGGCTCCCGTAACTCTAAACGAGCCAACGGTTATGGCCGTCCGAAGAATCGATATCCACAGGGTGCAACATTCGCTGTGCAAGGTGCAACATTCATCCAAAAAGCCAAAACAGCGCCGTTCGACTTTTAGAAGTGTGTGCAGGGATTTGAAATGGAACAGTACCATGGTGCACCGCTCTCCAGGGAAGGTAAATCGAAGACCAGCAACGGTGATCCCGTTTTAACGTAAAAATTCACGTGATGGAAAAAAGAAGGCCAAAAAAATTCAGAGACCCGATTGAGGTTCGGATAGCCTTTTTTAGGTTTGGAACTATCCGTTGATGGCTTACAGCAATCAAGGCCGTAGAACTTACCGAGAGCTTCGTTTTGACTGGTTATGGCTCCCGTAACTCTAAACGAGACAACAGTTATGGTCGTCCGAAGAATCGGTATCCACAGGGTACAACATTCGCTTTGCAAGGTGCAACATTCGTCCAAAAAGCCGAAATAGCGCCGTTTGACTTTTAGAAGTGGGTGCAGGGATTTGAAATGGAACAGTACCACGGTGAACCGCTCTCCAGGGAAGGTAAATCGAAGACCAGCAACGGTGATCCCGTTTTAACGTAAAAATTCAAGTGATGGAAAAAAGAAGGCCAAAAAACTTCAGAGACCCGATTGAGGTTCGGATAGCCTTTTTTAGGTTTGGATCTATCCGTTGACGGCTTACAGCTGTCAAGGCCGTAGAACTCACTGAGAGCTTTGTTTTGACTGGTTATGGCTCTCGTAACTCTAAACGAGCCAACAGTTATGGCCGTCCGAAGAATCGATATCCACAGGGTGCAACATTCGCTGTGCAAGGTGCAACATTCATCCAAAAAGCCAAAACAGTGCCGTTCGACTTTTAGAAGTGTGTGCAGGGATTTGAAATGGAACAGTACCATGGTGCACCGCTCTCCAGGGAAGGTAAATCGAAGACCAGCAACGGTGATCCCGTTTTAAGGTAAAAATTCACGTGATGGAAAAAAGAAGGCCAAAAAATTTTAGAGACCCGATTGAGGTTCGGATAGCCATTTTTGGGTTTGAAACTATCCGTTGACAGCTTCCAGCTGTCAAGGCCGTAGAACTCACCGAGAGCTTCGTTTTGACTGGTTATGGCTGCCGTAACTCTAAACGAGCCAACAGTTATGGCCGTCCGAAGAATCGATATCCATAGGGTGCAACATTCGCTGTGCAAGGTGCAACATTCGTCCAAAAAGCCGAAACAGCGCCGTTTGACTTTTAGAAGTGGGTGCAGGGATTTGAAATGGAACAGTACCATGGTGAACCGCTCTCCAGGGAAGGTAAATCGAAGACCAGCAACGGTGATCCCGTTTTAACGTAAAAATTCAAGTGATGGAAAAAAGAAGGCCAAAAAACTTCAGAGACCCGATTGAGGTTCGGATAGCCTTTTTTAGGTTTGGATCTATCCGTTGACGGCTTACAGCTGTCAAGGCCGTAGAACTCACTGAGAGCTTTGTTTTGACTGGTTATGGCTCTCGTAACTCTAAACGAGCCAACAGTTATGGCCGTCCGAAGAATCGATATCCACAGGGTGCAACATTCGCTGTGCAAGGTGCAACATTCATCCAAAAAGCCAAAACAGTGCCGTTCGACTTTTAGAAGTGTGTGCAGGGATTTGAAATGGAACAGTACCATGGTGCACCGCTCTCCAGGGAAGGTAAATCGAAGACCAGCAACGGTGATCCCGTTTTAAGGTAAAAATTCACGTGATGGAAAAAAGAAGGCCAAAAAATTTTAGAGACCCGATTGAGGTTCGGATAGCCATTTTTGGGTTTGAAACTATCCGTTGACAGCTTCCAGCTGTCAAGGCCGTAGAACTCACCGAGAGCTTCGTTTTGACTGGTTATGGCTGCCGTAACTCTAAACGAGCCAACAGTTATGGCCGTCCGAAGAATCGATATCCATAGGGTGCAACATTCGCTGTGCAAGGTGCAACATTCGTCCAAAAAGCCGAAACAGCGCCGTTTGACTTTTAGAAGTGGGTGCAGGGATTTGAAATGGAACAGTACCATGGTGAACCGCTCTCCAGGGAAGGTAAATCGAAGACCAGCAACGGTGATCCCGTTTTAACGTAAAAATTCACGTGATGGTAAAAAGAAGGCCAAAAAACTTCAGAGACCCGATAGAGGTTCGGATAGCCTTTTTTAGGTTTGGAACTATCCGTTGACGGCTCACAGCAGTCAAGGCCGTAGAACTCACCGAGAGCTTCGTTTTGACTGGTTATGGCTCCCGTAACTCTAAACGAGCCAACAGTTATGGCCGTCCGAAGAATCGATATCCACAGGGTGCAACATTCGCTGTGTAAGGTGCAACATTCATCCAAAAAGCCAAAACAGCGCCGTTCGACTTTTAGAAGTGTGTGCAGGGATTTAAAATGGAACAGTACCATGGTGCACCGCTCTCCAGGGAAGGTAAATCGAAGACCAACAACGGTGATCCCGTTTTAACGTAAAAATTCACGTGATGGAAAAAAGAAGGCCAAAAAATTTCAGAGACCCGATTGATGTTCGGATAGCCTTTTTTGGGTTTGAAACTATCCGTTGACGGCTTGCAGCAGTCAAGGCCATAGAACTCACCGAGAGCTTCGTTTTGACTGGTTATGGCTCCCGTAACTCTAAACGAGACAACAGTTATGGCCGTCCGAAGAATCGATATCCACAGGGTACAACATTCGCTGTGCAAGGTGCAACATTCGTCCAAAAAGTCGAAACAGCGCCGTTTGACTTTTAGAAGTGGGTGCAGGGATTTGAAATGGAACAGTACCACGGTGAACCGCTCTCCAGGGAAGGTAAATCGAAGACCAGCAACGGTGATCCCGTTTTAACGTAAAAATTCAAGTGATGGAAAAAAGAAGGCCAAAAAAATTCAGAGACCCGATTGAGGTTCGGATAGCCTTTTTTAGGTTTGGAACTATCCGGAAATGGCTTACAGCAGTCAAGGCCGTAGAACTCACCGAGATCTTCATTTTGACTGGTTATGGCTCCCGTAACTCTAAACGAGCCAACGGTTATGGCCGTCCAAAGAATCGATATCCACAGGGTGCAACATTCGCTGTGCAAGGTGCAACATTCATCCAAAAAGCCAAAACAGCGCCGTTCGACTTTTAGAAGTGTGTGCAGGGATTTGAAATGGAACAGTACCATGGTGCACCGCTCTCCAGGGAAGGTAAATCGAAGACCAGCAACGGTGATCCCGTTTTAACGTAAAAATTCACGTGATGGAAAAAAGAAGGCCAAAAAAATTCAGAGACCCGATTGAGGTTCGGATAGCCTTTTTTAGGTTTGGAACTATCCGTTGATGGCTTACAGCAATCAAGGCCGTAGAACTTACCGAGAGCTTCGTTTTGACTGGTTATGGCTCCCGTAACTCTAAACGAGACAACAGTTATGGTCGTCCGAAGAATCGGTATCCACAGGGTACAACATTCGCTTTGCAAGGTGCAACATTCGTCCAAAAAGCCGAAATAGCGCCGTTTGACTTTTAGAAGTGGGTGCAGGGATTTGAAATGGAACAGTACCACGGTGAACCGCTCTCCAGGGAAGGTAAATCGAAGACCAGCAACGGTGATCCCGTTTTAACGTAAAAATTCAAGTGATGGAAAAAAGAAGGCCAAAAAACTTCAGAGACCCGATTGAGGTTCGGATAGCCTTTTTTAGGTTTGGATCTATCCGTTGACGGCTTACAGCTGTCAAGGCCGTAGAACTCACTGAGAGCTTTGTTTTGACTGGTTATGGCTCTCGTAACTCTAAACGAGCCAACAGTTATGGCCGTCCGAAGAATCGATATCCACAGGGTGCAACATTCGCTGTGCAAGGTGCAACATTCATCCAAAAAGCCAAAACAGTGCCGTTCGACTTTTAGAAGTGTGTGCAGGGATTTGAAATGGAACAGTACCATGGTGCACCGCTCTCCAGGGAAGGTAAATCGAAGACCAGCAACGGTGATCCCGTTTTAAGGTAAAAATTCACGTGATGGAAAAAAGAAGGCCAAAAAATTTTAGAGACCCGATTGAGGTTCGGATAGCCATTTTTGGGTTTGAAACTATCCGTTGACAGCTTCCAGCTGTCAAGGCCGTAGAACTCACCGAGAGCTTCGTTTTGACTGGTTATGGCTGCCGTAACTCTAAACGAGCCAACAGTTATGGCCGTCCGAAGAATCGATATCCATAGGGTGCAACATTCGCTGTGCAAGGTGCAACATTCGTCCAAAAAGCCGAAACAGCGCCGTTTGACTTTTAGAAGTGGGTGCAGGGATTTGAAATGGAACAGTACCATGGTGAACCGCTCTCCAGGGAAGGTAAATCGAAGACCAGCAACGGTGATCCCGTTTTAACGTAAAAATTCACGTGATGGTAAAAAGAAGGCCAGAAAACTTCAGAGACCCGATAGAGGTTCGGATAGCCTTTATTAGGTTTGGAACTATCCGTTGACGGCTCACAGCAGTCAAGGCCGTAGAACTCACCGAGAGCTTCGTTTTGACTGGTTATGGCTCCCGTAACTCTAAACGAGCCAACAGTTATGGCCGTCCGAAGAATCGATATCCACAGGGTGCAACATTCGCTGTGTAAGGTGCAACATTCATCCAAAAAGCCAAAACAGCGCCGTTCGACTTTTAGAAGTGTGTGCAGGGATTTAAAATGGAACAGTACCATGGTGCACCACTCTCCAGGGAAGGTAAATCGAAGACCAACAACGGTGATCCCGTTTTAACGTAAAAATTCACGTGATGGAAAAAAGAAGGCCAAAAAATTTCAGAGACCCGATTGATGTTCGGATAGCCTTTTTTGGGTTTGAAACTATCCGTTGACGGCTTGCAGCAGTCAAGGACATAGAACTCACCGAGAGCTTCGTTTTGACTGGTTATGGCTCACGTAACTCTAAACGAGACAACAGTTATGGCCGTCCGAAGAATCGATATCCACAGGGTACAACATTCGCTGTGCAAGGTGCAACATTCGTCCAAAAAGTCGAAACAGCGCCGTTTGACTTTTAGAAGTGGGTGCAGGGATTTGAAATGGAACAGTACCACGGTGAACCGCTCTCCAGGGAAGGTAAATCGAAGACCAGCAACGGTGATCCCGTTTTAACGTAAAAATTCAAGTGATGGAAAAAAGAAGGCCAAAAAAATTCAGAGACCCGATTGAGGTTCGGATAGCCTTTTTTAGGTTTGGAACTATCCGGAAATGGCTTACAGCAGTCAAGGCCGTAGAACTCACCGAGATCTTCATTTTGACTGGTTATGGCTCCCGTAACTCTAAACGAGCCAACGGTTATGGCCGTCCGAAGAATCGATATCCACAGGGTGCAACATTCGCTGTGCAAGGTGCAACATTCATCCAAAAAGCCAAAACAGCGCCGTTCGACTTTTAGAAGTGTGTGCAGGGATTTGAAATGGAACAGTACCATGGTGCACCGCTCTCCAGGGAAGGTAAATCGAAGACCAGCAATGGTGATCCCGTTTTAACGTAAAAATTCACGTGATGGAAAAAAGAAGGCCAAAAAATTTCAGAGACCCGATTGAGGTTCGGATAGCCTTTTTTGGGTTTGAAACTATCCGTTGACGGCTTACAGCAGTCAAGGCCGTAGAACTCACCGAGAGCTTCGTTTTGACTGGTTATGGCTCCCGTAACTCTAAACGAGACAACAGTTATGGCCGTCCGAAGAATCGATATCCACAGGGTACAACATTCGCTGTGCAAGGTGCAACATTCGTCCAAAAAGCCGAAACAGCGCCGTTTGACTTTTAGAAGTGGGTGCAGGGATTTGAAATGGAACAGTACCACGGTGAACCGCTCTCTAGGGAAGGTAAATCGAAGACCAGCAACGGTGATCCCGTTTTAACGTAAAAATTCAAGTGATGGAAAAAAGAAGGCCAAAAAACTTCAGAGACCCGATTGAGGTTCGGATAGCCTTTTTTAGGTTTGGATCTATCCGTTGACGGCTTACAGTTGTCAAGGCCGTAGAACTGACTGAGAACTTTGTTTTGGCTGGTTATGGCTATCGTAACTCTAAACGAGCCAACAGTTATGGCCGTCCGAAGAATCGATATCCACAGGGTGCAACATTCGCTGTGCAAGGTGCAACATTCATCCAAAAAGCCAAAACAGTGCCGTTCGACTTTTAGAAGTGTGTGCAGGGATTTGAAATGGAACAGTACCATGGTGCACCGCTCTCCAAGGAAGGTAAATCGAAGACCAGCCACGGTGATCCCGTTTTAACGTAAAAATTTACGTGATGGAAAAAAGAAGGCCAAAAAACTTCAGAGACCCGATTGAGGTTCGGATAGCCTTTTTTGGGTTTGAAACTATCCGTTGACAGGTTCCAGCTGTCAAGGCCGTAGAACTCACCGAGAGCTTCGTTTTGACTGGTTATGGCTACCGTAACTCTAAACGAGCCAACAGTTATGGCCGTCCGAAGAATCGATATCCACAGGGTGCAACATTCGCTCTACAAGGTGCAACATTCGTCCAAAAAGCCGAAACAGCGCCGTTTGACTTTTAGAAGTGGGTGCAGGGATTTGAAATGGAACAGTACCACGGTGAACCTCTCTCCAGGGAAGGTAAATCGAAGACCAGCAACGGTGATCCCGTTTTAACGTAAAAATTCAAGTGATGGAAAAAAGAAGGCCAAAAAATTTCAGAGACCCGATTGAGGTTCGGATAGCCTTTTTTAGGTTTGGTTCTATCCGTTGACGGCTTACAGCTGTCAAGGCCGTAGAACTCACTGAGAGCTTTGTTTTGGCTGGTTATGGCTCTCGTAACTCTAACCGAGCCAACAGTTATGGCCGTCCGAAGAATCAATATCCACAGGGTGCAACATTCGTTGTGCAAGGTGCAACATTCATCCAAAAAGCCAAAACAGTGTCGTTCGACTTTTAGAAGTGTGTGCAGGGATTTGAAATGGAACAGTACCATGGTGCACCGCTCTCCAAGGAAGGTAAATCGAAGACCAGCCACGGTGATCCCGTTTTAACGTAAAAATTCACGTGATGGAAAAAAGAAGGCCAAAAAACTTCAGAGACCCGATTGAGGTTCGAATAGCCTTTTTTGGGTTTGAAACTATCTGTTGACAGCTTCCAGCTGTCAAGGCCGTAGAACTCACCGAGAGCTTTGTTTTGACTGGTTATGGCTGCCGTAACTCTAAATGAGCCAACAGTTATGGCCGTCCGAAGAATCGATATCCACAGGGTGCAACATTCGCTGTGCAAGGTGCAACATTCGTCCAAAAAGCCGAAACAGCTCCGTTTGACTTTTAGAAGTGGGTGCAGGGATTTGAAATGGAACAGTACCATGGTGAACCGCTCTCCAGGGATGGTAAATCGAAGACCAGCAACGGTGATCCCGTTTTAACGTAAAAATTCACGTAATGGAAAAAAGAGGGCCAAAAAACTTCAGAGACCCGATTGAGGTTCGGATAGCCTTTTTTAGGTTTGGATCTATCCGTTGAAGGCTTACAGCAGTCAAGACCGTAGAACTCACCGAGAGCTTCGTTTTGACTGGTTATGGCTCCCGTAACTCTAAACGAGCCAACAGTTATGGCCGTCCGAAGAATCGATATCCATAGGGTGCAACATTCGCTGTGTAAGCTGCAACATTCATCCAAAAAGCCAAAAAAGCGCCGTTCGACTTTTAGAAGTGTGTGCAGGGATTTAAAATGGAACAGTACCATGGTGCACCGCTCTCCAGGGAAGGTAAATCGAAGACCAACAACGGTGATCCCGTTTTAACGTAAAAATTCACGTGATGGAAAAAAGAAGGCCAAAAAATTTCAGAGACCCGATTTTGGATAGCCTTTTGGGGGTTTGAAACTATCCGTTGACAGCTTACAGCAGTCAAGGCCGTAGAACTCACTGAGATCTTTGTTTTGACTGGTTATGGCTCCCGTAACTCTAAACGAGACAACAGTCATGGCCGTCCGAAGAATCGATATCCACAGGGTGCAACATTCGCTGTGCAAGGTGCAACATTCGTCCAAAAAGCCGAAACAGCGCCGTTTGACTTTTAGAAGTGGGTGCAGGGATTTGAAATGGAACAGTACCACGGTGAACCGCTCTCCAGGGAAGGTAAATCGAAGACCAGCAACGGTGATCCCGTTTTAACGTAAAAATTCACGTGACGGAAAAAAGAAGGCCAAAAAACTTCAGAGACCCGATTGAGGTTCGGATAGCCTTTTTTAGGTTTGGAACTATCCGTTGACGGCTTATAGCTGTCAAGGCCATAGAACTCACCGAGGGCTTTGTTTTGACTGGTTATGGCTCCCGTAACTCTAAACGAGCCAACAGTTATGGCCGTCCGAAGAATCGATATCCACAGGGTGCAACATTCGCTGTGCAAGGTGCAACATTCATCCAAAAAGCCAAACCAGCGCCATTCGACTTTTAGAAGTGTGTGCAGGGATTTGAAATGGAACAGTACTATGGTGCACCACTCTCCAGGGAAGATAAATCGAAGACCAACCACGGTGATCCTGTTTTAACGTAAAAATTCACATGATGGAAAAAAGAAGGCAAAAAAACTTCAGAGACCCGATTGAGGTTCGGATAGCCTTTTTTGGGTTTGAAACTATCCGTTGACAGCTGTTTGTACCAAAAATGGGCACAACACTCTTCGGGAGTTATTTGAAGAGATAAAGTGAAGATTATAAATGTAAAACAGAGGTTATCTAACAAAAACTCCAACAAACAGAAATGTAAAATGCACAGACAAGCAATTTAGAGTGGTTCGGCGTATAGCCTACGTCCACCATGAAGTTTTGATGATTTTATTGATTCTCTTTCAATGGTTACAAGCGGTTACAGGAATGAACAGCGGATTACAGATTAGAATTCGAAATTGACAGCAAAAGTAGGATGCAAATCTCAATCCGGCAGAGTCTCGACGCTTCAGAGAAAAAAGATCCTTTTTCTGTTGATTCTGGGGCTCTATTTATAGGCGTAGGAGGCTCAGATTTCGCCTAAACTCCGGGAGACTTGGTCTGGCACGTGAGGGGACCCACGCGACCGTTTCCAGAAAGTTTCGCCTCGTTCTGTGATCGGTACGAATCCATTTCGTATCGATCAAGATTATGTCCAATTGAGCTGAAATTTGGCATGGACATCCTCCAGTGTGCATGCAAGCTTCCCTGAAAATTTCATTGTATTTGGATTAATAGATCACGAGATATCGTCGATACGAACTGAGACTCCTCAAAGGCTGTCTGGTTCGTCTCCATGAATTCGACTCCATCTGTTCGCCTCGCTGGCTGCTCGTGCTCTTGAAGTGAGGTGGCGCGCGCGCTTCGTCTCGACCCGGCCTTTGTGCCACATTGACTGTTTCGACTCCACATATCTCGCCCTGCTTACTTCGATGGAAGACACGTCACCTTGGCTAATTGACTCGTTGGATAAGAGCAAGTCAGCGGTTACGGGTTCGAAGCATTGTCTTCTGGTGGATACGAAATGGTCATGGACTGATGGATACGAAGTCGACGCGAGGCGATCGTAACGAAGCAGACGTTTTTCCGATGGGTTCGAACGAGCCTCTATGGCTGGAGATTGATCGATGTGGAGTTCACTAACACGTGGACCTGGCCACTCTGATCGATACAAAACAGATGGATACGAAGTGAGGACTATTGAAGGACACGAAGTCCATCGATACGAACTCGATGGATTCGAAACATGACTAACATCACTGCTATGAACTACTGCTCCGGATGGATACGAAATAGAGGCTTTTGATGGATACGAAAACACGCTGCTCTCTCCAACTTTGCATCCATCACAACTTGAGCCTATGAACTCAGACTGACTTGAAAATTGGAATGTTGGTCCACCTTGCTCTCCTAGTCATGCCCTATCAATTGTAGCTTGATCCGGATCCGGATAAAATTCATCGATATCCGTGGCTCTCCAGTAGTGGCCCGATGCTGAGGACGTATGACCTTTATGCTCTGGTTAGTTCCTTGATATCTCGGCCTTGCCAAAAGGCGGGATAACATTTGCCCCCCAAAGTACGTCTTGTGTAATCATGACGTGCTTTGAAAAGCTGCAGCTTCTCATTTGATAACCATCATATGTTTCGTTGAAAGCTATACTCTACATTACTGCAATTAACCGTTGTATAATCGTGATTAGCTGCTTACTGTCGGATTCATGACGAGATGAGCATTTGATCCCTGTGAATGTCAAAGATCAAATATTAGTCAGACATATATGCATATATGTGTCATCTTGACTTTTGTTAGCGTTGCGTGGTTGCAAATCGTTGCTATTCAGTTTGTTATCGAAGTCTGCATCGATCCTCTCCTGAATCGACTTGAGATTTGAGTTAAAACATCGCTTTGATGATTGTCTATGATTATGTAGTGCATTGTTGTAATTGAGTGTCGAGTGCTAGCGATTTGTTGTTCACTGTTGTAATTGCCATGAGGTAAGCATTCAATTCCTGTAAATTTTAAAAATTGAATGTTAGTCTGTCATACATGTACGTATGTTAACCTGGCTCCCGTTAACGTTTGCACGTTCACGAGTCGTTGTCAAGTTCTTTAGTTTTTGTTTGGATTGAGTTTCGTATCGATCCTCTCCTGGATCGAAATGAAATTCAAGTTGTAACAACGTTCGATGGTTGTTTTTGAATGCTCCTTCGTAACGATCCTCTCCTGAATCGATGTGAAGGGTTGGAATGTATGCTTCGTATCGGTGGATACGTAATATTGGATCTCGGATCGATGGATACAAAAGTAATGCTTTGTATCGATAGAGTCAAACAATCCAGACATAATCATGCAGTGATGCTTCACGGAGGATATGCCATTCCTTATTCGTTTATTCAATAAGAAACCCTGATTGTGGATAATCTTCGATAGGAGTCACCCATGACTTTTCTTCTAGATCCATCTCTAAGATCTAGTTGATCTTCATATGTCAATGCTTGGAATAATAAGCATTTCAACTGGGATAAAGTCTTCTTGCCGCGCATCCCCGAAACTGGCTAGCTTGGCCAGTGACTTAGTTTTTTCATTTTGTCCTCCGAGGAGGTGTGTAATGGTGTAATTGTCGAAGTCGACTAGTAGCTTTTGGACCCAGCTAGGATAAGGAGCAAGATGTTGCCCCCTAGTTCAATAATCTTCCCTGACTCGGTATACTACTAACCAATAATCACATAATATATGCAAAATTTCCACTCCTAGTTTTCTTGTAAGTTTGAGTACCAAGGCTTCATACTTAGCTTCGTTATTTGTTGCAGGGAAGTTGAGTTTGAGGGCGTGGCAGATCGATCGTTCCCCAGTAGTCATTAACGCAATTCCGACGTTAAAAAAGCCGATTATTGGAAGTTCCATCTATGTACGTCCTCCATCGGTTGGACGGTTTGCCACTATTCTTCGGATAGTCGTCTAATGTGGTGGATTCAGATATGAAGTATGCTAATGTTTGATCATGGAGAGCTCTCCGAGGGAGATATGTGAAATCAAATTGGCTTAGCTCGATATCCCATTCGAGTATCCTTTCAGACATCTAATGTTCCCATTGGATCTAGCGTTCTCAAGTTTGAATCCAAAGAATGCAGTATAGCACTATAGGTCCGGATCTGTGATAAAATAGTTGTATTCCTGGTCTAGGACATGTTTCAGTATCTGATTGCATCTAGAGTTTGCATCCATGGATGAGAGTAATTGATGTCTGATGGTTAAGTTAATTAGTTGATTGATCATTGGATGTGGAAGCTATGCTTTGCCATGCCTCGTGCAAATTTGGGTAGTCGGTGTATGTTCGCCACTCTCCTTTTGTTTCTCTCATAAGCAAAGGATTGAATACTCATTTTGGGTAGAGGACATCGCGGATAAACCTATTGGTTTTGAGTAGAATCGCCTCCTCCTTAAGTGTAGCAGATCTTTCTGGATCCATGTTGCTTTGTTTTTATTCACCGAGACATGCATCGGGTTGGCACTTAGTGCAGGATTCTTAATGGTGGGTGAGAGTCCATATATACACATGAGATTGAGTCCAAGCGAACATATCAAATTCACCTGAAGCAATGCAGTCGACTCTTGCACCATCATTGCGCAGAGTTGTGATCTGATCCACAATACACGTGAAGGGTTGTAGGTGCCTCATGTGTTTATTTTCAATGGTAAATGATCAGGCTTATAAGGATGTTAAATCAAAGGGTTAGTAGAATTTAGCCTCGTACTGCATGCTGCTACATAGCTGGCTCCAGCTTTGAGATTGAATTTACTTGTGTTTCTGAATGATCAGTCGCCCATGAGTTTGGGTATTGATTTGATGATTCTATCTCTAGGCATCCTTTCGGTCGCAACCTAGAGTTGTTACGAATATCAAGCATGGGTCATAGGTTGAAATTGTCATAGTTAACTCTCGGATAATTACTCTTTTGCCCCCAGTGATGGGTTGGCGGATGCATTACGCGGACGGTCTAGTCTCGTCCTAGCGGTGTTTATACTGTAGTTCAAGCTTTTAGAATTAGAGTTCATTGATGAATGGTTGAATCATATTAATCTTATCTTCTTGCTCGTGCCCCCAAGTCTAGGGAGTATCTCGATAAGTGGCAAGGTAGACAATGTACGCTTCAATTTTGTATTATATTCCATTGAACCATATGATCAAATTAACGGACGGAGGGCAGAGTCGTGCCTATCATGCATTATGTTCTAGTTCTTTCCTCTAGACGGAATACATTGTTACTTTGCCGACATTCGGACATAAGCTAGATTCTGGATGGTCAATGACATTCGCTCTGCTGCTTATGTCGCCATACTTTGGGCAAAAACTGAAGAGTGAATCGTCTAGTCAGATCTAATGCAGGATTGGTGCTTCCCTTGTCGAATCTAGGGTAAGAATCAGTGTGCAGATGTTTAAGTTGCACTTGTTTCGAATCGTTCTTTTAGCCGGATCAAGGTAAGAGTCAATGAATGAATGGTCGCGTTGCATTCATTTGGAGTTGGCTGATCAACCATGTCCACTTCGATTTACGTTCTCCCGTTAGATCTAGGGATAAAGTCAGCTCAAATGCAGTCATGTCATGCTCATTTGGTCTCATGCTCTTCCTGACGGATCGAAGGAAGGCGACGAAGGACGAATGGTCAAGTCACACTCATTCGTGGTTTATTCTTTTATCCGTGCTATGCTGGTTGAAGATATTCGATGCATGCTCGGGTCACATCGATTTGTAGTTGAAGAGGATTGATATTGACCGTCGATTCGATGGCATGATGCAGAATGCTCGGACCTCATTTCCTGTCAATCCGATGGTATGATATGAAAGGCGCAGATCGACATTGCCCGTCGATCCGGCGGTATGATATGATTGGTTGCTTGTAACTTTGGGCGTCATTATGTTTGGTTGACATTAAAGCCTCCTTGCAGTCGTTTCCTTAAGTTTTAATGGACGCTAAGCTGGAGAGGCAGCGAGTCGCCTTTCTCTTCTTTCAGTAATTTGTAATTCTGCCCCCAGTCTTGGGGATAAGCCGTAATAGGCATTATGCAATATTGTTCACTGCTTAATTTTAACATCCACACTCTGGGGACTTGTATCTTTATGACAGCTGTTGATCTCTCATTTTCATGTGTTGAGTCTGCGCCTATGCTCGGGGAATGAGTGATGTAACTTGGTTGAGATGCAGTCGAAGTTGTTAGGTGGACGGGTCCACCCTCCTCGAGGCCGTACTTGATGGAGATGCAGTCGAAGTCGTTAGGTGGACGGGTCCACCCTCCTCGAGGATGTACTTGATGGAGATGCAGTCGAAGTCGTTAGGTGGACGGGTCCACCCTCCACGAGGCCGTACTTGATGGAGATGCAGTCAAAGTCGTTAGGTGGACAGGTCCACCCTCCTCGAGGCCGTACTTGGTTGTAGTTTATACTCCGGCTCGAGCTCTCGGAGTCCGGAGTTAGTTTAATGTTTATACTCTAGTTCGCGCTCTCGAAAGCTGGAGTTTGTTGATGTTTATACTACGGTTCGCGCTCTCGAAATCCGGAGTTAGTTAATGTTTATACTCCAGTTCGCGCTCTCGGAAGTTGGAGTTTGTTGATGTTTATACTCCGGTTCGCGCTCTCGGAATCCGGAGTTAGTTAATGTTTATACTCCAGTTCGCGCTCTCGGAAGCTGGAGTTTGTTGATGTTTATACTCCGGTTCGTGCTCTCGGAATCCGAAGTTAGTTAATGTTTATACTCCAATTCGCGCTCTCGGAAGCTGGAGTTTGTTGATGTTTATACTCCGGTTCGCGCTCTCGGAATCCGGAGTTAGTTAATGTTTATACTCCAGTTCGCGCTCTCGGAAGCTGGAGTTTGTTGATGTTTATACTCCGGTTCGCGCTCTCGGAATCCGAAGTTAGTTAATATTTATACTCCAGTTCGCGCTCTCGGAAGCTGGAGTTTGTTGATGTTTATACTCCGGTTCGCGCTCTCGGAATCCGAAGTTAGTTAATGTTTATACTCCAGTTCGCGCTCTCGGAAGCTGGAGTTTGTTGATGTTTATACTCCGGTTCGCGCTCTCGGAATTCGGAGTTAGTTAATGTTTATACTCCAGTTCGCGCTCTCGTTAGCTGGAGTTTATTGATGTTTATACTCCGGTTCGCGCTCTCGGAATCCGGAGTTAGTTAATGTTTATACTCCAGTTTGCGCTCTCGGAAGCTGGAGTTTGTTGATGTTTATACTCCGGTTCGCGCTCTCGGAATCCGGAGTTAGTTAATGTTTATACTCCAGTACGCGCTCTGGGAAGCTGGAGTTTGTTGATGTTTATACTCCGGTTCGCGCTCTCGGATTCCGGAGTTAGTTAATGTTTATACTCCAGTTCGCGTTCTCGGAAGCTGGAGTTTGTTGATGTTTATACTCCGGTTCGCGCTCTCGGAAACCGGAGTTAGTTAATGTTTATACTCCAGTTCACGCTCTCGGAAGCTGGAGTTTGTTGATGTTTATACTCCGGTTCGCGCTCTCGGAATCCGGAGTTAGTTAATGTTTATACTCCAGTTCGCGCTCTCGGAAGCTGGAGTTTGTTGATGTTTATACTCCGGTTCGCGCTCTCGGAATCCGAAGTTAGTTAATGTTTATACTCCAGTTCGCGCTCTCGGAAGCTGGAGTTTGTTGATGTTTATACTCCGGTTCGCGCTCTCGGAATTCGGAGTTAGTTAATGTTTATACTCCAGTTCGCGCTCTCGGAAGCTGGAGTTTGTTGATGTTTATACTCCGGTTCGCGCTCTCGGAATCTGGAGTTAGTTAATGTTTATACTCCAGTTCGCGCTCTCGGAAGCTGGAGTTTGTTGATGTTTATACTCCGGTTCGCGCTCTCGGAATCCGAAGTTAGTTAATGTTTATACTCCAGTTCGCGCTCTCGGAAGCTGGAGTTTGTTGATGTTTATACTCCGGTTCGCGCTCTCGAAATCCGGAGTTAGTTAATGTTTATACTCTAGTTCGCGCTCTCGGAAGCTGGAGTTTGTTGATGTTTATACTCCGGTTCGCGCTATCGGAATCTGGAGTTAGTTAATGTTTATACTCCAGTTCGCGCTCTCGGAAGCTGGAGTTTGTTGATGTTTATACTCCGGTTCGCGCTCTCGGAATCCGAAGTTAGTTAATGTTTGTACTCCAATTCGCGCTCTCGGAAGCTGGAGTTTGTTGATGTTTATACTCCGGTTCGCGCTCTCGGAATCCGGAGTTAGTTAATGTTTATACTGCAGTTCGCGCTATCGGAAGCTGGAGTTTGTTGATGTTTATACTCCGGTTCGCGCTCTCAGAATTCGAAGTTAGTTAATGTTTATACTCCAGTTCGCGCTCTCGGAAGCTGGAGTTTGTTGATGTTTATAGTCTGGTTCGCGCTCTCGGAATCCGGAGTTAGTTAATGTTTATACTCCAGTTCACGCTCTCGGAAGCTAGAGTTTGTTGATGTTTATACTCCGGTTCGCGCTCTCGGAATCCAGAGTTAGTTAATGTTTATACTCCAGTTCGCGCTCTCGTAAGCTGGAGTTTGATGATGTTTATACTCCGGTTCGCGCTCTCGGAATCCGGAGTTAGTTAATGTTTATACTCCAGTTTGCGCTCTCGGAAGCTGGAGTTTGTTGATGTTTATACTCTGGTTCGCGCTCTCGGAATCCGGAGTTAGTTAATGTTTATACTCCAGTTCGCGCTCTCGGAAGCTGGAGTTTGTTGATGTTTATACTCCGGTTCGCGCTCTCGGAATCCGGAGTTAGTTAATGTTTATACTCCAGTTCGCGCTCTCGGAAGCTGGAGTTTGTTGATGTTTATACTCCGGTTCGCGCTCTCGGAATCCGGAGTTAGTTAATGTTTATACTCTAGTTCGCGCTCTCGGAAGCTGGAGTTTGTTGATGTTTATACTCCGGTTCGCGCTCTCGGAATCTGGAGTTAGTTAATGTTTATACTCCAGTTCGCGCTCTCGGAAGCTGGAGTTTGTTGATGTTTATACTCCGGTTCGCGCTCTCGGAATCCGGAGTTAGTTAATGTTTATACTCCAGTTCGCACTCTCGGAAGCTGGAGTTTGTTGATGTTTATACTCCGGTTCGCGCTCTCGGAATCCGAAGTTAGTTAATGTTTATATTCCAGTTCGCGCTCTCGGAAGCTGGAGTTTGTTGATGTTTATACTCCGGTTCGTGCTCTCGGAATCCGAAGTTAGTTAATGTTTATACTCCAGTTCGCGCTCTCGGAAGCTGGAGTTTGTTGATGTTTATACTCCGGTTCGCGCTCTCGGAATCCGGAGTTAGTTAATGTTTATACTCCAGTTCGCGCTCTCGGAAGCTGGAGTTTGTTGATGTTTATACTCCGGTTCGCACTCTCGAAATCCGGAGTTAGTTAATGTTTATACTCCAGTTCGCGCTCTCGAAAGCTGGAGTTTGTTGATGTTTATACTCCGGTTCGCGCTCTCGGAATCCGGAGTTAGTTAATGTTTATACTCCAGTTCGCGCTCTCGGAAGCTGGAGTTTGTTGATGTTTATACTCCGGTTCGCGCTCTCGGAATCCGGAGTTAGTTAATGTTTATACTGCAGTTCGCGCTATCGGAAGCTGGAGTTTGTTGATGTTTATACTCCGGTTCGCGCTCTCAGAATTCGAAGTTAGTTAATGTTTATACTCCAGTTCGCGCTCTCGGAAGCTGGAGTTTGTTGATGTTTATAGTCTGGTTCGCGCTCTCGGAATCCGGAGTTAGTTAATGTTTATACTCCAGTTCACGCTCTCGGAAGCTGGAGTTTGTTGATGTTTATACTCCGGTTCGCGCTCTCGGAATCCGAAGTTAGTTAATGTTTATATTCCAGTTCGCGCTCTCGGAAGCTGGAGTTTGTTGATGTTTATACTCCGGTTCGTGCTCTCGGAATCCGAAGTTAGTTAATGTTTATACTCCAGTTCGCGCTCTCGGAAGCTGGTGTTTGTTGATGTTTATACTCCGGGTCGCGCTCTCGGAATCCGGAGTTAGTTAATGTTTATACTCCAGTTCGCGCTCTCGGAAGCTGGAGTTTGTTGATGTTTATACTCCGGTTCGCGCTATCGGAATCTGGAGTTAGTTAATGTTTATACTCCAGTTCGCGCTCTCGGAAGCTGGAGTTTGTTGATGTTTATACTCCGGTTCGCGCTCTCGGAATCCGAAGTTAGTTAATGTTTGTACTCCAATTCGCGCTCTCGGAAGCTGGAGTTTGTTGATGTTTATACTCCGGTTCGCGCTATCGGAATCCGGAGTTAGTTAATGTTTATACTGCAGTTCGCGCTATCGGAAGCTGGAGTTTGTTGATGTTTATACTCCGGTTCGCGCTCTCAGAATTCGAAGTTAGTTAATGTTTATACTCCAGTTCGCGCTCTCGGAAGCTGGAGTTTGTTGATGTTTATAGTCTGGTTCGCGCTCTCGGAATCCGGAGTTAGTTAATGTTTATACTCCAGTTCACGCTCTCGGAAGCTAGAGTTTGTTGATGTTTATACTCCGGTTCGCGCTCTCGGAATCCAGAGTTAGTTAATGTTTATACTCCAGTTCGCGCTCTCGTAAGCTGGAGTTTGATGATGTTTATACTCCGGTTCGCGCTCTCGGAATCCGGAGTTAGTTAATGTTTATACTCCAGTTTGCGCTCTCGGAAGCTGGAGTTTGTTGATGTTTATACTCCGGTTCGCGCTCTCGGAATCCGGAGTTAGTTAATGTTTATACTCCAGTTCGCGCTCTCGGAAGCTGGAGTTTGTTGATGTTTATACTCCGGTTCGCGCTCTCGGAATCCGGAGTTAGTTAATGTTTATACTCCAATTCGCGCTCTCGGAATCCAGAGTTTGTTGATGTTTATACTCCAATTCGCGCTATCGGAAGCTGGAGTTTGTTGATGTTTATACTCCAGTTCGCACTCTCGGAAGCTGGAGTTTGTTGATGTTTATACTCCGGTTCGCGCTCTCGGAATCCGAAGTTAGTTAATGTTTATATTCCAGTTCGCGCTCTCGGAAGCTGGAGTTTGTTGATGTTTATACTCCGGTTCGTGCTCTCGGAATCCGAAGTTAGTTAATGTTTATACTCCAGTTCGCGCTCTCGGAAGCTGGAGTTTGTTGATGTTTATACTCCGGTTCGCGCTCTCGGAATCCGGAGTTTGTTAATGTTTATACTCCAGTTCGCGCTCTCGGAAGCTGGAGTTTGTTGATGTTTATACTCCGGTTCGCGCTATCGGAATCTGGAGTTAGTTAATGTTTATACTCCAGTTCGCGCTCTCGGAAGCTGGAGTTTGTTGATGTTTATACTCCGGTTCGCGCTCTCGGAATCCGAAGTTAGTTAATGTTTGTACTCCAATTCGCGCTCTCGGAAGCTGGAGTTTGTTGATGTTTATACTCCGGTTCGCGCTCTCGGAATCCGGAGTTAGTTAATGTTTATACTGCAGTTCGCGCTATCGGAAGCTGGAGTTTGTTGATGTTTATACTCCGGTTCGCGCTCTCAGAATTCGAAGTTAGTTAATGTTTATACTCCAGTTCGTGCTCTCGGAAGCTGGAGTTTGTTGATGTTTATAGTCTGGTTCGCGCTCTCGGAATCCGGAGTTAGTTAATGTTTATACTCCAGTTCACGCTCTCGGAAGCTAGAGTTTGTTGATGTTTATACTCCGGTTCGCGCTCTCGGAATCCAGAGTTAGTTAATGTTTATACTCCAGTTCGCGCTCTCGTAAGCTGGAGTTTGATGATGTTTATACTCCGGTTCGCGCTCTCGGAATCCGGAGTTAGTTAATGTTTATACTCCAGTTTGCGCTCTCGGAAGCTGGAGTTTGTTGATGTTTATACTCCGGTTCGCGCTCTCG
Organism: Allium fistulosum; assembly: GCA_030737815.1. Lineage (NCBI taxonomy): Eukaryota > Viridiplantae > Streptophyta > Magnoliopsida > Asparagales > Amaryllidaceae > Allium > Allium fistulosum. Next base: position 7,910,555 of record CM060903.1, on the reverse strand, counting down.
GAATCCGGAGTTAGTTAATGTTTATACTCCAGTTCGCGCTCTCGGAAGCTGGAGTTTGTTGATGTTTATACTCCGGTTCGCGCTCTCGGAATCCGGAGTTAGTTAATGTTTATACTCCAATTCGCGCTCTCGGAATCCAGAGTTTGTTGATGTTTATACTCCAATTCGCGCTATCGGAAGCTGGAGTTTGTTGATGTTTATACTCCAGTTCGCACTCTCGGAAGCTGGAGTTTGTTGATGTTTATACTCCGGTTCGCGCTCTCGGAATCCGAAGTTAGTTAATGTTTATATTCCAGTTCGCGCTCTCGGAAGCTGGAGTTTGTTGATGTTTATACTCCGGTTCGTGCTCTCGGAATCCGAAGTTAGTTAATGTTTATACTCCAGTTCGCGCTCTCGGAAGCTGGAGTTTGTTGATGTTTATACTCCGGTTCGCGCTCTCGGAATCCGGAGTTAGTTAATGTTTATACTCCAGTTCGCGCTCTCGGAAGCTGGAGTTTGTTGATGTTTATACTCCGGTTCGCGCTATCGGAATCTGGAGTTAGTTAATGTTTATACTCCAGTTCGCGCTCTCGGAAGCTGGAGTTTGTTGATGTTTATACTCCGGTTCGCGCTCTCGGAATCCGAAGTTAGTTAATGTTTGTACTCCAATTCGCGCTCTCGGAAGCTGGAGTTTGTTGATGTTTATACTCCGGTTCGCGCTCTCGGAATCCGGAGTTAGTTAATGTTTATACTGCAGTTCGCGCTATCGGAAGCTGGAGTTTGTTGATGTTTATACTCCGGTTCGTGCTCTCAGAATTCGAAGTTAGTTAATGTTTATACTCCAGTTCGTGCTCTCGGAAGCTGGAGTTTGTTGATGTTTATAGTCTGGTTTGCGCTCTCGGAATCCGGAGTTAGTTAATGTTTATACTCCAGTTCACGCTCTCGGAAGCTAGAGTTTGTTGATGTTTATACTCCGGTTCGCGCTCTCGGAATCCAGAGTTAGTTAATGTTTATACTCCAGTTCGCGCTCTCGTAAGCTGGAGTTTGATGATGTTTATACTCCGGTTCGCGCTCTCGGAATCCGGAGTTAGTTAATGTTTATACTCCAGTTTGCGCTCTCGGAAGCTGGAGTTTGTTGATGTTTATACTCCGGTTCGCGCTCTCGGAATCCGGAGTTAGTTAATGTTTATACTCCAGTTCGCGCTCTCGGAAGCTGGAGTTTGTTGATGTTTATACTCCGGTTCGCGCTCTCGGAATCCGGAGTTAGTTAATGTTTATACTCCAATTCGCGCTCTCGGAAGCTGGAGTTTGTTGTTGTTTATACTCCGGTTCGCGCTCTCGGAATCCGGAGTTAGTTAATGTTTATACTGCAGTTCGCGCTATCGGAAGCTGGAGTTTGTTGATGTTTATACTCCGGTTCGCGCTCTCAGAATTCGAAGTTAGTTAATGTTTATACTCCAGTTCGCGCTCTCGGAAGCTGGAGTTTGTTGATGTTTATACTCCGGTTCGCGCTCTCGGAATCCGGAGTTAGTTAATGTTTATACTCCAGTTCACGCTCTCGGAAGCTAGAGTTTGTTGATGTTTATACTCCGGTTCGCGCTCTCGGAATCCAGAGTTAGTTAATGTTTATACTCCAGTTCGCGCTCTCGTAAGCTGGAGTTTGATGATGTTTATACTCCGGTTCGCGCTCTCGGAATCCGGAGTTAGTTAATGTTTATACTCCAGTTTGCGCTCTCGGAAGCTGGAGTTTGTTGATGTTTATACTCCGGTTCGCGCTCTCGGAATCCGGAGTTAGTTAATGTTTATACTCCAGTTCGCGCTCTCGGAAGCTGGAGTTTGTTGATGTTTATACTCCGGTTCGCGCTCTCGGAATCCGGAGTTAGTTAATGTTTATACTCCAGTTCGCGCTCTCGGAAGCTGGAGTTTGTTGATGTTTATACTCCGGTTCGCGCTCTCGGAATCCGGAGTTAGTTAATGTTTATACTCTAGTTCGCGCTCTCGGAAGCTGGAGTTTGTTGATGTTTATACTCCGGTTCGCGCTCTCGGAATCCGGAGTTAGTTAATGTTTATACTCCAGTTCGCGCTCTCGGAAGCTGGAGTTTGTTGATGTTTATACTCCGGTTCGCGCTCTCGGAATCCGGAGTTAGTTAATGTTTATACTCCAGTTCGCACTCTCGGAAGCTGGAGTTTGTTGATGTTTATACTCCGGTTCGCGCTCTCGGAATCCGAAGTTAGTTAATGTTTATATTCCAGTTCGCGCTCTCGGAAGCTGGAGTTTGTTGATGTTTATACTCCGGTTCGTGCTCTCGGAATCCGAAGTTAGTTAATGTTTATACTCCAGTTCGCGCTCTCGGAAGCTGGAGTTTGTTGATGTTTATACTCCGGTTCGCGCTCTCGGAATCCGGAGTTAGTTAATGTTTATACTCCAGTTCGCGCTCTCGGAATCTGGAGTTTGTTGATGTTTATACTCCGGTTCGCACTCTCGAAATCCGGAGTTAGTTAATGTTTATACTCCAGTTCGCGCTCTCGAAAGCTGGAGTTTGTTGATGTTTATACTCCGGTTCGCGCTCTCGGAATCCGGAGTTAGTTAATGTTTATACTCCAGTTCGCGCTCTCGGAAGCTGGAGTTTGTTGATGTTTATACTCCGGTTCGCGCTCTCGGAATCCGGAGTTAGTTAATGTTTATACTCCAGTTCGCGCTCTCAGAAGCTGGAGTTTGTTGATGTTTATACTCCGGTTCGCGCTCTCGGAATCCGAAGTTAGTTAGTGTTTATACTCCAGTTCACGCTCTCGGAAGCTGGAGTTTGTTGAATGAATGTTTATACTCCGCCTCGCACTCTGGGAGTACGGAGTTAAGGAATGTTTATACTCCGCCTCGCACTCTGGGAGTACGGAGTTAAGTAAAAAGTTTGTACCCAACTCGCTCTCTCGGAGTACTCTGGGGTTTTAGGAAAATGTTTATACTCCGCCTCGCACTCTGGGAGTACAGAGTTAAGTAAAAAGTTGTCGTGTATCAGCCCGTTTCTGGCCTGATGTGAGGGCTTGTCCCTGAGCTAGGTGTTTCGCTTAGCGAGTGATCGGTGGGATCCCGATTAACTTCCACTTATAGGCCCCTCAACAAAGGATGAGGTCTAGAGTATGGACGGTTAGATCGCGTCCATGTTCATTTGGATTCCGCTTTTGCCAGGCCTAAGGAGTAAGATTAGTGTTCTGGCAAGCTTTGTGCTCGAGCATAGGAAAGGATGGTCGAACTACATCCACTTTGAGTTGTATATTTTCCCTTAAGTCGGGTGCAAGAAATGGAGAGCAGACAGTCGAGTCACATCCAATTTATAATTTGCATTCTTTCGATCGAGCTAAGGAAGAGAGTTGAAATGACAGCTCGTGATGGTTAGAGAGTAGGCAGTCAGTTGTTGATGACTTTTAATTTGAGGGTTGGCCCCTGATGAAGTCGGGTTAAGGCATGATTGTTTTGCCTAATCGCAGACGCAAACTGGGGAGTGAACGGCGAAATCATATCCACTTTAAACATGTGTTCTCAAATAACCCAAGTGTCTAATGTAGGATTGGATGCATGGATGGTGACGTTGCGTCCACCCTTTGTGTGATTCCGATTTTATCGGGCATCAAAAGAAGCGTAAGTATTTTGGCGAGCTTCAAGTATGAGATGGAGAGTACATTGTTGGGATATATTACTCCAAGTCTTTCCTAGATCTCTAATTAAATTGCGTAGGCAGATGAGTGGATGGTCGGTTGCATCCACTTTGTACTAAAGTCCTGACCTTGTCGGTCTCTTCCGCTTTGATGCCTTGCCCCCAGTTAGGGCATATAGTAGCCGATGAGTGGTCGAATCATGCTCATCACGATGATACCTCAATGATTTGATCATGATCCGCGGAGGTTGTTTTGCACCCAATCTTAAGTACTCGGTTACCTGCATCATTTACAAGTAGTTTAATTCAAGTAGGTCATATTTCGCAACGTAAATGAAATTGAATTAGAAATAATTCAAAAGAGATCAGATCAAATTTCATTGATAAGTGAGGCAGCGTCGTATGCTCGCTATTGCACATCATTCCATCCCTTCTCAGTTGGAAGTCTAACGCAAATGGTTCAATTTGATCAAAGTCCTTGATCGATTGGGGTCGGATGTTCCCGGTCCTTCATTTTATGGGGCTTGCATATATGGTCGGAGCTATCCTTCCCGGAGAAGCCTTATGGCGTTGGCGTTCACGGTAGCCATTTAGAGTAGAGGAGTTTTCCGATCTAGAGTATGGAGCAGGTCCCCTCCTTATCCTGCTATGTTGATCCTTCATCTAATTCATCAACTCAAAATTTGCCTAGACATGTTGGTGTAGTTCTCGGCGGCAGTCTACCAGTTCTCTTGTCAAAGTCTGGAAATAAGCGCCGGTGATGAATTCATTTATGGTTATCGGCAGCAACTTGCTGCGGGCTTTGGATAAATTCGTTGGCTGCCAGCTTCTTCATTCACTTCAACAATATAAGAAGTAGATCTGGTATGTCTAACCACGATTGACAATGTTCTTTGAGGAGTGGGGGAAGACAGCTACATTTGATAGCAGTCATCACTCTTGGTGTAAGCCATGCGCAATTCTCACTTCATGAGGTAGTGTCGGGGGTTGTATTTCCATAACACACCGTCATAGTTAACATGTTGAATTTTCACTGGAAGTTCTGCATGTAGGATGGTTTCAACGAATAGGTCTCATCTAGGAAAGATTCCCAATCGGCATTATGATCAGGCTCATTTTATTGCCCAAGGGTCTTGTAACACTGGTCAATGACGTATGCATGATTGCGTTTGAGTTGTTTGCAATGCCGATAGGACGGTGAGTTGGTTAAAATGGGCTAACAGATTGGTGTTTATCCCAAACTTTCATCCAGATAGGGGACCTATATAGGGTATTAAGGAAGTCTTCTTGAGGTTGTATGCCACGCTTTTAGTCATGTGGACGTAGAATGATTAAGATGCGGGCATTTGAAGATGGTTTAGCAGTGACCAGCTATGCTTTGAGTTGATAGAGTAGACAGTGTAAGGGAGTAGCCATATTAGCCATCGTACCATAGTTGTCAATTCAGGAGTTTGAAAGCTGGTCAATTGGAGGAAGTTGCATTCCACCTTAGAAGCATGATATATTAACCAACTCTAGCTCTTGGCATATTAGCTAGGTTCTCCATCCTCTGGGAGCATTAGTTGATTAGTATTTCTTTACCCATTCCTTGATTGCAACTCAACATTTGTTGTTGTGAGCTCCTATGTCTTGTTCAGTCATGGAACAATTAGAAGCATGGATGGAATGTTCCTCCACTAAATTGGTGATTGAATTCGCTATGCGGGTGCCCTGCGCTGCGGCTAGGTTTAGGGGGGTTTCCCCCGAATTTTTTTTTATTTATCCTCTTTTTAGAAAATCTGGGTCGTACCCGAAAAATAATTTTTTTTTAAAATTTTTTTGTATCGTTCCACCCTTGTTCGTATCCATCAAGCAACCTGAAAAGGTCCTTCGTATCGCTCTTGTTCGAACCCATCCTGTTCGTATCCATCCAAAGAATTAGCTCCACTTGCATCGATACGAAATGCGCATGGCTAGATCGATACGAAAATGGTATATGTTGATCGACACATATAGGGCGCAGTTGGATCGATTCGAATTGCAGCTGAGTATCGATACAAATTGGGTGCAGTTGGATCGATTCGAACTGCAGTTGAGTATCGATACGAATTGGAGGCAGATGGATGGATACGAAGTATTGCTTCCTGATGGATACGAAGTAGAGCATCCATCCTATGGATACGAAGTAGAGCATCCATCTCATGGATACGAAGTACAACATCCATCTCATGGATACAAAGTAGAGCATCCATCTCATGGATACGAAGTAGAGCATCCATATCATGGATATGAAGTACAGCCTCCATCTCATGAATACGAAGTAGAGCATCCATCTCATGGATATGAAGTACAACATCCATCTCATGGATACGAAGTAGAGCATCCATCTCATGGATACGAAAAACACCATATTTTCATGGATACGAAAAATTGCATTTTTTCTGGATTCGAAAGTATGGGTATGGAATTCATGATGAATGTAGTTCCTCTTAGATCTGGAGCAATCTGAATAGAATAGAAGGAACCACTTATGAACAGATCTGGATCTTCTCCTTAGATTTTTGCAATCCAACGACGGTAGTAGATCCATAGAGCAGGAGAAAAAACTGCGTTTTTTCTCAGTGAAAGCACCAAAGTGTTTGTACCAAAAATGGGCACAACACTCTTCGGGAGTTATTTGAAGAGATAAAATGAAGATTATAAATGTAAAACAGAGGTTATCTAACAAAAACTCCAACAAACAGAAATGTAAAATGCACAGACAAGCAATTTAGAGTGGTTCGGCGTATAGCCTACGTCCACTATGAAGTTTTGATGATTTTATTGATTCTCTTTCAATGGTTACAAGCGGTTACAGCAATGAACAGCGGATTACAGATTAGAATTCGAAATTGACAGCAAAAGTAGGATGCAAATCTCAATCCGGCAGAGTCTCGACGCTTCAGAGAAAAAAGATCCTTTTTCTGTTGATTCTGGGACTCTATTTATAGGCGTAGGAGGCTCAGAACTCGCCTAAACTCCGGGAGACTTGGTCTGGCACGTGAGGGGACCCACGCGACCGTTTCCAGAAAGTTTCGCCTCGTTCTGTGAGCGGTACGAATCCATTTCGTATCGATCAAGATGATGTCCAATTGAGCTGCAATTTGGCATGGACATCCTCCAGTGTGCATGCAAGCTTCCCTGAAAATTTCATTGGATTTGGGTTAATAGATCACGAGAAATCGTCGATACGAACTGAGACTCCTCATAGGCTGTCTAGTTCGTCTCCATGAATTCGACTCCATCTGTTCGCCTCGCTGGCTGCACGTGCTCTTGAAGTGAGGTGGCGCGCGCGCTTCGTCTCGACCCGGCCTTTGTGCCGCATTGACTGTTTCGACTCCACATATCTCGCCCTGCTTACTTCGATGGAAGACACGTCACCTTGGCTAATTTACTCGTTGGATAAGAGCAAGTCAGCGGTTACGGGTTCGAAGCATTGTCTTCTGGTGGATACGAAATGGTCATGGACTGATGGATACGAAGTCGACGCGACGCGATCGTAACGAAGCAGACGTTTTTCCGATGCGTTTGAACGAGCCTCTCTGGCTGGAGATTGATCGATGCGGAGTTCACTAACACGTGGACCTGGCCACTCTGATCGATACGAAACAGATGGATACGAAGTGAGGACTATTGAAGGACACGAAGTCCATCGATACGAACTCGATGGATTCGAAACATGACTAACATCACTGCTATGAACTACTGCTCCGGATGGATACGAAATAGAGGCTTTTGATGGATACGAAAACACGCTGCTCTCTCCAACTTTGCATCCATCACAACTTGAGCCTATGAACTCAGACTGACTTGAAAATTGGAATGTTGGTCCACCTTGCTCTCCTAGTCATGCCCTATCAATTGTAGCTTGATCCGGATCCGGATAAAATTCATCGATATCCGTGGCTATCCAGTAGTGGCCCGATGCTGAGGATGTATGACCTTTATGCTCTGGTTAGTTCCTTGATATCTCGGCCTTGCCAAAAGGCGGGATAACAACAGCTTCCAGCTATCAAGGCCGTAGAACTCACCGAGAGCTTCATTTTGACTGGTCATGGCTCCCGTAACTCAAAACGAGACAACAGTTATGGCCGTCCGAAGAATCGATATCCACAGGGTGCAACATTCGCTGTGCAAGGTGCAACATTCGTCTAAAAAGTCGAAACAGCGCCGTTCGACTTTTAGAAGTGGGTGCAGGGATTTGAAATGGAACACTACCATGGTGAACCGCTCTATAGGGAAGGTAAACCGAAGACCAGCAACGGTGATCCTGTTTTAACGTAAAAATTCACGTGATGGAAAAAAGAAGGCCAAAAAACTCTAGAGACCCGATTGAGGTTCGGATAGCCTTTTTTGGGTTTAAAACTATCCATTGACGGCTTACAGCAGTCAAGGCCGTAGAACTCACTGAGAGCTTCGTTTTGACTGGTTATGGCTCCCGTAACTCTAAACGAGACAACAGTTATGGCCGTCCGAAGAATCGATATCCACAGGGTGCAACATTCGCTGTGCAAGGTGCAACATTCATCCAAAAAGTCGAAACAACGCCGTTCGACTTTTAGAAGTGGGTGCAGGGATTTGAAATGGAACAGTACCATGGTGAACCGCTCTCTAGGGAAGGTAAATCGAAGACCAGCAACGGTGATCCCGTTTTAACGTAAAAATTCACGTGATGGAAAAAAGAAGGCCAAAAAACTCCAGAGACCCGATTGAGGTTCGGATAGCCTTTTTTGGGTTTGAAACTATCCGTTGACGGCTTACAGCAGTCAAGGCCATAGAACTCACCAAGGGCTTCGTTTTGACTGGTTATGGCTCCCGTAACTCTAAACGAGACAACAGTTATGGCCGTCCGAAGAATCGATATCCACAGGGTGCGACATTCGCTGTGCAAGGTGCAACATTCGTCCAAAAAGCCGAAACAGCGCCGTTCGACTTTTAGAAGTGGGTGAAGGGATTTGAAATGGAACAGTACCATGGTCAACCGCTCTCCACGGAAGGTAAATCGAAGACCAGCAACGGTGATCCCGTTTTAACGTAAAAATTCACGTGATGGAAAAAAGAAGGCCAAAAAACTTCAAAGACCCGATTGAGGTTCGGATAGCCTTTTTTAGGTTTGAAACTATCCATTGACGGCTTACAGCAGTCAAGGCCGTCGAACTCACCGAGAGCTTCGTTTTGACTGGTTATGGCTCCCGTAACTCTGAACGAGACAACAGTTATGGCCGTCCGAAGAATCGATATCCATAGGGTGCAACATTCGCTGTGCAAGGTGCAACATTCTTCCAAAAAGCCAAAACAGCGCCGTTCGACTTTTAGAAGTGTGTGCAGGGATTTAAAATGGAACAGTACCATGGTGCACCGCTCTCCAGGGAAGGTAAATCGAAGACCAGCAACGGTGATCCCGTTTTAACGTAAAAATTCACGTGATGGAAAAAAGAAGCCAAAAAATTTCAGAGACCCGATTGAGGTTTGGATAGCCTTTTTTGGGTTTGAAACTATCTTTTGATGGCTTACAGCAGTCAAGGCCGTAGAACTCACCGAGAGCTTCGTTTTGACTGGTTATGGCTCCCGTAAATCTAAACGAGACAACAGTTATGGCCGTCCGAAGAATCGATATCCACAGGGTGCAACATTCGCTGTGCAAGGTGCAACAGTCGTCCAAAAAGCCGAAATAGCGCCGTTTGACTTTTAGAAGTGGGTGTAGGGATTTGAAATGGAACAGTACCACGGTGAACCGCTCTCCAGGGAAGGTAAATCAGAGACCAGCAACGGTGATCCCGTTTTAACGTAAAAATTCACGTGACGGAAAAAAGAAGGCCAAAAAACTTCAGAGACCCGATTGAGGTTCAGATAGCCTTTTTTAGGTTTGGAACTATCCGTTGACGGCTTACAGCTGTCAAGGCCGTAGAACTCACCGAGAGCTTTGTTTTGACAGGTTATGGCTCCCGTAACTCTAAACGAGCCAACAGTTATGGTCGTCCGAAGAATCGATATCCACAGGGTGCAACATTCGCTGTGCAAGGTGCAACATTCGTCCAAAAAGCCGAAACAGCGCAGTTTGACTTTTAGAAGTGGGTGCGGGGATTTGAAATGGAACAGTACCACGGTGAACCGCTCTCTAGGGAAGGTAAATCGAAGACCAGCAACGGTGATCCCGTTTTAACGTAAAAATTCACGTGATGGAAAAAAGAAGGCCAAAAAACTTCAGAGACCCGATTGAGGTTCGGATAGCCTTTTTTAGGTTTGGAACTATCCGTTGACGGCTTACAGCTATCAAGGCCGTAGAACTCACTGAGAGCTTCGTTTTGACTGGTTATGGCTCCCGTAACTCTAAACGAGCCAACAGTTATGGCCGTCCGAAGAATCGATATCCACAGGGTGCAACATTCGGTGTGCAAGGTGCAACATTCATCCAAAAAGCCAAAACAGCGCCGTTCGACTTTTAGAAGTGTGTGCAGGGATTTGAAATGGAACAGTACCATGGTGCACCGCTCTCCAGGGAAGGTAAATTGAAGACCAGCAACGGTGATCCCGTTTTAACGTAAAAATTCACGTGATGGAAAAAAGAAGGCCAAAAAATTTCAGAGACCCGATTGAGGTTCGGATAGCCTTTTTTGGGTTTGAAACTATCCGTTGACGGCTTACAACAATCAAGGCCGTAGAACTCACCGAGAGCTTCGTTTTGACTGGTTATGGCTCCCGTAACTCTAAACGAGACAACAGTTATGGCCGTCCGAAGAATCGATATCCACAGGGTGCAACATTCGCTGTGCAAGGTGCAACATTCGTCCAAAAAGCCGAAACAGCGCAGTTTGACTTTTAGAAGTGGGTGCAGGGATTTGAAATGGAACAGTACCACGGTGAACCGCTCTCCAGGGAAGGTAAATCGAAGACCAGCAACGGTGATCCCGTTTTAACGTAAAAATTCACGTGATGGAAAAAAGAAGGCCAAAAAACTTCAGAGACCCGATTGAGGTTCGGATAGCCTTTTTTAGGTTTGGAACTATCCGTTGACGGCTAACAGCTGTCAAGGCCGTAGAACTCACCGACAGCTTCGTTTTGACTCCCGTAACTCTAAACGAGCCAACAGTTATGGCTGTCCGAAGAATCGATATCCACAGGGTGCAACATTCGCTGTGCAAGGTGCAACATTCATCCCAAAAGCCAAAACAGCGCCATTCGACTTTTAGAAGTGTGTGCAGGGATTTGAAATGGAACAGTACCATGGTGCACTGCTCCCCATGGAAGGTAAATCGAAGACCAGCCACGGTGATCCCGTTTTAACGTAAAAATTCACGTGATGGAAAAAAGAAGGCCAAAAAACTTCAAAGACCCGATTGAGGTTCGGATAGCCTTTTTTAGGTTTGGAACTATCCGTTGACGGCTTACAGCTATCAAGGCCGTAGAACACACCGAGAGCTTCGTTTTGACTGGTTATGGCACCCGTAACTCTAAACGAGGCAATAGTTATGGCCGTCCGAAGAATCGATATCCACAGGGTGCAACATTCGCTGTGCAAGGTGCAACATTCGTCCAAAAAGCCGAAACAGCGCCGTTCGACTTTTAGAAGTGGGTGCAGGGATTTGAAATGAAACAGTACCATGGTGAACCGCTCTCCAGAGGAGGTAAATCGAAGACCAACAACGGTGATCCCGTTTTAACGTAAAAATTCACGTGATGGAAAAAAGAAGGCCAAAAAACTCCAGAGACCCGATGGAGGTTCGGATAGCCTTTTTTGGGTTTGAAACTATCCATTGACGGCTTACAGTGGTCAAGGCCGTAGAACTCACCGAGAGCTTCGTTTTGGCTAGTTATTTCTCCCGTAACTCTAAACGAGACAAAAGTTATGGCCGTCCGAAGAATCGATATCCACAGGGTGCAACATTCGCTGTGCAAGGTGCAACATTCGTCCAAAAAGCCGAAACAGCGCCGTTTGAGTTTTAGAAGTGGGTGCAGGGATTTGAAATGGAACAGTACCATGGTGAACCGCTCTCTAGGGAAGGTAACTCGAAGACCAGCAACGGTGATCCTGTTTAAACATAAAAATTCACGTGATTGAAAAAAGAAGGCAAAAAAACTTCAAAGACCTGATTGAGGTTCGGATAGCCTTTTTTGGGTTTGAAACTATCCATTAACAGCTTACAGCAGTCAAGGCCGTAGAACTCACCGAGACCTTCGTTTTGACTGGTCATGGCTCCCGTAACTCTAAACGAGACAACAGTTATGGCCGTCCGAAGAATCGATATCCACAGGGTGCAACATTCGCTGTGCAAGGTGCAACATTCATCCAAAAAGCCGAAACAGCGCCGTTCGACTTTTAGAAGTGGGTGCAGGGATTTGAAACGGAACAGTACCATGGTGAACCGCTCTCCAGGGAAGGTAAATCGAAGACCAGCAACGGTGATCCCGTTTTAACGTAAAAATTCACGTGATGGAAAAAAGAAAGCCAAAAAATTTCAGAGACCCGATTGAGGTTCGAATGGCCTTTTTTGGGTATGAAACTATCCGTTGACGGCTTACAGCAGTCAAGGCCGTAGAACTCACCGAGAGCTTCGTTTTGACTGGTTATGGCTCCCGTAACTCTAAACGAGACAACAATTATGGCCGTCCGAAGAATCGATATCCACAGGGTGCAACATTCGTTGTGCAAGGTGCAACATTCGTCCCAAAAGCCGAAACAGCGCCGTTTGACTTATAGAAGTGGGTGCAGGGATTTGAAATGGAACAGTACCATGGTGAACCGCTCTCCAGGGAAGGTAAATCGAAAACCAGCAACGGTGATCCCGTTTTAACGTAAAAATTCACGTGATGGAAAAAAGAAGGCCAAAAAACTTCAGAGACCCGATTGAGGTTCGGATAGCCTTTTTTGGGTTTGAAACTATCCGTTGACGGCTTACAGCAGTCAAGGCCGTAGAACTCACCGAGAGCTTCGTTTTGACTGGTTATGGCTCCCGTAACTCTAAACGAGACAACAGTTATGGCCGTCCGAAGAATCGATATCCACAGGGTGCAACATTCGCTGTGCAAGGTGCAACATTCGTCCCAAAAGCCGAAACAGCGCCGTTTGACTTATAGAAGTGGGTGCAGGGATTTGAAATGGAACAGTACCATGGTGAACTGCTCTCCAGGGAAGGTAAATCGAAAACCAGCAACGGTGATCCCGTTTTAACGTAAAAATTCACGTGATGGAAAAAAGAAGGCCAAAAAACTTCAGAGACCCGATTGAGGTTCGGATAGCCTTTTTTGGGTTTGAAACTATCCGTTGACGGCTTACAGCAGTCAAGGCCGTAGAACTCACCGAGAGCTTCGTTTTGACTGGTTATGGCTCCCGTAACTCTAAACGAGACAACAGTTATGGCCGTCCGAAGAATATATATCCACAGGGTACAACATTCGCTGTGCAAGGTGCAACATTCGTCCAAAAAGCCGAAACAGCGCCGTTTGACTTTTAGAAGTGGGTGCAGGGATTTGAAATGGAACAGTACCATGGTGAACCGCTCTCCAGGGAAGGTAAATCGAAAACCAGCAACGGTGATCCCGTTTTAACGTAAAAATTCACGTGATGGAAAAAAGAAGGCCAAGAAACTTCAGAGACCCGATTGAGGTTCGGATAGCCTTTTTTGGGTTTGAAACTATCCGTTGACGGCTTACAGCAGTCAAGGCCGTAGAACTCACCGAGAGCTTCGTTTTGACTGGTTATGGCTCCCGTAACTCTAAACGAGACAACAGTTATGGCCGTCCGAAGAATATATATCCACAGGGTACAACATTCGCTGTGCAAGGTGCAACATTCGCCCAAAAAGCCGAAACAGCGCCGTTTGACTTTTAGAAGTGGGTGCAGGGATTTGAAATGGAACAGTACCACGGTGAACCGCTCTCCAGGGAAGGTAAATCGAAGACCAGCAACGGTGATCACGTTTTAACGTAAAAATTCAAGTGATGGAAAAAAGAAGGCCAAAAAACTTCAGAGACCCGATTGAGGTTCGGATAGCCTTTTTTAGGTTTGGATCTATCCATTGACGGCTTACAGCTGTCAAGGCCGTAGAACTCACTGAGAGCTTTGTTTTGACTGGTTATGGCTCTCGTAACTTTAAACGCTCCAACAGTTATGGCCGTCCGAAGAATCGATATCCACAGGGTGCAACATTCGCTGTGCAAGGTGCAACATTCATCCAAAAAGCCAAAACAGTGCCGTTCGACTTTTAGAAGTGTGTGCAGGGATTTGAAATGGAACAGTACCATGGTGCACCGCTCTCCAAGGAAGGTAAATCGAAGACCAGCCACGGTGATCCCGTTTTAACGTAAAAATTCACGTGATGGAAAAAAGAAGGCCAAAAAACTTCAGAGACCCGATTGATGTTCGGATAGCCTTTTTTGGGTTTGAAACTATCCGTTGACAGCTTCCAGATGTCAAGGCCATAGAACTCACCGTGAGCTTCTTTTTGACTGGTTATGGCTACCGTAACTCTAAACGAGCCAACAGTTATGGCCGTCCGAAGAATCGATATCCACAGGGTGCAACATTCGCTGTGCAAGGTGCAACATTCGTCCAAAAAGCCGAAACAGCGCCGTTTGACTTTTAGAAGTGGGTGCAGGGATTTGAAATGGAACAGTACCATGGTGAACCGCTCTCCAGGGAAGGTAAATCGAAGACCAGCAACGGTGATCCCGTTTTAACGTAAAAATTCACGTGATGGAAAAAAGAAGGCCAAAAAACTTCAAAGACCCGATTGAGGTTCGGATAGCCTTTTTTAGGTTTGGAACTATCCGTTGACGGCTTACAGCAGTCAAGGCCGTAGAACTCACCGAGAGCTTCGTTTTGACTAGTTATGGCTCCCGTAACTCTAAACGAGCCAACAGTTATGGCCGTCCGAAGAATCGATATCCACAGGGTGCAACATTCGCTGTGTAAGGTGCAACATTCATCCAAAAAGCCAAAACAGCGCCGTTCGACTTTTAGAAGTGTGTGCAGGGATTTAAAATGGAACAGTACCATGGTACACCGCTCTCCAAGGAAGGTAAATCGAAGACCTGCAACGGTGATCCCGTTTTAACGTAAAAATTCACGTGATGGAAAAAAGAAGGCCAAAAAATTTTAGAGACCCGATTGAGGTTTGGATAGCCTTTTTGGGGTTTGAAACTATCCGTTGACGGCTTACAGCAGTCAAGGCCATAGAACTCACCGAGAGCTTCGTTTTGACTGGTTATGGCTCCCGTAACTCTAAACGAGACAACAGTTATGGCCATTCGAAGAATCGATATCCACAGAGTGCAACATTCGCTGTTCAAGGTGCAACATTCGTCCAAAAAGCCGAAACAGCGCCGTTTGACTTTTAGAAGTGGGTGCAGGGATTTGAAATGGAACAGTACCACAGTGAACCGCTCTCCAGGGAAGGTAAATCGAAGACCAGCAATGGTGATCCCGTTTTAACGTAAAAATTCACGTGACGGAAAAAAGAAGGCCAAAAAACTTCAGAGACCCGATTGAGGTTCGGATAGCCTTTTTTGGGTTTGAAACTATCCGTTGACGGCTTACAGCAGTCAAGGCCGTAGAACTCACCGAGAGCTTCGTTTTGACTGGTTATGGCTCCCGTAACTCTAAACGAGACAACAGTTATGGCCGTCCGAAGAATATATATCCACAGGGTACAACATTCGCTGTGCAAGGTGCAACATTCGCCCAAAAAGCCGAAACAGCGCCGTTTGACTTTTAGAAGTGGGTGCAGGGATTTGAAATGGAACAGTACCACGGTGAACCGCTCTCCAGGGAAGGTAAATCGAAGACCAGCAACGGTGATCACGTTTTAACGTAAAAATTCAAGTGATGGAAAAAAGAAGGCCAAAAAACTTCAGAGACCCGATTGAGGTTCGGATAGCCTTTTTTAGGTTTGGATCTATCCATTGACGGCTTACAGCTGTCAAGGCCGTAGAACTCACTGAGAGCTTTGTTTTGACTGGTTATGGCTCTCGTAACTTTAAACGCTCCAACAGTTATGGCCGTCCGAAGAATCGATATCCACAGGGTGCAACATTCGCTGTGCAAGGTGCAACATTCATCCAAAAAGCCAAAACAGTGCCGTTCGACTTTTAGAAGTGTGTGCAGGGATTTGAAATGGAACAGTACCATGGTGCACCGCTCTCCAAGGAAGGTAAATCGAAGACCAGCCACGGTGATCCCGTTTTAACGTAAAAATTCACGTGATGGAAAAAAGAAGGCCAAAAAACTTCAGAGACCCGATTGATGTTCGGATAGCCTTTTTTGGGTTTGAAACTATCCGTTGACAGCTTCCAGATGTCAAGGCCATAGAACTCACCGTGAGCTTCTTTTTGACTGGTTATGGCTACCGTAACTCTAAACGAGCCAACAGTTATGGCCGTCCGAAGAATCGATATCCACAGGGTGCAACATTCGCTGTGCAAGGTGCAACATTCGTCCAAAAAGCCGAAACAGCGCCGTTTGACTTTTAGAAGTGGGTGCAGGGATTTGAAATGGAACAGTACCATGGTGAACCGCTCTCCAGGGAAGGTAAATCGAAGACCAGCAACGGTGATCCCGTTTTAACGTAAAAATTCACGTGATGGAAAAAAGAAGGCCAAAAAACTTCAAAGACCCGATTGAGGTTCGGATAGCCTTTTTTAGGTTTGGAACTATCCGTTGACGGCTTACAGCAGTCAAGGCCGTAGAACTCACCGAGAGCTTCGTTTTGACTAGTTATGGCTCCCGTAACTCTAAACGAGCCAACAGTTATGGCCGTCCGAAGAATCGATATCCACAGGGTGCAACATTCGCTGTGTAAGGTGCAACATTCATCCAAAAAGCCAAAACAGCGCCGTTCGACTTTTAGAAGTGTGTGCAGGGATTTAAAATGGAACAGTACCATGGTACACCGCTCTCCAAGGAAGGTAAATCGAAGACCTACAACGGTGATCCCGTTTTAACGTAAAAATTCACGTGATGGAAAAAAGAAGGCCAAAAAATTTTAGAGACCCGATTGAGGTTTGGATAGCCTTTTTGGGGTTTGAAACTATCCGTTGACGGCTTACAGCAGTCAAGGCCATAGAACTCACCGAGAGCTTCGTTTTGACTGGTTATGGCTCCCGTAACTCTAAACGAGACAACAGTTATGGCCATTCGAAGAATCGATATCCACAGAGTGCAACATTCGCTGTTCAAGGTGCAACATTCGTCCAAAAAGCCGAAACAGCGCCGTTTGACTTTTAGAAGTGGGTGCAGGGATTTGAAATGGAACAGTACCACAGTGAACCGCTCTCCAGGGAAGGTAAATCGAAGACCAGCAATGGTGATCCCGTTTTAACGTAAAAATTCACGTGACGGAAAAAAGAAGGCCAAAAAACTTCAGAGACCCGATTGAGGTTCAGATAGCCTTTTTTAGGTTTGGAACTATCCGTTGACGGCTTACAGCTGCCAAGGCCGTAGAACTCACTAAGAGCTTTGTTTTGACTGGTTATGGCTCCCGTAACTCTAAACGAGCCAACAGTTATGGCCGTCCGAAGAATCTATATCCACAGGGTGCAACATTCGCTGTGCAAGGTGCAACATTCATCCAAAAAGCCAAAACAGTGTCGTTCGACTTTTAGAAGTGTGTGCAGGGATTTGAAATGGAACAGTACTATGGTGCACCGCTCTCCAGGGAAGGTAAATCGAAGACCAGCCACGGTGATCCCGTTTTAACGTAAAAATTCACATGATGGAAAAAAGAAGGCCAAAAAACTTCAGAGACCCGATTGAGGTTCGGATAGCCTTTTTTTGGGTTTGAAACTATCCGTTGACAGCTGTTTATACCAAAAATGGGCACAACACTCTTCGGGAGTTATTTGAAGAGATAAAGTGAAGATTATAAATGTAAAACAGAGGTTATCTAACAAAAACTCCAACAAATAGAAATGTAAAATGCACAGACAAGCAATTTAGAGTGGTTCGGCGTATAGCCTACGTCCACTATGAAGTTTTGATGATTTTATTGATTCTCTTTCAATGGTTACAAGCGGTTACAGCAATGAACAGTGGATTACAGATTAGAATTCGAAATTGACAGCAAAAGTAGGATGCAAATCTCAATCCGGCAGAGTCTCGACGCTTCAG
Source organism: Allium fistulosum (assembly GCA_030737815.1). Classification (NCBI taxonomy): domain Eukaryota; kingdom Viridiplantae; phylum Streptophyta; class Magnoliopsida; order Asparagales; family Amaryllidaceae; genus Allium; species Allium fistulosum. The sequence goes on along the minus strand of CM060903.1, from coordinate 7,892,801 downwards.
AGAAAAAAGATCCTTTTTCTGTTGATTCTGGGGCTCTATTTATAGGCGTAGGAGGCTCAGATCTCGCCTAAACTCCGGGAGACTTGGTCTGGCATGTGAGGGGACCCACGCGACCGTTTCCAAAAAGTTTCGCCTCGTTTTGTGATCGATACGAATCCATTTCGTATCGATCAAGATGATATCCAATTGAGCTGAAATTTGGCAAGGACATCCTCCAGTGTGCATGCAAGCTTCCCTGAAAATTTCATTGGATTTGGATTAATAGATCACGAGATATCGTCGATACGAACTGAGACTCCTCATAGGCTGTCTGGTTCGTCTCCATGAATTCGACTCCATCTGTTCGCCTCGCTGGCTGCACGTGCTCTTGAAGTGAGGTGGCGCGCGCGCTTCGCCTCGACCCGGCCTTTGTGCCACATTGACTGTTTCGACTGCACATATCTCGCCCTGCTTACTTCGATGGAAGACACATCACCTTGGCTAATTGACTCGTTGGATAAGAGCAAGTCAGCGGTTACGGGTTCGAAGCATTGTCTTCTGGTGGATACGAAATGGTCATGGACTGATGGATACGAAGTCGACGCGAGGCGATCGTAACGAAGCAGACGTTTTTCCGATGGGTTCGAACGAGCCTCTATGGCTGGAGATTGATCGATGTGGAGTTCACTAACACGTGGACCTGGCCACTCTGATCGATACGAAATAGATGGATACGAAGTGAGGACTATTGAAAGACACGAAGTCCATCGATACGAACTCGATGGATTCGAAACATGACTAACATCACTGCTATGAACTACTGCTCCGGATGGATACGAAATAGAGGCTTTTGATGGATACGAAAACACGCTGCTCTCTCCAACTTTGCATCCATAACAACTTGAGCCTATGAACTCGGACTGACTTGAAAATTGGAATGTTGGTCCACCTTGCTCTCCTAGTCATGCCCTATCAATTGTAGCTTGATCCGGATCCGGATAAAATTCATCGATATCTGTGGCTATCCAGTAGTGGCCCGATGCTGAGGACGTATGACCTTTATGCTCTGGTTAGTTCCTTGATATCTCGGCTTTGCCAAAAGGCGGGATAACATTTGCCCCCCAAAGTACGTCTTGTGTAATCATGATGTGCTTTGAAAAGCTGCAGCTTCTCATTTGATAACCATCATATGTTTCGTTGAAGGCTATACTCTACATTACTGCAATTGACCGTTGTATAATCGTGATTAGCTGCCTACTGTCGGATTCATGACGAGATGAGCATTTGATCCCTGTGAATGTCAAAGATCAAATATTAGTCAGACATATATGCATATATGTGTCATCTTGACTTTTGTTAGCGTTGCGTGGTTGCAAATCGTTGCTATTCAGTTTGTTATCGAAGTCTGCATCGATCCTCTCCTGAATCGACTTGAGATTTGAGTTAAAACATCGCTTTGATGATTGTCTATGATTATGTAGTGCATTGTTGTAATTGAGTGTCGAGTGCTAGCGATTTGTTGTTCACTGTTGTAATTGCCATGAGGTAAGCATTCAATTCCTGTAAATTTTAAAAATTGAATGTTAGTCTGTCATACATGTACGTATGTTAACCTGGCTCCCGTTAACGTTTGCACGTTCACGAGTCGTTGTCAAGTTCTTTAGTTTTTGTTTGGATTGAGTTTCGTATCGATCCTCTCCTGGATCGAAATGAAATTCAAGTTGTAACAACGTTCTATGGTTGTTTTTGAATGCTCCTTCGTAACGATCCTCTCCTGAATCGATGTGAAGGGTTGGAATGTATGCTTCGTATCGGTGGATACGTAATATTGGATCTCGGATCGATGGATACAAAAGTAATGCTTTGTATCGATAGAGTCAAACAATCCAGACATAATCATGCAGTGATGCTTCACGGAGGATATGCCATTCCTTATTCGTTTATTCAATAAGAAACCCTGATTGTGGATAATCTTCGATAGGAGTCACCGATGACTTTTCTTCTAGATCCATCTCTAAGATCTAGTTTATCTTCATATGTCAATGCTTGGAATAATAAGCATTTCAACTGGGATAAAGTCTTCTTGCCGCGCATCCCCGAAACTGGATAGCTTGGCCAGTGACTTAGTTTTTTCATTTTGTCCTCCGAGGAGGTGTGTAATGGTGTAATTGTCGAAGTCGACTAGTAGCTTTTGGACCCAGCTAGGATAAGGAGCAAGATGTTGCCCCCTAGTTCAATAATCTTCCCTGACTCGGTATACTACTAACCAATAATCACATAATATATGCAAAGTTTCCACTCCTAGTTTTCTTGTAAGTTTGAGTACCAAGGCTTCACACTTAGCTTCGTTATTTGTTGCAGGGAAGTTGAGTTTGAGGGCGTGGCAGATCGATCGTTCCCCAGTAGTCATTAACGCAATTCCGACGTTAAAAAAGCCGATTATTGGAAGTTCCATCTGTGTACGTCCTCCATCGGAGGGACGGTTTGCCACTGTTCTTCGGATAGTCGTCTAATGTGGTGGATTCAGGTATGAAGTATGCTAATGTTTGATCATGGAGAGCTCTCCGAGGGAGATATGTGAAATCAAATTGGCTTAGCTCGATATCCCATTCGAGTATCCTTTCAGACATCTAATGTTACCATTGGATCTAGCGTTCTCAAGTTTGAATCCAAAGAATGCAGTATAGCACTATAGGTCCGGATCTGTGATAAAATAGTTGTATTCCTGGTGTAGGATGTATTTCAGTATCTGATTGCATCTAGAGTTTGCATCCATGGATGAGAGTAATTGATGTCTGATGGTTACGTCAATTAGTTGATTGATCATTGGATGTGGAAGCTATGCTTTGCCATGCCTCGTGCAAATTTGGGTAGTCGGTGTATGTTCGCCACTCTCCTTTTGTTTCTCTCATAAGCAAAGGATTGAATACTCATTTTGGGTAGAGGACATCGCGGATAAACCTATTGGTTTTGAGTAGAATCGCCTCCTCCTTAAGTGTAGCAGATCTTTCTGGATCCATGTTGCTTTGTTTTTATTCACCGAGACATGCATCGGGTTGGCACTTAGTGCAGGATTCTTAATGGTGGGTGAGAGTCCATATATACACATGAGATTGAGTCCAAGCGAACATATCAAATTCACCTGAAGCAATGCAGTCGACTCTTGCACCATCATTGCGCAGAGTTGTGATCTGATCCACAATACACGTGAAGGGTTGTAGGTGCCTCATGTGTTTATTTTCAATGGTAAATGATCAGGCTTATAAGGATGTTAAATCAAAGGGTTAGTAGAATTTAGCCTCGTACTGCATGCTGCTACATAGCTGGCTCCAGCTTTGAGATTGAATTTACTTGTGTTTCTGAATGATCAGTCGCCCATGAGTTTGGGTATTGATTTGATGATTCTATCTCTAGGCATCCTTTCGGTCGCAACCTAGAGTTGTTACGAATATCAAGCATGGGTCATAGGTTGAAATTGTCATAGTTAACTCTCGGATAATTACTCTTTTGCCCCCAGTGACGGGTTGGCGGATGCATTACACGGACGGTCTAGTCTCGTCCTAGCGGTGTTTATACTGTAGTTCAAGCTTTTAGAATTAGAGTTCATTGATGAATGGTTGAATCATATTAATCTTATCTTCTTGCTCGTGCCCCCAAGTCTGGGGAGTATCTCGATAAGTGGCAAGGTAGACAATGTACTCTTCAATTTTGTATTATATTCCATTGAACCATATGATCAAATTAACGGACGGAGGGCAGAGTCGTGCCTATCATGCATTATGTTCTAGTTCTTTCCTCTAGGCGGAATACATTGTTACTTTGCCGACATTCGGACATAAGCTAGATTCTGGATGGTCAATGACATTCGCTCTGCTGCTTATGTCGCCATACTTTGGGCAAAAACTGAAGAGTGAATCGTCTAGTCAGATCCAATGCAGGATTGGTGCTTCCCTTGTCGAATCTAGGGTAAGAATCAGTGTGCAGATGTTTAAGTTGCACTTGTTTCGAATCGTTCTTTTAGCCGGATCAAGGTAAGAGTCAATGAATGAATGGTCGCGTTGCATTCATTTGGAGTTGGCTGATCAACCATGTCCATTTCGATTTACGTTCTCCCGTTAGATCTAAGGATAAAGTCAGCTCAAATGCAGTCATGTCATGCTCATTTGGTCTCATGCTCTTCCTGACGGATCGAAGGAAGGCGACGAAGGACGAATGGTCAAGTCACGCTCATTCGTGGTTTATTCTTTTATCCGTGCTATGCTGGTCGAAGATATTCGATGCATGCTTGGGTCACATCGATTTGTAGTTGAAGAGGATTGATATTGACCGCCGATTCGACGGCATGATGCAGAATGCTCGGACCTCATTTCCTGTCAATCCGATGGTATGATATGAAAGGCGCAGATCGACATTGCCCGTCGATCCGGCGGTATGATATGATTGGTTGCTTGTAACTTTGGGCGTCATTATATTTGGTTGGCATTAAAGCCTCCTTGCAGTCGTTTCCTTAAGTTTTAATGGACGCTAAGCTGGAGAGGCAGCGAGTCACCTTTCTCTTCTTTCAGTAATTTGTACTTCTGCCCCCAGTCTTGGGGATAAGCCGTAATAGGCGTTATGCAATATTGTTCACTGCTTAATTTTAACATCCACACTCTGGGGACTTGTATCTTTATGACAGCTGTTGATCTCTCATTTTCATGTGTTGAGTCTGCGTCTATGCTCGGGGAATGAGTGATGTAACTTGGTTGAGATGCAGTCGAAGTTGTTAGGTGGACGGGTCCACCCTCCTCGAGGCCGTACTTGATGGAGATGCAGTCGAAGTCGTTAGGTGGACGGGTCCACCCTCCTCGAGGATGTACTTGATGGAGATGCAGTTGAAGTCGTTAGGTGGAAGGGTCCACCTTCCTCGAGGCCGTACTTGATGGAGATGCAGTCGAAGTCGTTAGGTGGACGGGTCCACCCTCCTCGAGGCCGTACTTGGTTGAAGTTTATACTCCGGCTCGAGCTCTCGGAGTCCGGAGTTTGTTTAATGTTTATACTCCAGTTCGCGCTCTCGAAAGCTGGAGTTTGTTGATGTTTATACTCCGGTTCGCGCTCTCGAAATCCGGAGTTAGTTAATGTTTATACTCCAGTTCACGCTCTCGGAAGCTGGAGTTTGTTGATGTTTATACTCCGGTTTGCGCTCTCGGAATCCGGAGTTAGTTAATGTTTATACTCGAGTTCGCGCTCTCGGAAGCTGGAGTTTGTTGATGTTTATACTCCGGTTCGCGCTCTCGGAATCCGAAGTTAGTTAATGTTTATACTCCAATTCGCGCTCGCGGAAGCTGGAGTTTGTTGATGTTTATACTCCGGTTCGCGCTCTCGGAATCCAGAGTTTGTTAATGTTTATACTCCTGTTCGCGCTCTCGGAAGCTGGAGTTTGTTGATGTTTATACTCCGGTTCGCGCTCTCGGAATCCGAAGTTAGTTAATGTTTATACTCTAGTTCGCGCTCCCGGAAGTTGGAGTTTGTTGATGTTTATACTCCGTTTCGCGCTCTCGGAATCCGAAGTTAGTTAATGTTTATACTCCAGTTAAGCTGGAGTTTGTTGATGTTTATACTCCGGTTCGCGCTCTCGGAATCCGGAGTTAGTTAATGTTTATACTCCAGTTCGCGCTCTCGGAAGCTGGAGTTTGTTGATGTTTATACTCCGGTTCGCGCTCTCGGAATCCGGAGTTAGTTAATGTTTATACTCCAGTTCGCGCTCTCGGAAGCTGGAGTTTGTTGATGTTTATACTCCGGTTCGCGCTCTCGGAATCCGGAGTTAGTTAATGTTTATACTCCAGTTCGCGCTCTAGGAAGCTGGAGTTTGTTTGATGTTTATACTCCGGTTCGCGCTCTCGGAATCCGGAGTTAGTTAATGTTTATACTCCAGTTCGCTCTCTCGGAAGCTGGAGTTTGTTGAATGAATGTTTATACTCCGCCTTGCACTCTGGGAGTACGGAGTTAAGGAATGTTTATACTCCGCCTCGCACTCTGGGAGTACGGAGTTAAGTAAAAAGTTTGTACCCAGCTCGCGCTCTCGGAGTACTCTGGGGTTTTAGGAAAATGTTTATACTCCGCCTCGCACTCTGGGAGTACGGAGTTAAGTAAAAAGTTGTCGTGTATCAGCCCGTTTCTGGCCTGATGTGAGGGCTTGTCCCTGAGCTAGGTGTTTCGCTTAGCGAGTGATCGGTGGGATCCCGATTAACTTCCACTTATAGGCCCCTCAACAAAGGATGAGGTTTAGAGTATGGACGGTTAGATCGCGTCCAAGTTCATTTGGATTCCGCTTTTGCCAGGCCTAAGGAGTAAGATTAGTGTTCTGGCAAGCTTTGTGCTCGAGCATAGGAAAGGATGGTCGAACTACATCCACTTTGAGTTGTATATTTTCCCTTAAGTCGGGTGCAAGAAATGGAGAGCAGACAGTCGAGTCACATCCAATTTATACTTTGCATTCTTTCGATCGAGCTAAGGAAGAGAGTTGAAATGACAGCTCGTGATGGTTAGAGAGTAGGCAGTAAGTCGTTGATGACTTTTAAATTGAGGGTTGGCCCCTGATGAAGTCGGGTTAAGGCATGATTGTTTTGCCTAATCGCAGACGCAAACTGGGGAGTGAACGGCCAAATCATATCCACTTTAAACATGTGTTCTCAAATAACCCAAGTGTCTAATGTAGGATTGGATGCATGGATGGTGACGTTGCGTCCACCCTTTGTGTGATTCCGATTTTATCGGGCATCAAAAGAAGCGTAAGTATTTTGGCGAGCTTCAAGTACGAGATGGAGAGTACATTGTTGGGATATATTACTCCAAGTCTTTCCTAGATCTCTAATTAAATTGCGTAGGCAGATGAGTGGATGGTCGGTTGCATCCACTTTGTACTAAAGTCCTGACCTTGTCGGTCTTTTCCGCTTTGATGCCTTGCCCCCAGTCAGGGCATATAGTAGCCGATGAGTGGTCGAATCATGCTCATCACGATGATACCTCAATGATTTGATCATGGTCCGCGGAGGTTGTTTTGCACCCAATCTTAAGTACTCGGTTACCCGCATCATTTGCAAGTAGTTTAATTCAAGTAGGTCATATTTCGCAACGTAAATGAAATTGAATTAGAAATAATTCAAAAGAGATCAGATCAAATCTCATTGATAAGTGAGGCAGTGTCGTATGCTCGCTATTGCACATCATTCCATCCCTTCTCAGTTGGAAGTCTAACGCAAATGGTTCAATTTGATCAAAGTCCTTGATCGATTGGGGTCGGATGTTCCCGGTCCTTCATTTTATGGGGCTTGCATATATGGTCGGAGCTATCCTTCCCGGAGAAGCCTTATGGCGTTGGCGTTCACGGTAGCCATTTAGAGAAGAGGAGTTTCCCGATCTAGAGTATGGAGCAGGTCCCCTCTTTATCCTGCTATGTTGATCCTTCATCTGATTCATCAACTCAAAATTTGCCTAGACATGTTGGTGTAGTTGTCGGCGGCAGTCTACCAGTTCTCTTGTCAAAGTCTGGAAATAAGCGCCGGTGATGAATTCATTTATGGGTATCGGCAGCAACTGGCTGCGGGCTTTGGATAAATTTGTTGGCTGCCAGCTTCTTCATTCACTTCAATAATATAAGAAGTAGATCTGGTATGTCTAACCACGATTGACAATGTTCTTTGAGGAGTGGGGGAAGACAGCTACATTTGATAGCAGTCATCACTCTTGGTGTAAGCCATGCGCAATTCTCACTTCATGAGGTAGTGCCGGGGGTTGTATTTCCATAACACACCGTCATAGTTAACATGTTGAATTTTCACTGGAAGTTCTGCATGTAGGATGGTTTCAACGAATAGGTCTCGTCTAGGAAAGATTCCCCAATCGGCATTATGATCAGGCTCATTTTATTGCCCAAGGGTCTTGTAACACTGGTCAATGATGTATGCATGATTGCGTTCGAGTTGTTTGCAATGCCGATAGGACGGTGAGTTGGTTAAAATGGGCTAACAGATTGGTGTTTATCCCAAACTTTCATCCAGATAGGGGACCTATATAGGGTATTAAGGAAGTCTTCTTGAGGTTGTATGCCACGTTTTTAGTCATGTGGACGTAGAATGATTAAGATGCGGGCATTTGAAGATGGTTCAGCAGTGACCAGCTATGCTTTGAGTTGATAGAGTAGACAGTGTAAGGGAGTTGCCATATTAGATCGTACCATAGTTGTCAATTCAGGAGTTTGAAAGCTGATCAATTGGAGGAAGTTGCATTCCACCTTAGAAGCATGATATATTAACCAACTCTAGCTCTTGGCATATTAGCTAGGTTCTCCATCCTCTGGGAGCATTAGTTGAGTAGTATTTCTTTACCCATTCCTTGATTGCAACTCAACATTTGTTGTTTTGAGCTCCTATGTCTTGTTCAGTCATGGAACAATTAGAAGCACGGATGGAATGTTCCTCCACTAAATTGGTGATTAAATTCGCTATGCGGGTGCCCTAAGCTGCGGCTAGGGTTAGGGGGGTTTCCCCCGAATTTTTTTTTTATTTAGCCTCTTTTTAGGAAATCTGGGTCGTACCAGAAAAATAAATTTTTTTTTTAAAATTTTTTTTGTATCGTTCCACCCTTGTTCGTATCCATCAAGCAACCTGAAAAGGTCCTTCGTATCGCTCTTGTTCGAACCCATCCTATTCGTATCCATCCAGAGAATTAGCTCCACTTGCATCGATACGAAATGCGCATGGCTAGATCGATACGAAAATGGTATATGTTGATTGACTCAAATAGGGCGCAGTTGGATCGATTCGAATTGCAGTTGAGTATCGATACGAACTGGGTGCAGTTGGATCGATTCGAACTGCAGTTGAGTATCGATACGAATTGGAGGCAGATGGATGGATACAAAGTATTGCTTCCTGATGGATACGAAGTAGAGCATCCATCTCATGGATACGAAGTAGAGCATCCATCTCATGGATACGAAGTACAACATCCATCTCATGGATACAAAGTAGAGCATCCATCTCATGGATACGAAGTAGAGCATCCATATCATGGATACGAAGTACAGCCTCCATCTCATGAATACGAAGTAGAGCATCCATCTCATGGATACGAAGTACAACATCCATCTCATTGATACGAAGTAGAGCATCCATCTCATGGATACGAAAAACACCATACTTTCATGGATACGAAAAATTGCATTTTTTCTGGATTCGAAAGTATGGGTATGGAATTCATGATGAATGTAGTTCCTCTTCGATCTGGAGCAATCTGAATAGAATAGAAGGAACCACTTATGAACAGATCTGGATCTTCTCCTTAGATTTTTGCAATCCAACGACGGTAGTAGATCCATAGAGCAGGAGAAAAAACTGCGTTTTTTCTCAGTGAAAGCACCAAAGTGTTTGTACCAAAAAGGGGCACAACACTCTTCGGGAGTTATTTGAAGAGATAAAGTGAAGATTATAAATGTAAAACAGAGGTTATATAACAAAAACTCCAACAAACAGAAATGTAAAATGCACAGACAAGCAATTTAGAGTGGTTCGGCGTATAGCCTACGTCCACTATGAAGTTTTGATGATTTTATTGATTCTCTTTCAATGGTTACAAGCGGTTACAGCAATGAACAGAGGATTACAGATTAGAATTCGAAATTGACAGCAAAAGTAGGATGCAAATCTCAATTCGGCAGAGTTTCGACGCTTCAGAGAAAAAAGATCCTTTTTCTATTGATTCTGGGACTCTATTTATAGGCGTAGGAGGCTCAGATCTCGCCTAAACTCCGGGAGACTTGGTCTGGCACGTGAGGGGACCCACGCAACCGTTTCCAGAAAGTTTCGCCTCGTTCTGTGAGCGGTACGAATCCATTTCGTATCGATCAAGATGATGTCCAATTGAGCTGAAATTTGTCATGGACATCCTCCAGTGTGCATGCAAGCTTCCCTGAAAATTTCATTGGATTTGGATTAATAGATCACGAGATATCGTCGATACGAACTGAGACTCCTCATAGGCTGTCTGGTTCGTCTCCATGAATTCGACTCCATCTGTTCGCCTCGCTGGCTGCACGTGCTCTTGAAGTGAGGTGGCGCGCGCGCTTCGTCTTGACCCGGCTTACAGCTGTCAAGGCCGTAGAACTCACCGAGAGCTTCGTTTTGACTGGTTATGGCTCCCGTAACTCTAAACGAGACAACATTTATGGCCGTCCGAAGAATCGATATCCACAGGGTGCAACATTCGCTGTGCAAGGGGCAACATTTGTCCAAAAAGCCGAAACAGCGCCGTTCGACTTTTAGAAGTGGGTGAAGGGATTTGAAATGGAACAGTACCATGGTGAACCGCTCTCCAGGGAAGGTAAATCGAAGACCAGCAACGGTGATCCCGTTTTAACGTAAAAATTCACGTGATGGAAAAAAGAAGGCCAAAAAACTTCAGAGATCCGATTGAGGTTCGGATAGCCTTTTTTAGGTTTGGAACTATCTGTTGATGGCTTACAGCTGTCAAGGCCGTAGAAATCATCGAGAGCTTCGTTTTGACTGGTTATGGCTCCCGTAAATCTAAACGAGACAACAGTTATGGCCGTCCGAAGAATCGATATCCACAGGGTGCAACATTCGCTGTGCAAGGTGCAACATTCGTCCAAAAAGCCGAAACAGCACCGTTTGACTTTTAGAAGTGGGTGCAGGGATTTGAAATGGAACAGTACCATGGTGAACCGCTCTCCAGGGAAGGTAAATCGAAGACCAGCAACGGTGATCCAGTTTTAACGTAAAAATTCACGTGATGGAAAAAAGAAGGCCAAAAAACTTCAGAGACCCGATTGAGGTTCGGATAGCCTTTTTTAGGTTTGGAACTATCCGTTGACGGCTTACAGCTGTCAAGGCCATAGAACTCACCGAGGGCTTCGTTTTGACTGGTTATGGCTCCCGTATCTCTAAACGAGCCAACAGTTATGGCCGTCCGAAGAATCGATATCCACAGGGTGCAACATTCGCTGTGCAAGGTGCAACATTCGTCCAAAAAGCCGAAACAGCGCCGTTCGACATTTAGAAGTGGATGCAAGGATTTGAAATGGAACAGTACCATGGTGAACCGCTCTCCAGGGAAGGTAAATCGAAGACCAGCAACGGTGATCCCGTTTTAACGTAAAAATTCACGTGATGGAAAAAAGAAGGCCAAAAAACTCCATAGACCCGATTGAGGTTCGGATAGCCTTTTTTGGGTTTGAAACTATCCGTTGACGGCTTACAGCAGTTAAGGCCGTAGAACTCACCGAGAGCTTCGTTTTGACTGGTTATGGCTCCCGTAACTCTAAACGAGACAACAGTTATGGCCGTCCGAAGAATCGATATCCACAGGGTACAACATTCGCTGTGTAAGGTGCAACATTCATCCAAAAAGCCTAAACAGCGCCGTTCGACTTTTAAAAGTGGGTGCAGGGATTTGAAATGGAACAGTACCATGGTGAACCGCTCTCCAGGGAAGGTAAATCGAAGACCAGCAACAGTGATCCCGTTTTAACGTAAAAATTCACGTGATGGAAAAAAGAAGGCCAAAAAACTTCAAAGACCCGATTGAGGTTCGGATAGCCTTTTTAGGGTTTGAAACTATCCGTTGACGGCTTACAGCAGTCAAGGCCGTAGAACTCACCGAGAGCTTCGTTTTGACTGGTTATGGCTCCCGTAACTCTAAACGAGACAACATTTATGGCCGTCCGAAGAATCGATATCCACAGGGTGCAACATTCGCTGTGCAAGGTGCAACATTTGTCCAAAAAGCCGAAACAGCGCCGTTCGACTTTTAGAAGTGGGTGAAGGGATTTGAAATGGAACAGTACCATGGTGAACCGCTCTCCAGGGAAGGTAAATCGAAGACCAGCAACGGTGATCCCGTTTTAACGTAAAAATTCACGTGATGGAAAAAAGAAGGCCAAAAAACTTCAGAGATCCGATTGAGGTTCGGATAGCCTTTTTTAGGTTTGGAACTATCTGTTGATGGCTTACAGCTGTCAAGGCCGTAGAAATCATCGAGAGCTTCGTTTTGACTGGTTATGGCTCCCGTAAATCTAAACGAGACAACAGTTATGGCCGTCCGAAGAATCGATATCCACAGGGTGCAACATTCGCTGTGCAAGGTGCAACATTCGTCCAAAAAGCCGAAACAACGCCGTTTGACTTTTAGAAGTGGGTGCAGGGATTTGAAATGGAACAGTACCATGGTGAACCGCTCTCCAGGGAAGGTAAATCGAAGATCAGCAACGGTGATCCAGTTTTAACGTAAAAATTCACGTGATGGAAAAAAGAAGGCCAAAAAACTTCGGAGACCCGATTGAGGTTCGGATAGCCTTTTTTAGGTTTGGAACTATCCGTTGACGGCTTACAGCTGTCAAGGCCGTAGAACTCACCGAGGGCTTCGTTTTGACTAGTTATGGCTCTCGTATCTCTAAACGAGCCAACAGTTATGGCCGTCCGAAGAATCGATATCCACAGGGTGCAACATTCGCTGTGCAAGGTGCAACATTCATCTAAAAAGCCAAAACAGCGCCGTTCGACTTTTAGAAGTGTGTGCAGGGTTTTAACGTAAATCGAAGACCAGCCACGGTGATCCCGTTTTAACGTAAAAATCACGTGATGGAAAAAAGAAGGGCAAAAAACTTCAAAGACCCGATTGAGGTTCGGATAGCCTTTTTTGGGTTTGAAACTATCCGTTGACAGCTTCCAGCTGCCAAGGCCGTAGAACTCACCGAGAGCTTCGTTTTGACTGGTCATGGCTCCCGTAACTCTAAACGAGACAACCGTTATGGCCGTCCGAAGAATCGATATCCACAGGGTGCAACATTCGCTGTGCAAGGTGCAACATTCGTCTAAAAAGCAGAAACAGCACCGTTCGACTTTTAGAAGTCGGTGCAGGGATTTGAAATGGAACACTACCATGGTGAACCGCTCTCCAGGGAAGGTAAATCGAAGACCAGCAACGGTGATCCTGTTTTAACGTAAAAATTCACGTGACGGAAAAAAGAAGGCCAAAAAACACCAGAGCCTCGAATGAGGTTCGGATAGCCTTTTTTGGGTTTGAAACTATCCGTTGACGGCTTACAGCAGTCAAGGCCGTAGAACTCACCGAGAGTTTCGTTTTGACTGGTTTTGGCTCCCGTAACTTTAAACGAGACAACAGTTATGGCCGTCCGAAGAATCGATATCCACAGGGTGAAACATTCGCTGTGCAAGGTGCAACATTCATCCAAAAAGTCGAAACAGCACCGTTCGACTTTTAGAAGTGGGTGCAGGGATTTGAAATGGAACAGTACCATGGTAAACCGCTCTCCAGGGAAGGTAAATCGAAGACCAGCAAAGGTGATCCCATTTTAACGTAAAAATTCACATGATGGAAAAAAGAAGGCCAAAAAACTTCAGAGACCCGATTGAGGTTCGGATAGCCTTTTTTGGGTTTGAAACTATCCGTTGATGGCTTATAGAAGTCAATGCCGTAGAACTCACCAAGAGCTTCATTTTGACTGGTTATCGCTCCCGTAACTCTAAACGAGACAACAGTTATGGCCGTCCGAAGAATCGATATCCACAGGGTGCAACATTCGTTGTGCAAGGTGCAACATTTGTCCAAAAAGCCGAAACAACGCCGTTCGACTTTTAGAAGTGGATGTAAGGATTTGAAATGGAAAAGTACCATGGTGAACCGCTCTCCAAGGAAGGTAAATCGAAGACCAGCAACGGTGATCCCGTTTTAACGTAAAAATTCACGTGATGGAAAAAAGAAGGCCAAAAAACTTCAGATACCCGATTGAGGTTCGGATAGCCTTTTTTAGGTTTGGAACTATCCGTTGACGGCTTACAGCTGTCAAGGCCGTAGAACTCACCGAGAGCTTCGTTTTGACTGGTCATGGCTCCCGTAACTCTAAACGAGCCAACAGTTATGGCCGTCGAAGAATCGATATCCACAGGGTGCAACATTCGCTGTGCAAGGTGCAACATTCATCCAAAAAGCCAAAACAGCGCCGTTCGACTTTTAGAAGTGTGTGCAGGGATTTGAAATGGAACAGTACCATGGTGCACCGCTCTCCAGGGAAGGTAAATCGAAGACCAGCAACGGTGATCCCATTTTAACGTAAAAATTCACTTGATGGAAAAAAGAAGGCCGAAAAACTTCAGAGACCCGATTGAGGTTCGGATAGCCTTTTTTGGGTTTGAAACTATCCGTTGATGGCTTACAACTGTCAAGGCCATAGAACTCACCGAGAGCTTCGTTTTGACTGGTTATGGCTCCCGTAACTCTAAACGAGACAACAGTTATGGCCGTCCGAAGAATCGATATCCACAGGGAGCAACATTCGCTGTGCAAGGTGCAACATTCGTCCAAAAAGACGAAACAGCGCCGTTCGACTTTTAGAAGTAGGTGCAGGTATTTTAAATGGAACAGTACCATGGTGAACCGCTCTCCAGGGAAGGTAAATCGAAGACCAGCAACGGTGATCCCGTTTTAACGTAAAAATTCACGTGTTTGAAAAAAGAAGGCCAAAAAACTTCAAAGACCCGATTGAGGTTCGGATAGCCTTTTTTGTGTCTGAAACTATTCGTTGACGGCTTATAGCAGTCAAGGCCGTAGAACTCACCGAGAGCTTCGTTTTGACTGGTTATGGCTACCGTAACTCTAAACGAGACAACAGTTATGGCCGTCCGAAGATTCGATATCCACAGGGTGCAACATTCGCTGTGCAAGGTGCAACATTCATCCAAAAAGCCGAAACAGCGCCGTTCGACTTTTAGAAGTGGGTGCAGGGTTTTGAAATGGAACAGTACCATGGTGAACCGCTCTCCAGGGAAGGTAAATCGAAGACCAGCAACGGTGATCCGGTTTTAACGTAAAAATTCACGTGATGGAAAAAAGAAGGCCGAAAAACTTCAGAGACCCGATTGAGGTTCGGATAGCCTTTTTTGGGTTTGAAACTATCCATTGACGGCTTACAGCAGTCAAGGTCGTAGAACTCCTCGAGAGCTTTGTTTTGACTGGTTATGGCTCCCGTAACTCTAAACGAGACAACAGTTATGGCCGTCCGAAGAATCGATATCCACAGGGTGCAACATTCGTTGTGCAAGGTGCAACATTTGTCCAAAAAGCCGAAACAGCGCCGTTCGACTTTTAGAAGTGGGTGCAGGGATTTGAAATGGAACAGTACCATGGTGAACCGCTCTCCAGGGAAGGTAAATCGAAGGCCAGCAACGGTGATCCCGTTTTAACGTAAAAATTCACGTAATGGAAAAAAGAAGGCCAAAAAACTTCAGAGACCCGATTAAGGTTCGGATAGCCTTTTTTAGGTTTGGAACTATCCGTTGACAGCTTACAGCTGTCAAGGCCGTAGAACTCACCGAGAGCTTCGTTTTGACTAGTTATGGCTCCCGTAAATCTAAACGAGACAACAGTTATGGCCGTCCGAAGAATCGATATCCACAGGGTGCAACATTCGCTGTGCAAGGTGCAACATTCGTCCAAAAAGCCGAAACAACGCCGTTTGACTTTTAGAAGTGGGTGCAGGGATTTGAAATGGAACAGTACCATGGTGAACCGCTCTCCAGGGAAGGTAAATCGAAGACCAGCAACGGTGATCCGGTTTTAACGTAAAAATTCACGTGATGGAAAAAAGAAGGCCGAAAAACTTCAGAGACCCGATTGAGGTTCGGATAGCCTTTTTTAGGTTTGGAACTATCCGTTGACGGCTTACAGCTGTCAAGGCCGTAGAACTCACCGAGAGCTTCGTTTTGACTGGTCATGGCTCCCGTAACTCTAAACGAGCCAACAGTTATGGCCGTCGAAGAATCGATATCCACAGGGTGCAACATTCGCTATGCAAGGTGCAACATTCATCCAAAAAGCCAAAACAGCGCCGTTCGACTTTTAGAAGTGTGTGCAGGGATTTGAAATGGAACAGTACCATGGTGCACCGCTCTCCAGGGAAGGTAAATCGAAGACCAGCAACGGTGATCCCATTTTAACGTAAAAATTCACTTGATGGAAAAAAGAAGGCCGAAAAACTTCAGAGACCCGATTGAGGTTCGGATAGCCTTTTTTGGGTTTGAAACTATCCGTTGATGGCTTACAACTGTCAAGGCCATAGAACTCACCGAGAGCTTCGTTTTGACTGGTTATGGCTCCCGTAACTCTAAACGAGACAACAGTTATGGCCGTCCGAAGAATCGATATCCATAGGGAGCAACATTCGCTGTGCAAGGTGCAACATTCGTCCAAAAAGCCGAAACAGCGCCGTTCGACTTTTAGAAGTGGGTGCAGGTATTTTAAATGGAACAGTACCATTGTGAACCGCTCTCCAGGGAAGGTAAATCGAAGACCAGCAACGGTGATCCCGTTTTAACGTAAAAATTCACGTGTTTGAAAAAAGAAGGCCAAAAAACTTCAAAGACCCGATTGAGGTTCGGATAGCCTTTTTTGTGTCTGAAACTATCCGTTGACGGCTTATAGCAGTCAAGGCCGTAGAACTCACCGAGAGCTTCGTTTTGACTGGTTATGGCTACCGTAACTCTAAACGAGACAACAGTTATGGCCGTCCGAAGATTCGATATCCACAGGGTGCAACATTCGCTGTGCAAGGTGCAACATTCATCCAAAAAGCCGAAACAGCGCCGTTCGACTTTTAGAAGTGGGTGCAGGGTTTTGAAATGGAACAGTACCATGGTGAACCGCTCTCCAGGGAAGGTAAATCGAAGACCAGCAACGGTGATCCGGTTTTAACGTAAAAATTCACGTGATGGAAAAAAGAAGGCCGAAAAACTTCAGAGACGCGATTGAGGTTCGGATAGCCTTTTTTGGGTTTGAAACTATCCGTTGACGGCTTACAGCAGTCAAGGTCGTAGAACTCCTCGAGAGCTTCGTTTTGACTGGTTATGGCTCCCGTAACTCTAAACGAGACAACAGTTATGGCCGTCCGAAGAATCGATATCCACAGGGTGCAACATTCGTTGTGCAAGGTGCAACATTTGTCCAAAAAGCCGAAACAGCGCCGTTCGACTTTTAGAAGTGGGTGCAGGGATTTGAAATGGAACAGTACCATGGTGAACCGCTCTCCAGGGAAGGTAAATCGAAGACCAGCAACGGTGATCCCGTTTTAACGTAAAAATTCACGTGATGGAAAAAAGAAGGCCAAAAAACTTCAGAGACCCGATTAAGGTTCGGATAGCCTTTTTTAGGTTTGGAACTATCCGTTGACAGCTTACAGCTGTCAAGGCCGTAGAACTCACCGAGAGCTTCGTTTTGACTAGTTATGGCTCCCGTAAATCTAAACGAGACAACAGTTATGGCCATCCGAAGAATCGATATCCACAGGGTGCAACATTCGCTGTGCAAGGTGCAACATTCGTCCAAAAAGCCGAAACAACGCCGTTTGACTTTTAGAAGTGGGTGCAGGGATTTGAAATGGAACAGTACCATGGTGAACCGCTCTCCAGGGAAGGTAAATCGAAGACCAGCAACGGTGATCCCGTTTTAACATAAAAATTCACGTGATGGAAAAAAGAAGGCCAAAAAACTTAAGAGACCGGATTGAGGTTCGGATAGCCTTTTTTATGTTTGGAACTATCCGTTGACGGCTTACAGCTGTCAAGGCCGTAGAACTCACCGAGAGCTTCGTTTTGACTGGTTATGGCTCCCGTAACTCTAAACGAGCCAACAGTTATGGCAGTCCGAAGAAAATATCCACAGGGTGCAACATTCGCTGTGCAAGGTGCAACATTCATCCAAAAAGCCAAAACAGCGCCGTTCGACTTTTAGAAGTGTGTGCAGGGATTTGAAATGGAACAGTACCATGGTGCACCGCTCTCCAGGGAAGGTAAATCAAAGACCAGCCACGGTGATCCCGTTTTAACGTAAAAATTCACGTGATGGAAAAAAGAAGGCCAAAAAACTTCAGAGACCCGATTGAGGTTCGGGTAGCCTTTTTTGGGTTTGAAACTATCCGTTGACAGCTTCTAGCTATCAAGGCCGTAGAACTCACCAAGAGCTTCGTTTAGACAGGTCATGGCTCCCGTAACTCTAAACGAGACAACAGTTATGGCCGTCCGAAGAATCGATATCCATAGGGTGCAACATTCGCTGTGCAAGGTGCAACATTCATCTAAAAAGCCGAAACAACGCCGTTCGACTTTTAGAAGTGGGTGCAGGGATTTGAAATGGAATACTACCATGGTGAACCGCTCTCCAGGGAAGGTAAATCGAAGACCAGCAACGGTGATCCCGTTTTAACGTAAAAATTCACGTGATGGAAAAAAGAAGGCCAAAAAACTCCAGAGACCCGATTGAGGTTCGGATAGCCTTTTTTGGGTTTGAAACTATCCGTTGACGGCTTACAGCAGTCAAGGCCGTAGAACTCACCGAGAGCTTCGTTTTGACTGGTTATTGCTCCCGTAACTCTAAACGAGACAACAGTTATGGCCGTCCGTAGAATCGATATCCACAGGATGCAACATTCGCTGTGCAAGGTGCAACATTCATCCAAAAAGCCGAAACAGCGCCGTTCGACTTTTAGAAGTGGGTGCAGGGATTTGAAATGGAACAGTACCATGGTGAACCGCTCTCCAGGGAAGGTAAATCGAAGACCAGCAACGGTGATCCAGTTTTAACGTAAAAATTCACGTGATGGAAAAAAAGAAGGCCAAAAAACTTCAAAGACCCGATTGAGGTTCGGATAGCCTTTTTTGGGTTTGAAACTATTCGTTGACGGCTTACAGCAGTCAAGGCCGTAGAACTCACCGAGAGCTTCGTTTTGACTGGTTATGGCTCCCGTAATTCTAAACGAGACAACAGTTATGGCCGTCCGAAGAATTGATATCCACAAGTTGCAACATTCGCTGTGCAAGGTGCAACATTTGTCCGAAAAGCCGAAACTGCGCCGTTCGACTTTTAGAAGTGGATGCAGGGATTTGAAATGGAATGGTACCATGGTGAACCGCTTTTCAGGGAAGGTAAATCAATGACCAGCAACGGTGATCCCGTTTTAACGTAAAAATTCACGTGATGGAAAAAAGAAGGCCAAAAACCTTCAGAGACCCGATTGAGGTTTGGATAGCCTTTTTTAGGTTTGGAACTATCCGTTGACGACTTACAGCTGTCAAGGCCGTTGAACTCACCGAGAGCTTCGTTTTCACTGGTTATGGCTCCCGAAACTCTAAACGAGCCAACAGTTATGGCCGTCCGAAGAATCGATATCCACAGGGTGCAACATTCGCTGTGCAAGGTGCAACATTCATCCAAAAAGCCAAAACAGCGCCGTTCGACTTTTAGAAGTGTGTGCAGGGATTTGAAATGGAACAGTACCATGGTGCACCGCTCTCCAGGGAAGGTAAATCGAAGACCAGCCACGGTGATCCCGTTTTAACGTAAAAATTCACGTGATGGAAAAAAGAAGGCCAAAAAACTTTAGAGACCCGATTGAGGTTCGGATAGCCTTTTTTGGGTTTTAAACTATCCGTTGACAGCTTCCAGCTGTCAAGGCCGTAGAACTCACCAAGAGCTTCGTTTTGACTGGTCATGGCTCCCGTAACTCTAAACGAGACAACAGTAATGGTCGTCCGAAGAATCGATATCCACAGGGTGCAACGTTCGTTGTGCAAGGTGCAACATTCGTCTAGAAAGCCGAAACAGCGCCGTTCGACATTTAGAAGTGGGTGCAGGGATTTGAAATGGAACACTACCATGGTGAACCGCTCTCCAGGGAAGGTAAATCGAAGACCAGCAACGGTGATCCCGTTTTAACGTAAAAATTCACGTGATGGAAAAAAGAAGGCCAAAAAACTCCAGAGACCCGATTGAGGTTCGGATAGCCATTTTTGGGTTTGAAACTATCCGTTGACGGCTTACAACTGTCAAGGCCGTAGAACTCACCGAGAGCTTCGTTTTGACTGGTTATGGCTCCCGTAACTCTAAACGAGCCAACAGTTATGGCCGTCCGAAGAAAATATCCACAGGGTGCAACATTCGCTGTGCAAGGTGCAACATTCATCCAAAAAGCCAAAACAGCGCCGTTCGACTTTTAGAAGTGTGTGCAGAGATTTGAAATGGAACAGTACCATGGTGCAACGCTCTCCAGGGAAGGTAAATCAAAGACCAGCCACGGTGATCCCGTTTTAACGTAAAAATTCACGTGATGGAAAAAAGAAGGCCAAAAAACTTCAAAGACCCGATTGAGGTTCGGATAGCCTTTTTTGGGTTTGAAACTATCCGTTGACAGCTTCCAGCTGTCAAGGCCGTAGAACTCACCGAGAGCTTCATTTCGACTGGTCATGGCTCCCGTAACTCTAAACGAGACAACAGTTATGGCAGTTCGAAGAATCGATATCCATAGGGTGCAACATTCGCTGTGCAAGGTGCAACATTCGTCTAAAAAGCCGAAACAGCACCGTTCGACTTTTAGAAGTGGGTGCTGGGATTTGAAATGGAATACTACCATGGTGAACCGCTCTCCAGGGAAGGTAAATCGAAGACCAGCAACGGTGATCCCGTTTTAACGTAAAAATTCACGTGATGGAAAAAAGAAGGCCAAAAAACTCCAGAGACCCGATTGAGGTTCGGATAGCCTTTTTTGGGTTTGAAACTATCCGTTGACGTCTTACAGCAGTTAAGGCCGTAGAACTCACCAAGAGCTTCGTTTTGACTGGTTATTGCTCCCGTAACTCTAAACGAGACAACAGTTATGGCCGTCCGAAGAATCGATATCCACAGGGTGCAACATTCGCTGTGCAAGGTGCAACATTCATCCAAAAAGCCGAAACAGCGCCGTTCGACTTTTAGAAGTGGGTGCAAGGATTTGAAATGGAACAGTACCATGGTGAACCGCTCTCCAGGGAAGGTAAATCGAAGACCAGCAACGGTGATCCAGTTTTAACGTAAAAATTCACGTGATGGCAAAAAAGAAGGCCAAAAAACTTCAAAGACCCGATTGAGGTTCGGATAGCCTTTTTTGGGTTTGAAACTATCCGTTGACGGCTTACAGCAGTCAAGGCCGTAGAACTCACCGAGAGCTTCGTTTTGACTGGTTATGGCTCCCGTAATTCTAAACGAGACAACAGTTACGGCCGTCCGAAGAATTGATATCCACAAGTTGCAACATTCGCTGTGCAAGGTGCAACATTTGACCAAAAAGCCGAAACTGCGCCGTTCGACTTTTAGAAGTGGATGCAGGGATTTGAAATGGAACAGTACCATGGTGAACCGCTCTCCAGGGAAGGTAAATCAAAGACCAGCAACGGTGATCCCGTTTTAACGTAAAAATTCACGTGATGGAAAAAAGAAGGCTAAAAACCTTCAGAGACCCGATTGAGGTTTGGATAGCCTTTTTTAGGTTTGGAACTATCCATTGACGGCTTACAGCTTTCAAGGCCGTAGAACTCACCGAGAGCTTCGTTTTCACTGGTTATGGCTCCCGTAACTCTAAACGAGCCAACAGTTATGGCCGTCCGAAGAATCGATATCCACAGTGTGCAACATTCGCTGTGCAAGGTGCAACATTCATCCAAAAAGCCAAAACAGCGCCGTTCGACTTTTAGAAGTGTGCGCAGGGATTTGAAATGGAACAGTACCATGGTGCACCGCTCTCCAGGGAAGGTAAATCGAAGACCAGCCACGGTGATCCCGTTTTAACGTAAAAATTCACGTGATGGAAAAAAGAAGGCCAAAAAACTTTAGAGACCCGATTGAGGTTCGGATAGCCTTTTTTGGGTTTGAAACTATCCGTTGACAGCTTCCAGCTATCAAGGCCGTAGAACTCACCGAGAGCTTCGTTTTGACTGGTCATGGCTCCCGTAACTCTAAACGAGACAACAGTTATGGCCGTACGAAGAATCGATATCCACAGGGTGCAACATTCGCTGTGCAAGGTGCAACATTCGTCTAGAAAGCCGAAACAGCGCCGTTCGACATTTAGAAGTGGGTGCAGGGATTTGAAATGGAACACTACCATGGTGAACCGCTCTCCAGGGAAGGTAAATCGAAGACCAGCAACGGTGATCCCGTTTTAATGTAAAAATTCACGTGATGGAAAAAAGAAGGCCAAAAAACTCCAAAGACCCGATTGAGGTTCGGATAGCCATTTTTGGGTTTGAAACTATCCGTTGACGGCTTACAGCTGTCAAGGCCGTAGAACTCACCGAGAGCTTCGTTTTGACTGGTTATGGCTCCCGTAACTCTAAACGAGACAACAGTTATGCCCGTCCGAAGAATCGATATCCACAGGGTGCAATATTCGCTGTGCAAGGTGCA
The DNA here is from genome assembly GCA_030737815.1 of Allium fistulosum. Classification (NCBI taxonomy): domain Eukaryota; kingdom Viridiplantae; phylum Streptophyta; class Magnoliopsida; order Asparagales; family Amaryllidaceae; genus Allium; species Allium fistulosum. The sequence continues at coordinate 7,870,541 of CM060903.1, read as the reverse complement.
ACATTCGTCTAAAAAGGCGAAACAGCGCCGTTCGACTTTTAGAAGTGGGTGCAGGTATTTCAAATGGAACAGTACCACGGTGAACCGCTATCCAGGGAAGGTAAATCGAAGACCAGCAACGGTGATCCCGTTTTAACGTAAAAATTCACGTTATTGAAAAAAGAAGGCCAAAAAACTTCAAAGACCCGATTGAGGTTCGGATAGCCTTTTTTGGGTTTGAAACTATCCATTGACGGCTTATAGCAGCCAAGGTCGTAGAACTCACTGAGAACTTCGTTTTGACTGGTTATGGCTCCCGTAACTCTACACGAGACAATAGTTATGGCCGTCCGAAGAATCGATATCCACAGGGTGCAACATTCGCTGTGCAAGGTGCAACATTCATCCAAAAAGCCAAAACAGCGCCGTTCGACTTTTAGAAGTGGGTGCAGGGATTTGAAATGGAATAGTACTATGGTGAACCGCTCTCCAGGGAAGGTAAATCGAAGACCAGCAACGGTGATCCCGTTTTAACGTAAAAATTCAAGTGATGGAAAAAAGAAGGCCAAAAAACTTCAAAGACCCGATTGAGGTTCGGATAGCCTTTTTTGGGTTTGAAACTATCCGTTGACGGCTTACAGCAGTCAAGGCCGTAGAACTCACCGAGAGCTTCGTTTTGACTGGTTATGGCTCCCGTAACTCTAAACGAGACAACAGTTATGGCCGTCCGAAGAATCGATATCCACAGGGTGCAACATTCGCTGTGCAAGGTGCAACATTCATCCAAAAAGCCAAAACAGCTCCGTTCGACTTTTAGAAGTGTGTGCAGGGATTTGAAATGGAATAGTACCATGGTGCACCGCTCTCCAGAGAAGGTAAATCGAAGACCAGCCATGGTGATCCCGTTTTAACGTAAAAATTCACGTGATGGAAAAAAGAAGGCCAAAAAACTTCAAAGACCCGATTGAGGTTCGGATAGCCTTTTTTGGGTTTGAAACTATCCGTTGACAGCTTCCAGCTGTCAAGGCCGTAGAACTCACCGAGAGCTTCGTTTTGACTGGTCATGGCTCCGGTAACTCTAAACGAGACAACAGTTATGGCCGTCCGAAGAATCGATATCCACAGGGTGCAACATTCGCTGTGCAAGGTGCAACATTCGTCTAAAAAGCCGAAACAGCGCTGTTCGACTTTTAGAAGTGGGTGCAGGGATTTGAAATGGAACACTACCATGGTGAACCGCTCTCCAGGGAAGGTAAATCGAAGACCAGCAACGGTGATCCCGTTTTAACGTAAAAATTCACGTGATGGAAAAAAGAAGGCCAAAAAACTCCAAAGACCCGATTGAGGTTCGGATAGCCTTTTTTGGGTTTGAAACTATCCGTTGACGGCTTACAGCTGTCAAGGCCGTAAAACTCACCGAGAGCTTCGTTTTGACTGGTTATGGCTCCCGTAACTCTAAACAAGACAACAGTTATGGCCGTCCTAATAATCGATATCCACAGGGTGCAACATTCGCTGTGCAAGGTGCAACATTCATCCAAAAAGCCAAAACAGCGTCGTTCAACTTTTAGAAGTGTGTGCAGGGATTTGAAATGGAACAGTACCATGGTGCACCACTCTCCAGGGAAGGTAAATCGAAGACCAGCCACGGTGATCCCGTTTTAACGTAAAAATTCACGTGATGGAAAAAAGAAGGCCAAAAAACTTCAGAGACCCGATTGAGGTTCGGATAGCCTTTTTTTGGTTTGAAACTATCCGTTGACAGCTTCCAGCTATCAAGGCCGTAGAACACACCGAGAGCTTCGTTTTGACTGGTCATGGCTCCGGTAACTCTAAACGAGACAACAGTTATGGCCGTCCGAAGAATCGATATCCACATGGTGCAACATTCGCTGTGCAAGGTGCAACATTCGTCCAAAAAGCCGAAACAGCGCCGTTCGACTTTTAGAAGTGGATGCAGGGATTTGAAATGGAACAGTACCATGGTGAATCGCTCTCCAGGGAAGGTAAATCGAAGACCAGCAACGGTGATCCCGTTTTAACGTAAAAATTCACGTGATGGAAAAAAGAAGGCCAAAAAACTTCAGAGACCCGATTGAGGTTCGAATAGCCTTTTTTAGGTTTGGAACTATCCGTTGACGGCTTACAGTGGTCAAGGCTGTAGAACTCACCGAGAGCTTCGTTTTGACTGGTTATGGCTCCCGTAACTCTAAACGAGCCAACAGTTATGGCCGTTCGAATAATCGATATCCACAGGGTGCAACATTCGCTGTGCAAGGGGCAACATTCATCCAAAAAGCCAAAACAACGCCGTTCGACTTTTAGAAGTGTGTGCAGGGATTTGAAATGGAAAAGTACCATGGTGCACCACTCTCCAGGGAAGGTAAATCGAAGACCAGCCACGGTGATCCCGTTTTAACGTAAAAATTCACTTGATGGAAAAAAGAAGGCAAAAAAACTTCAGAGACGCGAATGAGGTTCGGATAGCCTTTTTTGGGTTTGAAACTATCCGTTGACAGCTTCCAGCTGTAAAGGCCGTAGAACTCACAGAGAGCTTCGTTTTTACTGGTCATGGCTTCGGTAACTCTAAACGAGACAACAGTTATGGCCGTCCGAAGAATCGATATCCACAGGATGCAACATTCGCTGTGCAAGGTGCAACATTCGTCTAAAAAGCCGAAACAGCGCCGTTCGACTTTTAGAAGTGGGTGCAGGGATTTGAAATGGAACACTACCATGGTGAACCGCTCTCCAGGGAAGGTAAATCGAAGACCAGCAACGGTGATCCCGTTTTAACGTAAAAATTCACGTGATGGAAAAAAGAAGGCCAAAAAACTCCAGAGACCCGATTGATGTTCGGATAGCCTTTTTTGGGTTTGAAACTATCCGTTGACGGCTTACAGCTGTCAAGGCCGTAGAACTCACCTAGAGCTTCGTTTTGACTGGTTATGGCTCCCGTAACTCTAAACGAGACAACAGTTATGGCCGTCCGAAGAATCGATATCCATAGAGTGCAACATTCGCTGTGCAAGGTGCAACATTCATCTAAAAAGCCGAAACAGCGCCGTTCGACTTTTAGAAGTGGATGCAGGGATTTGAAATGGAACAATACCATGGTGAACCGCTCTCCAGGGAAGGTTAATCGAAGACCAGCAACGGTGATCCCGTTTTAACGTAAAAATTAACGTAATGGAAAAAAGAAGGCCAAAAAACTTCAAAGACCCGATTGAGGTTCGGATAGCCTTTTTGGGTTTGAAACTATCTGTTGACGGCTTACAGCTGTCAAGGCCGTATAATTCACCGAGAGCTTCGTTTTGACTAGTTATGGCTCCTGTAACTCTAAACGAGACAACAGTTATGGCCGTCCAAAGAATCGATATCCATAGGGTGCAACATTCGCTGTGCAAGGTGCAATATTCATCCAAAAAGCCGAAACAGCGCCGTTCGACTTTTAGAAGTGGGTGCAGGGATTTGAAATGGAACAGTACCATGGTGAACCGCTCTCCAGGGAAGGTAAATCGAAGACCAGCAACGGTGATCCCGTTTTAACGTAAAAATTCACGTGATGGAAAAAAGAAGGCCAAAAAACTACAGAGACCCGATTGAAGTTCGGATAGCCTTTTTTGGGTTTGAAACTATCCGTTGACGGCTTACAGCTGTCAAGGCCGTAGAACTCCCCGAGAGCTTCATTTTGACTGGTTATGGCTCCCGTAACTCTAAACGAGACAACAGTTACGGCCGTTCGAAGAATCGATATCCACAGGGTGCAACATTCGCTGTGCAAGGTGCAACATTTGTCCAAAAATCCGAAACAGCGTCGTTCGACTTTTAGAAGTGGGTGCAGGGATTTGAAATGGAACAGTACCATGGTGAACCGCTCTCCAGGGAAGGTAAATCGAAGACCAGCAACGGTGATCCCGTTTTAACGTAAAAATTCATGTGATTGAAAAAAGAAGTCCAAAAAACTTCAGTGACCCGATTGAGGTTCGGATAGCCTTTTTTAGGTTTGGAACTATCCGTTGACAGCTTACAGCTGTCAAGGCCGTAGAACTCACCGAGAGCTTCGTTTTGACTGGTTATGGCTCCCGTAAATCTAAACGAGACAACAGTTATGGCCGTCCGAAGAATCAATTTCCACAGGGTGCAACATTCGCTGTGCAAGGTGCAACATTTGTCCAAAAAGCCGAAACAGCGCCGTTCGACTTTTAGAAGTGGATGCAGGGATTTGAAATGGAACAGTACCATGGTGAACAGCTCTCCAGGGAAGGTAAATCGAAGACCAGCAACGGTGATCCCGTTTTAACGTAAAAATTCACGTGATGGAAAAAAGAAGGCCAAAAAACTTCAAAGACCCGATTGAGGTTCAAATAGCCTTTTTAAGGTTTGGAACTATCCGTTGACGGCTTACAGCTGTCAAGGCTGTAGAACTCACCGAGAGCTTCGTTTTGACTGGTTATGGCTCCCGTAACTCTAAACGAGCCAACAGTTATGGCCGTCCGAAGAATCGATATCCACAGGGTGCAACATTCGCTGTGCAAGGTGCAACATTCATCCAAAAAGTCAAAACAGCGCCGTTGGAATTTTAGAAGTGTGTGCAGGGATTTGAAATGGAACAGTACCATGGTGCACCGCTCTCCAGGGAAGGTAAATCGAAGACCAGCCACGGTGATCCCGTTTTAACGTAAAAATTCACGTGATGGAAAAAAGAAGGCCAAAAAACTTCAGAGACCCGATTGAGGTTCGGATAGCCTTTTTTGGGTTTGAAACTATCCGTTGACAGCTTCCAACTGTCAAGGCCGTAGAACTCACCGAGAGCTTCGTTTTGACTTGTCATGGCTTCGGTAACTCTAAACGAGAAAACAGTTATGGCCGTCCGAAGAATCGATATCCACAGGGTGCAACATTCGCTGTGCAAGGTGCAACATTCGTCTAAAAAGCCGAAACAGCGCCGTTCGACTTTTAGAAGTGTGTGCAGGGATTTGAAATGGAACACTACCATGGTGAACCACTCTCCAAGGAAGGTAAATCGAAGACCAGCAACGGTGATCCCGTTTTAAAATAAAAATTCACGTGATGGAAAAAAGAAGGCCAAAAAACTCCAGAGACCCGATTGAGGTTCGGATAGCCTTTTTTGGGTTTGAAACTATCCGTTGACGGCTTACAGCTGTCAAGGCCGTAGAACTCACCTAGAGCTTCGTTTTGACTGGTTATGGCTCCCGTAACTCTAAACGAGACAACAGTTATGGCCGTCCGAAGAATCGATATCCATAGAGTGCAACATTCGCTGTGCAAGGTGCAACATTCATCTAAAAAGCCGAAACAGCGCCGTTCGACTTTTAGAAGTGGATGCAGGGATTTGAAATGGAACAATACCATGGTGAACCGCTCTCCAGGGAAGGTAAATCGAAGACCAACAACGGTGATCCCGTTTTAACGTAAAAATTAACGTAATGGAAAAAAGAAGGCCAAAAAACTTCAAAGACCCGATTGAGGTTCGAATAGCCTTTTTGGGTTTGAAACTATCTGTTGACGGCTTACAGCTGTCAAGGCCGTATAATTCACCGAGAGCTTCGTTTTGACTAGTTATGGCTCCTGTAACTCTAAACGAGACAACAGTTATGGTCGTCCAAAGAATCGATATCCATAGGGTGCAACATTCGCTGTGCAAGGTGCAATATTCATCCAAAAAGCCGAAACAGCGCCGTTCGACTTTTAGAAGTGGGTGCAGGGATTTGAAATGGAACAGTACCATGGTGAACCGCTCTCCAGGGAAGGTAAATCGAAGACCAGCAACGGTGATCCCGTTTTAACGTAAAAATTCACGTGATGGAAAAAAGAAGGCCAAAAAACTACAAAGACCCGATTGAAGTTCGGATAGCCTTTTTTGGGTTTGAAACTATCCGTTGACGGCTTACAGCAGTCAAGGCCGTAGAACTCCCCGAGAGCTTCATTTTGACTGGTTATGGCTCCCGTAACTCTAAACGAGACAACAGTTATGGCCGTCCGAAGAATCGATATCCATAGGGTGCAACATTCGCTGTGCAAGGTGCAACATTTGTCCAAAAATCCGAAACAGCGTCGTTCGACTTTTAGAAGTGGGTGCAGGGATTTGAAATGGAACAGTACCATGGTGAACCGCTCTCCAGGGAAGGTAAATCGAAGACCAGCAACGGTGATCCCGTTTTAACGTAAAAATTCATGTGATGGAAAAAAGAAGTCCAAAAAACTTCAGTGACCCGATTGAGGTTCGGATAGCCTTTTTTAGGTTTGGAACTATCCGTTGACAGCTTACAGCTGTCAAGGCCGTAGAACTCACCGAGAGCTTCGTTTTGACTGTTTATGGCTCCCGTAAATCTAAACGAGACAACAGTTATGGCCGTCCGAAGAATCAATTTCCACAGGGTGCAACATTCGCTGTGCAAGGTGCAACATTTGTCCAAAAAGCCGAAACAGCGCCGTTCGACTTTTAGAAGTGGATGCAGGGATTTGAAATGGAACAGTACCATGGTGAACAGCTCTCCAGGGAAGGTAAATCGAAGACCAGCAACGGTGATCCCGTTTTAACGTAAAAATTCACGTGATGGAAAAAAGAAGGCCAAAAAACTTCAAAGACCCGATTGAGGTTCAAATAGCCTTTTTTAGGTTTGGAACTATCCGTTGACGGCTTACAGCTGTCAAGGCTGTAGAACTCACCGAGAGCTTCGTTTTGACTGGTTATGGCTCCCGTAACTCTAAACGAGCCAACAGTTATGGCCGTCCGAAGAATCGATATCCACAGGGTGCAACATTCGCTGTGCAAGGTGCAACATTCATCCAAAAAGTCAAAACAGCACCGTTCGACTTTTAGAAGTGTGTGCAGGGATTTGAAATGGAACAGTACCATGGTGCACCGCTCTCCAGGGAAGGTAAATCGAAGACCAGCCACGGTGATCCCGTTTTAACGTAAAAATTCACGTGATGGAAAAAAGAAGGCCAAAAAACTTCAGAGACCCGATTGAGGTTCGGATAGCCTTTTTTGGGTTTGAAACTATCCGTTGACAGCTTCCAGCTGTCAAGGCCGTAGAACTCACCGAGAGCTTCGTTTTGACTTGTCATGGCTTTGGTAACTCTAAACGAGACAACAGTTATGGCCGTCCGAAGAATCGATATCCACAGGGTGCAACATTCGCTGTGCAAGGTGCAACATTCATCCAAAAAGCCGAAACTGCGCCGTTCGACTTTTAGAAGTGGATGCAGGGATTTGAAATGGAACAGTACCATGGTGAACCGCTCTCCAGGGAAGGTAAATCGAAGACCAGCAACGGTGATCCCGTTTTAACGTAAAAATTCACGTGATGGAAAAAAGAAGGCCAAAAAACTACAGAGACCCGATTGAAGTTCGGATAGCCATTTTTGGGTTTGAAACTATCCGTTGACGGCTTACAGCGGTCAAGGCCGTAGAACTCACCGAGAGCTTCGTTTTGACTGGTTATGGCTCCCGTAACTCTAAACGAGACAACAGTTATGGCCCTCCGAAGAATCGATATCCATAGGGTGCAACATTCGCTGTGCAAGGTGCAACATTCATCCAAAAAGCCGAAACAGCGCCGTTTGACTTTTAGAAGTGGGTGCAGGGATTCGAAATGAAACAGTACCATGGTGAACCGCTCTCCAGGGAAGGTAAATCGAAGACCAGCAACGGTGATCCCATTTTAACGTAAAAATTCACGTGATGGAAAAAAGAAGGCCAAAAAACTTCAGAGACCCGATTGAGGTTCGGATAGCCTATTTTAGGTTTGGAACTATCCGTTGACGGCTTACAGCCGTCAAGGCCGTAGAACTCACCGAGAGCTTCGTTTTGACTGGTTATGGCTCCCGTAACTCTAAACGAGCCAACAGTTATGGCCGTTCGAAGAATCGATATCCATAGGGTGCAACATTCGCTGTGCAAGGTGCAACATTTGTCCAAAAAGCCGAAACAGCGTCATTCAACTTTTAGAAGTGGGTGCAGGGATTTGAAATGGAACAGTACCATGGTGAACCGCTCTCTAGGGAAGGTAAATCGAAGACCAACAACGGTGATCCCGTTTTAACGTAAAAATTCACGTGATGGAAAAAAGAAGGCCAAAAAACTTCAGAGACCCGATTGAGGTTCGGATAGCCTTTTTTAGGTTTGGAACTATCCGTTGACAGCTTACAGCTGTCAAGGCCGTAGAAATCACCGATAGCTTCGTTTTGACTGGTTATGGCTCCCGTAAATCTAAACGAGACAACAGTTATGGCCGTCCGAAGAATCAATTTCCACAGGGTGCAACATTCGCTGTGCAAGGTGCAACATTCGTCCAAAAAGCCGAAACAGCGCCGTTTGACTTTTAGAAGTGGGTGCAGAGATTTGAAATGGAACAGTACCATGGTGAACCGCTCTCCAGGGAAGGTAAATCGAAGACCAGCAACGGTGATCCCATTTTAACGTAAAAATTCACGTGATGGAAAAAAGAAGGCCAAAAAACTTCAGAGACCCGATTGAGGCTCGGATAGCCTTTTTTAGGTTTGGAACTATCCCTTGACGGCTTACAGCCGTCAAGGCCGTAGAACTCACCGAGAGCTTCGTTTTGACTGGTTATGGCTCCCGTAACTCTAAACGAGCCAACAGTTATGGCCGTCCGAAGAATCGATATCCATAGGGTGCAACATTCGCTGTGCAAGGTGCAACATTCATCCAAAAAGCCAAAACAGCGCCGTTCGACTTTTAGAAGTGTGTGCAGGGATTTGAAATGGAACAGTACCATGGTGCACCGCTCTCCAGGGAAGGTAAATCGAAGACCAGCCACGGTGATCCCGTTTTAACGTAAAAATTCACGTGATGGAAAAAAGAAGGCCAAAAAAGTTCAGAGACCCGATTGAGGTTCGGATAGCCTTTTTTGGGTTTGAAACTATCCGTTGACAGCTTCCAGCTGTCAAGGCCGTAGAACTCACCGAGAGCTTCGTTTTGACTAGTCATGGCTTCAGTAACTCTAAACGAGACAGCAGTTATGGCCGTCCGAAGAATCGATATCCACAGGGTGCAACATTCGCTGTGCAAGGTGCAACATTCGTCTAAAAAGCCGAAACAGCGCCGTTCGACTTTTAGAAGTGGGTGAAGGGATTTGAAATGGAACACTACCATGGTGAACCGCTCTCTAGGGAAGGTAAATCGAAGACCAGCAACGGTGATCCCGTTTTAACGTAAAAATTCACGTGATGGAAAAAAGAAGGCCAAAAAACTACAGAGACCCGATTGAAGTTCGGATAGCCATTTTTGGGTTTGAAACTATCCGTTGACGGCTTACAGCAGTCAAGGCCGTAGAACTCCCTGAGAGCTTCGTTTTGACTGGTTATGGCTCCCGTAACTCTAAACGAGACAACAGTTATGGCCGTCCGAAGAATCGATATCCACAAGGTGCAACATTCGCTGTGCAAGGTGCAACATTTGTCCAAAAAGCCGAAACAGCGTCATTCAACTTTTAGAAGTGGGTGCAGGGATTTGAAATGGAACAGTACCATGGTGAACCGCTCTCTAGGGAAGGTAAATCGAAGACCAGCAACGGTGATCCCGTTTTAACGTAAAAATTCACGTGATGGAAAAAAGAAGGCCAAAAAACTACAGAGACCCGATTGAAGTTCGGATAGCCATTTTTGGGTTTGAAACTACCCGTTGACGGCTTACAGCAGTCAAGGCCGTAGAACTCCCCGAGAGCTTCGTTTTGACTGGTTATGGCTCCCGTAACTCTAAACGAGACAACAGTTATGGCCGTCCGAAGAATCGATATCCACAAGGTGCAACATTAGCTGTGCAAGGTGCAACATTTGTCCAAAAAGCCGAAACAGCGTCATTCAACTTTTAGAAGTGGGTGCAGGGATTTGAAATGGAACAGTACCATGGTGAACCGCTCTCTAGGGAAGGTAAATCGAAGACCAGCAACGGTGATCCCGTTTTAACGTAAAAATTCACGTGATGGAAAAAAGAAGGCCAAAAAACTTCAGAGACCCGATTGAGGTTCGGATAGCCTTTTTTAGGTTTGGAACTATCCGTTGACAGCTTACAGCTGTCAAGGCCGTAGAAATCACCGAGAGCTTCGTTTTGACTGGTTATGGCTCCCGTAAATCTAAACGAGACAACAGTTATGGCCGTCCGAAGAATCAATTTCCACAGGGTGCAACATTCGCTGTGCAAGGTGCAACATTCGTCCAAAAAGCCGAAACAGCGCCGTTTGACTTTTAGAAGTGGGTGCAGAGATTTGAAATGGAACAGTACCATGGTGAACCGCTCTCCAGGGAAGGTAAATCGAAGACCAGCAACGGTGATCCCATTTTAACGTAAAAATTCACGTGATGGAAAAAAGAAGGCCAAAAAACTTCAGAGACCCGATTGAGGCTCGGATAGCCTTTTTTAGGTTTGGAACTATCCCTTGACGGCTTACAGCCGTCAAGGCCGTAGAACTCACCGAGAGCTTCGTTTTGACTGGTTATGGCTCCCGTAACTCTAAACGAGCCAACAGTTATGGCCGTCCGAAGAATCGATATCCATAGGGTGCAACATTCGCTGTGCAAGGTGCAACATTCATCCAAAAAGCCAAAACAGCGCCGTTCGACTTTTAGAAGTGTGTGCAGGGATTTGAAATGGAACAGTACCATGGTGCACCGCTCTCCAGGGAAGGTAAATCGAAGACCAGCCACGGTGATCCCGTTTTAACGTAAAAATTCACGTGATGGAAAAAAGAAGGCCAAAAAAGTTCAGAGACCCGATTGAGGTTCGGATAGCCTTTTTTGGGTTTGAAACTATCCGTTGACAGCTTCCAGCTGTCAAGGCCGTAGAACTCACCGAGAGCTTCGTTTTGACTAGTCATGGCTTCAGTAACTCTAAACGAGACAGCAGTTATGGCCGTCCGAAGAATCGATATCCACAGGGTGCAACATTCGCTGTGCAAGGTGCAACATTCGTCTAAAAAGCCGAAACAGCGCCGTTCGACTTTTAGAAGTGGGTGAAGGGATTTGAAATGGAACACTACCATGGTGAACCGCTCTCCAGGGAAGGTAAATCGAAGACCAGCAACGGTGATCCCGTTTTAACGTAAAAATTCACGTGATGGAAAAAAGAAGGCCAAAAAACTCCAGAGACCCGATTGAGGTTCGGATAGCCTTTTTTGGGTTTGAAACTATCCGTTGATGGCTTACAGCGGTCAAGGCCATAGAACTCACCGAGAGCTTCGTTTTGACTGGTTATGGCTCCCGTAACTCTAAACGAGACAACAGTTATGGCCGTCCGAAGAATTGATATCCATAGGGTGGAACATTCGTTGTGCAAGGTGCAACATTCATCCAAAAAGCCGAAACAGCGCCATTCGACCTTTAGAAGTGGATGCAGGGATTTGAAATGGAACAGTACCATGGTGAACCGCTCTCCAGGGAAGGTAAATCGAAGACCAGCAACGGTGATCCCATTTTAACGTAAAAATTCACTTAATGGAAAAAAGAAGGCCAAAAAACTTCAAAGACCCGATTGAGGTTCGGATAGCCTTTTTGGGTTTGAAACTATCCGTTGACGGCTTACAGTTGTCAAGGCCGTAGAATTCACCAAGAGCTTCGTTTTGACTGGTTATGACTCCTGTAATTCTAAACGAGACAACAGTTATGGCCGTCCGAAGAATCGATATCCATAGGGTGCAACATTCGCTGTGGAAGGTGCAACATTCATCCAAAAAGCCGAAACAGCGTCGTTCGACTTTTAGAAGTGGGTGCAGGGATTTGAAATGGAACAGTACCATGGTGAACCGCTCTCCAGGGAAGGTAAATCGAAGACCAGCAACGGTGATCCCGTTTTAACGTAAAAATTCACGTGATGGAAAAAAGAAGGCCAAAATACTACAGAGACCCGATTGAAGTTCGGATAGCCATTTTTGGGTTTGAAACTATCCTTTGACGGCTTACAGTAGTCAAGGCCGTAGAACTCCCCGAGAGCTTCGTTTTGACTGGTTATGGCTCCCGTAACTCTAAACGAGACAACAGTTATGGCCGTCCGAAGAATCGATATCCACAGGGTGCAACATTCGCTGTGCAAGGTGCAACATTTGTCCAAAAAGCCGAAACAGCGTCATTCGACTTTTAGAAGTGGGTGCAGGGATTTGAAATGGAACAGTACCATGGTGAACCGCTCTCCAGGGAAGGTAAATCGAAGACCAGCAACGGTGATCCCGTTTTAACGTAAAAATTCACGTGATGGAAAAAAGAAGGCCAAAAAACTTCAGAGACCCGATTGAGGTTCGGATAGCCTTTTTTAGGTTTGGAACTATCCGTTGACAGCGTACAGCTGTCAAGGCCGTAGAACTCACCGAGAGCTTCGTTTTGACTGGTTATGGCTCCCGTAAATCTAAACGAGACAACAGTTATGGCCGTCCGAAGAATCAATTTCCACAGGGTGCAACATTCGCTGTGCAAGGTGCAACATTCGTCCAAAAAGCCGAAACAGCGCCGTTTGACTTTTAGAAGTGGGTGCAGGGATTTGAAATGGAACAGTACCATGGTGAACCGCTCTCCAGGGAAGGTAAATCGAAGACCAGCAACGGTGATCCCATTTTAACGTAAAAATTCACGTGATGGAAAAAAGAAGGCCAAAAAACTTCAGAGACCCGATTGAGGTTCGGATATCCTTTTTTAGGTTTGGAACTATCCCTTGACGGCTTACAGCCGTCAAGGCCGTAGAACTCACCGAGAGCTTCGTTTTGACTGGTTATGGCTCCCGTAACTCTAAACGAGCCAACAGTTATGGCCGTCCGAAGAATCGATATCCACAGGGTGCAACATTCGCTGTGCAAGGTGCAACATTCATCCAAAAAGCCAAAACAGCGCCGTTCGACTTTTAGAAGTGTGTGCAGGGATTTGAAATGGAACAGTACCATGGTGCACCGCTCTCCAGGGAAGGTAAATCGAAGACCAGCCACGGTGATCCCGTTTTAACGTAAAAATTCACGTGATGGAAAAAAGAAGGCCAAAAAACTTCAGAGACCCGATTGAGGTTCGGATAGCCTTTTTTGGGTTTGAAACTATCCGTTGACAGCTTCCAGTTGTTAAGGCCGTAGAACTCACCGAGAGCTTCGTTTTGACTGGTCATGGCTTCGGTAACTCTAAACGAGACAACAGTTATGGCCGTCCAAAGAATCGATATCCATAGGGTGCAACATTCGCTGTGCAAGGTGCAACATTCGTCTAAAAAGCCGAAACAGCGCCGTTCGACTTTTAGAAGTGGGTGCAGGGATTTGAAATGAAACAGTACCATGGTGAACCGCTCTCCAGGGAAGGTAAATCGAAGACCAGCAACGGTGATCCCGTTTTAACGTAAAAATTCACGTGATGGAAAAAAGAAGGCCAAAAAACTCCAGAGACCCGATTGAGGTTCGGATAGCCTTTTTTGGGTTTGAAACTATCCGTTGACGGCTTACAGCGGTCAAGGCCGTAGAACTCACCGAGAGCTTTGTTTTGACTGGTTATGGCTCCCGTAACTCTAAACGAGACAACAGTTATGGCCGTCCGAAGAATTGATATCCATAGGGTGCAACATTCGTTTTGCAAGGTGCAACATTCATCCAAAAAGCCGAAACTGCGCCGTTCGACTTTTAGAAGTGGATGCAGGGATTTGAAATGGAACAGTACCATGGTGAACCGCTCTCCAGGGAAGGTAAATCGAAGACCAGCAACGGTGATCCCGTTTTAACGTAAAAATTCACGTGATGGAAAAAAGAAGGCCAAAAAACTACAGAGACCCGATTGAAGTTCGGATAGCCATTTTTGGGTTTGAAACTATCCGTTGACGGCTTACAGCAGTCAAGGCCGTAGAACTCCCCGAGAGCTTCGTTTTGACTGGTTATGGCTCCCGTAACTCTAAACGAGACAACAGTTATGGCCGTCCGAAGAATCGATATCCATAGGGTGCAACATTCGTTGTGCAAGGTGCAACATTTGTCCAAAAAGCCGAAACAGCGTCATTCGACTTTTAGAAGTGGGTGAAGGGATTTGAAATGGAACAGTACCATGGTGAACCGCTCTCCAGGGAAGTTAAATCGAAGACCAGCAACGGTGATCCCGTTTTAACGTAAAAATTCACGTGATGGGAAAAAGAAGGCCAAAAAACTTCAGAGACCCGATTGAGGTTCGGATAGCCTTTTTTAGGTTTGGAACTATCCGTTGACAGCTTACAGCTGTCAAGGCCGTAGAACTCACCGAGAGCTTCATTTTGACTGGTTATGGCTCTCGTAAATCTAAACGAGACAACAGTTATGGCCGCCCGAAGAATCAATTTCCACAGGGTGCAACATTCGCTGTGCAAGGTGCAACATTCATCCAAAAAGCCGAAACAGCGCCGTTTGACTTTTAGAAGTGGGTGCAGGGATTCGAAATGAAACAGTACCATGGTGAACCGCTCTCCAGGGAAGGTAAATCGAAGACCAGCAATGGTGATCCCATTTTAACGTAAAAATTCACGTGATGGAAAAAAGAAGGCCAAAAAACTTCAGAGACCCGATTGAGGTTCGGATAGCCTATTTTAGGTTTGGAACTATCCGTTGACGGCTTACAGCCGTCAAGGCCGTAGAACTCACCGAGAGCTTCGTTTTGACTGGTTATGGCTCCCGTAACTCTAAACGAGCCAACAGTTATGGCCGTTCGAAGAATCGATATCCATAGGGTGCAACATTCGCTGTGCAAGGTGCAACATTCATCCAAAAAGCCAAAACAGCGCCGTTCGACTTTTAGAAGTGTGTGCAGGGATTTGAAATGGAACAGTACCATGGTGCACCGCTCTCCAAGGAAGGTAAATCGAAGACCAGCCACGATGATCCCGTTTTAACGTAAAAATTCACGTGATGGAAAAAAGAAGGCCAAAAAACTCCAGAGACCCGATTGAGGTTCGGATAGCCTTTTTTGGGTTTGAAACTATCCGTTGACAGCTTCCAACTGTCAAGGCCGTAGAACTCACCGAGAGCTTCGTTTTGACTGGTCATGGCTTCGGCAACTCTAAACGAGACAACAGTTATGGCCGTCCGAAGAATCGATATCCCCAGGGTGCAACATTCGCTGTGCAAGGTGCAACATTCGTCCAAAAAGCCGAAACAGTGCCGTTCGACTTTTAGAAGTGGATGCAGGGATTTGAAATGGAACAGTACCATGGTGAACCGCTCTCCAGGGAAGGTAAATCGAAGACCAGCAACGGTGATCCCGTTTTAACGTAAAAATTCACGTGATGGAAAAAAGAAGGCCAAAAAACTACAGAGACCCGATTGAAGTTCGGATAGCCATTTTTGGGTTTGAAACTATCCGTTGACGGCTTACAGCAGTCAAGGCCGTAGAACTCCCCGAGAGCTTCGTTTTGACTGGTTATGGCTCCCGTAACTCTAAACGAGACAACAGTTATGGCCGTCCGAAGAATCGATATCCATAGGGTGCAACATTCGTTGTGCAAGGTGCAACATTTGTCCAAAAAGCCGAAACAGCGTCATTCGACTTTTAGAAGTGGGTGCAGGGATTTGAAATGGAACAGTACCATGGTGAACCGCTCTCCAGGGAAGTTAAATCGAAGACCAGCAACGGTGATCCCGTTTTAACGTAAAAATTCACGTGATGGGAAAAAGAAGGCCAAAAAACTTCAGAGACCCGATTGAGGTTCGGATAGCCTTTTTTAGGTTTGGAACTATCCGTTGACAGCTTACAGCTGTCAAGGCCGTAGAACTCACCGAGAGCTTCATTTTGACTGGTTATGGCTCTCGTAAATCTAAACGAGACAACAGTTATGGCCGCCCGAAGAATCAATTTCCACAGGGTGCAACATTCGCTGTGCAAGGTGCAACATTCATCCAAAAAGCCGAAACAGCGCCGTTTGACTTTTAGAAGTGGGTGCAGGGATTCGAAATGAAACAGTACCATGGTGAACCGCTCTCCAGGGAAGGTAAATCGAAGACCAGCAACGGTGATCCCATTTTAACGTAAAAATTCACGTGATGGAAAAAAGAAGGCCAAAAAACTTCAGAGACCCGATTGAGGTTCGGATAGCCTATTTTAGGTTTGGAACTATCCGTTGACGGCTTACAGCCGTCAAGGCCGTAGAACTCACCGAGAGCTTCGTTTTGACTGGTTATGGCTCCCGTAACTCTAAACGAGCCAACAGTTATGGCCGTCCGAAGAATCGATATCCATAGGGTGCAACATTCGCTGTGCAAGGTGCAACATTCATCCAAAAAGCCAAAACAGCGCCGTTCGACTTTTAGAAGTGTGTGCAGGGATTTGAAATGGAACAGTACCATGGTGCACCGCTCTCCAAGGAAGGTAAATCGAAGACCAGCCACGATGATCCCGTTTTAACGTAAAAATTCACGTGATGGAAAAAAGAAGGCCAAAAAACTCCAGAGACCCGATTGAGGTTCGGATAGCCTTTTTTGGGTTTGAAACTATCCGTTGACAGCTTCCAACTGTCAAGGCCGTAGAACTCACCGAGAGCTTCGTTTTGACTGGTCATGGCTTCGGCAACTCTAAACGAGACAACAGTTATGGCCGTCCGAAGAATCGATATCCCCAGGGTGCAACATTCGCTGTGCAAGGTGCAACATTCGTCCAAAAAGCCGAAACAGTGCCGTTCGACTTTTAGAAGTGGATGCAGGGATTTGAAATGGAACAGTACCATGGTGAACCGCTCTCCAGGGAAGGTAAATCGAAGACCAGCAACGGTGATCCCGTTTTAACGTAAAAATTCACGTGATGGAAAAAAGAAGGCCAAAAAACTACAGAGACCCGATTGAAGTTCGGATAGCCATTTTTGGGTTTGAAACTATCCGTTGACGGCTTACAGCAGTCAAGGCCGTAGAACTCCCCGAGAGCTTCGTTTTGACTGGTTATGGCTCCCGTAACTCTAAACGAGACAACAGTTATGGCCGTCCGAAGAATCGATATCCACAGGGTGCAACATTCGCTGTGCAAGGTGCAACATTTGTCCAAAAAGCCGAAACAGCGTCATTCGACTTTTAGAAGTGGGTGCAGGGATTTGAAATGGAACAGTACCATGGTGAACCGCTCTCCAGGGAAGTT
Source organism: Allium fistulosum (assembly GCA_030737815.1). Taxonomy (NCBI): domain Eukaryota; kingdom Viridiplantae; phylum Streptophyta; class Magnoliopsida; order Asparagales; family Amaryllidaceae; genus Allium; species Allium fistulosum. Next base: position 7,853,477 of record CM060903.1, on the reverse strand, counting down.
AAATCGAAGACCAGCAACGGTGATCCCGTTTTAACGTAAAAATTCACGTGATGGGAAAAAGAAGGCCAAAAAACTTCAGAGACCCGATTGAGGTTCGGATAGCCTTTTTTAGGTTTGGAACTATCCGTTGACAGCTTACAGCTGTCAAGGCCGTAGAACTCACCGAGAGCTTCGTTTTGACTGGTTATGGCTCTCGTAAATCTAAACGAGACAACAGTTATGGCCGTCCGAAGAATCAATTTCCACAGGGTGCAACATTCGCTGTGCAAGGTGCAACATTCATCCAAAAAGCCGAAACAGCGCCGTTTGACTTTTAGAAGTAGGTGCAGGGATTCGAAATGGAACAGTACCATGGTGAACCGCTCTCCAGGGAAGGTAAATCGAAGACCAGCAACGGTGATCCCATTTTAACGTAAAAATTCACGTGATGGAAAAAAGAAGGCCAAAAAACTTCAGAGACCCGATTAAGGTTCGGATAGCCTTTTTTAGGTTTGGAACTATCCGTTGACGGCTTACAGCCGTCAAGGCCGTAGAACTCACCGAGAGCTTCGTTTTGACTGGTTATGGCTCCCGTAACTCTAAACGAGCCAACAGTTATGGCCGTCCGAAGAATCGATATCCATAGGGTGCAACATTCGCTGTGCAAGGTGCAACATTCATCCAAAAAGCCAAAACAGCGCCGTTCGACTTTTAGAAGTGTGTGCAGGGATTTGAAATGGAACAGTACCATGGTGCACCGCTCTCCAGGGAAGGTAAATCGAAGACCAGCCACAGTGATCCCGTTTTAACGTAAAAATTCACGTGATGGAAAAAAGAAGGCCAAAAAACTTCAGAGACCCGATTGAGGTTCGGATAGCCTTTTTTGGGTTTGAAACTATCCGTTGACAGCTTCCAACTGTCAAGGCCGTAGAACTCACCGAGAGCTTTGTTTTGACTGGTCATGGCTTCGGCAACTCTAAACGAGACAACAGTTATGGCCGTCCGAATAATCGATATCCACAGGGTGCAACATTCGATGTGCAAGGTGCAACATTCGTCTAAAAAGCCGAAACAGCGCCGTTCGACTTTTAGAAGTGGGTGCAGGGATTTGAAATGGAACACTACCATGGTGAACCGCTCTCCAGGGAAGGTAAATCGAAGACCAGCAACGGTGATCCCGTTTTAACGTAAAAATTCACGTGATGGAAAAAAGAAGGCCAAAAAACTACAGAGACCCGATTGAAGTTCGGATAGCCATTTTTGGGTTTGAAACTATCCGTTGACGGCTTACAGCAGTCAAGGCCGTAGAACTCCCCGAGAGCTTCGTTTTGACTGGTTATGGCTCCCGTAACTCTAAACGAGACAACAGTTATGGCCGTCCGAAGAATCGATATCCACAGGGTGCAACATTCGCTGTGCAAGGTGCAACATTTGTCCAAAAAGCCGAAACAGCGTCATTCGACTTTTAGAAGTGGGTGCAGGGATTTGAAATGGAACAGTACCATGGTGAACCGCTCTTCAGGGAAGTTAAATCGAAGACCAGCAACGGTGATCCCGTTTTAACGTAAAAATTCACGTGATGGGAAAAAGAAGGCCAAAAAACTTCAGAGACCCGATTGAGGTTCGGATAGCCTTTTTTAGGTTTGGAACTATCCGTTGACAGCTTACAGCTGTCAAGGCCGTAGAACTCACCGAGAGCTTCGTTTTGACTGGTTATGGCTCTCGTAAATCTAAACGAGACAACAGTTATGGCCGTCCGAAGAATCAATTTCCACAGGGTGCAACATTCGCTGTGCAAGGTGCAACATTCATCCAAAAAGCCGAAACAGCGCCGTTTGACTTTTAGAAGTGGGTGCAGGGATTCGAAATGGAACAGTACCATGGTGAACCGCTCTCCAGGGAAGGTAAATCGAAGTCCAGCAACGGTGATCCCATTTTAACGTAAAAATTCACGTGATGGAAAAAAGAAGGCCAAAAAACTTCAGAGACCCGATTAAGGTTCGGATAGCCTTTTTTAGGTTTGGAACTATCCGTTGACGGCTTACAGCCGTCAAGGCCGTAGAACTCACCGAGAGCTTCGTTTTGACTGGTTATGGCTCCCGTAACTCTAAACGAGCCAACAGTTATGGCCGTCCGAAGAATCGATATCCATAGGGTGCAACATTCGCTGTGCAAGGTGCAACATTCATCCAAAAAGCCAAAACAGCGCCGTTCGACTTTTAGAAGTGTGTGCAGGGATTTGAAATGGAACAGTACCATGGTGCACCGCTCTCCAGGGAAGGTAAATCGAAGACCAGCCACAGTGATCCCGTTTTAACGTAAAAATTCACGTGATGGAAAAAAGAAGGCCAAAAAACTTCAGAGACCCGATTGAGGTTCGGATAGCCTTTTTTGGGTTTGAAACTATCCGTTGACAGCTTCCAACTGTCAAGGCCGTAGAACTCACCGAGAGCTTTGTTTTGACTGGTCATGGCTTCGGCAACTCTAAACGAGACAACAGTTATGGCCGTCCGAAGAATCGATATCCACAGGGTGCAACATTCGATGTGCAAGGTGCAACATTCGTCTAAAAAGCCGAAACAGCGCCGTTCGACTTTTAGAAGTGGGTGCAGGGATTTGAAATGGAACACTACCATGGTGAACCGCTCTCCAGGGAAGGTAAATCGAAGACCAGCAACGGTGATCCCGTTTTAACGTAAAACTTCACGTGATGGAAAAAAGAAGGCCAAAAAACTCCAGAGACCCGATTGAGGTTCGGATAGCCTTTTTTGGGTTTGAAACTATCCGTTGACGGCTTACAGCGGTCAAAGCCGTAGAACTCACCGAGAGCTTCGTTTTGACTGGTTATGGCTCCCGTAACTCTAAACGAGACAACAGTTATGGCCGTCCGAAGAATTGATATCCTCAGGGTGCAACATTCGTTTTGCAAGGTGCAACATTCATCCAAAAAGCCGAAACAGCGCCGTTCGACTTTTAGAAGTGGATGCAGGGATTTGAAATGGAACAGTACCATGGTGAACCGCTCTCCAGGGAAGGTAAATCGAAGACCAGCAACGGTGATCCCGTTTTAACGTAAAAATTCACGTAATGGAAAAAAGAAGGCCAAAAAACTTCAGAGACCCGATTGAGGTTCGGGTAGCCTTTTTTAGGTTTGGAACTATCCGTTGACGGCTTACAGCCGTCAAGGCCGTAGAATTCACCGAGAGCTTCGTTTTGACAGGTTATGGCTCCCGTAACTCTAAACGAGCCAACAGTTATGGCCGTCCGAAGAATCGATATCTACTGGGTGCAACATTCGCTGTGCAAGGTGCAACATTCGTCCAAAAAGCCGAAATAGCGCCGTTCGACTTTTAGAAGTGGGTGCAGGAATTTGAAATGGAACAGTACCATGGTGAACCGCTCTCCAGGGAAGGTAAATCGAAGACCAACAACGGTGATCCCGTTTTAACGTAAAAATTCACGTGATGGAAAAAAGAAGGCCAAAAAACTTCAGAGACCAGACTGAGGTTCGGATAGCCTTTTTTGGGTTTGAAACTATCCGTTGACGGCTTACAGCTGTCAAAGCGGTAGAACTCACCGAGTGCTTCGTTTTGACTGGTTATGGCTCCCGTAACTCTAAACGAGCCAATAGTTATGGCCGTCCGAAGAATCGATATCTACTGGGTGCAACATTCGCTGTGCAAGGTGCAACATTCGTCCAAAAAGACGAAACAGCGCCGTTCGACTTTTAGAAGTAGGTGCAGGGATTTGAAATGGAACAGTACCATGGTGAACCGCTCTCCAGGGAAGGTAAATCGAAGACCAGCAACGGTGATTCCGTTTTAATGTAAAAATTCACGTGACGGAAAAAAGAAGGCCAAAAAACTTCAGAGACCCGATTGATGTTCGGATAGCCTTTTTTGGGTTTGAAACTATCCGTTGACGGCTTACAACTGTCAAGGCCGTAGAACTCACCGAGAGCTTCGTTTTGACTGGTTATGGCTCCCGTAACTCTAAACGAGACAACAGTTATGGCCGTCCGAAGAATCGATATCCACAGGGTGCAACATTCGATGTGCAAGGTGCAACATTCATCCAAAAAGCCGAAACAGCGCCGTTCGACTTTTAGAAGTGGGTGCAGGGATTTAAAATGGAACAGTACCATGGTGAACCGCTCTCCAGGGAAGGTAAATCGAAGACCAGCAACGGTGATCCCGTTTTAATGTAAAAATTCACGTGATGGAAAAAAGAAGGCCAAAAAACTTCAGAGACCCGATTGAGGTTCGGATAGCCTTTTTTAGGTTTGGAACTTTTCGTTGACAGCTTACAGCTGTCAAGGCCGTAGAACTCACCGAGAGCTTCATTTTGACTGGTTATGGCTCCCGTAAATCTAAACAAGACAACAGTTATGGCCGTACGAAGAATCAATTTCCACAGGGTGCAACATTCGCTGTGCAAGGTGCAACATTCGTCCAAAAAGCCGAAACAGCGCCGTTTCACTTTTAGAAGTGGGTGCATTGATTCGAAATGGAACAGTACCATGGTGAACCGCTCTCCAGGGAAGGTAAATCGAAGACCAGCAACGGTGATCCCATTTTAACGTAAAAATTCACGTGATGGAAAAAAGAAGGCCAAAAAACTTCAGAGACCCGATTGAGGTTCGGATAGCCTTTTTTAGGTTTGGAACTATCCGTTGACGGCTTACAGCCGTCAAGGCCGTAGAACTCACCGAGAGCTTCGTTTTGACTGGTTATGGCTCCCGTAACTCTAAACGAGCCAACAGTTATGGCCGTCCGAAGAATCGATATCCACAGGGTGCAACATTCGCTGTGCAAGGTGCAACATTCATCCAAAAAGCCAAAACAGCGCCGTTCGACTTTTAGAAATGTGTGCAGGGATTTGAAATGGAACAGTACCATGGTGCACCGCTCTCCAGGGAAGATAAATCGAAGACCAGCCACGGTGATCCCGTTTTAACGTAAAAATTCACGTGATGGAAAAAAGAAGGCCAAAAAACTTCAAAGACCCGATTGAGGTTCGGATAGCCTTTTTTGGGGTTGAAACTATCTGTTGACAGCTTCCAGCTGTCAAGGCCGTAGAACTCACCGAGTGCTTCGTTTTGACTGGTCATGGCTTCGGTAACTCTAAACGAGACAACAGTTATGGCCGTCCGAAGAATCGATATCCACAGGGTGAAACATTCGCTGTGCAAGGTGCAACATTCGTCTAAAAAGCCGAAACAGCGCCGTTCGACTTTTAGAAGTGGGTGCAGGGATTTGAAATGGAACACTACCATGGTGAACCGCTCTCCAGGGAAGGTAAATAGAAGACCAGCAACGGTGATCCCGTTTTAACGTAAAAATTCACGTGATGGAAAAAAGAAGGCCAAAAAACTCCAAAGACCCGATTGAGGTTCGGATAGCCTTTTTTGGGTTTGAAACTATCCGTTGACGGCTTACAGCGGTCAAGGCCGTAGAACTCACCGAGAGCTTCGTTCTGACTGGTTATGGCTCCCGTAACTCTAAACGAGACAACAGTTATGGCCGTCCGAAGAATTGATTTCCACAGGGTGCAACATTCGTTTTGCAAGGTGCAACAATCATCCAAAAAGCCGAAACAGCGCCGTTCGACTTTTAGAAGTGGATGCAGGGATTTGAAATGGAACAGTACCATGCTGAACCGCTCTCCAGGGAAGGTAAATCGAGGACCAGCAACGGTGATCCCGTTTTAACGTAAAAATCCACGTGATGGAAAAAAGAAGGCCAAAAAACTTCAGAGACCCGATTGAGGTTCGGATAGCCTTTTTTGGGTTTGAAGCTATCCGTTGACGGCTTACAGCTGTCAAGGCCGTAGAACTCACCGCAAGCTTCCTTTTGACCGGTTATGGCTCCCGTAACTCTAAACAAACCAACAGTTATGGCCGTCCGAAGAATCGATATCCACAGAGTGCAACATTCGCTGTGCAAGGTGCAACATTCGTCCAAAAAGCCGAAACAGTGCCGTTCGACTTTTAGAAGTGGGTGCATGGATTTGAAATGGAACAGTACCATGGTGAACCGCTCTCCAGGGAAGGTAAATCGAAGACCAGCAACGGTAATCCCGTTTTAACGTAAAAATTCACGTGATGGAAAAAAGAAGGCCAAAAAACTTCAGAGACCCGATTGAGGTTCGGATAGCCTTTTTTAGGTTTGGAACTATCCGTTGACGGCTTACAGCCGTCAAGGCCGTAGAACTCACCGAGAGCTTCATTTTGACTGGTTATGGCTCCCGTAACTCTAAACGAGCCAATAGTTATGGCCGTCCGAAGAATCGATATCCACAGGGTGCAACATTCGCTGTGCAAGGTGCAACATTCGTCCAGAAAGCCGAAACAACGTCGTTCGACTTTTAGAAGTTGGTGCAGGGATTTGAAATGGAACAGTACCATGGTGAACCGCTCTCCAGGGAAGGTAAATCGAAGACCAACAACGGTGATCCCGTTTTAAAGTAAAAATTCGCGTGATGGAAAAAAGAAGGCCAAAAAACTTCAGAGACCCGATTGAGGTTCGGATAGCCTTTTTTGGGTTTGAAACTATTCGTTAATGGCTTACAGCCATTAAGGCCGTAGAACTCACCGAGGGCTTCGTTTTGACTGGTTATGGCTCCCGTAACTCTAAACGAGCCAACAGTTATGGCCATTCGAAGAATCGATATCCACAGGGTGCAACATTCGCTGTGCAAGGTGCAACATTCGTCCAAAAAGCCGAAACATCGCCGTTCGACTTTGAGAAGTGGGTGCAGGGATTTGAAATGGAACAGTACCATGGTGAGCCACTCTCCAGGGAAGGTAAATCAAAGACCAGCAACTGTGATCCTGTTTTAACGTAAACATTCACGTGATGGAAAAAAGAAGGCCAAAAAACTTCAGAGGCCCGATTGAGGTTCGAATAGCCTTTTTTGGGTTTGAAACTATCCGTTGACGGCTTATAGCTGTCAAGGACGTAGAACTCACCGTGAGCTTCGTTTTGGCTGGTTATGGCTCCCGTAACTCTAAACGAGCCAACAGTTATGGCCATCTGAAGAATCGATATCCACAGGGTGCAACATTCGCTGTGCAAGGTGCAACATTCATTTAAAAAGCCGAAACAGCGCCGTTCGACTTTGAGAAGTGGGTGCAGGGATTTGAAATGGAACAGTACCATGCTGAACCACTATCCACGGAAGGTAAATCGAAGACCAGCAACGGTGATCCCGTTTTAACGTAAAAATTCACGTGATGGAAAAAAAGGCCAAAAAACTTCAGAGACGCGATTGAGGTCTGGATAGCCTTTTTTGGGTTTGAAACTATCCGTTGACGGCTTACTGCCGTCAAGGCCGTAGAACTCACCGAGAGCTTCGTTTTGACTGGTTATGGCTCCCGTAACTCTAAACGAGACAACACTTATGGCCGTCCGAAGAATCGATATCCACAGGGTGCAACATTCGATGTGCAAGGTGCAACATTCATCCAAAAAGCCGAAACAGCGCCGTTCGACTTTTAGAAGTGGGTGCAGGGATTTGAAATGGAACAGTACCATGGTGAACCGCTCTCCAGGGAAGGTAAATCGAAGACCAGCAACGGTGATCTCGTTTTAACGTAAAAATTCACGTGATGGAAAAAAGAAGGCCAAAAAACTTCAAAGACCCGATTGAGGTTCGGATAGCCTTTTTTAGGTTTGGAACTATCCGTTGACAGCTTACAGCTGTCAAGGCCGTAGAACTCACCGAGAGCTTCGTTTTTACTGGTTATGGCTCCCGTAAATCTAAACGAGACAACAGTTATGGCCTTCCGAAGAATCAATTTCCACAGGGTGCAACATTCGCTGTGCAAGGTGCAACATTCGTCCAAAAAGCCGAAACAGCGCCGTTTGACTTTTAGAAGTGGGTGCAGGGATTCGAAATGGAACAGTACCATGGTGAACCGCTCTCCAGGGAAGGTAAATCGAAGACCAGCAACGGTGATCCCATTTTAACGTAAAAATTCACGTGATGGAAAAAAGAAGGCCAAAAAACTTCAGAGACCCGATTGAGGTTCGGATAGCCTTTTTTAGGTTTGGAACTATCCGTTGACGGCTTACAGCCGTCAAGGCCGTAGAACTCACCGAGAGCTTCGTTTTGACTGGTTATGGCTCCCGTAACTCTAAACGAGCCAACAGTTATGGCCCTCCGAAGAATCGATATCCACAGGGTGCAACATTCGCTGTGCAAGGTGCAACATTCATCCAAAAAGCCAAAACAGTGCCGTTCGACTTTTAGAAGTGTGTGCAGGGATTTGAAATGGAACAGTACCATGGTGCACCGCTCTCCAGGGAAGATAAATCGAAGACCAGCCACGGTGGTCCCGTTTTAACGTAAAAATTCACGTGATGGAAAAAAGAAGGCCAAAAAACTTCAGAGACCCGATTGAGGTTCGGATAGCCTTTTTTGGGTTTGAAACTATCCGTTGACAGCTTCCAACTGTCAAGGCCGTAGAACTCACCGAGAGCTTCGTTTTGACTGGTCATGGCTTCGGCAACTCTAAACGAGACAACAGTTATGTCCGTCCGAAGAATCGATATCCACAGGGTGCAACATTCGCTGTGCAAGGTGCAACATTCGTCTAAAAAGTCAAAACAGCGCCGTTCGACTTTTAGAAGTGGGTGCAGGGATTTGAAATGGAACACTACCATGGTGAACCGCTCTCCAGGGAAGGTAAATCGAAGACAAGCAACGGTGATCCCGTTTTAACGTAAAACTTCACGTGATGGAAAAAAGAAGGCCAAAAAACTCCAGAGACCCGATTGAGGTTCGGATAGCCTTTTTTGGGTTTGAAACTATCTGTTGACGGCTTACAGCGGTCAAGGCCGTAGAACTCACCGAGAGCTTCGTTTTGACTGGTTATGGCTCCCGTAACTCTAAACGAGCCAACAGTTATGGCCGTCCGAAGAATCGATATCCACAGGGTGCAACATTCGCTGTGCAAGGTGCAACATTCATCCAAAAAGCCAAAACAGCGCCGTTCGACTTTTAGAAATGTGTGCAGGGATTTGAAATGGAACAGTACCATGGTGCACCGCTCTCCAGGGAAGATAAATCGAAGACCAGCCACGGTGATCCCGTTTTAACGTAATAATTCACGTGATGGAAAAAAGAAGGCCAAAATACTTCAGAGACCCGATTGAGGTTCGGATAGCCTTTTTTGGGTTTGAAACTATCCGTTGACAGCTTCCAACTGTCAAGGCTGTAGAACTCACCGAGAGCTTCGTTTTGACTGGTCATGGCTTCGGCAACTCTAAACGAGACAACAGTTATGGCCGTCCGAAGAATCGATATCCACAGGGTGCAACATTCGCTGTGCAAGGTGCAACATTCGTCTAAAAAGCCGAAACAGCGCCGTTCGACTTTAAGAAGTGGGTGCAGGGATTTGAAATGGAACACTACCATGGTGAACCGCTCTCCAGGGAAGGTAAATCGAAGACCAGCAACGGTGATCCCGTTTTAACGTAAAACTTCACGTGATGGAAAAAAGAAGGCCAAAAAACTCCAGAGACCCGATTGAGGTTCGGATAGCCTTTTTTGGGTTTGAAACTATCCGTTGACGGCTTACAGCGGTCAAGGCCGTAGAACTCACCGAGAGCTTCGTTTTGACTGGTTATGGCTCCCGTAACTCTAAACGAGACAACAGTTATGGCCGTCCGAAGAATTGATATCCACAGGGTGCAACATTCGTTTTGCAAGGTGCAACATTCATCCAAAAAGCCGAAACAGCGCCGTTCGACTTTTAGAAGTGGATGCAGGGATTTGAAATGGAACAGTACCATGGTGAACCGCTCTACAGGGAAGGTAAATCGAAGACCAGCAACGGTGATCCCGTTTTAACGTAAAAATTCACGTAATGGAAAAAAGAAGGCCAAAAAACTTCAGAGACCCGATTGAGGTTCGGATAGCCTTTTTTGGGTTTGAAACTATCTGTTGACAGCTTCCAACTGTCAAGGCCGTAGAACTCACCGAGAGCTTCGTTTTGACTGGTCATGGCTTCGGCAACTCTAAACGAGACAACAGTTATGGCCGTCCGAAGAATCGATATCCACAGGGTGCAACATTCGCTGTGCAAGGTGCAACATTCGTCTAAAAAGCCGAAACAGCGCCGTTCGACTTTTAGAAGTGGGTGCAGGGATTTGAAATGGAACACTACCATGGTGAACCGCTCTCCAGGGAAGGTAAATCGAAGACCAGCAACGGTGATCCCGTTTTAACGTAAAACTTCACGTGATGGAAAAAACAAGGCCAAAAAACTCCAAAGACCCGATTGAGGTTCGGATAGCCTTTTTTGGGTTTGAAACTATCCGTTGACGGCTTACAGCGGTCAAGGCCGTAGAACTCACCGAGAGCTTCGTTTTGACTGGTTATGGCTCCCGTAACTCTAAACGAGCCAACAGTTATGGCCGTCCGAAGAATCGATATCCACAGGGTGCAACATTCGCTGTGCAAGGTGCAACATTCATCCAAAAAGCCAAAACAGCGCCGTTCGACTTTTAGAAATGTGTGCAGGGATTTGAAATGGAATAGTACCATGGTGCACCGCTCTCCAGGGAAGATAAATCGAAGACCAGCCACGGTGATCCCGTTTTAACGTAAAAATTCACGTGATGGAAAAAAGAAGGCCAAAAAACTTCAGAGACACGATTGAGGTCCGGATAGCCTTTTTTGGGTTTGAAACTATCCGTTGACGGCTTACTGCCGTCAAGGCCGTAGAACTCACCGAGAGCTTCGTTTTGACTGGTTATGGCTCCCGTAACTCTAAACGAGACAACAGTTATGGCCGTCCGAAGAATCGATATCCACAGGGTGCAAAATTCGATGTGCAAGGTGCAACATTCATCCAAAAAGCCGAAACAGCGCCGTTCGACTTTTAGAAGTGGGTGCAGGGATTTGAAATGGAACAGTACCATGGTGAACCGCTCTCCAGGGAAGGTAAATCGAAGACCAGCAACGGTGATCCCGTTTTAACGTAAAAATTCACGTGATGGAAAAAAGAAGGCCAAAAAACTTCAGAGACCCGATTGAGGTTCGGATAGCCTTTTTTAGGTTTGGAACTATCCGTTGACAGCTTACAGCTGTCAAGGCCGTAGAACTCACCGAGAGCTTCGTTTTAACTGGTTATGGCTCCCGTAAATCTAAACGAGACAACAGTTATGGCCGTCCGAAGAATCAATTTCCACAGGGTGCAACATTCGCTGTGCAAGGTGCAACATTCGTCCAAAAAGCCGAAACAGCGCCGTTTGACTTTTAGAAGTGGGTGCAGGGATTCGAAATGGAACAGTACTATGGTGAACCGCTCTCCAGGGAAGGTAAATCGAAGACCAGCAACGGTGATCCCATTTTAACGTAAAAATTCACGTGATGGAAAAAAGAAGTCCAAAAAACTTCAGAGACCCGATTGAGGTTCGGATAGCCTTTTTTAGGTTTGGAACTATCCGTTGACGGCTTACATCCGTCAAGGCCGTAGAACTCACCGAGAGCTTCGTTTTGACTGGTTATGGCTCCCGTAACTCTAAACGAGCCAACAGTTATGGATGTCCGAAGAATCGATATCCACAGGGTGCAACATTCGCTGTGCAAGGTGCAACATTCATCCAAAAAGCCAAAACAGCGCCGTTCGACTTTTAGAAATGTGTGCAGGGATTTGAAATGGAACAGTACCATGGTGCACCGCTCTCCAGGGAAGATAAATCGAAGACCAGCCACGGTGATCCCGTTTTAACGTAAAAATTCACGTGATGGAAAAAAGAAGGCCAAAAAACTTCAAAGACCCGATTGAGGTTCGGATAGCCTTTTTTGGGGTTGAAACTATCCGTTGACAGCTTCTAGCTGTCAAGGCCGTAGAACTCACCGAGAGCTTCGTTTTGACTGGTCATGGCTTCGGTAACTCTAAACGAGACAACAGTTATGGCCGTCCGAAGAATCGATATCCACAGGGTGCAACATTTGCTGTGCAAGGTGCAACATTCGTCTAAAAAGCCGAAACAGCACCGTTCGACTTTTAGAAGTGGGTGCAGGGATTTGAAATGGAACACTACCATGGTGAACCGCTCTCCAGGGAAGGTAAATCGAAGACCAGCAACGGTGATCCCGTTTTAACGTAAAAATTCACGTGATGGAAAAAAGAAGGCCAAAAAACTCCAGAGACCCGATTGAGGTTCGGATAGCCTTTTTTGGGTTTGAATCTATCCGTTGACGGCTTACAGCGGTCAAGGCCGTAGAACTCACCGAGAGCTTCGTTTTGACTGGTTATGGCTCCCGTAACTCTAAACGAGCCAACAGTTATGGCCGTCCGAAGAATCGATATCCACAGGGTGCAACATTCGCTGTGCAAGGTGCAACATTCGTCCAAAAAGCCGAAACAGCGCCGTTCGACATTTAGAAGTGAGTTCAGGGATTTGAAATGGAACAGTACCATGCTGAACCACTCTCCAGGGAAGGTAAATCGAAGACCAGCAACAGTGATCCCGTTTTAACGTAAAAATTCACGTGATGGAAAAAAGAAGGCCAAAAAACTTCAGAGACGCGATTGAGGTTCGGATAGCCTTTTTTGGGTTTGAAACTATCCGTTGACGGCTTACAGCTGTCAAGGCCGTAGAACTCACTGAGAGCTTCGTTTTGACTGGTTATGTCTCCCGTAACTCTAAACGAGCCAACAGTTATGGCCGTTCGAAGAATCGATATCCATAGGGTGCAACATTCGCTGTGCAAGGTGCAACATTCGTCCAAAATGCCGAAACAACGCCGTTCGACTTTTAGAAGTGGGTGCAGGGATTCTAAATGGAACAGTACCATGCTGAACCGCTCTCCAGGGAAGGTAAATCGAAGACCAGCAACGGTGATCCCGTTTTAACGTAAAAATTCACGTGATGGAAAAAAGAAGGCCAAAAAACTTCAGAGACGCGATTGAGGTTCGTATAGCCTTTTTTGGGTTTGAAACTATCCGTTGACGGCTTACTTCCGTCAAGGCCGTAGAACTCACCGAGAGCTTCGTTTTGACTGGTTATGGCTCCCGTAACTCTAAACGAGCCAACAGTTATGGCCGTCCGAAGAATCGATATCCACAGGGTGCAACATTCGCTGTGCAAGGTGCAACATTCGTCCAAAAAGCCGAAACAGCGCCATTCGACTTTTAGAAGTGGGTGCAGGGATTTGAAATGGAACAGTACCATGCTGAACCGCTCTCCAGGGAAGGTAAATCGAGGACCAGCAACGGTGATCCCGTTTTAACGTAAAAATCCACGTGATGGAAAAAAGAAGGCCAAAAAACTTCAGAGACCCGATTGAGGTTCGGATAGCCTTTTTTGGGTTTGAAACTATCCGTTGACGGCTTACAGCTGTCAAGGCCGTAGAACTCACCGCAAGCTTCCTTTTGACCGGTTATGGCTCCCGTAACTCTAAACAAACCAACACTTATAGCCGTCCGAAGAATCGATATCCACAGAGTGCAACATTCGCTGTGCAAGGTGCAACATTCGTCCAAAAAGCCGAAACAGTGCCGTTCGACTTTTAGAAGTGGGTGCATGGATTTGAAATGGAACAGTACCATGGTGAACCGCTCTCCAGGGAAGGTAAATCGAAGACCAGCAACGGTAATCCCGTTTTAACGTAAAAATTCACGTGATGGAAAAAAGAAGGCCAAAAAACTCCAGAGACCCGATTGAGGTTCGGATAGCCTTTTTTGGGTTTGAAACTATCCGTTGACGGCTTACAGCGGTCAAGGCCGTAGAACTCACCGAGAGCTTCGTTTTGACTGGTTATGGCTCCCGTAACTCTAAACGAGACAACAGTTATGGCCGTCCGAAGAATTGATATCCACAGGGTGCAACATTCGTTTTGCAAGGTGCAACATTCATCCAAAAAGCCGAAACAGCGCCGTTCGACTTTTAGAAGTGGATGCAGGGATTTGAAATGGAACAGTACCATGGTGAACCGCTCTCCAGGGAAGGTAAATCGAAGACCAGCAACGGTGATCCCGTTTTAACGTAAAAATTCACGTAATGGAAAAAAGAAGGCCAAAAAACTTCAGAGACCCGATTGAGGTTCGGATAGCCTTTTTTGGGTTTGAAACTATCTGTTGACAGCTTCCAACTGTCAAGGCCGTAGAACTCACCGAGAGCTTCGTTTTGACTGGTCATGGCTTCGGCAACTCTAAACGAGACAACAGTTATGGCCGTCCGAAGAATCGATATCCACAGGGTGCAACATTCGCTGTGCAAGGTGCAACATTCGTCTAAAAAGCCGAAACAGCGCCGTTCGACTTTTAGAAGTGGGTGCAGGGATTTGAAATGGAACACTACCATGGTGAACCGCTCTCCAGGGAAGGTAAATCGAAGACCAGCAACGGTGATCCCGTTTTAACGTAAAACTTCACGTGATGGAAAAAACAAGGCCAAAAAACTCCAGAGACCCGATTGAGGTTCGGATAGCCTTTTTTGGGTTTGAAACTATCCGTTGACGGCTTACAGCGGTCAAGGCCGTAGAACTCACCGAGAGCTTCGTTTTGACTGGTTATGGCTCCCGTAACTCTAAACGAGCCAACAGTTATGGCCGTCCGAAGAATCGATATCCACAGGGTGCAACATTCGCTGTGCAAGGTGCAACATTCATCCAAAAAGCCAAAACAGCGCCGTTCGACTTTTAGAAATGTGTGCAGGGATTTGAAATGGAATAGTACCATGGTGCACCGCTCTCCAGGGAAGATAAATCGAAGACCAGCCACGGTGATCCCGTTTTAACGTAAAAATTCACGTGATGGAAAAAAGAAGGCCAAAAAACTTCAGAGACACGATTGAGGTCCGGATAGCCTTTTTTGGGTTTGAAACTATCCGTTGACGGCTTACTGCCATCAAGGCCGTAGAACTCACCGAGAGCTTCGTTTTGACTGGTTATGGCTCCCGTAACTCTAAACGAGACAACAGTTATGGCCGTCCGAAGAATCGATATCCACAGGGTGCAAAATTCGATGTGCAAGGTGCAACATTCATCCAAAAAGCCGAAACAGCGCCGTTCGACTTTTAGAAGTGGGTGCAGGGATTTGAAATGGAACAGTACCATGGTGAACCGCTCTCCAGGGAAGGTAAATCGAAGACCAGCAACGGTGATCCCGTTTTAACGTAAAAATTCACGTGATGGAAAAAAGAAGGCCAAAAAACTTCAGAGACCCGATTGAGGTTCGGATAGCCTTTTTTAGGTTTGGAACTATCCGTTGACAGCTTACAGCTGTCAAGGCCGTAGAACTCACCGAGAGCTTCGTTTTGACTGGTTATGGCTCCCGTAAATCTAAACGAGACAACAGTTATGGCCGTCCGAAGAATCAATTTCCACAGGGTGCAACATTCGCTGTGCAAGGTGCAACATTCGTCCAAAAAGCCGAAACAGCGCCGTTTGACTTTTAGAAGTGGGTGCAGGGATTCGAAATGGAACAGTACCATGGTGAACCGCTCTCCAGGGAAGGTAAATCGAAGACCAGCAACGGTGATCCCATTTTAACGTAAAAATTCACGTGATGGAAAAAAGAAGTCCAAAAAACTTCAGAGACCCGATTGAGGTTCGGATAGCCTTTTTTAGGTTTGGAACTATCCGTTGACGGCTTACATCCGTCAAGGCCGTAGAACTCACCGAGAGCTTCGTTTTGACTGGTTATGGCTCCCGTAACTCTAAACGAGCCAACAGTTATGGCCGTCCGAAGAATCGATATCCACAGGGTGCAACATTCGCTGTGCAAGGTGCAACATTCATCCAAAAAGCCAAAACAGCGCCGTTCGACTTTTAGAAATGTGTGCAGGGATTTGAAATGGAACAGTACCATGGTGCACCGCTCTCCAGGGAAGATAAATCGAAGACCAGCCACGGTGATCCCGTTTTAACGTAAAAATTCACGTGATGGAAAAAAGAAGGCCAAAAAACTTCAAAGACCCGATTGAGGTTCGGATAGCCTTTTTTGGGGTTGAAACTATCCGTTGACAGCTTCTAGCTGTCAAGGCCGTAGAACTCACCGAGAGCTTCGTTTTGACTGGTCATGGCTTCGGTAACTCTAAACGAGACAACAGTTATGGCCGTCCGAAGAATCGATATCCACAGGGTGCAACATTTGCTGTGCAAGGTGCAACATTCGTCTAAAAAGCCGAAACAGCGCCGTTCGACTTTTAGTAGTGGGTGCAGGGATTTGAAATGGAACACTACCATGGTGAACCGCTCTCCAGGGAAGGTAAATCGAAGACCAGCAACGGTGATCCCGTTTTAACGTAAAAATTCACGTGATGGAAAAAAGAAGGCCAAAAAACTCCAAAGACCCGATTGAGGTTCGGATAGCCTTTTTTGGGTTTGAATCTATCCGTTGACGGCTTACAGCGGTCAAGGCCGTAGAACTCACCGAGAGCTTCGTTTTGACTGGTTATGGCTCCCGTAACTCTAAACGAGCCAACAGTTATGGCCGTCCGAAGAATCGATATCCACAGGGTGCAACATTCGCTGTGCAAGGTGCAACATTCGTCCAAAAAGCCGAAACAGCGCCGTTCGACATTTAGAAGTGAGTTCAGGGATTTGAAATGGAACAGTACCATGCTGAACCACTCTCCATGGAAGGTAAATCGAAGACCAGCAACAGTGATCCCGTTTTAACGTAAAAATTCACGTGATGGAAAAAAGAAGGCCAAAAAACTTCAGAGACGCGATTGAGGTTCGGATAGCCTTTTTTGGGTTTGAAACTATCCGTTGACGGCTTACAGCTGTCAAGGCCGTAGAACTCACTGAGAGCTTCGTTTTGACTGGTTATGTCTCCCGTAACTCTAAACGAGCCAACAGTTATGGCCGTTCGAAGAATCGATATCCATAGGGTGCAACATTCGCTGTGCAAGGTGCAACATTCGTCCAAAATGCCGAAACAACGCCGTTCGACTTTTAGAAGTGGGTGCAGGGATTCTAAATGGAACAGTACCATGCTGAACCGCTCTCCAGGGAAGGTAAATCGAAGACCAGCAACGGTGATCCCGTTTTAACGTAAAAATTCACGTGATGGAAAAAAGAAGGCCAAAAAACTTCAGAGACGCGATTGAGGTTCGTATAGCCTTTTTTGGGTTTGAAACTATCCGTTGACGGCTTACTTCCGTCAAGGCCGTAGAACTCACCGAGAGCTTCGTTTTGACTGGTTATGGCTCCCGTAACTCTAAACGAGCCAACAGTTATGGCCGTCCGAAGAATCGATATCCACAGGGTGCAACATTCGCTGTGCAAGGTGCAACATTCGTCCAAAAAGCCGAAACAGCGCCATTCGACTTTTAGAAGTGGGTGTAGGGATTTGAAATGGAACAGTACCATGCTGAACCGCTCTCCAGGGAAGGTAAATCGAGGACCAGCAACGGTGATCCCGTTTTAACGTAAAAATCCACGTGATGGAAAAAAGAAGGCCAAAAAACTTCAGAGACCCGATTGAGGTTCGGATAGCCTTTTTTGGGTTTGAAACTATCCGTTGACGGCTTACAGCTGTCAAGGCCGTAGAACTCACCGCAAGCTTCCTTTTGACCGGTTATGGCTCCCGTAACTCTAAACAAACCAACAGTTATAGCCGTCCGAAGAATCGATATCCACAGAGTGCAACATTCGCTGTGCAAGGTGCAACATTCGTCCAAAAAGCCGAAACAGTGCCGTTCGACTTTTAGAAGTGGGTGCATGGATTTGAAATGGAACAGTACCATGGTGAACCGCTCTCCAGGGAAGGTAAATCGAAGACCAGCAACGGTAATCCCGTTTTAACGTAAAAATTCACGTGATGGAAAAAAGAAGGCCAAAATACTTCAGAGAACCGATTGAGGTTCGGATAGCCTTTTTTGGGTTTGAAACTATCCGTTGACGGCTTACAGCCGTCAAAGCCGTAGAACTCACCGCGAGCTTTGTTTTGACTGGTTATGACTCCCGTAACTCTAAACAAGCCAACAGTTATGGCCGTCCGAAGAATCGATATCCACAGGGTGCAACATTCGCTGTGCAAGGTGCAACATTCGTCCAGAAAGCCGAAACAACGCCGTTCGACTTTTAGAAGTTGGTGCAGGGATTTGAAATGGAACAGTACCATGGTGAACCGCTCTCCAGGGAAGGTAAATCGAAGACCAACAACGGTGATCCCGTTTTAAAGTAAAAACTCGCGTGATGGAAAAAAGAAGGCCAAAAAACTTCAGAGACCCGATTGAGGTTCGGATAGCCTTTTTTGGGTTTGAAACTATCTGTTGACGTCTTACAGCAGTCAAGGCCGTAGAACTCACCGAGGGCTTCGTTTTGACTGGTTATGGCTCCCGTAACTCTAAACGAGCCAACAGTTATGGCCATCTGAAGAATCGATATCCACAGGGTGCAACATTCGCTGTGCAAGGTGCAACATTCGTCCAAAAAGCCGAAACAGCGCCGTTCGACTTTGAGAAGTGGGTGCAGGGATTTGAAATGGAACAGTACCATGGTGAGCCACTCTCCAGGGAAGTTAAATCAAAGACCAGCAACTGTGATCCCGTTTTAACGTAAACATTCACGTGATGGAAAAAAGAAGGCCAAAAAACTTCAGAGGCCCGATTGAGGTTCGAATAGCCTTTTTTGGGTTTGAAACTATCCGTTGATGGCTTATAGCTGTCAAGGACGTAGAACTCACCATGAGCTTCGTTTTGGCTGGTTATGGCTCCCGTAACTCTAAACGAGCCAACAGTTATGGCCATCCGAAGAATCGATATCCACAGGGTGCAACATTCGCTGTGCAATGTGCAACATTCATTTAAAAAGCCGAAACAGTGCCGTTCGACTTTGAGAAGTGGGTGCAGGGATTTGAAATGGAACAGTACCATGCTGAACCGCTCTCCACGGAAGGTAAATCGAAGACCAGCAACGGTGATCCCATTTTAACGTAAAAATTCACGTGATGGAAAAAAAAGGCCAAAAAACTTTAGAGACGCGATTGAGGTGCGGATAGCCTTTTTTGGGTTTGAAACTATCCGTTGACGGCTTACTGCCGTCAAGGCCGTAGAACTCACCGAGAGCTTCGTTTTGACTGGTTATGGTTCCCGTAACTCTAAACGAGCCAACAGTTATGGCCGTCCGAAGAATCGATATCCACAGGGTGCAACATTCGCTGTGCAAGGTGCAACATTCGTCCAAAAAGCCGAAACAGCGCCATTCGACTTTTAGAAGTGGGTGTAGGGATTTGAAATGGAACAGTACCATGCTGAACCGCTCTCTAAGGAAGGTAAATCGAGGACCAGCAACGGTGATCCCGTTTTAACGTAAAAATCCACGTGATGGAAAAAAGAAGGCCAAAAAACTTCAGAGACCCGATTGAGGTTCGGATAGCCTTTTTTGGGTTTGAAACTATCCGTTGACGGCTTACAGCTGTCAAGGCCGTAGAACTCACCGAGAGCTTCGTTTTGACTGGTTAAGTCTCTCGTAACTCTAAACGAGCCAACAGTTATGGCCGTTCGAAGAATCGATATCCACAGGGTGCAACATTCGCTGTGCAAGGTGCAACATTCATCCAAAATGCCGAAACAGCACCGTTCGACTTTTAGAAGTGGGTGCAGGGATTTGAAATGGAACAGTACCATGCTGAACCGCTCTCCAGGGAAGGTAAATCGAAGTCCAGTAACGGTGATCCCGTTTTAACGTAAAAATTCACGTGATGGAAAAAAGAAGGCCAAAAAACTTCAGAGACGCGATTGAGGTTCGGATAGCCTTTTTTGGGTTTGAAACTATCCGTTGACGGCTTACTGCCGTCAAGGCCGTAGAACTCACCGAGAGCTTCGTTTTGACTGGTTATGGCTCCCGTAACTCTAAACGAGCCAACAGTTATGGCCGTCCGAAGAATCGATATCCACATGGTGCAACATTCGCTGTGCAAGGTGCAACATTCGTCCAAAAAGCCGAAACAGCGCCATTCGACTTTTAGAAGTGGGTGCAGGGATTTGAAATGGAACAGTACCAAGCTGAACCGCTCTCCAGAGAAGGTAAATTGAAGACCAGCAACGGTGATCCCGTTTTAACGTAAAACTTCACGTGATGGAAAAAAGAAGGCCAAAAAACTTCGGAGACCCGATTGAGGTTCGGATAGCCTTTTTGGCTTTGAAACTATCCGTTGACGGCTTACAGCTGTCAAGGCCGTAGAACTCACCGAGAGCTTCGTTTTGACAGGTTATGGCTCCCGTAACTCTTAGCGAGCAAACAGTTATGGCCGTCCAAAGAATCGATATCCACAGGGTGCAACATTCGCTGTGCAAGGTGCAACATTCGTCCAAAAAGCCGAAACAACGCCGTTCGACTTTTAGAAGTGGGTGCAGCGATTTGAAATGGAACAGTACCATGGTGAACCGCTCTCCAGGGAAGGTAAATCGAAGACCAGCAACGGTGATCCCGTTTTAACATAAAACTTCACGTGATGGAAAAAAGAAGGCCAAAAAATTTCAGAGACCCGATTGAGGTTCGGATAGCCTTTTTGGCTTTGAAACTATCCGTTGACGGCTTACAGCTGTCAAGGCCGTAGAACTCACCGAGAGCTTCGTTTTGACAGGTTATGGCTCCCGTAACTCTTAGCGAGCAAACAGTTATGGTCGTCCGAAGAATCGATATCCACAGGGTGCAACATTCGCTGTGCAAGGTGCAACATTCGTCCAAAAAGCCGAAACAGCGCCGTTCGACTTTGAGAAGTGGGTGCAGGGATTTGAAATGGAACAGTACCATGCTGAACCGCTCTCCAAGGAAGGTAAATCGAAGACCAGCAACGGTGATCCCGTTTTAACGTAAAAATTCACGTGATGGAAAAAAGAAGGCCAAAAAACTTCAGAGACGCGATTGAGGTCCGGATAGCCTTTTTTGGGTTTGAAACTATCCGTTGATGGCTTACAGCCATCACGGCCGTAGAACTCACCGAGAGCTTCGTTTTGACTGGTTATGGCTCCCGTAACTCTAAACGAGCCAACATTTATGGCCGTCCGAAGAATCGATATCCACAGGGTTCAACATTCGCTGTGCAAGGTGCAACATTCGTCCAAAAAGCCGAAACAGCGCCATTCGACTTTTAGAAGTGGGTGCAGGGATTTGAAATGGAACAGTACCATGCTGAACCGCTCTCCAGGGAAGGTAAATCGAAGACCAGCAACGGTGATCCCGTTTTAACGTAAAAATTCACGTGATGGAAAAAAGAAGGCCAAAAAACTTCAGAGACCCGATTGAGGTTCGGATAGCCTTTTTTGGGTTTGAAACTATCTGTTGACGGCTTACAGCTGTCAAGGACGTAGAACTCACCGAGAGCTTCGTTTTGACTGGTTATGGCTCCCGTAACTCTTAACGAGCAAACAGTTATGGCCGTCCGAAGAATCGATATCCACAGGGTGCAACATTCGCTGTGCAAGGTGTAACATTCGTCCAAAATGCCGAAACAGCGCCGTTCGACTTTTAGAAGTGGGTGCAGGGATTTGAAATGGAACAGTACCATGGTGAACCGCTCTCCAGGGAAGGTAAATCGAAGACCAGCAACGGTGATCCCGTTTTAACGTAAAAATTCACGTGATGGAAAAAAGAAGGCCAAAAAACTTCAGAGACCCGATTGAGGTTCGGATAGCCTTTTTTAGGTTTGGAACTATCCGTTGACGGCTTACATCCGTCAAGGCCGTAGAACTCACCGAGAGCTTCGTTTTGACTGGTTATGGCTCCCGTAACTCTAAACGAGCCAACAGTTATGGCCGTCCGAAGAATCGATATCCACAGGGTGCAACATTCGCTGTGCAAGGTGCAACATTCATCCAAAAAGCCAAAACAGCGCCATTCGACTTTTAGAAATGTGTGCAGGGATTTGAAATGGAACAGTACCATGGTGCACCGCTCTCCAGGGAAGATAAATCGAAGACCAGCCACGGTGATCCCGTTTTAACGTAAAAATTCACGTGATGGAAAAAAGAAGGCCAAAAAACTTCAAAGACCCGATTGAGGTTCGGATAGCCTTTTTTGGGGTTGAAACTATCCGTTGACAGCTTCTAGCTGTCAAGGCCGTAGAACTCACCGAGAGCTTCGTTTTGACTGGTCATGGCTTCGGTAACTCTAAACGAGACAACAGTTATGGCCGTCCGAAGAATCGATATCCACAGGGTGCAACATTTGCTGTGCAAGGTGCAACATTCGTCTAAAAAGCCGAAACAGCGCCGTTCGACTTTTAGAAGTGGGTGCAGGGATTTGAAATGGAACACTACCATGGTGAACCGCTCTCCAGGGAAGGTAAATCGAAGACCAGCAACGGTGATCCCGTTTTAACGTAAAAATTCACGTGATGGAAAAAAGAAGGCCAAAAAACTCCAGAGACCCGATTGAGGTTCGGATAGCCTTTTTTGGGTTTGAATCTATCCGTTGACGGCTTACAGCGGTCAAGGCCGTAGAACTCACCGAGAGCTTCGTTTTGACTGGTTATGGCTCCCGTAACTCTAAACGAGCCAACAGTTATGGCCGTCCGAAGAATCGATATCCACAGGGTGCAACATTCGCTGTGCAAGGTGCAACATTCGTCCAAAAAGCCGAAACAGCGCCGTTCGACATTTAGAAGTGAGTTCAGGGATTTGAAATGGAACAGTACCATGCTGAACCACTCTCCAGGGAAGGTAAATCGAAGACCAGCAACAGTGATCCCGTTTTAACGTAAAAATTCACGTGATGGAAAAAAGAAGGCCAAAAAACTTCAGAGACGCGATTGAGGTTCGGATAGCCTTTTTTGGGTTTGAAACTATCCGTTGACGGCTTACAGCTGTCAAGGCCGTAGAACTCACTGAGAGCTTCGTTTTGACTGGTTATGTCTCCCGTAACTCTAAACGAGCCAACAGTTATGGCCGTTCGAAGAATCGATATCCATAGGGTGCAACATTCGCTGTGCAAGGTGCAACATTCGTCCAAAATGCCGAAACAACGCCGTTCGACTTTTAGAAGTGGGTGCAGGGATTCTAAATGGAACAGTACCATGCTGAACCGCTCTCCAGGGAAGGTAAATCGAAGACCAGCAACGGTGATCCCGTTTTAACGTAAAAATTCACGTGATGGAAAAAAGAAGGCCAAAAAACTTCAGAGACGCGATTGAGGTTCGTATAGCCTTTTTTGGGTTTGAAACTATCCGTTGACGGCTTACTTCCGTCAAGGCCGTAGAACTCACCGAGAGCTTCGTTTTGACTGGTTATGGCTCCCGTAACTCTAAACGAGCCAACAGTTATGGCCGTCCGAAGAATCGATATCCACAGGGTGCAACATTCGCTGTGCAAGGTGCAACATTCGTCCAAAAAGCCGAAACAGCGCCATTCGACTTTTAGAAGTGGGTGCAGGGATTTGAAATGGAACAGTACCATGCTGAACCGCTCTCCAGGGAAGGTAAATCGAGGACCAGCAACGGTGATCCCGTTTTAACGTAAAAATCCACGTGATGGAAAAAAGAAGGCCAAAAAACTTCAGAGACCCGATTGAGGTTCGGATAGCCTTTTTTGGGTTTGAAACTATCCGTTGACGGCTGTCAGCTGTCAAGGCCGTAGAACTCACCGCAAGCTTCCTTTTGACCGGTTATGGCTCCCGTAACTCTAAACAAACCAACAGTTATAGCCGTCCGAAGAATCGATATCCACAGAGTGCAACATTCGCTGTGCAAGGTGCAACATTCGTCCAAAAAGCCGAAACAGTGCCGTTCGACTTTTAGAAGTGGGTGCATGGATTTGAAATGGAACAGTACCATGGTGAACCGCTCTCCAGGGAAGGTAAATCGAAGACCAGCAACGGTAATCCCGTTTTAACGTAAAAATTCACGTGATGGAAAAAAGAAGGCCAAAATACTTCAGAGAACCGATTGAGGTTCGGATAGCCTTTTTTGGGTTTGAAACTATCCGTTGACGGCTTACAGCCGTCAAAGCCGTAGAACTCACCGCGAGCTTTGTTTTGACTGGTTATGACTCCCGTAACTCTAAACAAGCCAACAGTTATGGCCGTCCGAAGAATCGATATCCACAGGGTGCAACATTCGCTGTGCAAGGTGCAACATTCGTCCAGAAAGCCGAAACAACGCCGTTCGACTTTTAGAAGTTGGTGCAGGGATTTGAAATGGAACAGTACCATGGTGAACCGCTCTCCAGGGAAGGTAAATCGAAGACCAACAACGGTGATCCCGTTTTAAAGTAAAAACTCGCGTGATGGAAAAAAAAAGGCCAAAAAACTTCAGAGACCCGATTGAGGTTCGGATAGCCTTTTTTGGGTTTGAAACTATCTGTTGACGTCTTACAGCAGTCAAGGCCGTAGAACTCACCGAGGGCTTCGTTTTGACTGGTTATGGCTCCCGTAACTCTAAACGAGCCAACAGTTATGGCCATCTGAAGAATCGATATCCACAGGGTGCAACATTCGTTGTGCAAGGTGCAACATTCGTCCAAAAAGCCGAAACAGCGCCGTTCGACTTTGAGAAGTGGGTGCAGGGATTTGAAATGGAACAGTACCATGGTGAGCCACTCTCCAGGGAAGGTAAATCAAAGACCAGCAACTGTGATCCCGTTTTAACGTAAACATTCACGTGATGGAATAAAGAAGGCCAAAAAACTTCAGAGGCCCGATTGAGGTTCGAATAGCCTTTTTTGGGTTTGAAACTATCCGTTGATGGCTTATAGCTGTCAAGGACGTAGAACTCACCATGAGCTTCGTTTTGGCTGGTTATGGCTCCCGTAACTCTAAACGAGCCAACAGTTATGGCCATCCGAAGAATCGATATCCACAGGGTGCAACATTCGCTGTGCAATGTGCAACATTCATTTAAAAAGCCGAAACAGTGCCGTTCGACTTTGAGAAGTGGGTGCAGGGATTTGAAATGGAACAGTACCATGCTGAACCGCTCTCCACGGAAGGTAAATCGAAGACCAGCAACGGTGATCCCATTTTAACGTAAAAATTCACGTGATGGAAAAAAAAGGCCAAAAAACTTTAGAGACGCGATTGAGGTGCGGATAGCCTTTTTTGGGTTTGAAACTATCCGTTGACGGCTTACTGCCGTCAAGGCCGTAGAACTCACCGAGAGCTTCGTTTTGACTGGTTATGGTTCCCGTAACTCTAAACGAGCCAACAGTTATGGCCGTCCGAAGAATCGATATCCACAGGGTGCAACATTCGCTGTGCAAGGTGCAACATTCGTCCAAAAAGCCGAAACAGCGCCATTCGACTTTTAGAAGTGGGTGTAGGGATTTGAAATGGAACAGTACCATGCTGAACCGCTCTCTAAGGAAGGTAAATCGAGGACCAGCAACGGTGATCCCGTTTTAACGTAAAAATCCACGTGATGGAAAAAAGAAGGCCAAAAAACTTCAGAGACCCGATTGAGGTTCGGATAGCCTTTTTTGGGTTTGAAACTATCCGTTGACGGCTTACAGCTGTCAAGGCCGTAGAACTCACCAAGAGCTTCGTTTTGACTGGTTAAGTCTCTCGTAACTCTAAACGAGCCAACAGTTATGGCCGTTCGAAGAATCGATATCCACAGGGTGCAACATTCGCCGTGCAAGGTGCAACATTCATCCAAAATGCCGAAACAGCACCGTTCGACTTTTAGAAGTGGGTGCAGGGATTTGAAATGGAACAGTACCATGCTGAACCGCTCTCCAGGGAAGGTAAATCGAAGTCCAGCAACGGTGATCCCGTTTTAACGTAAAAATTCACGTGATGGAAAAAAGAAGGCCAAAAAACTTCAGAGACGCGATTGAGGTTCGGATAGCCTTTTTTGGGTTTGAAACTATCCGTTGACGGCTTACTGCCGTCAAGGCCGTAGAACTCACCGAGAGCTTCGTTTTGACTGGTTATGGCTCCCGTAACTCTAAACGAGCCAACAGTTATGGCCGTCCGAAGAATCGATATCCACATGGTGCAACATTCGCTGTGCAAGGTGCAACATTCGTCCAAAAAGCCGAAACAGCGCCATTCGACTTTTAGAAGTGGGTGCAGGGATTTGAAATGGAACAGTACCAAGCTGAACCGCTCTCCAGAGAAGGTAAATCGAAGACCAGCAACGGTGATCCCGTTTTAACGTAAAACTTCACGTGATGGAAAAAAGAAGGCCAAAAAACTTCGGAGACCCGATTGAGGTTCGGATAGCCTTTTTGGCTTTGAAACTATCCGTTGACGGCTTACAGCTGTCAAGGCCGTAGAACTCATCGAGAGCTTCGTTTTGACAGGTTATGGCTCCCGTAACTCTTAGCGAGCAAACAGTTATGGCCGTCCAAAGAATCGATATCCACAGGGTGCAACATTCGCTGTGCAAGGTGCAACATTCGTCCAAAAAGCCGAAACAACGCCGTTCGACTTTTAGAAGTGGGTGCAGCGATTTGAAATGGAACAGTACCATGGTGAACCGCTCTCCAGGGAAGGTAAATCGAAGACCAGCAACGGTGATCCCGTTTTAACATAAAACTTCACGTGATGGAAAAAAGAAGGCCAAAAAATTTCAGAGACCCGATTGAGGTTCGGATAGCCTTTTTGGCTTTGAAACTATCCGTTGACGGCTTACAGCTGTCAAGGCCGTAGAACTCACCGAGAGCTTCGTTTTGACAGGTTATGGCTCCCGTAACTCTTAGCGAGCAAACAGTTATGGTCGTCCGAAGAATCGATATCCACAGGGTGCAACATTCGCTGTGCAAGGTGCAACATTCGTCCAAAAAGCCGAAACAACGCCGTTCGACTTTTAGAAGTGGGTGCAGCGATTTGAAATGGAACAGTAACATGGTGAACTGCTCTCTAGGGAAGGTAAATCGAAGACCAGCAACGGTGATCCCGTTTTAACGTAAAACTTCACGTGATGGAAAAAAGAAGGCCAAAAAACTTCAAAGACCCGATTGAGGTTCGGATAGCCTTTTTTGGCCTTGAAACTATCCGTTGACGGCTTACAGCTATCAAGGCCGTAGAACTCACCGAGAGCTTCGTTTTGACTGGTTATGGCTCCCGTAACTCTTAAAGAGCAAACAGTTATGGCCGTCCGAAGAATCGATATCCACAGGGTGCAACATTCGCTGTGCAAGGTGTAACATTCGTCCAAAATGCCGAAACAGCGCCGTTCGACTTTTAGAAGTGGGTGCAGGGATTTGAAATGGAACAGTACCATGGTGAACCGCTCTCCAGGGAAGGTAAATCGAAGACCAGCAACGGTGATCCCGTTTTAACGTAAAAATTCACGTGATGGAAAAAAGAAGGCCAAAAAACTTCAGAGACGCGATTGAGGTTCGAATAGCCTTTTTTGGGTTTGAAACTATCCGTTGACGGCTTACTACCATCAAGGCCGTAGAACTCACCGCGAGCTTCGTTTTGACTGGTTATGGCTCCCGTAACTCTAAACGAGCCAACAGTTATGGCCGTCCGAAGAATCGATATCCACAGGGTGCAACATTCACTGTGCAAGGTGCAACATTCGTCCAGAAAGCCGAAACAACGCCGTTCGACTTTTAGAAGTTGGTGCAGGGATTTGAAATGGAACAGTACCATGGTGAACCGCTCTCCAGGGAATGTAAATCGAAGACCAACAACGGTGATCCCGTTTTAAAGTAAAAATTCGCGTGATGGAAAAAAGAAGGCCAAAAAACTTCAAAGACCCGATTGAGGTTCGGATAGCCTTTTTTGGGTTTGAAACTATTCGTTAATGGCTTACAGCCATTAAGGCCGTAGAACTCACCGAGGGCTTCGTTTTGACTGGTTATGGCTCCCGTAACTCTAAACGAGCCAACAGTTATGGCCATCCGAAGAATCGATATCCACAGGGTGCAACATTCGCTGTGCAAGGTGCAACATTCGTCCAAAAAGCCGAAACAGCGCCCTTCGACTTTGAGAAGTGGGTGCAGGGATTTGAAATGGAACAGTACCATGGTGAGCCACTCTCCAGGGAAGGTAAATCAAAGACCAGCAACTGTGATCCCGTTTTAACGTAAACATTCACGTAATGGAAAAAAGAAGGCCAAAAAACTTCAGAGGCCCGATTGAGGTTCGAATAGCCTTTTGTTGGGTTTGAAACTATCCGTTGATGGCTTATAGCTTTCAAGGCCGTAGAACTCACCGTGAGCTTCGTATTGGCTGGTTATGGCTCCCGTAACTCTAAACGAGCCAACAGTTATGGCCATCCGAAGAATCGATATCCACAGGGTGCAACATTCGCTGTGCAAGGTGCAACATTCGTCCAAAAAGCCGAAACAGCGCCGTTCGACTTTGAGAAGTGGGTGCAGCGATTTGAAATGGAACAGTAACATGGTGAACCGCTCTCTAGGGAAGGTAAATCGAAGACCAGCAACGGTGATCCCGTTTTAACGTAAAACTTCACGTGATGGAAAAAAGAAGGCCAAAAAACTTCAAAGACCCGATTGAGGTTCGGATAGCCTTTTTTGGACTTGAAACTATCCGTTGACGGCTTACAGCTATCAAGGCCGTAGAACTCACCGAGAGCTTCGTTTTGACTGGTTATGGCTCCCGTAACTCTTAAAGAGCAAACAGTTATGGCCGTCCGAAGAATCGATATCCACAGGGTGCAACATTCGCTGTGCAAGGTGTAACATTCGTCCAAAATGCCGAAACAGCGCCGTTCGACTTTTAGAAGTGGGTGCAGGGATTTGAAATGGAACAGTACCATGGTGAACCGCTCTCCAGGGAAGGTAAATCGAAGACCAGCAACGGTGATCCCGTTTTAACGTAAAAATTCACGTGATGGAAAAAAGAAGGCCAAAAAACTTCAGAGACGCGATTGAGGTTCGAATAGCCTTTTTTGGGTTTGAAACTATCCGTTGACGGCTTACTACCATCAAGGCCGTAGAACTCACCGCGAGCTTCGTTTTGACTGGTTATGGCTCCCGTAACTCTAAACGAGCCAACAGTTATGGCCGTCCGAAGAATCGATATCCACAGGGTGCAACATTCGCTGTGCAAGGTGCAACATTCGTCCAGAAAGCCGAAACAACGCCGTTCGACTTTTAGAAGTTGGTGCAGGGATTTGAAATGGAACAGTACCATGCTGAACCGCTCTCCAAGGAAGGTAAATCGAAGACCAGCAACGGTGATCCCGTTTTAACGTAAAAATTCACGTGATGGAAAAAAGAAGGCCAAAAAACTTCAGAGACGCGATTGAGGTCCGGATAGCCTTTTTTGGGTTTGAAACTATCCGTTGATGGCTTACAGCCATCACGGCCGTAGAACTCACCGAGAGCTTCGTTTTGACTGGTTATGGCTCCCGTAACTCTAAACGAGCCAACATTTATGGCCGTCCGAAGAATCGATATCCACAGGGTTCAACATTCGCTGTGCAAGGTGCAACATTCGTCCAAAAAGCCGAAACAGCGCCATTCGACTTTTAGAAGTGGGTGCAGGGATTTGAAATGGAACAGTACCATGCTGAACCGCTCTCCAGGGAAGGTAAATCGAAGACCAGCAACGGTGATCCCGTTTTAACGTAAAAATTCACGTGATGGAAAAAAGAAGGCCAAAAAACTTCAGAGACCCGATTGAGGTTCGGATAGCCTTTTTTGGGTTTGAAACTATCTGTTGACGGCTTACAGCTGTCAAGGACGTAGAACTCACCGAGAGATTCGTTTTGACTGGTTATGGCTCCCGTAACTCTTAACGAGCAAACAGTTATGGCCGTCCGAAGAATCGATATCCACAGGGTGCAACATTCGCTGTGCAAGGTGTAACATTCGTCCAAAATGCCGAAACAGCGCCGTTCGACTTTTAGAAGTGGGTGCAGGGATTTGAAATGGAACAGTACCATGGTGAACCGCTCTCCAGGGAAGGTAAATCGAAGACCAGCAACGATGATCCCGTTTTAACGTAAAAATTCACGTGATGGAAAAAAGAAGGCCAAAAAACTTCAGAGACGCGATTGAGGTTCGAATAGCCTTTTTTGGGTTTGAAACTATCCGTTGACGGCTTACTACCATCAAGACCGTAGAACTCACCGCGAGCTTCGTTTTGACTGGTTATGGCTCCCGTAACTCTAAACGAGCCAACAGTTATGGCCGTCCGAAGAATCGATATCCACAGGGTGCAACATTCGCTGTGCAAGGTGCAACATTCGTCCAGAAAGCCGAAACAACGCCGTTCGACTTTTAGAAGTTGGTGCAGGGATTTGAAATGGAACAGTACCATGGTGAACCGCTCTCCAGGGAATGTAAATCGAAGACCAACAACGGTGATCCCGTTTTAAAGTAAAAATTCGCGTGATGGAAAAAACAAGCCAAAAAACTTCAGAGACCCGATTGAGGTTCGGATAGCCTTTTTTGGGTTTGAAACTATTCGTTAATGGCTTACAGCCATTAAGGCCGTAGAACTCACCGAGGGCTTCGTTTTGACTGGTTATGGCTCCCGTAACTCTAAACGAGCCAACAGTTATGGCCATCCGAAGAATCGATATCCACAGGGTGCAACATTCGCTGTGCAAGGTGCAACATTCGTCCAAAAAGCCGAAACAGCGCCCTTCGACTTTGAGAAGTGGGTGCAGGGATTTGAAATGGAACAGTACCATGGTGAGCCACTCTCCAGGGAAGGTAAATCAAAGACCAGCAACTGTGATCCCGTTTTAACGTAAACATTCACGTGATGGAAAAAAGAAGGCCAAAAAACTTCAGAGGCCCGATTGAGGTTCGAATAGCCTTTTGTTGGGTTTGAAACTATCCGTTGATGGCTTATAGCTTTCAAGGCCGTAGAAATCACCGTGAGCTTCGTTTTGGTTGGTTATGGCTCCCGTAACTCTAAACGAGCCAACAGTTATAGCCATCCGAAGAATCGATATCCACAGGGTGCAACATTCGCTGTGCAAGGTGCAACATTCGTCCAAAAAGCCGAAACAGCGCCGTTCGACTTTGAGAAGTGGGTGCAGGGATTTGAAATGGAACAGTACCATGCTGAACCGCTCTCCAGGGAAGGTAAATCGAAGACCAGCAACGGTGATCCCGTTTTAACGTAAAAATTCACGTGATGGAAAAAAGAAGGCCAAAAAACTTCAGAGACGCGATTGAGGTCCGGATAGCCTTTTTTGGGTTTGAAACTATCCGTTGATGGCTTACAGCCGTCAAGGCCGTAGAACTCACCGAGAGCTTCGTTTTGACTGGTTATGGCTCCCGTAACTCTAAACGAGCCAACATTTATGGCCGTCCGAAGAATCGATATCCACAGGGTTCAACATTCGTTGTGCAAGGTGCAACATTCGTCCAAAAAGCCGAAACAGTGCCATCCGACTTTTAGAAGTGGGTGCAGGGATTTGAAATGGAACAGTACCATGCTGAACCGCTCTCCAGGGAAGGTAAATCGAAGACCAGCAACGGTGATCCCATTTTAACGTAAAAATTCACGTGATGGAAAAAAGAAGGCTAAAAAACTTCAGAGACCCGATTGAGGTTCGAATAGCCTTTTTTGGGTTTGAAACTATCTGTTGACAACTTACAGCTGTCAAGGACGTAGAACTCACCGAGAGCTTCGTTTTTACTGGTTATGGCTCCCGTAACTCTAAACGAGCCAACAGTTATGGCCGTCCGAAGAATCGATATCCACAGGGTGCAACATTCGCTGTGCAAGGTGTAACATTCGTCCAAAATGCCGAAACAGCGCCGTTCGACTTTTAGAAGTGGATGCAGGGATTTGAAATGGAACAGTACCTTGCTGAACCGCTCTCCAGGGAAGGTAAATCGAAGACCAGCAACGGTGATCCCGTTTTAACGTAAAAATTCACGTGATGGAAAAAAGAAGGCCAAAAAACTTCAGAGACGCGATTGAGGTTCGGATAGCCTTTTTTGGGTTTGAAACTATCCGTTGACGGATTACTACCATCAAGGCCGTAAAACTCACCGAGAGCTTCGTTTTGACTGGTTATGGCTCCCGTAACTCTAAACGAGCCAACAGTTATGGCCGTCCGAAGAATTGATATTTACAGGGTGCAACATTCGCTGTGCAAGGCGCAACATTCGTCCAAAAAGCCGAAACAGCGCCGTTCGACTTTGAGAAGTGGGTGCAGGGATTTGAAATGGAACAGTACCATTGTGAGCCGCTCTCCAGGGAAGGTAAATCGAAGACCAGCAACGGTGATCTCGTTTTAACGTAAACATTCACGTGATGGAAAAAAGAAGGCCAAAAAACTTCAGAGGCCCGATTGAGGTTCGGATAGCCTTTTTTGGGTTTGAAACTATCCGTTGATGGCTTATAGCTTTCAAAGCCGTAGAACTCACCGTGAGCTTCGTTTTGGCTGGTTATGGATCCCGTAACTCTAAACGAGCCAACAGTTATGGCCATCCGAAGAATCGATATCCACAGGGTGCAACATTCGCTGTGCAAGGTGCAACATTCGTCCAAAAAGCCGAAACAGCGCCGTTCGACTTTGAGAAGTGGGTGCAGGGATTTGAAATGGAACAGTACCATGCTGAACCGCTCTCCAAGGAAGGTAAATCGAAGACCAGCAACGGTGATCCCGTTTTAACGTAAAAATTCACGTGATGGAAAAAAGAAGGCCAAAAAACTTCAGAGACGCGATTGAGGTCCGGATAGCCTTTTTTGGGTTTGAAACTATCCGTTGATGGCTTACAGTCGTCAAGGCCGTAGAACTCACTGAGAGCTTCGTTTCGACTGGTTATGGATCCCGTAACTCTAAACGAGCCAACATTTATGGCCGTCCGAAGAATCGATACCCACAGGGTTCAACATTCGCTGTGCAAGGTGCAACATTCGTCCAAAATGCCGAAACAGCGCCATTCGACTTTTAGAAGTGGGTGCAGGGATTTGAAATGGAACAGTACCATGCTGAACCGCTCTCCAGGGAAGGTAAATCGAAGACCAGCAACAGTGATCCCGTTTTAACGTAAAAATTCACGTGATGGAAAAAAGAAGGCCAAAAAACTTCAGAGACCCGATTGAGGTTCGGATAGCCTTTTTTGGGTTTGAAACTATCTGTTGACGGCTTACAGCTGTCAAGGACGTAGAACTCACCGAGAGCTTCGTTTTGACTGGTTATAGCTCCCGTAACTCTAAACGAGCCAACAGTTATGGCCGTCCGAAGAATCGATATCCACAGGGTGCAACATTCGCTGTGCAAGGTGTAACATTCGTCCAAAATGCCGAAACAGCGCCGTTCGACTTTTAGAAGTGGGTGCAGGGATTTGAAATGGAACAGTACCATTGTGAGCCGCTCTCCAGGGAAGGTAAATCGAAGACCAGCAACGGTGATCCCGTTTTAACGTAAACATTCACGTGATGGAAAAAAGAAGGCCAAAAAACTTCAGAGGCCCGATTGAGGTTCGGATAGCCTTTTTGGGTTTGAAACTATCCGTTGACGGGTTATAGCTGTCAAGGCCGTAGAACTCACCGAGAGCTTCGTTTTGGCTGGTTAAGGCTCCCGTAAATCTAAACGAGCCAACAGTTATGGCCGTCCGAAGAATCGATATCCACAGGGTGCAACATTCGCTGTGCAAGGTGAAACATTCTTCCAAAATGCCGAAACAGCGCCGTTCGACTTTTAGAAGTGGGTGCAAGGATTTGATATGGAACGGTACCATGCTGAACCGCTCTCCAGGGAAGGTAAATCGAAGACCAGCAACGGTGATCCCGTTTTAACGTAAAAATTCACGTGATGGAAAAAAGAAGGCCAAAAAACTTCAGAGACCCGATTGAGGTTCGGATAGCCTTTTTTGGGTTTGAAACTATCCGTTGACGGCAGACAGCCGTTAAGGCCGTAGAACTCACAGAGAGCTTCGTTTTGACTGGTTATGGCTCCCGTAACTCTAAACGAGCCAACAGTTATGGCTGTCCGAAGAATCGATATCCACAGGGTGCAACATTCGCTGTGCAAGGTGCAACATTCGTCCAAAATGCCGAAACAGCGCCGTTCGACTTTTAGAAGTGGGTGCAGGGATTCTAAATGGAACAGTACCATGCTGAACTGCTCTCCAGGGAAGGTAAATCGAAGACCAGCAACGGTGATCCCGTTTTAACGTAAAAATTCACGTGATGGAAAAAAGAAGGCCAAAAAACTTCAGAGACGCGATTGAGGTTTGGATAGCCTTTTTTGGGTTTGAAACTATCCGTTGACGGCTTACTGCCGTCAAGGCCGTAGAACTCACCGAGAGCTTCGTTTTGACTGGTTATGGCTCCCGTAACTCTAAACGAGCCAACAGTTATGGCCGTCCGAAGAATCGATATCCACAGGGTGCAACATTCGCTGTGCAAGGTGCAACATTCGTCCAAAAAGCCGAAACAACGCCGTTCGACTTTTAGAAGTGGGTGCAGGGATTTGAAATGGAACAGTACCATGCTGAACCGCTCTCTAGGGAAGGTAAATCGAAGACCATCAACGGTGATCCCGTTTTAACGTAAAAATTCACGTGTTGGAAAAAAGAAGGCCAAAAAACTTCAGAGACCCGATTGAGGTTCGGATAGCCTTTTTTGGGTTTGAAACTATCCGTTGACGGCTTACTGCCATCAAGGCCGTAGAACTCACTGACAGCTTCGTTTTGACTGGTTATGGCTCCCGTAACTCTAAACGAGCCAACAGTTATGGCCGTCCGAAGAATCGATATCCACAGGGTGCAACATTCGCTGTGCAAGGTGCAACATTCGTCCAAAAAGCCGAAACAGCGCCGTTCGGCTTTTAGAAGTGGGTGCAGGGATTTGAAATGGAACAGTACCATGCTGAACCGCTCTCCAGGGAAGGTAAATCGAAGACCACCAACGGTGATCCCGTTTTAACGTAAAAATTCACGTGATGGAAAAAAGAAGGCCAAAAAACTTCAGAGACCCGATTGAGGATCAGATAGCCTTTTTTGGGTTTGAAACTATCCGTTGACGTCTTACATCTGTCAAGGCTGTAGAACTCACCGAGGGCTTCGTTTTGACTGGTTATGTATCTCGTAACTCTAAACGAGCCAACAGTTATGGTCGTCCGAAGAATCGATATCCACAGGGTGCAACATTCACTGTGCAAGGTGCAACATTCGCCCAAAAAGCCGAAACAGCGCCGTTCGACTTTGAGAAGTGGGTGCAGGGATTTGAAATAGAACAGTACCATTGTGAGCCGCTCTCCAGGGAAGGTAAATCGAAGACCAGCAACGGTGATCCCGTTTTAACGTAAACATTCACGTGATGGAAAAAAGAAGGCCAAAAAACTTCAGAGACCTGATTGAGTTCGGATAGCCTTTTTTGGGTTTGAAACTATCCATTGACGGCTTATAGCTATCAAGGCCGTATAACTCACCGAGAGCTTCGTTTTGGCTGGTTATGGCTCCCGTAACTCTAAACGAGCCAACAGTTATGGCCGTCCGAAGAATCGATATCCACAGGGTGCAACATTCGCTGTACAAGGTGCAACATTCGTCCAAAAAGCCGAAACAGCGCCGTTCGACTTTGAGAAGTGGGTGCAGGGATTTGAAATGGAACAGTACCATGCTGAACCGCTCTCCAGGGAAGTTAAATTGAAGACCAGCAACGGTGATCCCGTTTTAACATAAAAATTCACGTGATGGAAAAAAGAAGGCCAAAAAACTTCAGAGACGCGATTGAGGTCCGGATAGCCTTTTTTGGGTTTGAAACTATCCGTTGATGGCTTACAGCCGTCAAGGCCATAGAAAAAACCGAGAGCTTCATTTTGACTGGTTATGGCTCCCGTAACTCTAAATGAGCCAACAGTTATGGTCGTCCGAAGAATCGATATCCACAGGGTGCAACATTCGCTGTGCAAGGTGCAACATTCGTCCAAAATGTCGAAACAGCACCGTTCGACTTTTAAAAGTGGGTGCAGGGATTTGAAATGGAACAGTACCATGCTGAACCGCTCTCCAAGGAAGGTAAATCGAAGACCAGCAACGGTGATCCCGTTTTAACGTAAAAATTCACGTGATGGAAAAAAGAAGGCCAAAAACCTTCAGAGACGCGATTGAGGTTCGGATAGCCTTTTTTGGGTTTGAAACTATCCGTTGACGGCTTACTGCCATCAAGGCCGTAGAACTCACTGACAGCTTCGTTTTGACTGGTTATGGCTACCGTAACTCTAAACGAGCCAACAGTTATGGTCGTCCGAAGAATCGATATCCACAGGGTGCAACATTCGCTGTGCAAGGTGCAACATTCGTCCAAAAAGCCGAAACAGCGCCGTTCGACTTTTAGAAGTGGGTGCAAGGATTTGAAATGGAACAGTACCATGCTGAACCGCTCTCCAAGGAAGGTAAATCGAAGACCAGCAACGGTGATCCCGTTTTAACTTAAAAATTCACGTGTTGGAAAAAAGAAGGCCAAAAAACTTCAGAGACCCGATTGAGGATCGGATAGCCTTTTTTGGGTTTGACACTATCCGTTGACGTCTTACAGCTGTCAAGACCGTAGAACTCACCGAGGGCTTCGTTTTGACTAGTTATGGCTCCCGTAACTCTAAACGAGCCAACAGTTATGGCCGTCCGAAGAATCGATATCCACAGGGTGCAACATTCACTGTGCAAGGTGCAACATTCGCCCAAAAAGCCGAAACAGCGCCGTTCGACTTTGAGAAGTGGGTGCAGGGATTTGAAATGGAACAGTACCATGGTGAGCCGCTCTCCAGGGAAGGTAAATCGAAGACCAGCAACGGTGATCCCATTTTAACGTAAACATTCACGTGATGGAAAAAAGAAGGCCAAAAAACTTCAGAGACCTGATTGAGGTTCGGATAGCCTTTTTTGGGTTTGAAACTATCCATTGACGGCTTATAGCTGTCAAGGCCGTAGAACTCACCGAGAGCTTCGTTTTGGCTGGTTATGGCTCCCGTAAATCTAAACGAGCCAACAGTTATGGCCGTCCGAAGAATCGATATCCACAGGGTGCAACATTCGCTGTGCAAGGTGCAACATTCGTCCAAAAAGCCGAAACAGCGTCGTTCG
This sequence comes from Allium fistulosum, assembly GCA_030737815.1. NCBI lineage: Eukaryota > Viridiplantae > Streptophyta > Magnoliopsida > Asparagales > Amaryllidaceae > Allium > Allium fistulosum. The sequence goes on along the minus strand of CM060903.1, from coordinate 7,816,608 downwards.
ACTTTGAGAAGTGGGTGCAGGGATTTGAAATGGAACAGTACCATGCTGAACCGCTCTCCAGGGATGATAAATTGAAGACCAGCAACGGTGATCCCGTTTTAACATAAAAATTCACGTGATGGAAAAAAGAAGGCCAAAAAACTTCAGAGACGCGATAGAGGTCCGGATAGCCTTTTTTGGGTTTGAAACTATCCGTTGATGGCTTACAGCCGTCAAGGCCGTAGAACTCACCGAGAGCTTCGTTTTGACTGGTTATGGCTCCCGTAACTCTAAACGAGACAACAGTTATGGCCGTCCGAAGAATCGATATCCATAGGGTGCAACATTCGCTGTGCAAGGTGCAACATTCGTCCAAAAAGCCGAAACAACGCCGTTCGACTTTTAGAAGTGGGTGCAGGGATTTGAAATGGAACAGTACCATGCTGAACTGCTCTCCAGGGAAGGTAAATCGAAGACCAGCAAAGGTGATCCCGTTTTAACGTAAAAATTCACGTGATGGAAAAAAGAAGGCCAAAAAACTTCAGAGACCCGATTGAGGTTCGGATAGCCTTTTTTGGCTTTGAAACTATCCATTGACGGCTTACTGCCATCAAGGCCGTAGAACTCACTGACAGCTTCGTTTTGACTGGTTATGGCTCCCGTAACTCTAAACGAGCCAACAGTTATGGCCGTCCGAAGAATCGATATCCACAGGGTGCAACATTCGCTGTGCAAGGTGCAACATTCGTCCAAAAAGCCGAAACAGCGCCGTTCGACTTTTAGAAGTGGGTGCAGGGATTTGAAATGGAACAGTACCATGCTGAACCGCTCTCCAGGGAAGGTAAATCGAAGACCACCAACGGTGATCCCGTTTTAACGTAAAAATTCACGTGATGGAAAAAAGAAGGCCAAAAAACTTCAGAGACCCGATTGAGGATCAGATAGCCTTTTTTGGGTTTGAAACTATCCGTTGACGTCTTACAGCTGTCAAGGCCGTAGAACTCACCGAGGGCTTCGTTTTGACTGGTTATGGATCTCGTAACTCTAAACGAGCCAACAGTTATGGCCGTCCGAAGAATCGATATCCACAGGGTGCAACATTCACTGTGCAAGGTGCAACATTCGCCCAAAAAGCCGAAACAGCGCCGTTCGACTTTGAGAAGTGGGTGCAGGGATTTGAAATGGAACAGTACCATGGTGAGCCACTCTCCAGGGAAGGTAAATCGAAGACCAGCAACGGTGATCCCGTTTTAACGTAAACATTCACGTGATGGAAAAAAGAAGGCCAAAAAACTTCAGAGACCTGATTGAGGTTCGGATAGCCTTTTTTGGGTATGAAACTATCCATTGACGGTTTATAGCTGTCAAGGCCATATAACTCACCGAGAGCTTCGTTTTGGCTGGTTATGGCTCCCGTAACTCTAAACGAGCCAACAGTTATGGCCGTCCGAAGAATCGATATCCACAGGGTGCAACATTCGCTGTGCAAGGTGCAACATTCGTCCAAAAAGCCGAAACAGCGCCGTTCGACTTTGAGAAGTGGGTGCAGGGATTTGAAATGGAACAGTACCATGCTGAACCGCTCTCCAGGGAAGTTAAATTGAAGACCAGCAACGGTGATCCCGTTTTAACATAAAAATTCACGTGATGGAAAAAAGAAGTGCAAAAAACTTCAGAGACGCGATTGAGGTCCAGATAGCCTTTTTTGGGTTTGAAACTATCTGTTGATGGCTTACAGCCGTCAAGGCCATAGAACAAACCGAGAGCTTCATTTTGACTGGTTATGGCTCCCGTAACTCTAAATGAGCCAACAGTTATGGCCGTCCGAAGAATCGATATCCACAGGGTGCAACATTCGTTGTGCAAGGTGCAACATTCGTCCAAAATGCCGAAACAGCACCGTTCGACTTTTAGAAGTGGGTGCAGGGATTTGAAATGGAACAGTACCATGTTGAACCGTTCTCCAGCGAAGGTAAATCGAAGACCAGCAACGTTGATCCCGTTTTAACGTAAAAATTCACGTGATGGAAAAAAGAAGGCCAAAAAACTTCAAAGACGCGATTGAGGTTCGGATAGCCTTTTTTGGGTTTGAAACTATCCGTTGACGGCTTACTGCCATCAAGGCCGTAGAACTCACTGACAGCTTCGTTTTGACTGGTTATGGCTACCGTAACTCTAAACGAGCCAACAGTTATGGCCGTCCGAAGAATCGATATCCACAGGGTGCAACATTCGCTGTGCAAGGTGCAACATTCGTCCAAAAAGCCGAAACAGCGCCGTTCGACTTTTAGAAGTGGGTGCAGGGATTTGAAATGGAACAGTACCATGCTGAACCGCTCTCCAGGGAAGGTAAATCGAAGACCAGCAATGGTGATCCCGTTTTAACTTAAAAATTCACGTGATGGAAAAATGAAGGCCAAAAAACTTCAGAGACCCGATTGAGGATCGGATAGCCTTTTTTGGGTTTGACACTATCCGTTGACGTCTTACAGCTATCAAGACCGTAGAACTCACCGAGGGCTTCGTTTTGACTAGTTATGGCTCCCGTAACTCTAAACGAGCCAACAGTTATGGCCGTCCGAAGAATCGATATCCACAGGGTGCAACATTCACTGTGCAAGGTGCAACATTCGCCCAAAAAGCCGAAACAGCGCCGTTCGACTTTGAGAAGTGGGTGCAGGGATTTGAAATGGAACAATACCATGGTGAGACGCTCTCCAGGGAAGGTAAATAGAAGACCAGCAACGGTGATCCCGTTTTAACGTAAACATTCACGTGATGGAAAAAAGAAGGCCAAAAAACTTCAGAGACCTGATTGAGGTTCGGATAGCCTTTTTTGGGTTTGAAACTATCCGTTGACGGCTTATAGCTGTCAAGGCCGTAGAACTCACCGAGAGCTTCGTTTTGGCTGGTTATGGCTCCCGTAACTCTAAACGAGCCAATAGTTATGGCCGTCCGAAGAATCGATATCCACAGGGTGCAACATTCGCTGTGCAAGGTGCAACATTCGTCCAAAAAGCCGAAATAGCGCCGTTCGACTTTGAGAAGTGGGTGCAGGGATTTGAAATGGAACAGTACCATGCTGAACCGCTCTCCAGGGAAGGTAAATTGAAGACCAGCAATGGTGATCCCGTTTTAACGTAAAAATTCACGTGATGGAAAAAAGAAGGCCAAAAAACTTCAGAGACGCGATTGTGGTCCGGATAGCCTTTTTCGGGTTTGAAACTATACGTTGATGGCTTACAACCGTCAAAGCCGTATAACTCACCGAGAGCTTCGTTTTGATTGGTTATGGCTCCCGTAAATCTAAACGAGCCAACAGTTATGGCCGTCCGAAGAATCGATATCCACAAGGTGCAACATTCGCTGTGCAAGGTGCAACATTCGTCCAAAAAGCCGAAACAACGCCGTTCGACTTTTAGAAGTGAGTGCAGGGATTTGAAATGGAACAGTACCATGCTGAACCGCCCTCCAGGGAAGGTAAATCGAAGACCAGCAAAGGTGATCCCGTTTTAACGTAAAAATTCACGTGATGGAAAAAAGAAGGCCAAAAAACTTCAGAGACCCGATTGAGGTTCGGATAGCCTTTTTTGGCTTTGAAACTATCCGTTGACGGCTTACAGCTATCAAGGCCGTAGAACTCACCGAGAGCTTCGTTTTGACTGGTTATGGCTCCCGTAACTCTAAACGAGCAAACAGTTATGGCCGTCCGAAGAATCGATATCCACAGGGTGCAACATTCGCTGTGCAAGGTGCAACATTGGTCCAAAAAGCCGAAACAACGTCGTTCGACTTTTAGAAGTGGGTGCAGGGATTTGAAATGGAACAGTACCATGCTGAACCGCTCTCCAGGGAAGGTAAATCGAAGACCAGCAACAGTGATCCCGTTTTAACGTAAAAATTCACGTGATGGAAAAAAGAAGGCCAAAAAAATTCAGAGACCCGATTGAGGATCGGATAGCCTTTTTTGGGTTTGAAACTATCCGTTGACGTCTTACAGATGTCAAGGCCATAGAACTCACCGAGGTCTTCATTTTGACTGGTTATGTCTCCCGTAACTCTAAACGAGCCAACAGTTATGGCCGTCCGAAGAATCGATATCCACAGGGTGCAACATTCACTGTGCAAGGTGCAACATTCGCCCAAAAAGCCGAAACAGCGCCGTTCGACTTTAAGAAGTGGGTGCAGGAATTTGAAATGGAACAGTACCATAGTGAGCCGCTCTCCAGGGAAGGTAAATAGAAGACCAGCAACGGTGATCCCGTTTTAACGTAAACATTCACGTGATGGAAAAAAGAAGGCCAAAAAACTTCAGAGACCTGATTGAGGTTCGGATAGCCTTTTTTGGGTTTGACACTATCCGTTGACGGCTTATAGCTGTCAAGGCCGTAGAACTCACCGAGAGCTTCATTTTGGCTGGTTATGGCTCCCGTAACTCTAAACGAGCCAATAGTTATGGCCGTCCGAAGAATCGATATCCACAGGGTGCAACATTCGCTGTGCAAGGTGCAACATTCGTCCAAAAAGCCGAAACAGCGCCGTTCGACTTTGAGAAGTGGGTGCAGGGATTTGAAATTGAACAGTACCATGCTGAACCGCTCTCCAGGGAAGGTAAATCGAAGACCAGCAAAGGTGATCCCGTTTTAACATAAAAATTCACGTGATGGAAAAAAGAAGGCCAAAAAACTTCAAAGACCCGATTGAGGTTCGGATAGCCTTTTTTGGCTTTGAAACTATCCGTTGACGGCTTATAGCCGTCAAGGCCGTAGAACTCACCGAGAGCTTCGTTTTGACTGGTTATGGCTCCCGTAACTCTAAACGAGGAAACAGTTATGGCCGTCCGAAGAATCGATATCCACAAGTTGCAACATTCGCTGTGCAAGGTGCAAGATTGGTCCAAAAAGCCGAAACAGCGCCGTTCGACTTTTAGAAGTGGGTGCAGGGATTTCAAATGGAACAGTACCATGCTGAACCGCTCTCCAGGGAAGGTAAATCGAAGACCAGCAACGGTGATCCCGTTTTAACGTAAAAATTCACGTGATGGAAAAAAGAAGGCCAAAAAAATTCAGAGACCCGATTGAGGATCGGATAGCCTTTTTTGGGTTTGAAACTATCCGTTGACGTCTTACAGCTATCAAGGCCGTAGAACTCACCGAGGGCTTCGTTTTGACTGGTTATGGCTCCCGTAACTCTAAACGAGCCAACAGTGATGGCCGTCTGAAGAATCTATATCCACAGGGTGCAACATTCACTGTGCAAGGTGCAACATTCGCCCAAAAAGCCGAAACAGCGCCGTTCGACTTTGAGAAGTGGGTGCAGGGATTTGAAATGGAACAGTACCATGCTGAACCGCTCTCCAGGGATGATAAATTGAAGACCAGCAACGGTGATCCCGTTTTAACATAAAAATTCACGTGATGGAAAAAAGAAGGCCAAAAAACTTCAGAGACGCGATTGAGGTCCGGATAGCCTTTTTTGGGTTTGAAACTATCCGTTGATGGCTTACAGCCGTCAAGGCCGTAGAACTCACCGAGAGCTTCGTTTTGACTGGTTATGGCTCCCGTAACTCTAAACGAGCCAACAGTTATGGCCGTCCGAAGAATCGATATCCATAGGGTGCAACATTCGCTGTGCAAGGTGCAACATTCGTCCAAAAAGCCGAAACAACGCAGTTCGACTTTTAGAAGTGGGTGCAGGGATTTGAAATGGAACAGTACCATGCTGAACCGCTCTCCAACGAAGGTAAATCGAAGACCAGCAAAGGTGATCCCGTTTTAACGTAAAAATTCACGTGATGGAAAAAAGAAGGCCAAAAAACTTCAGAGACCCGATTGAGGTTCGGATAGCCTTTTTTGGCTTTGAAACTATCCGTTGACGGCTTACAGCTGTCAAGGCCGTAGAACTCACCGAGAGCTTCGTTTTGACTGGTTATGGCTCCCGTAACTCTAAACGAGCAAACAGTTATGGCCGTCCGAAGAATCGATATCCACAGGGTGCAACATTCGCTGTGCAAGGTGCAACATTGGTCCAAAAAGTCGAAACAGCACCGTTCGACTTTTAGAAGTGGGTGTAGGGATTTGAAATGGAACAGTACCATGCTGAACCGCTCTCCAGGGAAGGTAAATCGAAGGCCAGCAACGGTGATCCCGTTTTAACGTAAAAATTCACGTGATGGAAAAAAGAAGGCCAAAAAAATTCAGAGACCCGATTGAGGATCGGATTGCATTTTTTGGGTTTGAAACTATCTGTTGACGTCTTACAGCAGTCAAGGCCGTAGAACTCACCGAGGGCTTCGTTTTGACTGGTTATGGCTCCCGTAACTCTAAACGAGCCAACAGTTATGGCCGTCCGAAGAATCGATATCCACAGGGTGCAACATTCACTGTGCAAGGTGCAACATTCGCCCAAAAAGCCGAAACAGCGCCGTTCGACTTTGAGAAGTGGGTGCAGGGATTTGAAATGGAACAGTACCATGGTGAGCCGCTCTCCAGGGAAGGTAAAAAGAAGACCAGCAACGGTGATCCCGTTTTAACGTAAACATTCACGTGATGGAAAAAAGAAGGCCAAAAAACTTCAGAGACCTGATTGAGGTTCGGATAGCCTTTTTTGGGTTTGAAACTATCCGTTGACGGCTTATAGCTGTCAAGGCCGTAGAACTCACCGAGAGCTACGTTTTGGCTGGTTATGGCTCCCGTAACTCTAAACGGGCCAACAGTTATGGCCGTCCGAAGAATCGATATCCACAGGGTGCAACATTCGCTGTGCAAGGTGCAACATTCGTCCAAAAAGCCGAAACAGCGCCGTTCGACTTAGAGAAGTGGGTGCCGGGATTTGAAATGGAACAGTACCATGCTGAACCGCTCTCCAGGGAAGGTAAATCGAAGACCAGCAAAGGTGATCCCGTTTTAACGTAAAAATTCACGTGATGGAAAAAAGAAGGCCAAAAAACTTCAGAGACCCGATTGAGGTTCGGATAGCCTTTTTTGGCTTTGAAACTATCCGCTGATGGCTTACAGCGATCAAGGCCGTAGAACTCACCGAGAGCTTCGTTTTGACTGGTTATGGCTCCCGTAACTCTAAACGAGCAAACAGTTATGGCCGTCCGAAGAATCGATATCCACAGGGTGCAACATTCGCTGTGCAAGGTGCAACATTGGTCCAAAAAGCCGAAACAACGCCGTTCGACTTTTAGAAGTGGGTGCAGGGATTTGAAATGGAACAGTACCATGCTGAACCGCTCTCCAGGGAAGGTAAATCGAAGACCAGCAACGGTGATCCCGTTTTAACGTAAAAATTCACGTGATGGAAAAAAGAAGGCCAAAAAAATTCAGAGACCCGATTGAGGATCGGATAGCCTTTTTTGGGTTTGAAAATATCCGTTGACGTCTTACAGCTGTCAAGGCCGTAGAACTCACCGAGGGCTTCGTTTTGACTGGTTATGGCTCCCGTAACTCTAAACGAGCCAACAGTTATGGCCGTCCGAAGAATCGATATCCACAGGGTGCAACATTCACTGTGCAAGGTGCAACATTCGCCCAAAAAGCCGAAACAGCGCCGTTCGACTTTGAGAAGTGGGTGCAGGGATTTGAAATGGAACAGTACCATGGTGAGCCGCTCTCCAGGGAAGGTAAATAGAAGACCAGCAAGGGCGATCCCGTTTTAACGTAAAAATTCACGTGATGGAAAAAAGAAGGCCAAAAAACTTCAGAGACCTGATTGAGGTTCGGATAGCCTTTTTTGGGTTTGAAACTATCCGTTGACGGCTTATAGCTGTCAAGGCCGTAGAACTCACCGAGAGCTTCGTTTTGGCTGGTTATGGCTCCCGTAACTCTAAATGAGCCAATAGTTATGGCCGTCCGAAGAATCGATATCCACAGGGTGCAACATTCGCTGTGCAAGGTGCAACATTCGTCCAAAAAGCCGAAACAGCGCCGTTCGACTTTGAGAAGTGGGTGCAGGGATTTGAAATTGAACAGTACCATGCTGAACCGCTCTCCAAGGAAGGTAAATCGAAGACCAGCAAAGGTGATCCTGTTTTAACGTAAAAATTCACGTGATGGAAAAAAGAAGGCCAAAAAACTTCAGAGACCCGATTGAGGTTCGGATTGCCTTTTTTGGCTTTGAAACTATCCGTTGACGGCTTACAGCCGTCAAGGCCATAGAACTCATCGAGAGCTTCGTTTTGACTGGTTTTGGCTCCGGTAACTCTAAACGAGCAAACAGTTATAGCCGTCCGAAGAATCGATATCCACAGGTTGCAACATTCGCTGTGCAAGGTGCAACATTGGTCCAAAAAGCCGAAACAGCGCCGTTCGACTTTTAGAAGTGGGTGCAGGGATTTGAAATGGAACAGTACCATGCTGAACCGCTCTCCAGGGAAGGTAAATCGAAGACCAGCAACGGTGATCCCGTTTTAACGTAAAAATTCACGTGATGGAAAAAAGAAGGCCAAAAAAATTCAGAGTCCCGATTGAGGATCGGATAGCTTTTTTTGGGTTTGAAACTATCCGTTGACGTCTTACAGCTGTCAAGGCCGTAGAACTCACCGAGGGCTTCGTTTTGACTGGTTATGGCTCCCGTAACTCTAAACGAGCCAACAGTGATGGCCGTCCGAAGAATTTATATCCACAGGGTGCAACATTCACTGTGCAAGGTGCAACATTCGCCCAAAAAGCCGAAACAGCGCCGTTCGACTTTGAGAAGTGGGTGCAGGGATTTGAAATGGAACAGTACCATGCTGAACCGCTCTCCAGGGATGATAAATTGAAGACCAGCAACGGTGATCCCATTTTAACATAAAAATTCACATGATGGAAAAAAGAAGGCCAAAAAACTTCAGAGACGCGGTTGAGGTCCGGATAGCCTTTTTTGGGTTTGAAACTATCCGTTGATGGCTTACAGCCGTCGAGGCCGTAGAACTCACCGAGAGCTTCGTTTTGACTGGTTATGGCTCCCGTAACTCTAAACGAGCCAACAGTTATGGCCGTCCGAAGAATCGATATCCATAGGGTGCAACATTCGCTGTGCAAGGTGCAACATTCGTCCAAAAAGCCGAAACAACGCCGTTCGACTTTTAGAAGTGGGTGCAGGGATTTGAAATGGAACAGTACCATGCTGAACCGCTCTCCAGGGAAGGTAAATCGAAGACCAGCAAAGGTGATCCCGTTTTAACGTAAAAATTCACGTGATGGAAAAAAGAAGGCCAAAAAACTTCAGAGACCCTTGAGGTTCGGATAGCCTTTTTTGGCTTTGAAACTATCCGTTGACGGCTTACAGCCGTCAAGACCGTAGAACTCACCGAGAGCTTCGTTTTGACTGGTTATGGCTCCCGTAACTCTAAACGAGCAAACAGTTATGGCCGTCCGAAGAATCGATATCCACAGGGTGCAACATTCGCTGTGCAAGGTGCAACATTGGTCCAAAAAGCCGAAACAGCACCGTTCGACTTTTAGAAGTGGGTGCAGGGATTTGAAATGGAACAGTACCATGCTGAACCGCTCTCCAGGGAAGGTAAATCGAAGACCAGCAACGGTGATCCCGTTTTAACGTAAAAATTCACGTGATGGAAAAAAGAAGGCCAAAAAAATTCAGAGACCCGATTGAGGATCGGATAGCATTTTTTGGGTTTGAAACTATCCGTTGACGTCTTACAGCAGTCAAGGCCGTAGAACTCACCGAGGGCTTCGTTTTGACTGGTTATGGCTCCCGTAACCCTAAACGAGCCAACAGTTATGGCCGTCCGAAGAATCGATATCCAGAGGGTGCAACATTCACTATGCAAGGTGCAACATTCGCCCAAAAAGCCGAAACAGCGCCGTTCGACTTTGAGAAGTGGGTGCAGGGATTTGAAATGGAACAGTACCATGGTGAGCCGCTCTCCAGGGAAGGTAAATAGAAGACCAGCAACGGTGATCCCGTTTTAACGTAAACATTCACGTGATGGAAAAAAGAAGGCCAAAAAACTTCAGAGACCTGATTGAGGTTCGGATAGCCTTTTTTGGGTTTGAAACTATCCGTTGACGGCTTATAGCTGTCAAGGCCGTAGAACTCACCGAGAGCTTCGTTTTGGCTGGTTATGGCTCCCGTAACTCTAAACGAGCCAACAGTTATGGCCGTCCGAAGAATCGATATCCACAAGGTGTAACATTCGCTGTGCAAGGTGCAACATTCGTCCAAAAAGCCGAAACAGCGCCGTTCGACTTTTAGAAGTGGGTGCAGGGATTTGAAATGGAACAGTACAATGCTGAACCGCTCTCCAGGGAAGGTAAATCGAAGACCAGCAACGGTGATCCCGTTTTAACGTAAAAATTCACGTGATGGAAAAAAGAAGGCCAAAAAACTTCAGAGACCCGATTGAGGTTCGGATAGCCTTTTTTGGCTTTGAAACTATCCGTTGACGGCTTACAGCTATCAAGGCCGTAGAACTCACCGAGGGCTTCGTTTTGACTGGTTATGGCTCCCGTAACTCTAAACGAGCCAACAGTGATGGCCGTCCGAAGAATTTATATCCACATGGTGCAACATTCGCTGTGCAAGGTGCAACATTCGCCCAAAAAGCCGAAACAGCGCCGTTCGACTTTTAGAAGTGGGTGTAGGGATTTGAAATGGAACAGTACCATGCTGAACCGCTCTCCAGGGAAGGTAAATCGAAGACCAGCAACGGTGATCCCGTTTTAACGTAAAAATTCACGTGATGGAAAAAAGAAGGCCAAAAAAATTCAGAGACCCGATTGAGGATCGGATAGCTTTTTTTGGGTTTGAAACTATCCGTTGACGTCTTACAGCTGTCAAGGCCGTAGAACTCACCGAGGGCTTCGTTTTGACTGGTTATGGCTCCCGTAACTCTAAACGAGCCAACAGTGATGGCCGTCCGAAGAATTTATATCCACAGGGTGCAACATTCACTGTGCAAGGTGCAACATTCGCCCAAAAAGCCGAAACACCGCCGTTCGACTTTGAGAAGTGGGTGCAGGGATTTGAAATGGAACAGTACCATGCTGAACCGCTCTCCAGGGATGATAAATTGAAGACCAGCAACGGTGATCCCATTTTAACATAAAAATTCACATGATGGAAAAAAGAAGGCCAAAAAACTTCAGAGACGCGGTTGAGGTCCGGATAGCCTTTTTTGGGTTTGAAACTATCCGTTGATGGCTTACAGCCGTCGAGGCCGTAGAACTCACCGAGAGCTTCGTTTTGACTGGTTATGGCTCCCGTAACTCTAAACGAGCCAACAGTTATGGCCGTCCGAAGAATCGATATCCACAGGTTGCAACATTCGCTGTGCAAGGTGCAACATTGGTCCAAAAAGACGAAACAGCGCCGTTCGACTTTTAGAAGTGGGTGCAGGGATTTGAAATGGAACATTACCATGCTGAACCGCTCTCCCAGGAAGGTAAATCGAAGACCAGCAACGGTGATCCCGTTTTAACGTAAAAATTCACGTGATGGAAAAAAGAAGGCCAAAAAAATTCAGAGACCCGATTGAGGATCGGATAGCCTTTTTTGGGTTTGAAACTATCCGTTGACGTCTTACAGCTGTCAAGGCCGTAGAACTCACCGAGGGCTTCGTTTTGACTGGTTATGGCTCCCGTAACTCTAAACGAGCCAACAGTGATGGCCGTCCGAAGAATCTATATCCATAGGGTGCAACATTCACTGGGCAAGGTGCAACATTCGCCCAAAAAGCCGAAACAGCGCCGTTCGACTTTGAGAAGTGGGTGCAGGGATTTGAAATGGAACAGTACCATGGTGAGCCGCTCTCCAGGGAAGGTAAATAGAAGACCAGCAACGGTGATCCCGTTTTAACGTAAACATTCACGTGATGGAAAAAAGAGGGCCAAAAAACTTCAGAGACCTGATTGAGGTTCGGATAGCCTTTTTTGGGTTTGAAACTATCCGTTGACGGCTTATAGCTGTCAAGGCCGTAGAACTCACCGAGAGCTTCGTTTTGGCTGGTTATGGCTCCCGTAACTCTAAACGAGCCAACAGTTATGGCCGTCCGAAGAATCGATATCCACAGGGTGCAACATTCGCTGTGCAAGGTGCAACATTCGTCCAAAAAGCCGAAACAGCGCCGTTCGACTTTGAGAAGTGGCTGCAGGGATTTGAAATGGAACAGAACCATGCTGAACCGCTCTCCAGGGAAGGTAAATTGAAGACCAGCAACGGTGATCCCGTTTTAACGTAAAAATTCACGTGATGGAAAAAAGAAGGCCAAAAAACTTCAGAGACGCGATTGTGGTCCGGATAGCCTTTTTTGGGTTTGAAACTATACATTGATGGCTTACAACCGTCAAAGCCGTAGAACTCACTGAGAGCTTCGTTTTGATTGGTTATGGCTCCTGTAACTCTAAACGAGCCAACAGTTATGGCCGTCCGAAGAATCGATATCCACAGGGTGCAACATTCGCTGTGCAAGGTGCAACATTGGTCCAAAAAGCCGAAACAGCGCCGTTCGACTTTTAGAAGTGGGTGCAGGGATTTGAAATGGAACAGTACCATGCTGAACCGCTCTCCAGGGAAGTTAAATCGAAGACCAGCAACGGTGATCCCGTTTTAACGTAAAAATTCACGTGATGGAAAAAAGAAGGCCAAAAAAATTCAGAGACCCGATAGAGGATCGGATAGCCTTTTTTGGGTTTGAAACTATCCGTTGACGTCTTACAGCTGTCAAGGCCGTAGAACTCACCGAGGGCTTCGTTTTGACTGGTTATGGCTCCCGTAACTCTAAACGAGCCAACAGTTATGGCCGTCCGAAGAATCGATATCCACAGGGTGCAACATTCGCTGTGCAAGGTGCAACATTCGCCCAAAAAGCCGAAACAGCGCCGTTCGACTTAGAGAAGTGGGTGCAGGGATTTGAAATGGAATAGTACCATGGTGAGCCGCTCTCCAGGGATGCTAAATTGAAGACCAGCAACGGTGATCCCGTTTTAACGTAAAAATTCACGTGATGGAAAAAAGAAGGCCAAAAAACTTCAGAGACGCGGTTGAGGTCCGGATAGCCTTTTTTGGGTTTGAAACTATCCGTTGATGGCTTACAGCCGTCAAGGCCGTAGAACTCACCGAGAGCTTCGTTTTGACTGGTTATGGCTCCCGTAACTCTAAACGAGCCAACAGTTATGGCCGTCCGAAGAATCGATATCCATAGGGTGCAACATTCGCTGTGCAAGGTGCAACATTCGTCCAAAAAGCCGAAACAACGCCGTTCGACTTTTAGAAGTGGGTGCAGGGATTTGAAATGGAACAGTACCATGCTGAACCGCTCTCCAGGGAAGGTAAATCGAAGACCAGCAAAGGTGATCCCGTTTTAACGTAAAAATTCACGTGATGGAAAAAAGAAGGCCAAAAAACTTCAGAGACCCGATTGAGGTTCGGATAGCCTTTTTTGGCTTTGAAACTATCCGTTGACGGCTTACAGCCGTCAAGACCGTAGAACTCACCAAGAGCTTCATTTTGACTGGTTATGGCTCCCGTAACTCTAAACGAGCAAACAGTTATGGCCGTCCGAAGAATCGATATCCACAGGGTGCAACATTCGCTGTGCAAGGTGCAACATTGGTCCAAAAAGACGAAACAGCGCCGTTCGACTTTTAGAAGTGGGTGCAGGGATTTGAAATGGAACATTACCATGCTGAACCGCTCTCCCAGGAAGGTAAATCGAAGACCAGCAACGGTGATCCCGTTTTAACGTAAAAATTCACGTGATGGAAAAAAGAAGGCCAAAAAAATTCAGAGACCCGATTGAGGATCGGATAGCCTTTTTTGGGTTTGAAACTATCCGTTGACGTCTTACAGCTGTCAAGGCCGTAGAACTCACCGAGGGCTTTGTTTTGACTGGTTATGGCTCCCGTAACTCTAAACGAGCCAACAGTGATGGCCGTCCGAAGAATCTATATCCACAGGGTGCAACATTCACTGGGCAAGGTGCAACATTCGCCCAAAAAGCCGAAACAGCGCCGTTCGACTTTGAGAAGTGGGTGCAGGGATTTGAAATGGAACAGTACCATGGTGAGCCGCTCTCCAGGGAAGGTAAATAGAAGACCAGCAACGGTGATCCCGTTTTAACGTAAACATTCACGTGATGGAAAAAAGAGGGCCAAAAAACTTCAGAGACCTGATTGAGGTTCGGATAGCCTTTTTTGGGTTTGAAACTATCCGTTGACGGCTTATAGCTGTCAAGGCCGTAGAACTCACCGAGAGCTTCGTTTTGGCTGGTTATGGCTCCCGTAACTCTAAACGAGCCAACAGTTATGGCCGTCCGAAGAATCGATATCCACAGGGTGCAACATTCGCTGTGCAAGGTGCAACATTCGTCCAAAAAGCCGAAACAGCACCGTTCGACTTTGAGAAGTGGCTGCAGGGATTTGAAATGGAACAGTACCATGCTGAACCGCTCTCCAGGGAAGGTAAATTGAAGACCAGCAACGGTGATCCCGTTTTAACGTAAAAATTCACGTGATGGAAAAAAGAAGGCCAAAAAACTTCAGAGACGCGATTGTGGTTCGGATAGCCTTTTTTGGGTTTGAAACTATACGTTGATGGCTTACAACCATCAAAGCCGTAGAACTCACTGAGAGCTTCATTTTGATTGGTTATGGCTCCTGTAACTCTAAACGAGCCAACAGTTATGGCCGTCCGAAGAATCGATATCCACAGGGTGCAACCTTCGCTGTGCAAGGTGCAACATTCGTCCAAAAAGCCGAAACAATGCCGTTCGACTTTTAGAAGTGGGTGCAGGGATTTGAAATGGAACAGTACCATGCTGAACCGCTCTCCAGGGAAGGTAAATCGAAGACCGGCAACGGTGATCCCGTTTTAACGTAAAAATTCACGTGATGGAAAAAAGAAGGCCAAAAAAATTCAGAGACCCGATAGAGGATCGGATAGCCTTTTTTGGGTTTGAAACTATCCGTTGACGTCTTACAGCTGTCAAGGCCGTAGAACTCACCGAGAGCTTCGTTTTGACTGGTTATGGCTCCCGTAACTCTAAACGAGCAAACAGTTATGGCCGTCCGAAGAATCGATATCCACAGGGTGCAACATTCGCTGTGCAAGGTGCAACATTGGTCCAAAAAGCCGAAACAGCGCCGTTCGACTTTTAGAAGTGGGTGCAGGGATTTGAAATGGAACAGTACCATGCTGAACCGCTCTCCAGGGAAGTTAAATCGAAGACCAGCAACGGTGATCCCGTTTTAACGTAAAAATTCACGTGATGGAAAAAAGAAGGCCAAAAAAATTCAGAGACCCGATAGAGGATCGGATAGCCTTTTTTGGGTTTGAAACTATCCGTTGACGTCTTACAGCTGTCAAGGCCGTAGAACTCACCGAGGGTTTCGTTTTGACTGGTTATGGCTCCCGTAACTCTAAACGAGCCAACAGTTATGGCCGTCCGAAGAATCGATATCCACAGGGTGCAACATTCACTGTGCAAGGTGCAACATTCGCCCAAAAAGCCGAAACAGCGCCGTTCGACTTAGAGAAGTGGGTGCAGGGATTTGAAATGGAATAGTACCATGGTGAGCCGCTCTCCAGGGAAGGTAAATAAAAGACCAGCAACGATGATCCCGTTTTAACGTAAACATTCACGTGATGGAAAAAAGAAGGCCAAAAAACTTCAGAGACCTGATTGAGGTTCGGATAGCCTTTTTTGGGTTTGAAACTATCCATTGACGACTTATAGCTGTAAAGGCCGTAGAACTCACCGAGAGCTTCGTTTTGGCTGGTTATGGCTCCCGTAACTCTAAACGAGCCAATAGTTATGGCCGTCCAAAGAATCGATATCCACAGGGTGCAACATTCGCTGTGCAAGGTGCAACATTCGTCCAAAAAGCCGAAACAGCGCCGTTCGACTTTGCGAAGTGGGTGCAGGGATTTGAAATTGAACAGTACCATGCTGAACCGCTCTCCAGGGAAGGTAAATCGAAGACCAGCAAAGGTGATTCCATTTTAACGTAAAAATTCACGTGATGGAAAAAAGAAGGCCAAAAAACTTCAGAGACCTGATTGAGGTTCAGATAGCCTTTTTTGGCTTTGAAACTATCCATTGACGGCTTACAGCCGTCAAGGCCATAGAACTCACCGAGAGCTTCGTTTTGACTGGTTATGGCTCCCGTAACTCTAAACGAGCAAACAATTATGGCCGTCCGAAGAATCGATATCCACAGGTTGCAACATTCGCTGTGCAAGGTGCAACATTGGTCCAAAAAGACGAAACAGCGCCGTTCGACTTTTAGAAGTGGGTGCAGGGATTTGAAATGGAACATTACCATGCTGAACCGCTCTCCCAGGAAGGTAAATCGAAGACCAGCAACGGTGATCCCGTTTTAACGTAAAAATTCACGTGATGGAAAAAAGAAGGCCAAAAAAATTCAGAGACCCGATTGAGGATCGGATAGCCTTTTTTGGGTTTGAAACTATCCGTTGACGTCTTACAGCTGTCAAGGCCGTAGAACTCACCGAGGGCTTCGTTTTGACTGGTTATGGCTCCCGTAACTCTAAACGAGCCAACAGTGATGGCCGTCCGAAGAATCTATATCCACAGGGTGCAACATTCACTGGGCAAGGTGCAACATTCGCCCAAAAAGCCGAAACAGCGCCGTTCGACTTTGAGAAGTGGGTGCAGGGATTTGAAATGGAACAGTACCATGCTGAGCCGCTCTCCAGGGAAGGTAAATCGAAGACCAGCAAAGGTGATCCCGTTTTAACGTAAAAATTCACGTGATGGAAAAAAGAAGGCCAAAAAACTTCAGAGACCCGATTGAGGTTCGGATAGCCACACAGCGCCGTTCGACTTTTAGAAGTGGGTGCATGGATTTGAAATAGAATAGTACCATGCTGAACCGCTCTCCAGGGAAGGTAAATCGAAGACCAGCAAAGGTGATCCCGTTTTAACGTAAAAATTCACGTGATGGAAAAAAGAAGGCCAAAAAACTTTAGAGACCCGATTGAGGTTCAGATAGCCTTTTTTGGTTTTGAAACTATCCGTTGACAGCTTACAGCTATCAAGGCCGTAGAACTCACCGAGAGCTTCGTTTTGACTGGTTATGGCTCCCGTAACTCTAAACGAGCAAACAGTTATGGCCGTCCGAAGAATCAATATCCACAGGGTGCAACATTCGCTGTGCAAGGTGCAACATTGGTCCAAAAAGCCGAAACAGCGCCGTTCGACTTTTAGAAGTGGGTGCAGGGATTTGAAATGGAACAGTACCATGCTGAACCGCTCTCCAGGGAAGGTAAATCGAAGACCAGCAACGGTGATCCCGTTTTAACGTAAAAATTCACGTGATGGAAAAAAGAAGGCCAAAAAAATTCAGAGACCCGATTGAGGATCGGATAGCCTTTTTTGGGTTTGAAACTATCCCTTGACGTCTTACAGCTGTCAAGGCCGTAGAACTCACCGAGGGCTTCGTTTTGACTGGTTATGGCTCCCGTAACTCTAAACGAGGCAACAGTTATGACCGTCCGAAGAATCGATATCCACAGGGTGCAACATTCACTGTGCAAGGTGCAACATTCGCCCAAAAAGCCGAAACAGCGCCGTTCGACTTTGAGAAGTGGGTGTAGGGATTTGAAATGGAACAGTACCATGGTGAGCTGCTCTCTAGGGAAGGTAAATAGAAGACCAGCAACGGTGATCCCGTTTTAACGTAAACATTCACGTGATGGAAAAAAGAAGGCCAATAAACTTCAGAGACCTGATTGAGGTTCGGATAGCCTTTTTTGGCTTTGAAACTATCCGTTGACGGCTTACAGCCGTCAAGGCCGTAGAACTCACCGAGAGCTTCGTTTTGGCTGGTTATGGCTCCCGTAACTCTAAACGAGCCAATAGTTATGGCCGTCCGAAGAATCGATATCCACGGGGTGCAACATTCGCTGTGCAAGGTGCAACATTCGTCCAAAAAGCCGAAACAGCGCCGTTCGACTTTGAGAAGTGGGTGCAGGGATTTGAAATGGAACAGTACCATGCTGAACCGCTCTCCAGGGATGGTAAATCGATGACCAGCAAAGGTGATCCCGTTTTAACGTAAAAATTCACGTGATGGAAAAAAGAAGGCCAAAAAACTTCAGAGACCCGATTGAGGTTCGGATAGCCTTTTTTGGCTTTGAAACTATCCGTTGACGGCTTACAGCCGTCAAGGCCGTAGAACTCACTGAGAGCTTCGTTTTGACTGGTTATGGCTCCCGTAACTCTAAACGAGCAAACAGTTATGGCCGTCCGAAGAATCAATATCCACAGGGTGCAACATTCGCTGTGCAAGGTGCAACATTGGTCCAAAAAGCCGAAACAGCGCCGTTCGACTTTTAGAAGTGGGTGCAGGGATTTGAAATGGAACAGTACCATGCTGAACCGCTCTCCAGGGAAGGTAAATCGAAGACCAGCAACGGTGATCCCGTTTTAACGTAAAAATTCACGTGATGGAAAAAAGAAGGCCAAAAAAATTCAGAGACCCGATTGAGGATCGGATAGCCTTTTTTGGGTTTGAAACTATCCGTTGACGTCTTACAGTTGTCAAGGCTGTAGAACTCACCGAGGGCTTCATTTTGACTGGTTATGGCTCCCGTAACTCTAAACGAGCCAACAGTGATGGCCGTCCGAAGAATCTATATCCACAGGGTGCAACATTCACTGTGCAAGGTGCAACATTCGCCCAAAAAGCCGAAACAACGCCGTTCGGCTTTGAGAAGTGGGTGCAGGGATTTGAAATGGAACAGTACCATGCTGAACCGCTCCCCAGGGATGGTAAATCGATGACCAGCAACGGTGATCCCGTTTTAACGTAAAAATTCACGTGATGGAAAAAAGAAGGCCAAAAAACTTCAAAGACCCGATTGAGAATCGGATAGCCTTTTTTGGGTTTAAAACTATCCGTTGACGTCTTACAGCTGTCATGGCCGTAGAACTCACCGAGGGCTTCGTTTTGACTGGTTATGGCTCCCGTAACTATAAACGAGCCAACAGTTATGGCCGTCCGAAGAATCGATATCCACAGGGTGCAACATTCACTGTGCAAGGTGCAACATTCGCCCAAAAAGCCGAAACAGCGTCGTTCGACTTTGAGAAGTGGGTGCAGGGATTTGAAATGGAACAGTACCATGGTGAGCCACTCTCCAGGGAAGGTAAATTGAAGACCAGCAACAGTGAACCCGTTTTAACGTAAACATTCACGTGATGGAAAAAAGAAGGCCAAAAAACTTCAGAGACCTGATTGAGGTTCGGATAGCCTTTTTTGGGTTTGAAACTATCCGTTGACGGCTTATAGCTGTCAAGGCCGTAGAACTTACCGAGAGCTTCGTTTTGGCTGATTATGGCTCCCGTAACTCTAAACGAGCCCACAGTTATGACCGTCCGAAGAATCAATATCCACAGGGTGCAACATTCGCTGTGCAAGGTGCAACATTCGTCCAAAAAGCCAAAACAGCGCCGTTCTACTTTGAGAAGTGGGTGCAGGGATTTGAAATGGAACAGTACCATGCCGAACCGCTCTCCAGGGAAGGTAAATCGAAGAACAGCAACGGTGATCCCGTTTTAACGTAAAAATTCACGTGATGGAAAAAAGAAGGCCAAAAAACTTCAGAGACGCGATAGAGGTCCGGATAGCCTTTTTTGGGTTTGAAACTATCCGTTGATGGCTTACAGCCGTCATGGCCGTAGAACTCACCAAGAGCTTCGTTTTGACTGGTTATGGCTCCCGTAACTCTAAACGAGCCAACAGTTATGGCCGTCCGAAGAATCGATATCCACAGGGTGCAACATTCGCTGTGCAAGGTGCAACATTCGTCTAAAAAGCCGAAACAACGCCGTTCGACTTTTAGAAGTGGGTGAAGGGATTTGAAATGGAACAGTACCATGCTGAACCGCTCTCCATGGAAGGTAAATCGAAGACCAGCAACGGTGATCTCGTTTTAACGTAAAAATTCACGTGATGGAGAAAAGAAGACCAAAAAACTTCAGAGACCCGATTGAGGTTCGGATAGCCTTTTTTGGCTTTGAAACTATCCGTTGACGGCTTACAGCTGTTAAGGCCGTAGAACTCACCGAGAGCTTCGTTTTGACTGGTAATGGCTCCCGTAACTCTAAACGAGCAAACAGTTATGGCCGTCCGAAGAATCGATATCGACAGGGTGCAACATTCGCTGTGCAAGGTGCAACAATGGTCCAAAAAGCCGAAACAGCGCCATTCGACTTTTAGAAGTGGGTGCAGGGATTTGAAATGGAACAGTACCATGCTGAACTGCTCTCTAGGGAAGGTAAATCAAAGACCAGCAACGGTGATCCCGTTTTAACGTAAAAATTCACGTGATGGAAAAAAGAAGGCCAAAAAACTTCAGAGACCCGATTGAGGTTCGGATAGCCTTTTTTGGGTTTGAAACTATCCGTTGACGGCTTACAATAGTCAAGGCCGTAGAACTCACCGCGAGCTTCGTTTTGACTGGTTATGGCTCCCGTAACTCGAAACAAGCCAACAGTTATGGCCGTCCGAAGAATCGATATCCATAGGGTGCAACATTCGCTGTGCAAGGTGCAACATTCGTCCAAAAAACCGAAACAGCGCCGTTCGACTTTTAGAAGTGGGTGCAGGGATTTGAAATGGAACAGTACCATGGTGAACCACTCTCCAGGGAAGGTAAATCGAAGACCAACAATGGTGATCCCATTTTAACGTAAAAATTCACGTGATGGAAAAAAGAAGGCCAAAAAAACTTCAGAGACCTGATTGAGGTTCGGATAGCCTTTTTTGGGTTTGAAACTATCCTTTGATGGCTTACAGCTGTCAAGGCCGTAGAACTCACCTATAGCTTCGTTTTGGCTGGTTATGGCTCCCGTAACTCTAAACGAGCCAACAGTTATGGCCGTCCGAAGAATCGATATCCACAGGGTGCAACATTCGCTGTGCAAGGTGCAACATTCGTCCAAAAAGCCGAAACAGCGCCGTTCGACTTTACGAAGTGGGTGCAGGGATATGAAATGGAATAGTACCATGCTGAACCGCTCTCCTGGGAAGGTAAATCGAAGACCAGCAACGGTGATCCCGTTTTAACGTAAAAATTCACGTGATGGAAAAAAGAAGGCCAAAAAACTTCAGAGACGCGATGGAGGTTCGGATAGCCTTTTTTGGGTTTGAAACTATCCGGTGACGGCTTACAGCCGTCAAGGCCGTAGAACTCACCGCGAGCTTCGTTTTGATTGGTTATGGCTCCCGTAACTCTAAACAAGCCAACAGTTATGGCCGTCCGAAGAATCGATATCCACAGGGTGCAACATTCGCTGTGCAAGGTGCATCATTCGTCCAAAAAGCCGAAACAGCGCCATTCGACTTTTAGAAGTGGGTGCAGGGATTTGAAATGGAACAGTACCATGCTGAACCGCTCTCCAGGGAAGGTAAATCAAAGACCAGCAACGGTGATCCTGTTTTAACGTAAAAATTCACGTGATGGAAAAAAGAAGGCCAAAAAACTTCTGAGACCCGATTGAGGTTCGGATAGCCTTTTTTGGGTTTGAAACTATCCGTTGACGGCTTACAGCGGTCAAGGACGTAGAACTCACCGAGAGCTTCGTTTTGACTGGTTATGGCTCCCGTAACTCTAAACGAGCCTACAGTTATGGCCGTCCGAAGAATCGATATCCACAGGGTGCAACATTCGCTGTGCAAGGTGCAACATTCGTCCAAAAAGCCGAAACAGCGCCGTTCGACTTTGAGAAGCGGGTGCAGGGATTTGAAATGGAACAGTACCATGGTGAGCAGCTCTCCAGGGAAAGTAAATCGAAGACCAGCAACGGTGATCCCGTTTTAACGTAAACATTCACGTGATGGAAAAAAGAAGGCCAAAAAACTTCAGAGACCCGATTGAGGTTCGGATAGCCTTTTTTGGGTTTTAAACTATCCGTTGACGGCATACAGCTGTCAACACCGTAGAACTCACCGAGAGCTTCGTTTTGGCTGGTTATGGCTCCCGTAACTCTAAACGAGCCAACAGTTATGGCCGTCCGAAGAATCGATATCCACAGGGTGCAACATTCGCTGTGCAAGGTGCAACATTCGTCCAAAAAGCCGAAACAGCGCCGTTCGACTTTACGAAGTGGGTGCAGGGATATGAAATGGAATAGTACCATGCTGAACCGCTCTCCTGGGAAGGTAAATCGAAGACCAGCAACGGTGATCCCGTTTTAACGTAAAAATTCACGTGATGGAAAAAAGAAGGCCAAAAAACTTCAGAGACGCGATGGAGGTTCGGATAGCCTTTTTTGGGTTTGAAACTATCCGGTGACGGCTTACAGCCGTCAAGGCCGTAGAACTCACCGCGAGCTTCGTTTTGATTGGTTATGGCTCCCGTAACTCTAAACAAGCCAACAGTTATGGCCGTCCGAAGAATCGATATCCACAGGGTGCAACATTCGCTGTGCAAGGTGCATCATTCGTCCAAAAAGCCGAAACAGCGCCATTCGACTTTTAGAAGTGGGTGCAGGGATTTGAAATGGAACAGTACCATGCTGAACCGCTCTCCAGGGAAGGTAAATCAAAGACCAGCAACGGTGATCCTGTTTTAACGTAAAAATTCACGTGATGGAAAAAAGAAGGCCAAAAAACTTCTGAGACCCGATTGAGGTTCGGATAGCCTTTTTTGGGTTTGAAACTATCCGTTGACGGCTTACAGCGGTCAAGGACGTAGAACTCACCGAGAGCTTCGTTTTGACTGGTTATGGCTCCCGTAACTCTAAACGAGCCTACAGTTATGGCCGTCCGAAGAATCGATATCCACAGGGTGCAACATTCGCTGTGCAAGGTGCAACATTCGTCCAAAAAGCCGAAACAGCGCCGTTCGACTTTGAGAAGCGGGTGCAGGGATTTGAAATGGAACAGTACCATGGTGAGCAGCTCTCCAGGGAAAGTAAATCGAAGACCAGCAACGGTGATCCCGTTTTAACGTAAACATTCACGTGATGGAAAAAAGAAGGCCAAAAAACTTCAGAGACCCGATTGAGGTTCGGATAGCCTTTTTTGGGTTTTAAACTATCCGTTGACGGCATACAGCTGTCAACACCGTAGAACTCACCGAGAGCTTCGTTTTGGCTGGTTATGGCTCCCGTAACTCTAAACGAGCCAACAGTTATGGCCGTCCGAAGAATCGATATCCACAGGGTGCAACATTCGCTGTGCAAGGTGCAACATTCGTCCAAAAAGCCGAAACAGCGCCGTTCGACTTTGCGAAGTGGGTGCAGGGATATGAAATGGAACAGTACCATGCTGAACCGCTCTCCTGGGAAAGTAAACCGAAGACCAGCAACGGTGATCCCGTTTTAACGTAAAAATTCACGTGATGGAAAAAAGAAAGCCAAAAAACTTCAGAGACACGATTGAGGTTCGGATAGCCTTTTTTGGGTTTGAAACTATCCGTTGACGGATTACAGCCATCAAGGCCGTAGAACTCACCGCGAGCTTCGTTTTGATTGGTTATGGCTCCCGTAACTCTAAACAAGCCACCAGTTATGGCCGTCCGAAGAATCGATATACACTGGGTGCAACATTCGCTGTGCAAGGTGCAACATTCGTCCAAAAAGCCGAAACAGCGCCATTCGACGTTTAGAAGTGGGTGCAGGGATTTGAAATGGAACAGTACCATGCTGAACCGCTCTCCAGGGAAGGTAAATCGAAGACCAGCAACGGTGATCCCGTTTTAACGTAAAAATTCACGTGATGGAAAAAAGAAGGCCAAAAAACTTCAGAGACCCGATTGAGGTTCGGATAGCCTTTTTGGGTTTGAAACTATCCGTTGACGGCTTACAGCGGTCAAGGACGTAGAACACACCGAGAGCTTCGTTTTGACTGGTTATGGCTCCCGTAACTCTAAACGAGCCTACAGTTATGGCCGTCCGAAGAATCGATATCCACAGGGTGCAACATTCGCTGTGCAAGGTGCAACATTCGTCCAAAAAGCCGAAACAGCGCCGTTCGACTTTGAGAAGTGGGTGCAGGGATTTGAAATGGAACAGTACCATGGTGAGCCGCTCTCCAGGGAAGGTAAATCGAAGACCAGCAACGGTGATCCCGTTTTAACGGAAAAATTCACGTGATGGAAAAAAGAAGGCCAAAAAACTTCAAAGACCCGATTGAGGTTCGGATAGCCTTTTTTGGGTTTGAAACTATCCGTTGACGGCTTACAGCCGTCAAGGCCGTAGAACTCACAGCGAGCTTCGTTTTGATTGGTTATCGCTCCCGTAACTCTAAACAAGCCAACAGTTATGGCCGTCCGAAGAATCGATATCCACAGGGTGCAACATTCGCTGTGCAAGGTGCAACATTCGTCCAAAAAGCCGAAACAGCGCCATTCGACTTTTAGAAGTGGGTGCAGGGATTTGAAATGGAACAGTACCATGCTGAACCGCTCTCCAGGGAAGGTAAATCGAAGACCAGCAACGGTGATCCCGTTTTAACGTAAAAATTCACGTGATGGAAAAAAGAAGGCCAAAAAACTTCAGAGACCCGATTGAGGTTCGGATAGCCTTTTTTGGGCTTGAAACTATCCGTTGACGGCTTACAGCGGTCAAGGACGTAGAACTCACCGAGAGCTTCGTTTTGACTGGTTATGGCTCCCGTAACTCTAAACGAGCCTACAGTTATGGCCGTCCGAAGAATCGATATCCACAGGGTGCAACATTCGCTGTGCAAGGTGCAACATTCGTCCAAAAAGCCGAAACAGCGCCGTTCGACTTTGATAAGCGGGTGCAGGGATTTGTAATGGAACAGTACCACGGTGAGCCGCTCTCCAGGGAAGGTAAATCGAAGACCAGCAACGGTGATCCCGTTTTAACGTAAACATTCACGTGATGGAAAAAAGAAGGCCAAAAAACTTCAGAGACCCGATTGAGGTTCGGATAACCTTTTTTGGGTTTGAAACTATCCGTTGACGGCTTACAGCCGTCAAGGCCGTAGAACTCACCGAGAGCTTCGTTTTGGCTGGTTATGGCTCCCGTAACTCTAAACGAGCCAACAGTTATGGCCATCCGAAGAATCGATATCCATAGGGCGCAACATTCGTTGTGCAAGGTGCAACATTCGTCCAAAAAGCCGAAACAGCGCCGTTCGACTTTGCGAAGTGGGTGCAGGGATATGAAATGGAACAGTACCATGCTGAACCGCTCTCCTGGGAAGGTAAATCGAAGACCAGCAACAGTGATCCCGTTTTAACGTAAAAATTCACGTGATGGAAAAAAGAAGGCCAAAAAACTTCAGAGACGCGATTGAGGTTCGGATAGCCTTTTTTGGGTTTGAAACTATCCGGTGACGGCTTACAGCCGTCAAGGCTGTAGAACTCACCAAGAGCTTCGTTTTGGCTGGTTATGGCTCCCGTAACCCAAAACGAGCCAACAATTATGGCCGTCTGAAGAATCGATATCCACAGGGTGCAACATTCGCTGTGCAAGGTGCAACATTCGTCCAAAAAGCCGAAACAACGACGTTCGACTTTGAGAAGTGGGTGCAGGGATTTGAAATGGAATGGTACCATGCTGAACTGCTCTCCAGGGAAGGTAAATCGAAGACCAGCAACGGTGATCCCGTTTTAATGGAAAAATTCACGTGATGGAAAAAAGAAGCCCAAAAATCTTCAAAGACCCGATTGAGGTTCGGATAGCCTTTTTTGGGTTTGAAACTATCCGTTGACGGCTTACAGCCGTCAAGGCCGTAGAACTCACCGCGAGCTTCGTTTTGATTGGTTATGGCTCCCGTAACTCTAAACAAGCCAACAGTTATGGCCGTCCGAAGAATCGATATCCACAGGGTGCAACATTCGCTGTGCAAGGTGCAACATTCGTCCAAAAAGCCAAAACAGCGCCATTCGACTTTTAGAAGTGGGTGCAGGGATTTGAAATGGAACAATACCATGCTGAACCGCTCTCCAGGGAAGGTAAATCGAAGACCAGCAACGGTGATCCTGTTTTAACGTAAAAATTCACGTGATGGAAAAAAGAAGGCCAAAAAACTTCAGAGACCCGATTGAGGTTCGGATAGCCTTTTTTGGGTTTGAAACTATCCGTTGACGGCTTATAGCGGTCAAGGACGTAGAACTCACCGAGAGCTTCGTTTTGACTGGTTATGGCTCCCGTAACTCTAAACGAGCCTACAGTTATGGCCGTCCGAAGAATCGATATCCACAGGGTGCAACATTCGCTGTGCAAGGTGCAACATTCGTCCAAAAAGCCAAAACAACGACGTTCGACTTTGAGAAGTGGGTGTAGGGATTTGAAATGGAATAGTACCATGGTGAGCCGCTCTCCAGGGAAGGTAAATCAAAGACCAGCATCCCGTTTTAACGTAAACATTCACGTGATGGAAAAAAGAAGGCCAAAAAACTTCAGAGACCCGATTGAGGTTCGGATAGCCTTTTTTGGGTTTGACACTATCCGTTGATGGCTTACAGCGGTCAAGGCCATAGAACTCACCGAGAGCTTCTTTTTGACTGGTTATGGCTCACGTAACTCTAAACGAGCCAACAGTTATGGCCGTCCGAAGAATCAATATCCACAGAGTGCAACATTCGCTGTGCAAGGTGCAACATTCGTCCGAAAAGCCGAAACAGCACCGTTCGACTTTGAGAAGTGGGTGCAGGGATTTGAAATGGAACAGTACCATGCTGAACCACTCTCCAGGGAAGGTAAATCGAAGACCAGCAACGGTGATCCCGTTTTAACGTAAAAATTCACGTGATGGAAAAAAGAAGGCCAAAAAACTTCAGAGAGGCGATTGAGGTTCGGATAGCCTTTTTTGGGTTTGAAACTATCCGTTGACGGCTTACAGCCGTCAAGACCATAGAACTCACAGAGAGCTTTGTTTTGACTGGTTATGGCTCCCGTAACTCTAAACGAGCCAACAGTTATGGTCGTCCGAAGAATCGATATCCACAGGGTGCAACATTCGCTGTGCAAGGTGCAACATTCGTCCAAAAAGCCGAAACAGGCCATTCGACTTTTAGAAGTAGGTGCAGGGATTTGAAATGGAACAGTACCATGCTGCACCGCTCTCCAGGGAAGGTAAATCGAAGACCAGCAACGGTGATCCCGTTTTAACGTAAAAATTCACGTGATGGAAAAAAGAAGGCTAAAAAACTTTAGAGACCCGATTGAGGTTCGGATAGCCTTTTTTGGGTTTGAAACTATCCGTTAACGGCTTACAGCCATCAAGGCCGTAGAACTCACCGCGAGCTTCGTTTTGACTGGTTATGGCTCCCGTAACTCTAAACAAGCCAACAGTTATGTCCGTCCGAAGAATCGATATCCACAGGGTGCAACATTCGCTGTGCAAGGTGCAACATTCGTCCAAAAAGCCGAAACAGCGCCGTTCGACTTTTAGAAGTGGGTGTAGGGATTTGAAATGGAACATTACCATGGTGAACCGCTCTCAAGGGAAGGTAAATCGAAGACCAGCAATGGTGATCCCGTTTTAACGTAAAAATTCACGTGATGGAAAAAAGAAGGCCAAAAAACATCAGAGACGCGATTGAGGTTCGGATAGCCTATTTTGGGTTTGAAACTATCCGTTGATGGCTTACAGCCGTCAAGGCCGTAGAACTCACCGAGAGCTTTGTTTTGACTGGTTATGGCTCCCGTAACTCTAAACGAGCCAACAATTATGGCCGTCCGAAGAATCGATATCCACAGGGTGCAACATTCGCTGTGCAAGGTGCAACATTCGTCCAAAAAGCCGAAACAGCGCCGTTCGACTTTGAGAAGTGGGTGCAGGGATTTGAAATGGAACATTACCATGCTGAACCGCTCTCCAGGGAAGGTAAATCGAAGACCAGCAACGGTGATCCCGTTTTAACGTAAAAATTCACGTGATGGAAAAAAGAAGGCCAAAAAACATCAGAGACGCGATTGAGGTTCGGATAGCCTATTTTGGGTTTGAAACTATCCGTTGACGGCTTACAGCCGTCAAGGCCGTAGAACTCACCGAGAGCTTTGTTTTGACTGGTTATGGCTCCCGTAACTCTAAACGAGCCAACAATTATGGCCGTCCGAAGAATCGATATCCACAGGGTGCAACATTCGCTGTGCAAGGTGCAACATTCGTCCAAAAAGCCGAAACAGTGCCGTTCGACTTTTAGAAGTGGGTGCAAGGATTTGAAATGGAATAGTACCATGTCGAACCGCTCTCTAAGGTAGGTAAATCGAAGACTAGCAACGGTGATCCCGTTTTAACGTAAAAATTCACGTGATGGAAAAAAGAAGGCCAAAAAACATCAGAGACCCGATTGAGGTTTGGATAGCCTTTTTTCGGTTTGAAACTATCCGTTGACGGCTTACAACTTTCAAGGCCGTAGAACTCACCACGAGCTTCGTTTTGACTGGTTATGGCTCCCGTAACTCTAAACAAGCCAACAGTTATGGCCGTCCGAAGAATCGATATCCACAGGGTGCAACATTCGCTGTGCAAGGTTCAACATTCGTCCAAAAAGACGAAACAGCGCCGTTCGACTTTTAGAAGTGGGTGCAGGGATTTGAAATGGAACAGTACCATGGTGAACCGCTCTCCAGTGAAGGTAAATCAAATACCAGCAACGGTGATCCCGTTTTAACGTAAAAATTCACGTGATGGAAAAAAGAAGGCCAAAAAACTTCAGAGACTCGATTGAGGTTCGGATAGCCTTTTTTGGGTTTGAAACTATCCGTTGACGGCTTACAGCTGTCAAGGTCGTAGAACTCACCGAGAGCTTAGTTTTGACTGGTTATGGCTCCCGTAAATCTAAACGAGCCAACAGTTATGGCCGTCCGAAGAATCGATATCCATAGGGTGCAACATTCGCTGTGCAAGGTGCAACATTTGTCCAAAAAGCCGAAACAGCGCCGTTCGACTTTTAGAAGTGGGTGCAGGGATTTGAAATGGAACAGTACCATGGTGAACCGCTCTCTAGGGAAGGTAAATCGAAGACCAGCAACGGTGATCCCGTTTTAACGTAAAAATTCACGTGATGGAAAAAAGAAGGCCAAAATACTTCAGATACCCGATTGAGGTTCGGATATCCTTTTTGGTTTGAAACTATCAATGATGGCTTACAGCAGGCAAGGCCGTAGAACTCACCAAGAGCTTCGTTTTGACTGGTTATGGCTCCCGTAACTCTAAACGAGCCAACAGTTATGGCCATCCGAAGAATCGATATCCACAAGGTGCAACATTCGCTGTGCAAGGTGCAACATTCGTCCAAAAAGCCAAAACAGCGCCGTTCGACTTTGAGAAGTGGGTGCAGGGATTTGAAATGGAACAGTACCATGCTGAACCGCTCTCCAGGGAAGGTAAATCGAGACCAGAATCGGTGATCCCGTTTTAATGTAAATATTCATGTGATGGAAAAAAGAAGGCTAAAAAACTTCAGTGACGCGATTGAGGTTCGGATAGCCTTTTTTGGGTTTGAAACTATCCGTTGACGGCTTACAGCCGTCAAGGGCGTAGAACTCACCAAGAGCTTTGTTTTGACTGGTTATGGCTCCCGTAACTCTAAACGAGCCAACAATTATGGCCGTCCGAAGAATCGATATCCACAGGGTGCAACATTCGCTGTGCAAGGTGCAACATTCGTCCAAAAAGCCGAAACAGCGCCGTTCGACTTTTAGAAGTGGGTGCAAGGATTTGAAATGGAACAGTACCATGCTGAACCGCTCTCCAGGGAAGGTAAATCGAAGACCAGCAACGGTGATCCCGTTTTAACGTAAAAATTCACGTGATGGAAAAAAGAAGGGCAAAAAACTTCAGAGACGCGATTGAGGTTCGGATAGCCTTTTTTGGGTTTGAAACTATCCATTGACGGCTTACAGCCGTCAAGGACGTAGAACTCACCGAGAGCTTCATTTTGACTGGTTATGGCTCCCGTAACTCTAAACGAGACAACCGTTATGGCCGTCCGAAGAATCGATATCCACAGGGTGCAACATTCGCTGTGCAAGGTGCAACATTCGTCCAAAAAGCCGAAATAGCGCCGTTCGACTTTGAGAAGTGGGTGCAGGGATTTGAAATGGAACAGTACCATGCTGAACCGCTCTCCAAGGAAGGTAAATCGAAAACCAGCAACGGTGATCCCGTTTTAACGTAAAAATTCACGTGATGGAAAAAAGAAGGCCAAAAAACTTCAGAGACCCGATTGAGATTCGGATAGCCTTTTTTGGGTTTGAAACTATCCGTGGACGGCTTACAGCTGTCAAGGCCATAGAACTCACCGAGAGCTTTGTTTTGACTGGTTATGGCTCCCGTAACTCTAAACGAGCCAACAGTTATGGTCGTCCGAAGAATCGATATCCACAGGGTGCAACATACGCTATGCAAGGTGCAACGTTCGTCCCAAAAGCCAAAACAACGTCGTTCGACTTTGAGAAGTGGGTGCAGGGATTTGAAATGGAACAGTACCATGATGAGCCGCTCTCCAGGGAAGGTAAATCGAAGACCAGCAACGGTGATCCCGTTTTAACGTAAACATTCACGTGATTGAAAAAAGAAGACCAAAAAACTTCAGAGACCCGATTGAGGTTCGGATAGCCTTTTTTGGGTTTGAAACTATCCGTTGACGGCTTACAGCTGTCAAGGCCGTAGAACTCACCGAGAGCTTAGTTCTGACTGGTTATGGCTCCCGTAACTCTAAACGAGCCAACAGTTATGGCCGTCCGAAGAATCGATATCCATAGGGTGCAACATTCGCTGTGCAAGGTGCAACATTTGTCCAAAAAGCCGAAACAGCGCCGTTCGACTTTTAGAAGTGGGTGCAGGGATTTGAAATGGAACAGTACCATGGTGAACCGCTCTCTAGGGAAGGTAAATCGAAGACCAGCAACGGTGATCCCGTTTTAACGTAAAAATTCACGTGATGGAAAAAAGAAGGCCAAAATACTTCAGATACCCGATTGAGGTTCGGATATCCTTTTTGGTTTGAAACTATCAATGATGGCTTACAGCAGTCAAGGCCGTAGAACTCACCGAGAGCTTCGTTTTGACTGGTTATGGCTCCCGTAACTCTAAACGAGCCAACAATTATGGCCGTCCGAAAAATCGATATCCACAGGGTGCAACATTCGCTATGCAAGGTGCAACATTCGTCCAAAAAGCCAAAACAGCGCCGTTCGACTTTGAGAAGTGGGTGCAGGGATTTTAAATGGAAAAGTACCATGCTGAACCGCTCTCCAGGGAAGATAATCGAAAACCAGAAACGGTGATCCCGTTTTAACGTAAAAATTCACGTGATGGAAAAAAGAAGGCCAAAAAACTTCAGAGACGCGATTGAGGTTCGGATAGCCTTTTTTGGGTTTGAAACTATCCGTTGACGGCTTACAGCCGTCAAGGCCGTAGAACTCACTGAGAGCTTTGTTTTGACTGGTTATGGCTCCCGTAACTCTAAACGAGCCAACAATTATGGCCGTCCGAAGAATCGATATCCACAGGGTGCAACATTCGCTGTGCAAGGTGCAACATTCGTCCAAAAAGTCGAAACAGCGCTGTTCGACTTTTAGAAGTGGGTGCAAGGATTTGAAATGGAACAGTACCATGCTGAACCGCTCTCCAGGGAAGGTAAATCGAAGACCAGCAACGGTGATCCCGTTTTAACGTAAAAATTCACGTGATGGAAAAAAGAAGGCCAAAAAACTTCAGAGACGCGATTGAGGTTCGGATAGCCTTTTTTGGGTTTGAAACTATCCATTGACGGCTTACTGCCGTCAAGGACGTAGAACTCACCGAGAGCTTCATTTTGACTGGTTATGGCTCCCGTAACTCTAAACGAGACAACCGTTATGGCCGTCCGAAGAATCGATATCCACAGGGTGCAACATTCGCTGTGCAAGGTGCAACATTCGTCCAAAAAGCCGAAACAGCGCCGTTCGACTTTGAGAAGTGGGTGCAGGGATTTGAAATGGAACAGTACCATGCTGAACCGCTCACCAAGGAAGGTAAATCGAAAACCAGCAACGGTGATCCCGTTTTAACGTAAAAATTCACATGATGGAAAAAAGAAGGCCAAAAAACATCAGAGACCCGATTGAGGTTCGGATAGCCTTTTTTGGGTTTGAAACTATCCGTTGACGGCTTACAACTGTCAAGGCGGTAGAACTCACCGCGAGCTTCATTTTGACTGGTTATGGCTCCCGTAACTCTAAACAAGCCAACAGTTATGGCCGT
The DNA here is from genome assembly GCA_030737815.1 of Allium fistulosum. Classification (NCBI taxonomy): domain Eukaryota; kingdom Viridiplantae; phylum Streptophyta; class Magnoliopsida; order Asparagales; family Amaryllidaceae; genus Allium; species Allium fistulosum. The sequence goes on along the minus strand of CM060903.1, from coordinate 7,784,476 downwards.
CCGAAGAATCGATATCCATAGGGTGCAACATACGCTGTGCAAGGTGCAACATTCGTCCAAAAAGCCGAAACAACGCCGTTCGACTTTGAGAAGTGGGTGCAGGGATTTGAAATGGAACAGTACCATGGTGAGCCGCTCTCCAGGGAAGGTAAATCGAAGACCCGCAACGGTGATCCCGTTTTAACGTAAACATTCACGTGATGGAAAAAACAAGTCCAAAAAACTTCAGAGACCCGATTGAGGTTCGGATAGCCTTTTTGGTTTGAAACTATCCGTTGATGGCTTACAGCAGTCAAAGCCGTAGAACTCACCGAGAGCTTCGTTTTGACTGGTTATGGCTCCCGTAACTCTAAACGAGCCAACAGTTATGGCCGTCCGAAGAATCGATATCCACAGGGGGCAACATTCGTTGTGCAAGGTGCAACATTCGTCCAAAAAGCCGAAACACCGCCGTTCGACTTTGAGAAGTGGGTGTAGGGATTTGAAATGGAACAGTACCATGCTGAACCGCTCTCCAGGGAAGGTAAATCGAAGACCAGAAACGGTTATCCCATTTTAACGTAAAAATTCACGTGATGGAAAAAAGAAGGCCAAAAAACTTCAGAGACGCGATAGAGGTTCGGATAGCCTTTTTTGGTTTTGAAACTATCCGTTGACGGCTTACAGCGGTCAAGGCCGTAGAACTCACCGATAGCTTCGTTTGGACTGGTTATGGCTCCCGTAACTCTAAACGAGCCAATAGTTATTGCCGTCCGAAGAATCGATATCCACAGGGTGCAACATTCGCTGTGCAAGGTGCAACATTCGTCCAAAAAGCCGAAATAGCGCCGTTCGACTTTTAGAAGTGGGTGCAGGGATTTGAAATGGAACAGTACCATGGTGAACCGCTCTGCAGGGAAGGTAAATCGATGACCAGCAACGGTGATCCCATTTTAACGTAAAAATTCACGTGATGGAAAAAAGAAGGCCAAAAAACTTTAGAGACCCGATTGAGGTTCGGATAGCCCTTTTTGGGTTTGAAACTATCCGTTGACGGCTTACAGCCGTCCAGGCCGTAGAACTCACCGAGAGCTTCGTTTTGACTGGTTATGGTTCCCGTAACTCTAAACGAGCCAACAGTTATGGCCATCCGAAGAATCGATATCCACAGGGTGCAACATTCGCTGTGCAAGGTGCAACATTCGTCCAAAAAGCCGAAACAGCGCCGTTCGACTTTTAGAAGTGGGTGCAAGGATTTGAAATGGAACAGTACCATGCTGAACCGCTCTCCAGGGAAGGTAAATCGAAGACCAGCAACGGTGATCCCGTTTTAACGTAAAAATTCACGTGATGGAAAAAAGAAGGCCAAAAAACTTCAGAGACGCGATTGAGGTTCGGATAGCCTTTTTTGGGTTTGAAACTATCCGTTGACGGCTTACAGCCGTCAAGGCCGTAGAACTCACTGAGAGCTTCATTTTGACTGGTTATGGCTCCCGTAACTCTAAACGAGACAACCGTTATGGCCGTCCGAAGAATCGATATCCATAGGGTGCAACATTCGCTGTGCAAGGTGCAACATTCGTCCAAAAAGCCGAAACAGCGCCGTTCGACTTTGAGAAGTGGGTGCAGGGATTTGAAATGGAACAGTACCATGCTGAACCGCTCTCCAAGGAAGGTAAATCGAAAACCAGCAACGGTGATCCCGTTTTAACGTAAAAATTCACGTGATGGAAAAAAGAAGGCCAAAAAACATCAGAGACCCGATTGAGGTTCGGATAGCCTTTTTTGGGTTTGAAACTATCCGTTGACGGCTTACAACTGTCAAGGCGGTAGAACTCACCGCGAGCTTCATTTTGACTGGTTATGGCTCCCGTAACTCTAAACGAGCCAACAGTTATGGCCGTCCGAAGAATCGATATCCACAGGGTGCAACATTCGTGGTGCAAGGTGCAACATTCGTCCAAAAAGTCGAAACAGCACCGTTCGACTTTTAGAAGTGGGTGCAGGTATTTGAAATGGAACAGTACATGGTGCACCGCTCTCCAGGGAAGGTAAATCGAAGACCAGCCACGGTGATCCCATTTTAACGTAAACATTCACGTGATGGAAAAAAGAAGGCCAAAAAACTTCAGAGACCCGATTGAGGTTCGGATAGCCTTTATTGGGTTTGAAACTATCCGTTGACGGCTTACAGCCGTCAAGGCCGTAGAACTAACCGAGAGCTTAGTTTTGACTGGTTATGGCTCCCGTAACTCTAAACGAGTCAACAGTTATGGCCGTCCGAAGAATCGATATCCACAGGGTGCAACATTCGATGTGCAAGGTGCAACATTCGTCCAAAAAGCCGAAACAGCGCCGTTCGACTTTTAGAAGTGGGTGCAGGGATTTGAAGTGGAACAGTACCATGGTGAACCGCTCTCTAGGGAAGGTAAATCGAAGACCAGCAACGGTGATCCCGTTTTAACGTAAAAATTCACGTGATGGAAAAAAGAAGGCCAAAATACTTCAGAGACCCGATTGAGTTTCGGATAGCCTTTTTGGTTTGAAACTATCTGTTGATGGCTTACAGCAGTCAAGGCCGTAGAACTCACCGAGAGCTTCGTTTTGACTGGTTATGGCTCCCGTAACTCTAAACGAGCCAACAGTTATGGCCGTCCGAAGAATCGATATCCACAGGGTGCAACATTCGCTGCGCAAGGTGCAACATTCGTACAAAAAGCCGAAACAATGCCGTTCGACTTTGAGAAGTGGGTGCAGGGATTTGAAATGGAACAGTACCATGCTGAACCGCTCCCCAGGGAAGGTAAATCGAAGACCAGAAATGGTTATCCCATTTTAACGTAAAAATTCACGTGATGGAAAAAAGAAGGCCAAAAAACTTCAAAGACGCGATAGAGGTTCGGATAGCCTTTTTTGGTTTTGAAACTATCCGTTGACAGCTTACAGCGGTCAAGGCCGTAGAACTCACCGAGAGCTTCGTTTGGACTGGTTATGGCTCCCGTAACTCTAAACGAGCCAATAGTTATTGCCGTCCAAAGAATCGATATCCACAGGGTGCAACATTCGCTGTGCAAGGTGCAACATTCGTCCAAAAAGCCGAAACAGCGTCGTTCGACTTTTAGAAGTGGGTGCAGGGATTTGAAATGGAACAGTACCATGGTGAACCGCTCTGCAGGGAAGGTAAATCGAAGACCAGCAACGGTGATCCCATTTTAACGTAAAAATTCACGTGATGGAAAAAAGAAGGCAAAAAAACTTCAGAGACCCGATTGAGGTTCGGATAGCCTTTTTTGGGTTTGAAACTATCCGTTGACGGCTTACCGCCGTCAAGGCCGTAGAACTCACCGAGAGCTTCGTTTTGACTGGTTATGGCTCCCGTAACTCTAAACGAGCCAACAGTTATGGCCATCCGAAGAATCGATATCCACAGGGTGCAACATTCGCTGTGCAAGGTGCAACATTTGTCCAAAAAGCCGAAACAGCGCCGTTCAACTTTGAGAAGTGGGTGCAGGGATTTGAAATGGAAAAGTACCATGGTGAGATGCTCTCCAGGGAAGGTAAATCGAAGACCAGCAACGGTGATCCCGTTTTAACGTAAACATTCACGTGATGGAAAAAAGAAGGCCAAAAAACTTCAAAGACCCGATAGAGGTTCGGATAGCCTTTTTTGGGTTTGAAATTATCCATTGAAGGCTTATAGCGGTCAAGGCCATGGAACTCACCGAGAGCTTCGTTTTGACTGGTTATGGCTCCCGTAACTCTAAACGAGCCAATAGTTATGGCCGTCCGAAGAATCGATATCCACAGGGTGCAACATTCGCTGTTTAAGGTGCAACATTCGTCCAAAAAGCCAAAACTGCACCGTTCGACTTTTAGAAGTGGGTGCAGGGATTTGAAATGGAACATTACCATGGTGAACCGCTCTCTAGGGAAGGTAAATCGAAGACCAGCAACGGTGATCCCGTTTTAACGTAAAATTCACGTGATGGAAAAAAGAAGGCCAAAAAACTTCAAAGACCCGATTGAGGTTCGAATAGCCTTTTTTGGGTTTGAAACTATCCGTTGACGGCTTATAGCCGTCAAGGCCGTAGAACTCACCGAGAGCTTCGTTTTGACTGGTTATGGCTCCCGTAACTTTAAACGAGCCAACAATTATGGCCGTCCGAAGAATCGATATCCACAGGGTGCAACATTCGCTGTGCAAGGTGCAACATTCGTCCAAAAAGCCGAAACAGCACCGTTCGAATTTGAGAAGTGGGTGCAGGGACAGTACCATGGTGAGCCGCTCTCCAGGGAAGGTAAATCGAAGACCAACAATGGTGATCCCGTTTTAACGTAAACATTCACGTGATGGAATAAAGAAGGCCAAAATCTTCAAAGACCTGATAGAGGTTCGGATAGCCTTTTTTGGGTTTGAAACTATCCGTTGACGGCATACAGCTGTTACGGCCATAGAACTCACCGAGAGCTTCATTTTGACTGGTTATGGCTCCCGTAACTCTAAACAAGCCAACCGTTATGGCCGTCTGAAGAATCGATATCCATAGGGTGCAACATTCGCTGTGCAAGGTGCAACATTCGTCCAAAAAGCCGAAACAACGCCGTTCGACTTTTATAAGTGGGTGCAGGGATTTGAAATGGAACAGTACCATGGTGAACCGCTCTCAAGGGAAGGTAAATCGAAGACCAGCAACGGTGATCCCGTTTTAACGTAAAAATTCACGTGATGGAAAAAAGAAGGCCAAAATACTTCAGAGACCCGATTGAGGTTCGGATAGCCTTTTTTGGTTTGAAACTATCTGTTGATGGCTTACATCAGTCAAGGCCGTAGAACTCACCGAGAGCTTCGTTTTGACTGGTTATGGCTCCCGTATCTCTAAACGAGCCAACAGTTATGGCCGTCCGAAGAATCGATATCCATAGGGTGTAACATTCGCTGTGCAAGGTGCAACATTCGTCCAAAAAGCCAAAACAGCGCCGTTCGACTTTGAGAAGTGGGTGCAGGGATTTGAAATGGAACAGTACCATGGTGAGCCGCTCTCCAGGGAAGGTAAATCGGAACAAGAAACGGTGATCCCGTTTTAACGTAAAAATTCACGTGATGGAAAAAAGAAGGCCAAAAAACTTCAGAGACTCGATTGAGGTTCGGATAGCCTTTTTTGGTTTTGAAACTATCCGTTGACGACTTACAGCGGTCAAGGCCATAGAACTCACCGAGAGTTTCGTTTTGACTGGTTATTGCTCCCGTAATTCTAAACGAGCCAATAGTTATGGCCGTCCGAAGAATCAATATCCATAGGGTGCAACATTCGCTGTGCAAGGTGCAACATTCGTCCAAAAAGTCGAAACAGCGCCGTTCGACTTTTAGAAGTGGGTGTAGGGATTTGAAATGGAACAATACCATGGTGAACCGCTCTCCAGGGAAGGTAAATCGAAGACCAGCAACGGTGATCCCATTTTAACGTAAAAATTCACGTGATGGAAAAAAGAAGGCCAAAATACTTCAAAGACCCGATTGAGGTTCGGATAGCATTTTTGGTTTGAAACTATCCGTTGATGGCTTACAGCAGTCAAGGCCGTAGAACTCACCGAGAGCTTCGTTTTGACTGGTTATGGCTCCCGTAACTCTAAAGGAGCCAACAGTTATGGCCGTCCGAAGAATCGATATCCACAGGGTGCAACATTCGCTGTGCAAGGTGCAACATTCGTCCAAAAAGCCGAAACAGCGCCGTTCGACTTTGAGAAGTGGGTGCAGGGATTTGAAATGGAACGGTACCATGGTGAGCCGCTCTCCCGGGAAGGTAAATCGAAGACCAAAAACGGTGATCCCGTTTTAACGTAAAAATTCACGTGATGGAAAAAAGAAGGCCAAAAAACTTCATAGACGCGATTGAAGTTCGGATAGCCTTTTTTGGTTTTGAAACTATCCGTTGACGGCTTATAGTGGTCAAGGCCGTAGAACTCACCGAGAGCTTCGTTTTGACTGGTTATGGCTCCCGTAACTCTAAACGAGCCAATAGTTATGGCCGTCCGAAGAATCGATATCCACAGGGTGCAACATTCGCTGTGCAAGGTGCAACATTCGTCCAAAAAGCCGAAACAGCACCGTTCGACATTTAGAAGTGGGAGCAGGGATTTGAAATGGAACAGTACCATGGTGCACCGCTCTCCAGTGAAGGAAAATCGAAGACCAGCCACGGTGATCCCGTTTTAACGTAAAAATTCACGTGATGGAAAAAAGATGGCCAAAAAACTTCGAAGACCCGATTGAGGTTCGGATAGATTTTTTTGGGTATGAAACTATCCATTGACGGCTTATAGCTGTCAAAGCGGTAGAACTCACCGAGACTTCGTTTTGACTGGTTATGGCTCCCGTAACTCTAAACGAGCCAACATTTATGGCCGTCCGAAGAATCGATATCCACAAGGTGCAACATTCGCGGTGCAAGGTGCAACATTCGTCCAAAAAGCCAAAACAGCACCGTTCGACTTTTAGAAGTGGGTGCAGGGATTTGAAATGGAACAGTACCATGGTGAACCGCTCTCCAAGGAAGGTAAATCGAAGACCAGCAATGGTGATCCCGTTTTAACGTAAAAATTCACGTGATGGAAAAAAGAAGGCCAAAAAACTTCAGAGACCCGATTGAGGTTCGGATAGCCTTTTTTGGGTTTGAAACTATCCGTTGACTGCTTACAGCCGTCAAGGCCGTAGAACTCAACGAGAGCTTCGTTTTGACTGGTTATGGCTCCCGTAACTCTAAACGAGCCAACAGTTATGGCCGTCCGAAGAATCGATATCCATAGGGTGCAACATTCGCTGTGCAAGGTGCAACATTCGTCCAAAAAGCCGAAATAGCCCCGTTCGACTTTGAGAAGTGGGTGCAGGGACAGTACCATGGTGAGCCGCTCTCCAGGAAAGGTAAATCGAAGACTAGCAACGGTGATCCCGTTTTAACGTGAACATTCACGTGATGGAAAAAAGAAGGCCAAAAAACTTCAGAGACCCGATAGAGGTTCGGATAGCCTTTTTGGGTATGAAACTATCCGTTGACGGCGTACAGCTGTCAAGGCCGTAGAACTCACCGAGAGCTTCGTTTTGACTGGTTATGGCTCCCGTAACTCTAAACGAGCCAATAGTTATGGCCGTCCGAAGAATCGATATCCACAGGTTGCAACATTCATTGTGCAAGGTGCAACATTCGTCCAAAATGCCGAAACAGCGCCGTTCGACTTTTAGAAGTGGGTGCAGGGATTTGAAATGGAACAGTACCATGGTGAACCGCTCTCCAGGGAAGGTAAATCGAAGACCAGCAACGGTGATCCCGTTTTAACGTAAAAATTCACGTGATGGAAAAAAGAATGCCAAATAACTTCAGAGACCCGATTGAGGTTCGGATAGACTTTTTTGGGTATGAAACTATCCATTGACGGCTTATAGCTGTCATAGTGGTAGAACTCACCGAGACCTTCGTTTTGACTGGTTATGGCTCCCGTAACTCTAAACGAGCCAACATTTATGGCCGTCCGAAGAATCGATATCCACAGGGTGCAACATTCGCGGTGCAAGGTGCAACATTCGTCCAAAAAGCCGAAACAGCACCGTTCGACTTTTAGAAGTGGGTGCAGGGATTTGAAATGGAACAGTACCATGGTGCACCGCTCTCCAGGGAAGGTAAATCGAAGACCAGCCACGGTGATCCCGTTTTAACGTAAAAATTCACGTGATGGAAAAAAGAAGGCCAAAAAACTTCAGAGACCCGATAGAGGTTCGGATAGACTTTTTTGGGAATGAAACTATCCATTGACGGCTTATACCTATCAAAGCGGTAGAACTCACCGAGACCTTCGTTTTGACTGGTTATGGCTCCCGTAACTCTCAACGAGCTAACAGTTATGGCCGTCTGAAGAATCGATATCCACAAGGTGCAACATTCGTGGTGCAAGGTGCAACATTCGTCCAAAAAGCCAAAACCGCACCGTTCGACTTTTAGAAGTGGGTGCAGGTATTTGAAATGGAACAGTACATGGTGCACCGCTCTCCAGGGAAGATAAATCGAAGACCAGCCACGGTGATCCCGTTTTAACGTAAAAATTCACGTGATGGAAAAAAGAAGGCCAAAAAACTTCAAAGACCCGATTGAGGTTCGGATAGACTTTTTTGGGTATGAAACTATCCATTGACAGCTTATTGCTGTCAAAGCGGTAGAACTCACCGAGACCTTCGTTTCGACTGGTTATGGCTCCCGTAACTCTAAACGAGCCAACATTTATGGCCGTCCGAAGAATCGATATCCATAGGGTGCAACATTCGCGGTGCAAGGTGCAACATTCATCCAAAAAGCCGAAACAGTACCGTTCGACTTTTAGAAGTGGGTGCAGGGATTTGAAATGGAACAGTACCATGGTGCACCGCTCTCCAGGGAAGGTAAATCTAAGACCAGCCACGGTGATCCCGTTTTAACGTAAAAATTCACGTGATGGAAAAAAGAAGGCCAAAAAACTTCAGAGACCCGATTGAGGTTCGGATAGACTTTTTTGGGTATGAAACTATCCATTGACGGCTTATAGCTGTCAAAGCGGTAGAACTCACCGAGACATTCGTTTTGACTGGTTATGGCTCCCGTAACTCTAAACGAGCCAACAGTTATGGCCGTCCGAAGAATCGATATCCACAGGGTGCAACATTCGTGGTGCAAGGTGCAACATTCGTCCAAAAAGTCGAAACAGCACCGTTCGACTTTTAGAAGTGGGTGCAGGTATTTGAAATGGAACAGTACATGGTGCACCGCTCTCCAGGGAAGGTAAATCGAAGACCAGCCACAGTGATCCCGTTTTAACGTAAAAATTCACGTGATGGAAAAAAGAAGGCCAAAAAACTTCAGAGACCCGATTGAGGTTCGGATAGACTTTTTTGGGTATGAAACTATCCATTGACGGCTTATAGCTGTCAAAGCGGTAGAACTCACCGAGATCTTTGTTTTGACTGGTTATGGCTCCCGTAACTCTAAACGAGCCAACAGTTATGGTCGTCCGAAGAATCGATATCCACAGGGTGCAACATTCGCGGTGCAAGGTGCAACATTCGTCCAAAAAGCCGAAACAGCACCGTTCGACTTTTAGAAGTGGGTGCTGGGATTTTAAATGGAATAGTACCATGGTGCACCGCTCTCTAGGGAAGGTAAATCGAAGACCGACCGCGGTGATCCCGTTTTAACATAAAAATTCACGTGATGGAAAAAAGAAGGCCAAAAAACTTCAGAGACCCGATTGAGGTTCGGATAGACTTTTTGGGTATGAAACTATCCATTGACGGCTTATAGCTGTCAAAGCGGTAGAACTCACCGAGACCTTCGTTTTGACTGGTTATGGCTCCCGTAACTCTGAACGAGCCAACATTTATGGCCGTCCGAAGAATCGATATCCACAGGGTGCAACATTCGCGGTGCAAGGTGCAACATTCGTCCAAAAAGCCGAAACAGCACCGTTCGACTTTTAGAAGTGGGTGCAGGGATTTGAAATGGAACAGTACCATGGTGCACCGCTCTCCAAGGAAGGAAAATCGAAGACCAGCCACGGTGATCCCGTTTTAACGTAAAAATTCATGTGATGGAAAAAAGAAGGCCAAAAAACTTCAGAGACCCGATTGAGGTTCGGATAGACTTTTTTGGGTATGAAACTATCCATTGATGGCTTATAGCTGTCAAAGCGGTAGAACTCACCGAGACCTTCGTTTTGACTGGTTATGGCTCCCGTAACTCTAAACGAGCCAACATTTATGGCCGTCCGAAGAATCGATATCCACAGGGTGCAACATTCGCGGTGCAAGGTGCAACTCTCGTCCAAAAAGCCGAAACAGCACCGTTCGACTTTTAGAAGTGGGTGCATGGATTTGAAATGGAACAGTACCATGGTGCACCGCTCTCCAGGGAAGGTAAATCGAAGACCAGCCACGGTGATCCCGTTTTAACGTAAAAATTCACGTGATGGAAAAAAGAAGGCCAAAAAACTTCAGAGACCCGATAGGGGTTCGGATAGACTTTTTTGGGAATGAAACTATCCATTGATGGCTTATAGCTGTCAAAGCGGTAGAACTCACCGAGACCTTCGTTTTGACTGGTTATGGCTCCCGTAACTCTAAACGAGCCAACATTTATGGCCGTCCGAAGAATCGATATCCACAAGGTGCAACATTCGCGGTGCAAGGTGCAACTCTCGTCCAAAAAGCCGAAACAGCACCGTTCGACTTTTAGAAGTGGGTGCATGGATTTGAAATGGAACAGTACCATGGTGCACCGCTCTCCAGGGAAGGTAAATCGAAGACCAGCCACGGTGATCCCGTTTTAACGTAAAAATTCACGTGATGGAAAAAAGAAGGCCAAAAAACTTCAGAGACCCGATAAGGGTTCGGATAGACTTTTTTGGGAATGAAACTATCCATTGACGACTTATACCTGTCAAAGCGGTAGAACTCAACAAGATCTTCGTTTTGACTGGTTATGGCTCCCGTAACTCTAAACGAGCCAACAGTTATGGCCTTCAGAAGAATCGATATCCACAGGGTGCAACATTCGCGGTGCAAGGTGCAACATTCGTCCAAAAAGCCGAAATAGCACCGTTCGACTTTTAGAAGTGGGTGCAGGGATTTGAAATGGAACACTACCATGGTGCACCGCTCTCCTGGGAAGGTAAATCGAAGACCAGCCACGGTGATCCCGTTTTAACGTAAAAATTCACGTGATGGAAAAAAGAAGGCCAAAAAACTTCAGAGACCCGATTGAGGTTCGGATCGACTTTTTTGGGTATGAAACTATCCATTGATGGCTTATAGCTGTCAAAGCGGTAGAACTCAACAAGATCTTCGTTTTGACTGGTTATGGCTCCCGTAACTCTAAACGAGCCAACAGTTATGGCCGTCCGAAGAATCGATATCCACAGGGTGCAACATTCGCGGAGCAAGGTGCAACATTCGTCCAAAAAGCCAAAACAGCACCGTTCGACTTTTAGAAGTGGGTGCTGTTATCCCGCTTTTTGGTCAAATCCGGAATATCAAACAAATCGACAAGAAAGGATGGATATCAGGATTGGAGTGCAATTGGAAACAAGGCTGCAATGGATAACGTCAAAATTTCACCGGGCTCCGATCGAGACGAAATCGATTGGAGATGATGATGATGACTAGGAGAGGCTACGTTTCAAGTTTCAAGTTAATCGGAGTTTGTACGGAGGAGATACGATCGATACAAGGTAGGAAGAAGGTACTGTTCGAATCCATCATCTCCATACCCACACCTCACTTCGAATCCATCACATTCGACTCCAACAAGTTCGACTCCATCTGCTTCGTACCCACCAGAGCGGACCCAATGGAACAAGCTTTAGTTCGAATCCATAGATGTAACTATACTTCGAATTGGTCCTAAGCCTCGCTTCGAATCGATAGGGACGAGGCCATGGTTCGTATCCATCTAACGCAAGCCTCTGCCTCGAATTGATTAGAACGGATCACACTTCGAATCCATCGAAGCCAGTACTTACTTCGAATCCATCGAGGAGAGATCCTTCGAATCGATATAAGTTGTAGAAGCTTCGACTCCATTTGGAAACTATCTTCGAATCCACTAAGTCCAGGCAGCGAAAATGATGGAGTCGACCCAGTAAACTCAGAGAAAAAGGAGGATCAACTCGAAGATTGTGCGCCACGTCACCGTCTTCACGTGCAGAAGCATGGATTCGACCCTATGGATTCGAACCATATCGATTCGAACGAATCCATAGGGCGAAGAACGTCAACTTGAATCGATCATAACTTGAGATCTACAAGTCCAAATGCTATGAAGTTTTCACAGTAGCTTGAGCACATGTTGAAGAATGTTCACGCCAAATTTCAGCTCGATTGGACAATTTCTTGATCGATTCGAACATAGCTTCGAATCGATCCCAAAGTGGGCCCGGATTTCCAGAAAGCGGGCATGTGGGCCCCCTCACGTGCCAGAACTGGTCTCCCCTCAATTTAGGCGAAATATCAGCCTCCTACACCTATAAATAGAGCCCCTGGTCATTCAGAAAAGGGGTCGGACAATTTTGAGAGCTAAGGAGCGCTCAGACTCTGCCAGATTTACTCCAGATCACCATTGCTGCCTTAGATTCAGATTATAATCATAAAATCCGTTGTACTACGCGATAGGAAATTGTAATCTTCAAGCATCGATCAATAAAAGATAAAAACTTTGGAGTGGACGTAGGCCGGAGATAGCCGAACCACTATAAATCTCGTGTTTTTGTTCATTATTTCTGGATTGCTGTTTGTTGTTTGTTTAGATCTGAGATTTGTGTTTGAATATTGCTGATTTGTATTCATACACTGGTGCTTTCACAACATTCGGGGTTTGTGACCATTTTTGGCGCAAACACTTTGGTGCTTTCACCGAGAAGGACTAGCACCCGCTACATCGGATTGAAGTTTAGATTTGAAAGTTTGAAGGATTCAGATTGACTCGGCAATGACTCGACAAACAAGACAAAGAGCTGAGAGAAGCCAACAGGGAGGAAGTCAGGAGGCATCCTCCGGAGCTGGAGAAGGACAAGCTTCGATTTACATTACGAGAGACGGAATGGAAGCTATGGAAAATTCATTGCATGAGAGGTTGCTGAAGAGTCAACAGGATATGATGCAGACTTTCTTCGAGCAGATGAGAGCTGCAGAAACACAGAACCTTGGACCAACTACAGCAACTACAAATGCGAAACAAGGAACTAGGGTTGCGGAACCCAATGGAGGACAAAATACAGAACCGGAAGGCAATCAACAAGGGCTTGGGGGCAGGCCCACAGGATCCAACGCAGAAGGACCTTTGGAAGGAGTTCAGCAGGCTAGAGCCAACGTTGCGGCTAATGAGCCACATGAAGAATATGTGCCGGAGTTCCCTCGGGAGCATGGGGGGCAACACCTAATAGGCAATACTGGATTAATGGAAATCATTAGGAAGACTATGCGTGGAGGTTCGATCAATAGAGACTTGGAAGGAGTGAACAGGAGTCCGTTCGCTCGGGAAATCAGGATGGCTCAGAATCCACCTAAGTTCAAGTTACCTAGCGTGGAAGTATATAATGGAAAGGCTGACCCGACTGATCACTTGATGAGATACACTAGACACATGGAAGTGCTGGGGGCATCGGAGGAAGTGATGGCCAGATGTTTCCCTTTATACTTGACAGACCTAGCGGCAATGTGGTTTAGGCAGCTGGAGGAAGGATCTATCAAGAATTGGAGGGAATTGGTGGACAGGGTTTTGGGACAGTTTCGGGTTCATATCAAAAGACCTAAGAACGTGATGATGTTAACGTCGGTAAGGCAAAGGACGGATGAATCACTTAGAGCGTTTTTAACTCGATTTAATGCGGCGGTTGCTTCGGTGGATCGGCCGGATCCATCGATGGTTTTGATGGCGGCAGTGTCGGGAGTCAGAGAGGATTCAGATTTTAAGGTATCTTTAGTACGAGACCCGCCACTGGATCTCGGGGAATTCTTCCATGAAACTGAAAGGTTCCTTCGGCAAGAAGATGCATGTATGGACTTAAAGTTAAAGGAGGTGAATGTGATTGGGGGTGGAGGACCATCCAACGGAAGCTCGGATAAAGATAAAGGAAAAAGGAAGCTGGATGACGATTCAGGAAAAACCAGGAAGCAATGGAAGGATCCAAAGTTTTCCACATACACAGAATTAAACGAGACGCAGGAGCGGATATACATGGAAACTCGGAATCGCCTTCCTTACCGGAGGCCGGCTAGGAGAGAACCATCCGAGCGGGAGAGGGCATCAGGAAAGCATTGTCTCTTCCACGATTTGGACGGGCATGATACCAACAGCTGTAGGCATTTAAAGGACATAATTGAGGAGCATGTGAGGAATGGACAGTTGAGGCAGTATGTTGGAGTACGGAATGCGGCGGTGGAGCAGGAGCAACCACCGCCTACCTCGAGCCATGATGGTGCGAGGCCCAGGAATGATGGTCGATTGGTCATCCATTGACCAGGATAATATGAAATAAGTAACAAACCATTGGCGAGCAACTGAGCCATTTACACATGTATGGGGACGGAGATAGCCCCTAGGCATGCTCTGAATGGTGATAAACCGCGACGCCATGGTTTGCGAAATCTGTTTTTTGTTTTTGATTGGACACTTGGTTTTCTGATTTGGTTTTTGGAGTTTGGATTGAACTCTTGATTTTGCTTGTTTTTCTGGTTTCAGCATTCATTCGGATGATTGTTCTCCGTTTTGGATGATGGTTTCGATTTTTGATATGGATTTATGGTTTTCCGATTTGATTTGGATTTTGGATTTGATCTTGATTGGATTCTTTTTGGTTTTTTATAAACGGTCGTCAGGTATGGATTATGCCTGGCAAGGGGTGAGTCATTCTGCCCGAACGCGGTAAAGTGACTCATTCAGGTCGTCGAGTATGGACTATGCTCGGCAAGGGTCCGGAGTGACCAGGATTCGGCCTAGGACTTAGGCCCCCTACTATCGATTATTGTTTCAAGTCATCGAATATGGACTATGCTCGACAAGGGTCCGAAGAGACCAGGATTCGGCCTAGGACTTAGGCCTTGTATTATCAATTATCATTTTCAGGTCGTTGAGCATGGACTATGCTCAACAAGGGTCCGGAGTGGCCAGGATTCGGCTTAGGACTTAAGCTATGGCATTACTTACGCCCAGGGACACTGGACCACGGTCGTCAGGTGTGGATTGCGCTTGGCAAGAACCCGGAGAGGTTAACTTAACGTCCAGGGACACTGGACCACGGTCGTCAGGTGTGGATTGCGCTTGGCAAGAGCCCAGAGAGGTTATGGATTTGGATATCGACCCGGAGAGGTCCTGGATTCAGTTATTGGCTATTGGATAAGGATGGATTAGGATTCGGTCATCGGGTTCAAACGGATATGGATTTGTCTAAGGCTTTGGTTATTGGGTTTGGAGTTGGGCATCGACTCCGAGCAGTCAAGGATGATGCACTTGGATGATGTGGCTATGGACTTTGGATATCGGATACGGAACTATTCAAAACACGCCTTCTTATCACAAGGCATGTTTTGGGGGGCAAATGTTATCCCGCTTTTTGGTCAAAGCTGAAATATCAAACAAATCGATAAGAAAGGATGGATATCAGGATTGGAGTGCAATTGGAAACAAGGCTGCAATGGATAACGTCAAAATTTCACCGGGCTCCGATCGAGACGAAATCGATTGGAGATGATGATGAGGACTAGGAGAGGCTACGTTTCAAGTTTCAGGTTAATCGGAGTTTGTACGGAGGAGATACGATCGATACAAGGTAGGAAGAAGGTACTGTTCGAATCCATCATCTCCATACCCACACCTCACTTCGAATCCATCACATTCGACTCCAACAAGTTCGACTCCATCTGCTTCATACCCACCAGAGCGGACCCAATGGAACAAGCTTTAGTTCGAATCCATAGATGTCACTATACTTCGAATTGGTCCTAAGCCTCGCTTCGAATCGATAGGGACGAGGCCATGGTTCGTATCCATCTAACGCAAGCCTCTGCCTCGAATCGATTAGAACGGATCACACTTCGAATCCATCGAAGCCAGTACTTACTTCGAATCCATCGAGGAGAGATCCTTCGAATCGATATAAGTTGTAGAAGCTTCGACTCCATTTGGAAACTATCTTCGAATCCACTAAGTCCAGGCAGCGAAAATGATGGAGTCGACCCAGTAAACTCAGAGAAAAAGGAGGATCAACTCGAAGATTGCGCGCCACGTCACCGTCTTCACGTGCAGAAGCATGGATTCGACCCTATGGATTCGAACCATATGGATTCGAACGAATCCATAGGGCGAAGAACGTCAACTTGAATCGATCATAACTTGAGATCTACAAGTCCAAATGCTATGAAATTTTCACAGTAGCTTGAGCACATGTTGAAGAATGTTCACGCCAAATTTCAGCTCGATTGGACAATTTCTTGATCGATTCGAACATAGCTTCGAATCGATCCCAAAGTGGTCCCGGATTTCCAGAAAGCGAGCATGTGGGCCCCCTCACGTGCCAGAACTGGTCTCCCCTCAATTTAGGCGAAATATCAGCCTCCTACACCTATAAATAGAGCCCCTGGTCATTCAGAAAAGGGGTCGGGCAATTTTGAGAGCTAAGGAGTGCCCAGACTCTGCCAGATTTACTCCAGATCACCATTGCTGCCTTAGATTCAGATTATAATCATAAAATCCGTTGTACTACGCGATAGGAAATTGTAATCTTCAAGAATCGATCAATAAAAGATAAAAACTTTGGAGTGGACGTAGGCCGGAGATAGCCGAACCACTATAAATCTCGTGTTTTTGTTCATTATTTCTGGATTGCTGTTTGTTGTTTGTTTAGATCTGAGATTTGTGTTTGAATATTGCTGATTTGTATTCATACACTAGTGCTTTCACAACATTCGGGGTTTGTGACCATTTTTGGCGCAAACAGGTGCAGGGATTTGAAATGGAACAGTACCATGGTGCGCCGCTCTCCAGGGAAGGTAAATCGATGACCAGCCATGGTGATCCCGTTTTAACGTAAAAATTCACGTGATGGAAAATAGAAGGCCAAAAAACTTCAGAGACCCGATTGAGGTTCGGATAGACTTTTTTGGGTATGAAACTATCCATTGATGGCTTATAGGTGTCAAAGCGGTAGAACTCACCGAGACCTTCGTTTTGACTGGTTATGGCTCCCGTAACTCTAAACGAGCCAACAGTTATGGCCGTTCAAAGAATCGATATCCACAAGGTGCAACATTCGCGGTGCAAGGTGCAACATTCATCCAAAAAGCCGAAACAGCACCGTTCGACTTTTAGAAGTGGGTGCAGGTATTTGAATTGGAATAGAACATGGTGCACCGCTCTCCATGGAAGGTAAATCGAAGACCAGCCACGGTGATCCCGTTTTAACGTAAAAATTCACGTGATGGAAAAAAGAAGGCCAAAAAACTTCAGAGACCCGATTGAGGTTCAGATAGACTTTTTTGGGTATGAAACTATCCATTGACGGCTTATAGCTGTCAAAGCGGTAGAACTCACCGAGACCTTCGTTTTGACTAGTTATGGCTCCCGTAACTCTAAACGAGCCAACAGTTATGGCCGTCCGAAGAATCGATATCTACAGGGTGCAACATTCGCGATGCAAGGTGCAACATTCATCAAAAAAGCCGAAACAACACCGTTCGACTTTTAGAAGGGGGTGCAGGGATTTGAAATGGAACAGTACCATGGTGCACCGCTCTCCTGGGAAGGTAAATCGAAGACCAGCTACGGTGATCCCGTTTTAACGTAAAAATTCACGTGATGGAAAAAAGAAGGCCAAAAAACTTCAGAGACCCGATTGAGGTTCGGATAGACTTTTTTGGGTATGAAACTATCCATTGACGGCTTATAGCTGTCAAAGTGGTAGAACTCACCGAGACCTTCGTTTTGACTGGTTATGGCTCCCGTAACTCTAAACGAGCCAACATTTATGGCCGTCCGATGAATCGATATCCATAGGGTGCAACATTCGCGGTGCAAGGTGCAACATTCGTCCAAAAAGCCGAAACAGCAACGTTCGACTTTTAGAAGTGGGTGCAGGGATTTGAAATGGAACAGTACCATGGTGCACCGCTCTCCAGGGAAGGTAAATCGAAGACCAGCCACGGTGATCCCGTTTTAACGTAAAAATTCACGTGATGGAAAAAAGAAGGCCAAAAAACTTCAGAGACCCGATTGAGGTTCGGATAGACTTTTTTGAGTATGAAACTATCCATTGACGACTTATAGCTGTCAAAGCGGTAGAACTCATCGAGACCTTCGTTTTGACTGGTTATGGCTCCCGTAACCCTAATCGAGCCAACATTTATGGCCGTCCGAAGAATCGATATCCACAGGGTGCAACATTCGCGGTGCAAGGTGCAACATTCGTCCAAAAAGTCGAAACAGCACTGTTCGACTTTTAGTAGTGGGTGCAGGATTTGAAATGGAACAGTACCATGGTGCACCGCTCTCCAGGGAAGGTAAATCGAAGACCAGCCACGGTGATCCCGTTTTAACGTAAAAATTCACGTGATGGAAAAAAGAAGGCCAAAAAACTTCAGAGACCCGATAGGGGTTCGGATAGACTTTTTTGGGAATGAAACTATCCATTGATGGCTTATAGCTGTCAAAGCGGTAGAACTCACCGAGACCTTCGTTTTGACTGGTTATGGCTCCCGTAACTCTCAACGAGCCAACAGTTATGGCCGTATGAAGAATCGATATCCACAAGGTGCAACATTCGTGGTGCAAGGTGCAACATTCGTCCAAAAAGCCAAAACTGCACCGTTCGACTTTTAGAAGTGGGTGCAGGTATTTGAAATGGAACAGTACATGGTGCACCGCTCTCCAGGGAAGATAAATCGAAGACCAGCCACGGTGATCCCGTTTTCACGTAAAAATTCACGTGATGGAAAAAAGAAGGCCAAAAAACTTCAGAGACCCGATTGAGGTTCGGATAGACTTTTTTGGGTATGAAACTATCCATTGATGGCTTATACCTGTCAAAGCGGTAGAACTCAACAAGATCTTCGTTTTGACTGGTTATGGCTCCCGTAACTCTAAACGAGCCAACAGTTATGGCCGTCAGAAGAATCGATATCCATAGGGTGCAACATTCGCGGTGCAAGGTGCAACATTCGTCCAAAAAGCCGAAACAGCACCGTTCGACTTTTAGAAGTGGGTGCAGGGATTTGAAATGGAACAGTACCATGGTGCACCGCTCTCCTGGGAAGGTAAATCGAAGACCAGCCACGGTGATCCCGTTTTAACGTAAAAATTCACGTGATGGAAAAAAGAAGGCCAAAAAACTTCAGAGACCCGATTGAGGTTCGGATCGACTTTTTTGGGTATGAAACTATCCATTGATGGCTTATAGCTGTCAAAGCGGTAGAACTCAACAAGATCTTCGTTTTGACTGGTTATGGCTCCCGTAACTCTAAACGAGCCAACAGTTATGGCCGTCCGAAGAATCGATATCCACAGGGTGCAACATTCGCGGAGCAAGGTGCAACATTCGTCCAAAAAGCCGAAATAGCACCGTTCGACTTTTAGAAGTGGGTGCAGGGATTTGAAATGGAACAGTACCATGGTGCGCCGGTCTCCAGGGAAGGTAAATCGATGACCAGCCACGGTGATCCCGTTTTAACGTAAAAATTCACGTGATGGAAAATAGAAGGCCAAAAAACTTCAGAGACCCGATTGAGGTTCGGATAGACTTTTTTGGGTATGAAACTATCCATTGACGGCTTATAGCTGTCAAAGCGGTAGAACTCACCGAGACCTTTGTTTTGACTGGTTATGGCTCCCGTAACTCTAAACGAGCCAACAGTTATGGCCGTCCGAAGAATCGATATCTACAGGGTGCAACATTCGCGATGCAAGGTGCAACATTCATCCAAAAAGCCGAAACAGCACCGTTCGACTTTAAGAAGGGGGTGCAGGGATTTGAAATGGAACAGTACCATGGTGCACCGCTCTCCTGGGAAGGTAAATCGAAGACCAGCTACGGTGATCCCGTTTTAACGTAAAAATTCACGTGATGGAAAAAAGAAGGCCAAAAAACTTCAGAGACCCGATTGAGGTTCGGATAGACTTTTTTGGGTATGAAACTATCCATTGACGGCTTATAGCTGTCAAAGCGGTAGAACTCACCGAGACCTTCGTTTTGACTAGTTATGGCTCCCGTAACTCTAAACGAGCCAACAGTTATGGCCGTCCGAAGAATCGATATCTACAGGGTGCAACATTCGCGATGCAAGGTGCAACATTCATCAAAAAAGCCGAAACAACACCGTTCGACTTTTAGAAGGGGGTGCAGGGATTTGAAATGGAACAGTACCATGGTGCACCGCTCTCCTGGGAAGGTAAATCGAAGACCAGCTACGGTGATCCCGTTTTAACGTAAAAATTCACGTGATGGAAAAAAGAAGGCCAAAAAACTTCAGAGACCCGATTGAGGTTCGGATAGACTTTTTTGGGTATGAAACTATCCATTGACGGCTTATAGCTGTCAAAGTGGTAGAACTCACCGAGACCTTCGTTTTGACTGGTTATGGCTCCCGTAACTCTAAACGAGCCAACATTTATGGCCGTCCGATGAATCGATATCCATAGGGTGCAACATTCGCGGTGCAAGGTGCAACATTCGTCCAAAAAGCCGATACAGCAACGTTCGACTTTTAGAAGTGGGTGCAGGGATTTGAAATGGAACAGTACCATGGTGCACCGCTCTCCAGGGAAGGTAAATCGAAGACCAGCCACGGTGATCCCGTTTTAACGTAAAAATTCACGTGATGGAAAAAAGAAGGCCAAAAAACTTCAGAGACCCGATTGAGGTTCGGATAGACTTTTTTGAGTATGAAACTATCCATTGACGGCTTATAGCTGTCAAAGCGGTAGAACTCATCGAGACCTTCGTTTTGACTGGTTATGGCTCCCGTAACCCTAATCGAGCCAACATTTATGGCCGTCCGAAGAATCGATATCCACAGGGTGCAACATTCGCGGTGCAAGGTGCAACATTCGTCCAAAAAGTCGAAACAGCACTGTTCGACTTTTAGTAGTGGGTGCAGGATTTGAAATGGAACAGTACCATGGTGCACCGCTCTCCAGGGAAGGTAAATCGAAGACCAGCCACGGTGATCCCATTTTAACGTAAAAATTCACGTGATGGAAAAAAGAAGGCCAAAAAACTTCAGGGACCCGATAGAGGTTCGGATAGACTTTTTTGGGAATGAAACTATCCATTGATGGCTTATAGCTGTCAAAGCGGTAGAACTCACCGAGACCTTCGTTTTGACTGGTTATGGCTCCCGTAACTCTCAACGAGCCAACAGTTATGGCCGTATGAAGAATCGATATCCACAAGGTGCAACATTCGTGGTGCAAGGTGCAACATTCGTCCAAAAAGCCAAAACTGCACCGTTCGACTTTTAGAAGTGGGTGCAGGTATTTGAAATGGAACAGTACATGGTGCACCGCTCTCCAGGGAAGATAAATCGAAGACCAGCCACGGTGATCCCGTTTTCACGTAAAAATTCACGTGATGGAAAAAAGAAGGCCAAAAAACTTCAGAGACCCGATTGAGGTTCGGATAGACTTTTTTGGGTATGAAACTATCCATTGACGGCTTATACCTGTCAAAGCGGTAGAACTCAACAAGATCTTCGTTTTGACTGGTTATGGCTCCCGTAACTCTAAACGAGCCAACAGTTATGGCCGTCAGAAGAATCGATATCCACAGGGTGCAACATTCGCGGTGCAAGGTGCAACATTCGTCCAAAAAGCCGAAACAGCACCGTTCGACTTTTAGAAGTGGGTGCAGGGATTTGAAATGGAACAGTACCATGGTGCACCGCTCTCCTGGGAAGGTAAATCGAAGACCAGCCACGGTGATCCCGTTTTAACGTAAAAATTCACGTGATGGAAAAAAGAAGGCCAAAAAACTTCAGAGACCCGATTGAGGTTCGGATCGACTTTTTTGGGTATGAAACTATCCATTGATGGCTTATAGCTGTCAAAGCGGTAGAACTCAACAAGATCTTCGTTTTGACTGGTTATGGCTCCCGTAACTCTAAACGAGCCAACAGTTATGGCCGTCCGAAGAATCGATATCCACAGGGTGCAACATTCGCGGAGCAAGGTGCAACATTCGTCCAAAAAGCCGAAATAGCACCGTTCGACTTTTAGAAGTGGGTGCAGAGATTTGAAATGGAACAGTACCATGGTGCGCCGGTCTCCAGGGAAGGTAAATCGATGACCAGCCACGGTGATCCCGTTTTAACGTAAAAATTCACGTGATGGAAAATAGAAGGCCAAAAAACTTCAGAGACCCGATTGAGGTTCGGATAGACTTTTTTGGGTATGAAACTATCCATTGACGGCTTATAGCTGTCAAAGCGGTAGAACTCACCGAGACCTTTGTTTTGACTGGTTATGGCTTCCGTAACTCAAAACGAGCCAACAGTTATGGCCGTTCAAAGAATCGTTATCCACAAGGTGCAACATTCGTGGTGCAAGGTGCAACATTCATCCAAAAAGCCGAAACAGCACCGTTCGACTTTTAGAAGTGGGTGCAGGTATTTGAATTGGAATAGTACATGGTGCACCGCTCTCTAGGGAAGGTAAATCGAAGACCAGCCACGGTGATCCCGTTTTAACGTAAAAATTCACGTGATGGAAAAAAGAAGGCCAAAAAACTTCAAAGACCCGATTGAGGTTCAGATAGACTTTTTTGTGTATGAATCTATCCATTGACGGCTTATAGCTGTCAAAGCGGTAGAACTCACCGAGACCTTCGTTTTGACTAGTTATGGTTCCCGTAACTCTAAACGAGCCAACAGTTATGGCCGTCCGAAGAATCGATATCTACAGGGTGCAACATTCGCGATGCAAGGTGCAACATTCGTCAAAAAAGCCGAAACAACACCGTTCGACTTTTAGAAGGGGGTGCAGCGATTTGAAATGGAACAGTACCATGGTGCACCGCTCTCCTGGGAAGGTAAATCGAAGACCAGCTACGGTGATCCCGTTTTAACGTAAAAATTCACGTGATGGAAAAAAGAAGGCCAAAAAACTTCAGAGACCCGATTGAGGTTCGGATAGACTTTTTTAGGTATGAAACTATCCATTGACGGCTTATAGCTGTCAAAGTGGTAGAACTCACCGAGACCTTCGTTTTGACTGGTTATGGCTCCCGTAACTCTAAACGAGCCAACATTTATGGCCGTCCGATGAATCGATATCCACAGGGTGCAACATTCGCGGTGCAAGGTGCAACATTCGTCCAAAAAGCCGAAACAGCAACGTTCGACTTTTAGAAGTGGGTGCAGGGATTTTAAATGGAACAGTACCATGGTGCACCGCTCTCCAGGGAAGGTAAATCGAAGACCAGCCACGGTGATCCCGTTTTAACGTAAAAATTCACGTGATGGAAAAAAGAAGGCCAAAAAACTTCAGAGACCCGATTGAGGTTCGGATAGACTTTTTTGGGTATGAAACTATCCATTGATGGCTTATAGCTGTCAAAGCGGTAGAACTCACCGAGACCTTTGTTTTGACTGGTTATGGCTTCCGTAACTCAAAACGAGCCAACAGTTATGGCCGTTCAAAGAATCGTTATCCACAAGGTGCAACATTCGTGGTGCAAGGTGCAACATTCATCCAAAAAGCCGAAACAGCACCGTTCGACTTTTAGAAGTGGGTGCAGGTATTTGAATTGGAATAGTACATGGTGCACCGCTCTCTAGGGAAGGTAAATCGAAGACCAGCCACGGTGATCCCGTTTTAACGTAAAAATTCACGTGATGGAAAAAAGAAGGCCAAAAAACTTCAAAGACCCGATTGAGGTTCAGATAGACTTTTTTGTGTATGAATCTATCCATTGACGGCTTATAGCTGTCAAAGCGGTAGAACTCACCGAGACCTTCGTTTTGACTAGTTATGGTTCCCGTAACTCTAAACGAGCCAACAGTTATGGCCGTCCGAAGAATCGATATCTACAGGGTGCAACATTCGCGATGCAAGGTGCAACATTCGTCAAAAAAGCCGAAACAACACCGTTCGACTTTTAGAAGGGGGTGCAGCGATTTGAAATGGAACAGTACCATGGTGCACCGCTCTCCTGGGAAGGTAAATCGAAGACCAGCTACGGTGATCCCGTTTTAACGTAAAAATTCACGTGATGGAAAAAAGAAGGCCAAAAAACTTCAGAGACCCGATTGAGGTTCGGATAGACTTTTTTAGGTATGAAACTATCCATTGACGGCTTATAGCTGTCAAAGTGGTAGAACTCACCGAGACCTTCGTTTTGACTGGTTATGGCTCCCGTAACTCTAAACGAGCCAACATTTATGGCCGTCCGATGAATCGATATCCACAGGGTGCAACATTCGCGGTGCAAGGTGCAACATTCGTCCAAAAAGCCGAAACAGCAACGTTCGACTTTTAGAAGTGGGTGCAGGGATTTTAAATGGAACAGTACCATGGTGCACCGCTCTCCAGGGAAGGTAAATCGAAGACCAGCCACGGTGATCCCGTTTTAACGTAAAAATTCACGTGATGGAAAAAAGAAGGCCAAAAAACTTCAGAGACCCGATTGAGGTTCGGATAGACTTTTTTGGGTATGAAACTATCCATTGATGGCTTATAGCTGTCAAAGCGGTAGAACTCACCGAGACCTTCGTTTTGACTGGTTATGGCTCCCGTAACTCTAAACGAGCCAACAGTTATGGCCGTTCAAAGAATCGATATCCACAAAGTGCAACATTCGCGGTGCAAGGTGCAACATTCATCCAAAAAGCCGAAACAGCACCGTTCGACTTTTAGAAGTGGGTGCAGGTATTTGAATTGGAATAGTACATGGTGCACCGCTCTCCAGGGAAGGTAAATCGAAGACCAGCCACGGTGATCCCGTTTTAACGTAAAAATTCACGTGATGGAAAAAAGAAGGCCAAAAAACTTCAAAGACCCGATTAAGGTTCAGATAGACTTTTTTGGGTATGAATCTATCCATTGACGGCTTATAGCTGTCAAAGCGGTAGAACTCACCGAGACCTTCGTTTTGACTAGTTATGGCTCCCGTAACTCTAAACGAGCCAACAGTTATGGCCGTCCGAAGAATCGATATCTACAGGGTGCAACATTCGCGATGCAAGGTGCAACATTCGTCAAAAAAGCCGAAACAACACCGTTCGACTTTTAGAAGGGGGTGCAGGGATTTTAAATGGAACAGTACCATGGTGCACCGCTCTCCAGGGAAGGTAAATCGAAGACCGACCACGGTGATCCCGTTTTAACGTAAAAATTCACGTGATGGAAAAAAGAAGGCCAAAAAACTTCAGAGACCCAATTGAGGTTCGGATAGACTTTTTGGGTATGAAACTATCCATTGACGGCTTATAGCTGTCAAAGCGGTAGAACTCATCGAGACCTTCGTTTTGACAGGTTATGGCTCCCGTAACTCTAAATGATCCAACATTTATGGCCGTCCGAAGAATCGATATCCACAGGGTGCAACATTCGCTGTGCAAGGTGTAACATTCATCCAAAAAGCCGAAACAGCACCGTTCGACTTTTAAAAGTGGGTGCAGGGATTTGAAATGGAACAGTACCATGGTGCACCGCTCTACAGGGAAGGAAAATCGAAGACCTGCCACGGTGATCCCGTTTTAACGTAAAAATTCACGTGATGGAAAAAAGAAGGCCAAAAAACTTCAGAGACCCGATTGAGGTTCGGATAGACTTTTTTGCGTATGAAACTATCCATTGACGGCTTATAGCTGTCAAAGTGGTAGAACTCACCGAGACCTTCGTTTTGACTGGTTATGGCTCACGTAACTCTAAACGAGCCAACATTTATGGCCGTCCGAAGAATCGATATCCACAGGGTGCAACATTCGCGGTGCAAGATGCAACACTCGTCCAAAAAGCCGAAACAGCACCGTTCGACTTTTAGAAGTGGGTGCAGGGATTTGAAATGGAACAGTACCATGGTGCACCGCTCTCCAGGGAAGGTAAATCGAAGACCAGCCACGGTGATCCCGTTTTAACGTAAAAATTCACGTGATGGAAAAAAGAAGGCCAAAAAACATCAGAGACCCGATAGAGGTTCGGATAGACTTTTTTGGGAATGAAACAATCCATTGACGGCTTATAGCTGTCAAAGCGGTAGAACTCACCGAGACCTTCGTTTTGACTGGTTATAGCTCCCGTAACTCTAAAGGAGCCAACAGTTATGGCCGTCTGAAGAATCGATATCCACAAGGTGCAACATTCGTGGTGCAAGGTGCAACATTCGTCCAAAAAGTCGAAACAGCACCGTTCGACTTTTAGAAGTGGGTGCAGGTATTTGAAATTGAACAGTACATGGTGCACCGCTCTCCAGGGAAGATAAATCGAAGACCAACCACGGTGATCCCGTTTTCACGTAAAAATTCACGTGATGGAAAAAAGAAGGCCAAAAAACTTCAGAGACCCGATTGAGGTTCGGATAGACTTTTTTGGGTATGAAACTATCCATTGACGTCTTATAGCTGTCAAAGCGGTAGAACTCAACAAGATCTTCGTTTTGACTGGTTATGTCTCCCGTAACTCTAAACGAGCCAACAGTTATGGCCGTCCGAAGAATCGATATCCACAGGGTGCAACATTCGCGGTGCAAGGTGCAACATTCGTCCAAAAGGCCGAAACAGCACCGTTCGACTTTTAGAAGTGGGTGCTAGGATTTGAAATGGAACAGTACCATGGTGCACCGCTCTCCAGGGAAGGTAAATCGAAGACCGACCACGGTGATCCCGTTTGAACATAAAAATTCACGTGATGGAAAAAAGAAGGCCAAAAAACTTCAGAGACCCGATTGAGGTTCGGATAGACTGTTTGGGTATGAAACTATCCATTGACGGCTTATAGCTGTTAAAGCGGTAGAACTCACCGAGACCTTCGTTTTGACTAGTTATGGCTCCCGTAACTCTAAACGAGCCAACATTTATGGCCGTCCGAAGAATCGATATCCACAGGGTGCAACATTCGCGGTGCAAGGTGCAACATTCGTCCAAAAAGCCGAAACAGCACCGTTCGACTTTTAGAAGTGGGTGCAGGGATTTGAAATGGAACAGTACCATGGTGCACCGCTCTCCAGGGAAGGAAAATCGAAGACCAGCCACGGTGATCCCGTTTTAACGTAAAAATTCACGTGATGGAAAAAAGAAGGCCAAAAAACTTCAGAGACCCGATTGAGGTTCGGATAGAGTTTTTTGGGTATGAAACTATCCATTGACGGCTTATAGCTGTCAAAGCGGTAGAACTCACCGAGACCTTCATTTTGACTGGTTATGGCTCCCGTAACTCTAAACGAGCCAACATTTATGGCCGTCCGAAGAATCGATATCCACAGGGTGCAACATTCGTGGTGCAAGGTGCAACACTCGTCCAAAAAGCCAAAACAGCACCGTTCGACTTTTAGAAGTGAGTGCAGGGATTTGAAATGGAACAGTACCATGGTGCACCGCTCTCCAGGGAAGGTAAATCGAAGACCAGCCACGGTGATCCCGTTTTAACGTAAAAAATCACGTGATGGAAAAAAGAAGGCCAAAAAACATCTGAGACCCAATAGAGGTTCGGATAGACTTTTTTGGGAATGAAACTATCCATTGACGGCTTATAGCTGTCAAAGCGGTAGAACTCACCGAGACCTTCGTTTTGACTGGTTATGGCTCCCTTAACTCTAAACGAGCCAACAGTTATGGCCGTCTGAAGAATCGATATCCACAAGGTGCAACATTCGTGGTGCAAGGTGCAACATTCGTCCAAAAAGCCGAAACAGCACCGTTCGACTTTTAGAAGTGGGTGCAGGTATTTGAAATGGAACAGTACATGGTGCACCGCTGTCCAGGGAAGATAAATCGAAGACCAGCCACGGTGATCCCGTTTTCACGTAAAAATTCACGTGATGGAAAAAAGAAGGCCAAAAAACTTCAGAGACCCAATTGAGGTTCGGATAGACTGTTTGGGTATGAAACTATCCATTGACGGCTTATAGCTGTTAAAGCGGTAGAACTCACCGAGACCTTCATTTTGACTGGTTATGGCTCCCGTAACTCTAAACGAGCCAACATTTATGGCCGTCCGAAGAATCGATATCCACAGGGTGCAACATTCGCGGTGCAAGGTGCAACATTCGTCCAAAAAGCCGAAACAGCACCGTTCGACTTTTAGAAGTGGGTGCAGGGATTTGAAATGGAACAGTACCATGGTGCACCGCTCTCCAGGGAAGGAAAATCGAAGACCAGCCACGGTGATCCCGTTTTAACGTAAAAATTCACGTGATGGAAAAAAGAAGGCCAAAAAACTTCAGAGACCCGATTGAGGTTCGGATAGACTTTTTTGGGTATGAAACTATCCATTGACGGCTTATAGCTGTCAAAGCGGTAGAACTCACCGAGACCTTCGTTTTGACTGGTTATGGCTCCCGTAACTCTAAACGAGCCAACAGTTATGGCCGTCCGAAGAATCGATATCCCCAGGGTGCAGCATTCGTGGTGCAAGGTGCAACACTCGTCCAAAAAGCCGAAACAGCACCGTTCGACTTTTAGAAGTGGGTGCAGGGATTTGAAATGGAACAGTACCATGGTGCAACGCTCTCCTGGGAAGGTAAATCGAAGACCAGCTACGGTGATCCCGTTTTAACGTAAAAATTCACGTGATGGAAAAAAGAAGGCCAAAAAACTTCAGAGACCCGATTGAGGTTCGGATAGACTTTTTTGGGTATGAAACTATCCATTGACGGCTTATAGCTGTCAAAGTGGTAGAACTCACCGAGACCTTCGTTTTGACTGGTTATGGCTCCCGTAACTCTAAACGAGCCAACATTTATGGCCGTCCGATGAATCGATATCCACAGGGTGCAACATTCGCGGTGCAAGGTGCAACATTCGTCCAAAAAGCCGAAACAGCAACGTTCGACTTTTAGAAGTGGGTGCAGGGATTTTAAATGGAACAGTACCATGGTGCACCGCTCTCCAGGGAAGGTAAATCGAAGACCAGCCACGGTGATCCCGTTTTAACGTAAAAATTCACGTGATGGAAAAAAGAAGGCCAAAAAACTTCAGAGACCCGATTGAGGTTCGGATAGACTTTTTTGGGTATGAAACTATCCATTGATGGCTTATAGCTGTCAAAGCGGTAGAACTCACCGAGACCTTCGTTTTGACTGGTTATGGCTCCCGTAACTCTAAACGAGCCAACAGTTATGGCCGTTCAAAGAATCGATATCCACAAGGTGCAACATTCGCGGTGCAAGGTGCAACATTCATCCAAAAAGCCGAAACAGCACCGTTCGACTTTTAGAAGTGGGTGCAGGTATTTGAATTGGAATAGTACATGGTGCACCGCTCTCCAGGGAAGGTAAATCGAAGACCAGCCACGGTGATCCCGTTTTAACGTAAAAATTCACGTGATGGAAAAAAGAAGGCCAAAAAACTTCAAAGACCCGATTAAGGTTCAGATAGACTTTTTTGGGTATGAATCTATCCATTGACGGCTTATAGCTGTTATAGCGGTAGAACTCACCGAGACCTTCGTTTTGACTAGTTATGGCTCCCGTAACTCTAAACGAGCCAACAGTTATGGCCGTCCGAAGAATCGATATCTACAGGGTGCAACATTCGCGATGCAAGGTGCAACATTCGTCAAAAAAGCCGAAACAACACCGTTCGACTTTTAGAAGGGGGTGCAGGGATTTTAAATGGAACAGTACCATGGTGCACCGCTCTCCAGGGAAGGTAAATCGAAGACCGACCACGGTGATCCCGTTTTAACGTAAAAATTCACGTGATGGAAAAAAGAAGGCCAAAAAACTTCAGAGACCCAATTGAGGTTCGGATAGACTTTTTGGGTATGAAACTATCCATTGACGGCTTATAGCTGTCAAAGCGGTAGAACTCACCGAGACCTTCGTTTTGACAGGTTATGGCTCCCGTAACTCTAAATGATCCAACATTTATGGCCGTCCGAAGAATCGATATCCACAGGGTGCAACATTCACTGTGCAAGGTGTAACATTCGTCCAAAAAGCCGAAACAGCACCGTTCGACTTTTAAAAGTGGGTGCAGGGATTTGAAATGGAACAGTACCATGGTGCACCGCTCTACAGGGAAGGAAAATCGAAGACCTGCCACGGTGATCCCGTTTTAACGTAAAAATTCACGTGATGGAAAAAAGAAGGCCAAAAAACTTCAGAGACCCGATTGAGGTTCGGATAGACTTTTTTGCGTATGAAACTATCCATTGACGGCTTATAGCTGTCAAAGTGGTAGAACTCACCGAGACCTTCGTTTTGACTGGTTATGGCTCCCGTAACTCTAAACGAGCCAACATTTATGGCCGTCCGAAGAATCGATATCCACAGGGTGAAACATTCGCGGTGCAAGATGCAACACTCGTCCAAAAAGCCGAAACAGCACCGTTCGACTTTTAGAAGTGGGTGCAGGGATTTGAAATGGAACAGTACCATGGGGCACCGCTCTCCAGGGAAGGTAAATCGAAGACCAGCCACGGTGATCCCGTTTTAACGTAAAAATTCACGTGATGGAAAAAAGAAGGCCAAAAAACATCAGAGACCCGATAGAGGTTCGGATAGACTTTTTTGGGAATGAAACAATCCATTGACGGCTTATAGCTGTCAAAGCGGTAGAACTCACCGAGGCCTTCGTTTTGACTGGTTATAGCTCCCGTAACTCTAAACGAGCCAACAGTTATGGCCGTCTGAAGAATCGATATCCACAAGGTGCAACATTCGTGGTGCAAGGTGCAACATTCGTCCAAAAAGTCGAAACAGCACCGTTCGACTTTTAGAAGTGGGTGCAGGTATTTGAAATTGAACAGTACATGGTGCACCGCTCTCCAGGGAAGATAAATCGAAGACCAACCACGGTGATCCCGTTTTCACGTAAAAATTCACGTGATGGAAAAAAGAAGGCCAAAAAACTTCAGAGACCAGATTGAGGTTCGGATAGACTTTTTTGGGTATGAAACTATCCATTGACGTCTTATAGCTGTCAAAGCGGTAGAACTCAACAAGATCTTCGTTTTGACTGGTTATGTCTCCCGTAACTCTAAACGAGCCAACAGTTATGGCCGTCCGAAGAATCGATATCCACAGGGTGCAACATTCGCGGTGCAAGGTGCAACATTCGTCCAAAAGGCCGAAACAGCACCGTTCGACTTTTAGAAGTGGGTGCTAGGATTTGAAATGGAACAGTACCATGGTGCACCACTCTCCAGGGAAGGTAAATCGAAGACCGACCACGGTGATCCCGTTTGAACATAAAAATTCACGTGATGGAAAAAAGAAGGCCAAAAAACTTCAGAGACCCGATTGAGGTTCGGATAGACTGTTTGGGTATGAAACTATCCATTGACGGCTTATAGCTGTTAAAGCGGTAGAACTCACCGAGACCTTCGTTTTGACTAGTTATGGCTCCCGTAACTCTAAACGAGCCAACATTTATGGCCGTCCGAAGAATCGATATCCACAGGGTGCAACATTCGCGGTGCAAGGTGCAACATTCGTCCAAAAAGCCGAAACAGCACCGTTCGACTTTTAGAAGTGGGTGCAGGGATTTGAAATGGAACAGTACCATGGTGCACCGCTCTCCAGGGAAGGAAAATCGAAGACCAGCCACGGTGATCCCGTTTTAACGTAAAAATTCACGTGATGTAAAAAAGAAGGCCAAAAAACTTCAGAGACCCGATTGAGGTTCGGATAGAGTTTTTTGGGTATGAAACTATCCATTGACGGCTTATAGCTGTCAAAGCGGTAGAACTCACCGAGACCTTCATTTTGACTGGTTATGGCTCCCGTAACTCTAAACGAGCCAACATTTATGGCCGTCCGAAGAATCGATATCCACAGGGTGCAACATTCGTGGTGCAAGGTGCAACACTCGTCCAAAAAGCCAAAACAGCACCGTTCGACTTTTAGAAGTGAGTGCAGGGATTTGAAATGGAACAGTACCATGGTGCACCGCTCTCCAGGGAAGGTAAATCGATGACCAGCCACGGTGATCCCGTTTTAACGTAAAAATTCACGTGATGGAAAAAAGAAGGCCAAAAAACATCTGAGACCCAATAGAGGTTCGGATAGACTTTTTTGGGAATGAAACTATCCATTGACGGCTTATAGCTGTCAAAGCGGTAGAACTCACCGAGACCTTCGTTTTAACTGGTTATGGCTCCCGTAACTCTAAACGAGCCAACAGTTATGGCCGTCTGAAGAATCGATATCCACAAGGTGCAACATTCGTGGTGCAAGGTGCAACATTCGTCCAAAAAGCCGAAACAGCACCGTTCGACTTTTAGAAGTGGGTGCAGGTATTTGAAATGGAACAGTACATGGTGCACCGCTGTCCAGGGAAGATAAATCGAAGACCAGCCACGGTGATCCCGTTTTCACGTAAAAATTCACGTGATGGAAAAAAGAAGGCCAAAAAACTTCAGAGACCCGATTGAGGTTCGGATAGACTGTTTGGGTATGAAACTATCCATTGACGGCTTATAGCTGTTAAAGCGGTAGAACTCACCGAGACCTTCATTTTGACTGGTTATGGCTCCCGTAACTCTAAACGAGCCAACATTTATGGCCGTCCGAAGAATCGATATCCACAGGGTGCAACATTCGCGGTGCAAGGTGCAACATTCGTCCAAAAAGCCGAAACAGCACCGTTCGACTTTTAGAAGTGGGTGCAGGGATTTGAAATGGAACAGTACCATGGTGCACCGCTCTCCAGGGAAGGAAAATCGAAGACCAGCCACGGTGATCCCGTTTTAACGTAAAAATTCACGTGATGGAAAAAAGAAGGCCAAAAAACTTCAGAGACCCGATTGAGGTTCGGATAGACTTTTTTGGGTATGAAACTATCCATTGACGGCTTATAGCTGTCAAAGCGGTAGAACTCACCGAGACCTTCGTTTTGACTGGTTATGGCTCCCGTAACTCTAAACGAGCCAACATTTATGGCCGTCCGAAGAATCGATATCCCCAGGGTGCAGCATTCGTGGTGCAAGGTGCAACACTCGTCCAAAAAGCCGAAACAGCACCGTTCGACTTTTAGAAGTGGGTGCAGGGATTTGAAATGGAACAGTACCATGGTGCAACGCTCTCCAGGGAAGGTAAATCGAAGACCAGCCACGGTGATCCCGTTTTAACGTAAAAATTCACGTGATGGAAAAAAGAAGGCCAAAAAACATCTAAGACCCAATAGAGGTTCGGATAGACTTTTTTGGGAATGAAACTATCCATTGACGGCTTATAGCTGTCAAAGCGGTAGAACGCACCGAGACCTTCGTTTTGACTGGTTATGGCTCCCGTAACTCTAAACGAGCCAACAGTTATGGCCGTCTGAAGAATCGATATCCACAAGGTGCAACATTCGTGGTGCAAGGTGCAACATTCGTCCAAAAAGCTGAAACAGCACCGTTCGACTTTTAGAAGTGGGTGCAGGTATTTGAAATGGAACAGTACATGGTGCACCGCTCTCCAGGGAAGATAAATCGAAGACCAGCCACGGTGATCCCATTTTCACGTAAAAATTCACGTGATGGAAAAAAGAAGGCCAAAAAACTTCAGAGACCCGATTGAGGTTCGGATAGACTTTTTTGGGTATGAAACTATCCATTGACGGCTTATAGCTGTCAAAGCGGTAGAACTCAACAAGATCTTCGTTTTGACTGGTTATGGCTTCCGTAACTCTAAACGAGCCAACAGTTATGGCCGTCCGAAGAATCGATATCCACAGGGTGCAACATTCGCGGTGCAAGGTGCAACATTCGTCCAAAAAGCCAAAACAGCACCGTTCGACTTTTAGAATGGGGTGCAGGGATTTGAAATGGAACAGTACCATGGTGCACCGCTCTCCTGGGAAGGTAAATCGAAGACCAGCCACGGTGATCCCGTTTTAACGTAAAAATTCACGTGATGGAAAAAAGAAGGCCAAAAAACTACAGAGACCCGATTGAGGTTCGGATCGACTTTTTTTGGTATGAAACTATCCATTGACGGCTTATAGCTGTCAAAGCGGTAGAACTCACCGAGACCTTCGTTTTGACTAGTTATGGCTCCCGTAACTCTAAACAAGCCAACAGTTATGGCCGTCCGAAGAATCGATATCCACAGGGTGCAACATTCGCGGTGCAAGGTGCAACATTCGCGGTGCAAGGTGCAACATTCGTCCAAAAAGCCGAAACAACACCGTTCGACTTTTAGAAGTGGGTGCAGGGATTTGAAATGGAACAGTACCATGGTGCGCCGCTCTCCAGGGAAGGTAAATCGATGACCAGCCACGGTGATCCCGTTTTAACGTAAAAATTCACGTGATGGAAAATAGAAGGCCAAAAAACTGCAGAGACCCAATTGAGGTTCGGATAGACTTTTTTGGGTATGAAACTATCCATTGACGGCTTATAGCTGTCAAAGCGGTAGAACTCACCGAGACCTTCGTTTTGACTGGTTATGGCTCCCGTAACTCTAAACGAGCCAACAGTTATGGCCGTCTGAAGAATCGATATCCACAAGGTGCAACATTCGTGGTGCAAGGTGCAACATTCATCCAAAAAGCCGAAACAGCACCGTTCGACTTTTAGAAGTGGGTGCAGGTATTTGAAATGGAACAGTACATGGTGCACCGCTCTCCAGGGAAGATAAAATCGAAGACCAGCCACGGTGATCCCGTTTTCCCGTAAAAATTCACGTGATGGAAAAAAGAAGGCCAAAAAACTTCAGAGACCCGATTGAGGTTCGGATAGACTGTTTGGGTATGAAACTATCCATTGACGGCTTATAGCTGTTAAAGCGGTAGAACTCACCGAGACCTTCATTTTGACTGGTTATGGCTCCCGTAACTCTAAACGAGCCAACATTTATGGCCGTCCGAAGAATCGATATCCACAGGGTGCAACATTCGCGGTGCAAGGTGCAACATTCGTCCAAAAAGCCGAAACAGCACCGTTCGACTTTTAGAAGTGGGTGCAGGGATTTGAAATGGAACAGTACCATGGTGCACCGCTCTCCAGGGAAGGAAAATCGAAGACCAGCCACGGTGATCCCGTTTTAACGTAAAAATTCACGTGATGGAAAAAAGAAGGCCAAAAAACTTCAGAGACCCGATTGAGGTTCGGATAGACTTTTTTGGGTATGAAACTATCCATTGACGGCTTATAGCTGTCAAAGCGGTTGAACTCACCGAGACCTTCGTTTTGACTGGTTATGGCTCCCGTAACTCTAAACGAGCCAACATTTATGGCCGTCCGAAGAATCGATATCCCCAGGGTGCAGCATTCGTGGTGCAAGGTGCAACACTCGTCCAAAAAGCCGAAACAGCACCGTTCGACTTTTAGAAGTGGGTGCAGGGATTTGAAATGGAACAGTACCATGGTGCAACGCTCTCCAGGGAAGGTAAATCGAAGACCAGCCACGGTGATCCCGTTTTAACGTAAAAATTCACGTGATGGAAAAAAGAAGGCCAAAAAACATCTAAGACCCAATAGAGGTTCGGATAGACTTTTTTGGGAATGAAACTATCCATTGACGGCTTATAGCTGTCAAAGCGGTAGAACGCACCGAGACCTTCGTTTTGACTGGTTATGGCTCCCGTAACTCTAAACGAGCCAACAGTTATGGCCGTCTGAAGAATCGATATCCACAAGGTGCAACATTCGTGGTGCAAGGTGCAACATTCGTCCAAAAAGCTGAAACAGCACCGTCCGACTTTTAGAAGTGGGTGCAGGTATTTGAAATGGAACAGTACATGGTGCACCGCTCTCCAGGGAAGATAAATCGAAGACCAGCCACGGTGATCCCGTTTTCACGTAAAAATTCACGTGATGGAAAAAAGAAGGCCAAAAAACTTCAGAGACCCGATTGAGGTTCGGATAGACTTTTTTGGGTATGAAACTATCCATTAACGGCTTATAGCTGTCAAAGCGGTAGAACTCAACAAGATCTTCGTTT
This sequence comes from Allium fistulosum, assembly GCA_030737815.1. Taxonomy (NCBI): domain Eukaryota; kingdom Viridiplantae; phylum Streptophyta; class Magnoliopsida; order Asparagales; family Amaryllidaceae; genus Allium; species Allium fistulosum. The sequence goes on along the minus strand of CM060903.1, from coordinate 7,748,911 downwards.
TGACTGGTTATGGCTTCCGTAACTCTAAACGAGCCAACAGTTATGGCCGTCCGAAGAATCGATATCCACAGGGTGCAACATTCGCGGTGCAAGGTGCAACATTCGTCCAAAAAGCCAAAACAGCACCGTTCGACTTTTAGAATGGGGTGCAGGGATTTGAAATGGAACAGTACCATGGTGCACCGCTCTCCTGGGAAGGTAAATCGAAGACCAGCCACGGTGATCCCGTTTTAACGTAAAAATTCACGTGATGGAAAAAAGAAGGCCAAAAAACTACAGAGACCCGATTGAGGTTCGGATCGACTTTTTTTGGTATGAAACTATCCATTGACGGCTTATAGCTGTCAAAGCGGTAGAACTCACCGAGACCTTCGTTTTGACTAGTTATGGCTCCCGTAACTCTAAACGAGCCAACAGTTATGGCCGTCCGAAGAATCGATATCCACAGGGTGCAACATTCGCGGTGCAAGGTGCAACATTCGCGGTGCAAGGTGCAACATTCGTCCAAAAAGCCGAAACAACACCGTTCGACTTTTAGAAGTGGGTGCAGGGATTTGAAATGGAACAGTACCATGGTGCGCCGCTCTCCAGGGAAGGTAAATCGATGACCAGCCACGGTGATCCCGTTTTAACGTAAAAATTCACGTGATGGAAAATAGAAGGCCAAAAAACTTCAGAGACCCAATTGAGGTTCGGATAGACTTTTTTGGGTATGAAACTATCCATTGACGGCTTATAGCTGTCAAAGCGGTAGAACTCACCGAGACCTTCGTTTTGACTGGTTATGGCTCCCGTAACTCTAAACGAGCCAACAGTTATGGCCGTCTGAAGAATCGATATCCACAATGTGCAACATTCGTGGTGCAAGGTGCAACATTCGTCCAAAAAGCCGAAACAGCACCGTTCGACTTTTAGAAGTGGGTGCAGGTATTTGAAATGGAACAGTACATGGTGCACCGCTCTCCAGGGAAGATAAAATCGAAGACCAGCCACGGTGATCCCGTTTTCACGTAAAAATTCACGTGATGGAAAAAAGAAGGCCAAAAAACTTCAGAGACCCGATTGAGGTTCGGATAGACTTTTTTGGGTATGAAACTATCCATTGACGGCTTATAGCTGTCAAAGCGGTAGAACTCAACAAGATCTTCGTTTTGACTGGTTATGGCTTCCGTAACTCTAAACGAGCCAACAGTTATGGCCATCCGAAGAATCGATATCCACAGGGTGCAACATTCGCGGTGCAAGGTGCAACATTCGTCCAAAAAGCCAAAACAGCACCGTTCGACTTTTAGAATGGGGTGCAGGGATTTGAAATGGAACAGTACCATGGTGCACCGCTCTCCTGGGAAGGTAAATCGAAGACCAGCCACGGTGATCCCGTTTTAACGTAAAAATTCACGTGATGGAAAAAAGAAGGCCAAAAAACTTCAGAGACCCAATTGAGGTTCGGATCGACTTTTTTTGGTATGAAACTATCCATTGACGGCTTATAGCTGTCAAAGCGGTAGAACTCACCGAGACCTTCGTTTTGACTAGTTATGGCTCCCGTAACTCCAAACGAGCCAACAGTTATGGCCGTCCGAAGAATCGATATCCACAGGGTGCAACATTCGCGGTGCAAGGTGCAACATTCGCGGTGCAAGGTGCAACATTCGTCCAAAAAGCCGAAACAACACCGTTCGACTTTTAGAAGTGGGTGCAGGGATTTGAAATGGAACAGTACCATGGTGCGCCGCTCTCCAGGGAAGGTAAATCGATGACCAGCCACGGTGATCCCGTTTTAACGTAAAAATTCACGTGATGGAAAATAGAAGGCCAAAAAACTTCAGAGACCCAATTGAGGTTCGGATAGACTTTTTTGGGTATGAAACTATCCATTGACGGCTTATAGCTGTCAAAGCGGTAGAACTCACCGAGACCTTCGTTTTGACTGGTTATGGCTCCCGTAACTCTAAACGAGCCAACAGTTATGGCCGTCCGAAGAATCGATATCCACAAGGTGCAACATTCGCGGTGCAAGGTGCAACATTCGTCCAAAAAGCCGAAACAGCACCGTTCGACTTTTAGAAGTGGGTGCAGGTATTTGAAATGGAATAGTACATGGTGCACCGCTCTCCAGGGAAGGTAAATCGAAGACCAGCCACGATGATCCCGTTTTAACGTAAAAATTCACGTGATGGAAAAAAAAGGCCAAAAAACTTCAGAGACCCGATTGAGGTTCGGATAGACTTTTTTGGGTATGAAACTATCCATTGACGGCTTATAGCTGTCAAAGCGGTAGAACTCACCGAGACCTTCGTTTTGACTAGTTATGGCTCCCGTAACTCTAAACGAGCCAACAGTTATGGCCGTCCGAAGAATCGATATCTACAGGGTGCAACATTCGCGATGTAAGGTGCAACATTCGTCAAAAAAGCAGAAACAACACCGTTCGACTTTTAGAAGGGGGTGCAGGGATTTGAAATGGAACAGTACCATGGTGCACCGCTCTCCTAGGAAGGTAAATCAAAGACCAGCCATGGTGATCCCGTTTTAACGTAAAAATTCACGTGATGGAAAAAAGAAGGCAAAAAAACTTCAGAGACCCGACTGAGGTTCGGATCGACTTTTTTGGGTATGAAACTATCCATTGACGGCTTATAGCTGTCAAAATGGTAGAACTCACCGAGACCTTCGTTTTGACTGGTTATGGCTCCCATAACTCTAAACGAGCCAACAGTTATGGCCGTCCGAAGAATCGATATCCACAGGGTGCAACATTCGCGGTGCAAGGTGCAACATTCGTCCAAAAAGCCGAAACAGCACCGTTCGACTTTTAGAAGTGGGTGCAGGGATTTGAAATGGAACAGTACCATGGTGCACCGCTCTCCAGGAAAGGTAAATCGAAGACCAGCCACGGTGATCCCGTTTTAACGTAAAAATTCGCGTGATGGAAAAAAGAAGCCAAAAAACTTCAGAGACCCAATTGAGGTTCGGATAGACTTTTTTTGGTATGAAACTATCCATTGACGGCTTATAGCTGTCAAAGCGGTAGAACTCACCGAGACCTTCGTTTTGACTGGTTATGGCTCCCGTAACTCTAAACGAGCCAACAGTTATGGCCGTCCGAAGAATCGATATCCACAAGGTGCAACATTCGTGGTGCAAGGTGCAACATTCGTCCAAAAATCCGAAACAGCACCGTTCGACTTTTAGAAGTGGGTGCAGGTATTTGAAATGGAACAGTACATGGTGCACCGCTCTCCAGGGAAGGTAAATCGAAGACCAGCCACGGTGATCCCGTTCTAACGTAAAAATTCACGTGATGGAAAAAATAAGGCCAAAAAACTTCAGAGACCCGATTGAGGTTCGGATAGACTTTTTTGGGTATGAAACTATCCATTGTTGGCTTATAGCTGCCAAAGCGGTAGAACTCACCAAGATCTTCGTTTTGACTGGTTATGACTCCCGTAACTCTAAACGAGCCAACAGTTATGGCCGTCCTAAGAATCGATATCCACAGGGTGCAACATTCGCGGTGCAAGGTGCAACATTCGTCCAAAAAGCCGAAACAGCACCGTTCGACTTTTAGAAGTGGGTGCAGGGATTTGAAATGGAACAGTACCATGGTGCACCGCTCACCTGGGAAGGTAAATCGAAGACCAGCCATGGTGATCCCGTTTTAACGTAAAAATTCACGTGATGGAAAAAATAAGGCCAAAAAACTTCAGAGACCCGATTGAGGTTCGTATAGACTTTTTTGGGTATGAAACTATCCATTGATGGCTTATAGCTGTCAAAGCGGTAGAACTCAACAAGATCTTCATTTTGACTGGTTATGGCTCCCGTAACTCTAAACGAGCAAACAGTTATGGCCGTCCGAAGAATCGATATCCACAAGGTGCAACATTCGCGGTGCAAGGTGCAACATTCGTCCAAAAAGCCAAAACAGCACCGTTCGACTTTTAGAATGGGGTGCAGGGATTTGAAATGGAACAGTACCATGGTGCACCGCTCTCCTGGGAAGGTAAATCGAAGACCAGCAACGGTGATCTCGTTTTAACGTAAAAATTCACGTGATGGAAAAAAGAAGGCCAAAAAACTTCAGAGACCCGATTGAGGTTCGGATCGACTTTTTTGGGTATGAAACTATCCATTGATGGCTTATAGCTGTCAAAGCGGTAGAATTCACCAAGACCTTCGTTTTGACTGGTTATGGCTCCCATAACTCTAAACGAGCCAACAGTTATGGCCGTCCGATGAATCGATATCCACAGGGTGCAACATTCGCGGTGCAAGGTGCAACATTCGCGGTGCAAGGTGCAACATTCGTCCAAAAAGCCGAAACAACACCGTTCGTCTTTTAGAAGTGGGTGCAGGGATTTGAAATGGAACAGTACCATGGTGCGCCGCTCTCCAGGGAAGGTAAATCGATGACCAGCCACGGTGATCCCGTTTTAACGTAAAAATTCACGTGATGGAAAATAGAAGGCCAAAAAACTTCAGAGACCCAATTGAGGTTCGGATAGACTTTTTTGGGTATGAAACTATCCATTGACGGCTTATAGCTGTCAAAGCGGTAGAACTCACCGAGACCTTCGTTTTGACTGGTTATGGCTCCCGTAACTCTAAACGAACCAACAGTTATGGCCGTCCGAAGAATCGATATCCACAAGGTGCAACATTCGCGGTGCAAGGTGCAACATTCGTCCAAAAATCCGAAACAGCACCGTTCGACTTTTAGAAGTGGGTGCAGGTATTTGAAATGGAACAGTACATGGTGCACCGCTCTCCAGGGAAGGTAAATCGAAGACCAGCCACGGTGATCCCGTTTTAACGTAAAAATTCACGTGATGGAAAAAATAAGGCCAAAAAACTTCAGAGACCCGATTGAGGTTCGGATAGACTTTTTTGGGTATGAAACTATCCATTGATGGCTTATAGCTGTCAAAGCGGTAGAACTCAACAAGATCTTCATTTTGACTGGTTATGGCTCCCGTAACTCTAAACGAGCAAACAGTTATGGCCGTCCGAAGAATCGATATCCACAAGGTGCAACATTCGCGGTGCAAGGTGCAACATTCGTCCAAAAATCCGAAACAGCACCGTTCGACTTTTAGAAGTGGGTGCAGGTATTTGAAATGGAACAGTACATGGTGCACCGCTCTCCAGGGAAGGTAAATCGAAGACCAGCCACGGTGATCCCGTTTTAACGTAAAAATTCACGTGATGGAAAAAATAAGGCCAAAAAACTTCAGAGACCCGATTGAGGTTCGGATAGACTTTTTTGGGTATGAAACTATCCATTGATGGCTTATAGCTGTCAAAGCGGTAGAACTCAACAAGACCTTCGTTTTGACTGGTTATGGCTCCCATAACTCTAAACGAGCCAACAGTTATGGCCGTCCGATGAATCGATATCCACAGGGTGCAACATTCGCGGTGCAAGGTGCAACATTCGTCCAAAAAGCCAAAACAACACCGTTCGACTTTTAGAATGGGGTGCAGGGATTTGAAATGGAACAGTACCATGGTGCACCGCTCTCCTGGGAAGGTAAATCGAAGACCAGCAACGGTGATCTCGTTTTAACGTAAAAATTCACGTGATGGAAAAAAGAAGGCCAAAAAACTTCAGAGACCCGATTGAGGTTCGGATCGACTTTTTTGGGTATGAAACTATCCATTGATGGCTTATAGCTGTCAAAGCGGTAGAATTCACCAAGACCTTCGTTTAGACTGGTTATGGCTCCCATAACTCTAAACGAGCCAACAGTTATGGCCGTCCGATGAATCGATATCCACAGGGTGCAACATTCGCGGTGCAAGGTGCAACATTCGCGGTGCAAGGTGCAACATTCGTCCAAAAAGCCGAAACAACACCGTTCGACTTTTAGAAGTGGGTGCAGGGATTTGAAATGGAACAGTACCATGGTGCGCCGCTCTCCAGGGAAGGTAAATCGATGACCAGCCACGGTGATCCCGTTTTAACGTAAAAATTCACGTGATGGAAAATAGAAGGCCAAAAAACTTCAGAGACCCAATTGAGGTTCGGATAGAGTTTTTTGGGTATGAAACTATCCATTGACGGCTTATAGCTGTCAAAGCGGTAGAACTCACCGAGACCTTCGTTTTGACTGGTTATGGCTCCCGTAACTCTAAACGAGCCAACAGTTATGGCCGTCCGAAGAATCGATATCCACAAGGTGCAACATTCGCGGTGCAAGGTGCAACATTCGTCCAAATAGCCGAAACAGCACCGTTCGACTTTTAGAAGTGGGTGCAGGTATTTGAAATGGAATAGTACATGGTGCACCGCTCTCCAGGGAAGGTAAATCGAAGACCAGCCACGATGATCCCGTTTTAACGTAAAAATTCACGTGATGGAAAAAAGAAGGCCAAAAAACTTCAGAGACCCGATTGAGGTTCGGATAGACTTTTTTGGGTATGAAACTATCCATTGACGGCTTATAGCTGTCAAAGCGGTAGAACTCACCGAGACCTTCGTTTTGACTAGTTATGGCTCCCGTAACTCTAAACGAGCCAACAGTTATGGCCGTCCGAAGAATCGATATCTACAGGGTGCAACATTCGCGAAGTAAGGTGCAACATTCGTCAAAAAAGCAGAAACAACACCGTTCGACTTTTAGAAGGGGGTGCAGGGATTTGAAATGGAACAGTACCATGGTGCACCGCTCTCCTGGGAAGGTAAATCGAAGACCAGCCACGGTGATCCCGTTTTAACGTAAAAATTCACGTGATGGAAAAAAGAAGGCAAAAAAACTTCAGAGACCCGACTGAGGTTCGGATCGACTTTTTTGGGTATGAAACTATCCATTGACGGCTTATAGCTGTCAAAATGGTAGAACTCACCGAGACCTTCGTTTTGACTGGTTATGGCTCCCATAACTCTAAACGAGCCAACAGTTATGGCCGTCCGAAGAATCGATATCCAGAGGGTGCAACATTCGCGGTGCAAGGTGCAACATTCGTCCAAAAAGCCGAAACAGCACCGTTCGACTTTTAGAAGTGGGTGCAGGGATTTGAAATGGAACAGTACCATGGTGCACCGCTCTCCAGGAAAGGTAAATCGAAGACCAGCCACGGTGATCCCGTTTTAACGTAAAAATTCGCGTGATGGAAAAAAGAAGCCAAAAAACTTCAGAGACCCAATTGAGGTTCGGATAGACTTTTTTTGGTATGAAACTATCCATTGATGGCTTATAGCTGTCAAAGCGGTAGAACTCACCGAGACCTTCGTTTTGACTAGTTATGGCTCCCGTAACTCTAAACGAGCCAACAGTTATGGCCGTCCGAAGAATCGATATCCACAAGGTGCAACATTCGCGGTGCAAGGTGCAACATTCGTCCAAAAATCCGAAACAGCACCGTTCGACTTTTAGAAGTGGGTGCAGGTATTTGAAATGGAACAGTACATGGTGCACCGCTCTCTAGGGAAGATAAATCGAAGACCAGCCACGGTGATCCCGTTTTAACGTAAAAATTCACGTGATGGAAAAAATAAGGCCAAAAAACTTCAGAGACCCGATTGAGGTTCGGATAGACTTTTTTGGGTATGAAACTATCCATTGATGGCTTATAGCTGTCAAAGCGGTAGAACTCACCAAGATCTTCGTTTTGACTGGTTATGACTCCCGTAACTCTAAACGAGCCAACAGTTATGGCCGTCCTAAGAATCGATATCCACAGGGTGCAACATTCGCGGTGCAAGGTGCAACATTCGTCCAAAAAGCCGAAACAGCACCGTTCGACTTTTAGAAGTGGGTGCAGGGATTTGAAATGGAACAGTACCATGGTGCACCGCTCACCTGGGAAGGTAAATCGAAGACCAGCCATGGTGATCCCGTTTTAACGTAAAAATTCACGTGATGGAAAAAAGAAGGCCAAAAAACTTCAGAGACCCGATTGAGGTTCGGATAGACTTTTTTGGGTATGAAACTATCCATTGACGGCTTATAGCTGTCAAAGTGGTAGAACTCACCGAGACCTTCATTTTGACTGGTTATGGCTCCCGTAACTCTAAACGAGCCAACATTTATGGCCGTCCGAAGAATCGATATCCACAGGGTGCAGCATTCGTGGTGCAAGGTGCAACACTCGTCCAAAAAGCCGAAACAGCACCGTTCGACTTTTAGAAGTGGGTGCAGGGATTTGAAATGGAACAGTACCATGGTGCACCGCTCTCCAGGGAAGGTAAATCGAAGACCAGCCACGGTGATCCCGTTTTAACGTAAAAATTCACGTGATGGAAAAAAGAAGGCCAAAAAACTTCAGAGACCCGATTGAGGTTCGGATAGACTTTTTTGGGTATGAAACTATCCTTTGACGGCTTATAGCTGTCAAAGCGGTAGAACTCAACAAGATCTTCGTTTTGACTGGTTATGGCTCCCGTAACTCTAAACGAGCCAACAGTTATGGTCGTCCGAAGAATCGATATCCACAGGGTGCAACATTCGCGGTGCAAGGTGCAACATTCGTCCAAAAAGCCAAAACAGCACCGTTCGACTTTTAGAATGGGGTGCAGGGATTTGAAATGGAACAGTACCATGGTGCACCGCTCTCCTGGGAAGGTAAATCGAAGACCAGCCACGGTGGTCCCGTTTTCACGTAAAATTTCACGTGATGGAAAAAAGAAGGCCAAAAAACTTCAGAGACCCGATTGAGGTTCGGATCAACTTTTTTGGGTATGAAACTATCCATTGATGGCTTATAGCTGTCAAAGCGGTAGAATTCACCGAGACCTTCGTTTTGACTGGTTATGGCTCCCATAACTCTAAACGAGCCAACAGTTATGGCCGTCCGAAGAATCGATATCCACAAGGTGCAACATTCGCTGTGCAAGGTGCAACATTCGTCCAAAAAGCCGAAACAGCACCGTTCGACTTTTAGAAGTGGGTGCAGGTATTTGAAATGGAATAGTACATGGTGCACCGCTCTCCAGGGAAGGTAAATCGAAGACCAGCCACGATGATCCCGTTTTAACGTAAAAATTCACGTGATGGAAAAAAGAAGGCCAAAAAACTTCAGAGACCCGATTGAGGTTCGGATAGACTTTTTTGGGTATGAAACTATCCATTGACGGCTTATAGCTGTCGAAGCGGTAGAACTCACCGAGACCTTCGTTTTGACTAGTTATGGCTCCCGTAACTCTAAACGAGCCAACAGTTATGGCCGTCCGAAGAATCGATATCTACAGGGTGCAACATTCGCGAAGTAAGGTGCAACATTCGTCAAAAAAGCAGAAACAACACCGTTCGACTTTTAGAAGGGGGTGCAGGGATTTGAAATGGAACAGTACCATGGTGCACCGCTCTCCTGGGAAGGTAAATCGAAGACCAGCCACGGTGATCCCGTTTTAACGTAAAAATTCACGTGATGGAAAAAAGAAGGCAAAAAAACTTCAGAGACCCGACTGAGGTTCGGATCGACTTTTTTGGGTATGAAACTATCCATTGACGGCTTATAGCTGTCAAAATGGTAGAACTCACCGAGACCTTCGTTTTGACTGGTTATGGCTCCCATAACTCTAAACGAGCCAACAGTTATGGCCGTCCGAAGAATCGATATCCAGAGGGTGCAACATTCGCGGTGCAAGGTGCAACATTCGTCCAAAAAGCCGAAACAGCACCGTTCGACTTTTAGAAGTGGGTGCAGGGATTTGAAATGGAACAGTACCATGGTGCACCGCTCTCCAGGAAAGGTAAATCGAAGACCAGCCACGGTGATCCCGTTTTAACGTAAAAATTCGCGTGATGGAAAAAAGAAGCCAAAAAACTTCAGAGACCCAATTGAGGTTCGGATAGACTTTTTTTGGTATGAAACTATCCATTGACGGCTTATAGCTGTCAAAGCGGTAGAACTCACCGAGACCTTCGTTTTGACTAGTTATGGCTCCCGTAACTCTAAACGAGCCAACAGTTATGGCCGTCCGAAGAATCGATATCCACAAGGTGCAACATTCGCGGTGCAAGGTGCAACATTCGTCCAAAAATCCGAAACAGCACCGTTCGACTTTTAGAAGTGGGTGCAGGTATTTGAAATGGAACAGTACATGGTGCACCGCTCTCCAGGGAAGGTAAATCGAAGACCAGCCACGGTGATCCCGTTTTAACGTAAAAATTCACGTGATGGAAAAAATAAGGCCAAAAAACTTCAGAGACCCGATTGAGGTTCGGATAGACTTTTTTGGGTATGAAACTATCCATTGATGGCTTATAGCTGTCAAAGCGGTAGAACTCACCAAGATCTTCGTTTTGACTGGTTATGACTCCCGTAACTCTAAACGAGCCAACAGTTATGGCCGTCCTAAGAATCGATATCCACAGGGTGCAACATTCGCGGTGCAAGGTGCAACATTCGTCCAAAAAGCCGAAACAGCACCGTTCGACTTTTAGAAGTGGGTGCAGGGATTTGAAATGGAACAGTACCATGGTGCACCGCTCACCTGGGAAGGTAAATCGAAGACCAGCCATGGTGATCCCGTTTTAACGTAAAAATTCACGTGATGGAAAAAAGAAGGCCAAAAAACTTCAGAGACCCGATTGAGGTTCGGATAGACTTTTTTGGGTATGAAACTATCCATTGACGGCTTATAGCTGTCAAAGTGGTAGAACTCACCGAGACCTTCATTTTGACTGGTTATGGCTCCCGTAACTCTAAACGAGCCAACATTTATGGCCGTCCGAAGAATCGATATCCACAGGGTGCAGCATTCGTGGTGCAAGGTGCAACACTCGTCCAAAAAGCCGAAACAGCACCGTTCGACTTTTAGAAGTGGGTGCAGGGATTTGAAATGGAACAGTACCATGGTGCACCGCTCTCCAGGGAAGGTAAATCGAAGACCAGCCACGGTGATCCCGTTTTAACGTAAAAATTCACGTGATGGAAAAAAGAAGGCCAAAAAACTTCAGAGACCCGATTGAGGTTCGGATAGACTTTTTTGGGTATGAAACTATCCTTTGACGGCTTATAGCTGTCAAAGCGGTAGAACTCAACAAGATCTTCGTTTTGACTGGTTATGGCTCCCGTAACTCTAAACGAGCCAACAGTTATGGTCGTCCGAAGAATCGATATCCACAGGGTGCAACATTCGCGGTGCAAGGTGCAACATTCGTCCAAAAAGCCAAAATAGCACCGTTCGACTTTTAGAATGGGGTGCAGGGATTTGAAATGGAACAGTACCATGGTGCACCGCTCTCTTGGGAAGGTAAATCGAAGACCAGCCACGGTGGTCCCGTTTTCACGTAAAAATTCACGTGATGGAAAAAAGAAGGCCAAAAAACTTCAGAGACCCGATTGAGGTTCGGATCGACTTTTTTGGGTATGAAACTATCCATTGATGGCTTATAGCTGTCAAAGCGGTAGAATTCACCGAGACCTTCGTTTTGACTGGTTATGGCTCCCATAACTCTAAACGAGCCAACAGTTATGGCCGTCCGAAGAATCGATATCTACAGGGTGCAACATTCGCGGTGCAAGGTGCAACATTCGCGGTGCAAGGTGCAACTTTCGTCCAAAAAGCCGAAACAACACCGTTCGACTTTTAGAAGTGGGTGCAGGGATTTGAAATGGAACAGTACCATGGTGCACCGCTCTCCAGGAAAGGTAAATCGAAGACCAGCCACGGTGATCCCGTTTTAACGTAAAAATTCACGTGATGGAAAATAGAAGGCCAAAAAACTAAAGAGACCCAATTGAGGTTCGGATAGTCTTTTTTGGGTATGAAACTGTCCATTGACGGCTTATAGCTGTCAAAGCGGTAGAACTCACCGAGACCTTCGTTTTGACTGGTTATGGCTCCCGTAACTCTTAACGAGCCAACAGTTATGGCCGTCCGAAGAATCGATATCCACAAGGTGCAACATTCGCGGTGCAAGGTGCAACATTCGTCCAAAAAGCCGAAACAGCACCGTTCGACTTTTAGAAGTGGGTGCAGTTATTTGAAATGGAATAGTATATGGTGCACCGCTCTCTAGGGAAGGTAAATCGAAGACCAGCCACGATGATCCCGTTTTAACGTAAAAATTCACGTGATGGAAAAAAGAAGGCCAAAAAACTTCAGAGACCCGATTGAGGTTCGGATAGACTTTTTTGGGTATGAAACTATCCATTGACGGCTTATAGCTGTCAAAGCGGTAGAACTCACCGAGACCTTCGTTTTGACTAGTTATGGCTCCCGTAACTCTAAATGAGCCAACAGTTATGGCCGTCCGAAGAATCGATATCTACAGGGTGCAACATTCGCGATGTAAGGTGCAACATTCGTCAAAAAAGCAGAAACAACACCGTTCGACTTTTAGAAGGGGGTGCAGGGATTTGAAATGGAACAGTACCATGGTGCACCGCTCTCCTGGGAAGGTAAATCGAAGACCAGCCACGGTGATCCCGTTTTAACGTAAAAATTCACATGATGGAAAAAAGAAGGCCAAAAAACTTCAGAGACCCGATTGAGGTTCGGATAGACTTTTTTGGGTATGAAACTATCCATTGACGGCTTATAGCTGTCAAAGCGGTAGAACTCAACAAGATCTTCGTTTTGACTGGTTATGGCTCCCGTAACTCTAAACGAGCCAACAGTTATGGACGTCCGAAGAATCGATATCCACAGGGTGCAACATTCGCGGTGCAAGGTGCAACATTCGTCCAAAAAGCCAAAACAGCACCGTTCGACTTTTAGAATGGGGTGCAGGGATTTGAAATGGAACAGTACCATGGTGCACCGCTCTCCTGGGAAGGTAAATCGAAGACCAGCCACGGTGATCCCGTTTTAACGTAAAAATTCACGTGATGGAAAAAAGAAAGCCAAAAAACTTCAGAGACCCGATTGAGGTTCGGATCGACTTTTTTGGGTATGAAACTATCCATTGATGGCTTATAGCTGTCAAAGCGGTAGAATTCACCGAGACCTTCGTTTTGACTGGTTATGGCTCCCATAACTCTAAACGAGCCAACAGTTATGGCCGTCCGAAGAATCGATATCCACAGGGTGCAACATTCGCGGTGCAAGGTGCAACATTCACGGTGCAAGGTGCAACATTCGTCCAAAAAGCCGAAACAACACCGTTCGACTTTTAGAAGTGGGTGCAGGGATTTGAAATGGAACAGTACCATGGTGCACCGCTCTCCAGGAAAGGTAAATAGAAGACCAGCCACGGTGATCCCGTTTTAACGTAAAAATTCACGTGATGGAAAATAGAAGGCCAAAAAACTTCAGAGACCCAATTGAGGTTCGGATAGACTTTTTTGGGTATGAAACTGTCCATTGACGGCTTATAGCTGTCAAAGCGGTAGAACTCACCGAGACCTTCGTTTTGACTGGTTATGGCTCCCGTAACTCTAAACGAGCCAACAGGTATGGCCGTCCGAAGAATCGATATCCACAAGGTGCAACATTCGCGGTGCAAGGTGCAACATTCGTCCAAAAAGCCGAAACAGCACCGTTCGACTTTTAGAAGTGGGTGCAGGTATTTGAAATGGAATAGTACATGGTGCACCGCTCTCCAGGGAAGGTAAATCGAAGACCAGCCACGATGATCCCGTTTTAACGTAAAAATTCAAGTGATGGAAAAAAGAAGGCCAAAAAACTTCAGAGACCCGATTGAGGTTCGGATAGACTTTTTTGGGTATGAAACTATCCATTGACGGCTTATAGCTGTCAAAGCGGTAGAACTCACCGAGACCTTTGTTTTGACTAGTTATGGCTCCCGTAACTCTAAACGAGCCAACAGTTATGGCCGTCCGAAGAATCGATATCTACAGGGTGCAACATTCGCGATGTAAGGTGCAACATTCGTCAAAAAAGCAGAAACAACACCGTTCGACTTTTAGAAGGGGGTGCAGGGATTTGAAATGGAACAGTACCATGGTGCACCGCTCTTCTGGGAAGGTAAATCGAAGACCAGCCACGGTGATCCCGTTTTAACGTAAAAATTCACGTGATGGAAAAAAGAAGGCCAAAAAACTTCAGAGACCCGATTGAGGTTCGGATAGACTTTTTTGGGTATGAAACTATCCATTGATGGCTTATAGCTGTCAAAGCGGTAGAACTCAACAAGATCTTCGTTTTGACTGGTTATGGCTCCCGTAACTCTAAACGAGCCAACAGTTATGGCCGTCCGAAGAATCGATATCCACAGGGTGCAACATTCGCGGTGCAAGGTGCAACATTCGTCCAAAAAGCCAAAACAGCACCGTTCGACTTTTAGAATGGGGTGCAGGGATTTGAAATGGAACAGTACCATGGTGCACCGCTCTCCTGGGAAGGTAAATCGAAGACCAGCCACGGTGATCCCGTTTTAACGTAAAAATTCACGTGATGGAAAAAAGAAGGCCAAAAAACTTCAGAGACCCGATTGAGGTTCGGATCGAATTTTTTGGGTATGAAACTATCCATTGATGGCTTATAGCTGTCAAAGCGGTAGAATTCACCGAGACCTTCGTTTTGACTGGTTATGGCTCCCATAACTCTAAACGAGCCAACAGTTATGGCCGTCCGAAGAATCGATATCCACAGGGTGCAACATTCGCGGTGCAAGGTGCAACATTCGCGGTGCAAGGTGCAACATTCGTCCAAAAAGCCGAAACAACACCGTTCGACTTTTAGAAGTGGGTGCAGGGATTTGAAATGGAACAGTACCATGGTGCACCGCTCTCCAGGAAAGGTAAATCGAAGACCAGCCACGGTGATCCCGTTTTAACGTAAAAATTCACGTGATGGAAAATAGAAGGCCAAAAAACTTCAGAGACCCAATTGAGGTTCGGATAGACTTTTTTGGGTATGAAACTGTCCATTGACGGCTTATAGCTGTCAAAGCGGTAGAACTCACCGAGACCTTCGTTTTGACTGGTTATGGCTCCCTTAACTCTAAACGAGCCAACAGTTATGGCCGTCCGAAGAATCGATATCCACAAGGTGCAACATTCGCGGTGCAAGGTGCAACATTCGTCCAAAAATCCGAAACAGCACCGTTCGACTTTTAGAAGTGGGTGTAGGTATTTGAAATGGAATAGTACATGGTGCACCGCTCTCCAGGGAAGGTAAATCGAAGACCAGCCACGATGATCCCGTTTTAACGTAAAAATTCACGTGATGGAAAAAAGAAGGCCAAAAAACTTCAGAGACCCGATTGAGGTTCGGATAGACTTTTTTGGGTATGAAACTATCCATTGACGGCTTATAGCTGTCAGAGCGGTAGAACTCACCGAGACCTTCGTTTTGACTAGTTATGGCTCCCGTAACTCTAAACGAGCCAACAGTTATGGCCGTCCGAAGAATCGATATCTACAGGGTGCAACATTCGCGATGTAAGGTGCAACATTCGTCAAAAAAGCAGAAACAACACCGTTCGACTTTTAGAAGGGGGTGCAGGGATTTGAAATGGAACAGTACCATGGTGCACCGCTCTCCTGGGAAGGTAAATCGAAGACCAGCCACGGTGATCCCGTTTTAACGTAAAAATTCACTTGATGGAAAAAAGAAGGCCAAAAAACTTCAGAGACCCGATTGAGGTTCGGATAGACTTTTTTGGGTATGAAACTATCCATTGATGGCTTATAGCTGTCAAAGCGGTAGAACTCAACATGATCTTCGTTTTGACTGGTTATGGCTCCCGTAACTCTAAACGAGCCAACAGTTATGGCTGTCCGAAGAATCGATATCCACAGGGTGCAACATTCGCGGTGCAAGGTGCAACATTCGTCCAAAAAGCCAAAACAGCACCGTTCGACTTTTAGAATGGGGTGCAGGGATTTGAAATGGAACAGTACCATGGTGCACCGCTCTCCTGGGAAGGTAAATCGAAGACCAGCCACGGTGATCCCGTTTTAACGTAAAAATTCACGTGATGGAAAAAAGAAGGCCAAAAAACTTCAGAGACCCGATTGAGGTTCGGATCAAATTTTTTGGGTATGAAACTATCCATTGATGGCTTATAGCTGTCAAAGCAGTAGAATTCACCGAGACCTTCGTTTTGACTGGTTATGGCTCCCATAACTCTAAACGAGCCAACAGTTATGGCCGTCCGAAGAATCGATATCCACAGGGTGCAACATTCGCGGTGCAAGGTGCAACATTCGCGGTGCAAGGTGCAACATTCGTCCAAAAAGCCGAAACAACACCGTTCGACTTTTAGAAGTGGGTGCAGGGATTTGAAATGGAACAGTACCATGGTGCGCCGCTCTCCAGGGAAGGTAAATCGATGACCAGCCATGGTGATCCCGTTTTAACGTAAAAATTCACGTGATGGAAAATAGATGGCGAAAAAACTTCAGAGACCCAATTGAGGTTCGGATAGACTTTTTTGGGTATGAAACTGTCCATTGACGGCTTATAGCTGTCAAAGCGGTAGAACTCACCGAGACCTTCATTTTGATTGGTTATGGCTCCCGTAACTCTAAACGAGCCAACAGTTATGGCCGTCCGAAGAATCGATATCCACAAGGTGCAACATTCGCGGTGCAAGGTGCAACATTCGTCCAAAAAGCCGAAACAGCACCGTTCGACTTTTAGAAGTGGGTGCAGGTATTTGAAATGGAATAGTACATGGTGCACCGCTCTCCAGGGAAGGTAAATCGAAGACCAGCCACGATGATCCCGTTTTAACGTAAAAATTCACGTGATGGAAAAAAGAAGGCCAAAAAACTTCAGAGACCCGATTGAGGTTCGGATAGACTTTTTTGGGTATGAAACTATCCATTGACGGCTTATAGCTATCAAAGCGGTAGAACTCACCGAGACCTTCGTTTTGACTAGTTATGGCTCCCGTAACTCTAAACGAGCCAACAGTTATGGCCGTCCGAAGAATCGATATCTACAGGGTGCAACATTCGCGATGTAAGTAGCAACATTCGTCAAAAAAGCAGAAACAACACCGTCCGACTTTTAGAAGGGGGTGCAGGGATTTGAAATGGAACAATACCATGGTGCACCGCTCTCCTAGGAAGGTAAATCGAAGACCAGCCACGGTGATCCCGTTTTAACGTAAAAATTCACGTGATGGAAAAAAGAAGGCCAAAAAACTTCAGAGACCCGATTGAGGTTCGGATCGACTTTTTTGGGTATGAAACTATCCATTGACGGCTTATAGCTGTCAAAATGGTAGAACTCACCAAGACCTTCGTTTTGACTGGTTATGGCTCCCATAACTCTAAACGAGCCAACAGTTATGGCCGTCCGAAGAATCGATATCCACAGGGTGCAACATTCGCGGTGCAAGGTGCAACATTCGTCCAAAAAGCCGAAACAGCACCGTTCGACTTTTAGAAGTGGGTGCAGGGATTTGAAATGGAACAGTACCATGGTGCACCGCTCTCCAGGAAAGGTAAATCGAAGACCAGCCATGGTGATCCCGTTTTAACGTAAAAATTCACGTGATGGAAAAAAGAAGCCAAAAAACTTCAGAGACCCAATTGAGGTTCGGATAGACTTTTTTTGGTATGAAACTATCCATTGACGGCTTATAGCTTTCAAAGCGGTAGAACTCACCGAGACCTTCGTTTTGACTGGTTATGGCTCCCGTAACTCTAAACGGGCCAACAGTTATGGCCGTCCGAAGAATCGATATCCACAAGGTGCAACATTCGCGGTGCAAGGTGCTACATTCGTCCAAAAATCCGAAACAGCACCGTTCGACTTTTAGAAGTGGGTGCAAGTATTTGAAATGGAACAGTACATGGTGCACCGCTCTCCAGGGAAGGTAAATCGAAGACCAGCCACGGTGATCCCGTTTTAACGTAAAAATTCACGTGATGGAAAAAATAAGGCCAAAAAAATTCAGAGACCCGATTGAGGTTCGGATAGACTTTTTTGGGTATGAAACTATCCATTGACGGCTTATAGCTGTCAAAGCGGTAGAACTCACCAAGATCTTCGTTTTGACTGGTTATGACTCCCGTAACTCTAAACAAGCCAACAGTTATGGCCGTCCTAAGAATCGATATCCACAGGGTGAAACATTCGCGGTGCAAGGTGCAACATTCGTCCAAAAAGCCGAAACAGCACCGTTCGACTTTTAGAAGTGGGTGCAGGGATTTGAAATGGAACAGTACCATGGTGCACCGCTCACCTGGGAAGGTAAATCGAAGACCAGCCACGGTGATCCCGTTTTAACGTAAAAATTCACGTGATGGAAAAAAGAAGGCCAAAAAACTTCAGAGACCCGATTGAGGTTCGGATAGACTTTTTTGGGTATGAAACTATCCATTGACGGCTTATAGCTGTCAAAGCGGTAGAACTCACTGAGACCTTCGTTTTGACTGGTTATGGCTCCCGTAACTCTAAACGAGCCAACATTTATGGCCGTCCGAAGAATCGATATCCACAGGGTGCAACATTCGTGGTGCAAGGTGCAACACTCGTCCATAAAGCCGAAACAGCACCGTTCGACTTTTAGAAGTGGGTGCAGGGATTTGAAATGGAACAGTACCATGGTGCACCGCTCTCCAGGGAAGGTAAATCGAAGTCCAGCCACGGTGATCCCGTTTTAACGTAAAAATTAACGTGATGGAAAAAAGAAGGCCAAAAAACATCTGAGACCCAATAGAGGTTCGGATAGACTTTTTTGGGAATGAAACTATCCATTGACGGCTTATAGCTGTCAAAGCGGTAGAACTCACCGAGACCTTCGTTTTGACTGGTTATGGCTCCCGTAACTCTAAACGAGCCAACAGTTATGGCCGTCTGAAGAATCGATATCCACAAGGTGCAACATTCGTGGTGCAAGGTGCAACATTCGTCCAAAAAGCCGAAACAGCACCGTTCGACTTTTAGAAGTGGGTGCAGGTATTTGAAATGGAACAGTACATGGTGCACCACTCTCCAGGGAAGATAAATCGAAGACCAGCCACGGTGATCCCGTTTTCACGTAAAAATTCACGTGATGGAAAAAAGAAGGCCAAAAAACTTCAAAGACCCGATTGAGGTTCGGATAGACTTTTTTGGGTATGAATCTATCCATTGACGGCTTATAGCTGTCAAAGCGGTAGAACTCAACAAGATCTTCGTTTTGACTGGTTATGGCTCCCGTAACTCTGAACGAGCCAACAGTTATGGCCGTCCGAAGAATCGATATCCACAGGGTGCAACATTCGCGGTGCAAGGTGCAACATTCGTCCAAAAACCCAAAACAGCACCGTTCGACTTTTAGAATGGGGTGCAGGGATTTGAAATGGAACAGTACCATGGTGCACCGCTCTCCTGGGAAGGTAAATCGAAGACCAGCCACGGTGATCCCGTTTTAACGTAAAAATTCACGTGATGGAAAAAAGAAGGCCAAAAAACTTCAGAGACCCGATTGAGGTTCGGATAGACTTTTTTGGGTATGAAACTGTCCATTGACGGCTTATAGCTGTCAAAGCGGTAGAACTCACCGAGACCTTCGTTTTGACTGGTTATGGCTCCCGTAACTCTAAACGAGCCAACAGTTATGGCCGTCCGAAGAATCGATATCCACAGGGTGCAACATTCGCGGTGCAAGGTGCAACATTCGTCCAAAAAGCCGAAACAGCACCGTTCGACTTTTAGAAGTGGGTGCAGGTATTTGAAATGGAATAGTACATGTTGCACCGCTCTCCAGGGAAGGTAAATCGAAGACCAGCCACGATGATCCCGTTTTAACGTAAAAATTCACGTGATGGAAAAAAGAAGGCCAAAAAACTTCAAAGACCCGATTGAGGTTCGGATAGACTTTTTTGGGTATGAAACTATCCATTGACGGCTTATAGCTGTCAAAGCGGTAGAACTCACCGAGACCTTCGTTTTGACTAGTTATGGCTCCCGTAACTCTAAACGAGCCAACAGTTATGGCCGTCCGAAGAATCGATATCTACAGGGTGCAACATTCGCGATGCAAGGTGCAACATTCGTCAAAAAAGCAGAAACAACACCGTTCGACTTTTAGAAGGGGGTGCAGGGATTTGAAATGGAACAGTACCATGGTGCACCGCTCTCCTGGGAAGGTAAATCGAAGACCAGCCACGGTGATCCCGTTTTAACGTAAAATTCACGTGATGGAAAAAAGAAGGCCAAAAAACTTCAGAGACCCGATTGAGGTTCGGATCGACTTTTTTGGGTATGAAACTATCCATTGACGGCTTATAGCTGTCAAAATGGTAGAACTCACCGAGACCTTCGTTTTGACTGGTTATGGCTCCCATAACTCTAAACGAGCCAACAGTTATGGCCGTCCGAAGAATCGATATCCACAGTGTGCAACATTCGCGGTGCAAGGTGCAACATTCGTCCAAAAAGCCGAAACAGCACCGTTCGACTTTTAGAAGTGGGTGCAGGGATTTGAAATGGAACAGTACCATGGTGCACCGCTCTCCAGGAAAGGTAAATCGAAGACCGGCCACGGTGATCCCGTTTTAACGTAAAAATTCACGTGATGGAAAAAAGAAGCCAAAAAACTTCAGAGACCCAATTGAGGTCCGGATAGACTTTTTTTGGTACGAAACTATCCATTGACGGCTTATAGTTGTCAAAGCGGTAGAACTCACCGAGACCTTCGTTTTGACTGGTTATGGCTCCCGTAACTCTAAACGAGCCAACAGTTATGGCCGTCCGAAGAATCGATATCCACAAGGTGCAACATTCGCGGTGCAAAGTGCAACATTCGTCCAAAAATCCGAAACAGCACCGTTCGACTTTTAGAAGTGGGTGCAGGGATTTGAAATGGAACGGTACCATGGTGCACTTCTCTCCAGGGAAGGTAAATCGAAGACCAGCCACGGTGATCCCGTTTTAACGTAAAAATTCACGTGATGGAAAAAAGAAGGCCAAAAAACTTCAGAGACCCGATAGAGGTTCGGATAGACTTTTTTGGGTATGAAACTATCCATTGACGGCTTATAGCCGTCAAAGCGGTAGAACTCACCGAGACCTTCGTTTTGACTGGTTATGGCTCCGGTAACTCTAAACGAGCCAACATTTATGGTCGTCCGAAGAATCGATATCCACAGGGTGCACCATTCGCGGTGCAAGGTGCAACATTCGTCCAAAAAGCCGAAACAGCACTGTTCGACTTTTAGAAGTTGTTGCAGGGATTTGAAATGGAACACTACCATGGTGCACCGCTCTCCAGGGCAGGTAAATCGAAGACCAGCCACGGTGATCCCGTTTTAACGTAAAAATTCACGTGATGGAAAAAAGAAGGCCAAAAAACTTCAGAGACCCGATTGAGGTTCGGATAGACTTTTTTGGGTATGAAACTATCCATTGACGGCTTATAGCTGTCAAAGTGGTAGAACTCACCGAGACCTTCGTTTTGACTGGTTATGGCTCCCGTAACTCTGAACGAGCCAACAGCTATGGCCGTCCGAAGAATCGATATCCACAGTGTGCCACATTCGCGGTGCAAGGTGCAACATTCGTCCAAAAAGCCGAAACAGCACCGTTCGACTTTTAGAAGTGGGTGCAGGGATTTGAAATGGAACAGTACCATGGTGCACCGCTCTCCAGGGAAGGTAAATCGAAGACCAGCAACGGTGATCTCGTTTTAACGTAAAAATTCACGTGATGGAAAAAAGAAGGCCAAAAAACTTCAGAGACCCGATTGAGGTTCGGATAGACTTTTTTGGGTATGAAACTATCCATTGACGGCTTATATCTGTCAAAGCGGTATAAATCACCGAGACCTTGGTTTTGACTGGTTATGGCTCCCATAACTCTAAACGAGCCAACAGTTATGGCCGACCGAAGAATCGATATCCACAGGCTGCAACATTCGCGATGCAAGGTGCAACATTCGTCAAAAAAGCCGAAACAGCACCGTTCGACTTTTAGAAGGGGGTGCAGGGATTTGAAATGGAACAGTACCATGGTACACCGCTCTCCTGGGAAGATAAATCGAAGACCAGCCACGGTGATCCCGTTTTAATGTCAACATTCACGTGATGGAAAAAAGAAGGCCAAAAAACTTCAGAGACCCGATTGAGGTTCGGATCGACTTTTTTGTGTATGAAACTATCCATTGACAGCTTATAGTTGTCAAAGTGGTAGAACTCACCGAGACCTTCGTTTTGACTAGTTATGGCTCCCATAACTCTAAACGAGCCAACAGTTATGGCCGTTCGAAGAATCGATATCCACAGAGTGCAACATTCGCGGTGCAAGGTGCAACATTCGTCCAAAAAGCCAAAATAGCACCGTTCGACTTTTAGAAGTGGGTGCAGGGATTTGAAATGGAACAGTACCATGGTGCACCGCTCTCCAGGAAAGGTAAATCGAAGACCAGCCACGGTGATCCCGTTTTAACGTAAAAATTCACGTGATGGAAAAAAGAAGGCCAAAAAACTTCAGAGACCCGATTGAGGTTCGAATAGACTTTTTTGGGTATGAAACTATCCATTGACGTCTTATAGCTGTCAAAGCGGTAGAACTCCCCGAGACCTTCGTTTTGACTGGTTATGGCTCCCGTAACTCTAAACGAGCCAACAGTTATGGCCGTCCGAAGAATCGATATCCACAAGGTGCAACATTCGCGGTGCAAGGTGCAACATTCGTCCAAAAATCCAAAACAGCACCGATCGACTTTTAGAAGTGGGTGCAGGGATTTGAAATGGAACACTACCATGGTGCACCGCTCTCCAGGGCAGGTAAATCGAAGACCAACCACGGTGATCCCGTTTTAACGTAAAAATTCACGTGATGGAAAAAAGAAGGCCAAAAAACTTCGGAGTCCCGATTGAGGTTCGGATAGACTTTTTTGGGTATGAAACTATCCATTGACGGCTTATAGCTGTCAAAGGGGTAGAACTCACCGACACCTTCGTTTTGACTGGTTATGGCTCCCGTAACTCTGAACGAGCCAACATTTATGGTTGTCCGAAAAATCGATATCCAAAGGGTGCAACATTCGCGGTGCAAGGTGCAACATTCGTCCAAAAATCTGAAATAGCAACATTCGGCTTTTTAAAGTGGGTGCAAGGATTTGAAATGGAACGGTACCATGGTGCACTTCTCTCCAGGGAAGCTAAATCGAAGACCAGCCACGGTGATCCCGTTTTAACGTAAAAATTCACGTGATGGAAAAAAGAAGGCCAAAAAACTTCAGAGACCCGATAGAGGTTCGGATAGACTTTTTTGGGTATGAAACTATCCATTGACGGCTTATAGCCGTCAAAGCGGTAGAACTCACCGAGACCTTCGTTTTGACTGGTTATGGCTCCGGTAACTCTAAACGAGCCAACATTTATGGTCGTCCGAAGAATCGATATCCACAGGGTGCACCATTCGCGGTGCAAGGTGCAACATTCGTCCAAAAAGCCGAAACAGCACTGTTCGACTTTTAGAAGTTGTTGCAGGGATTTGAAATGGAACACTACCATGGTGCACCGCTCTCCAGGGCAGGTAAATCGAAGACCAGCCACGGTGATCCCGTTTTAACGTAAAAATTCACGTGATGGAAAAAAGAAGGCCAAAAAACTTCAGAGACCCGATTGAGGTTCGGATAGACTTTTTTGGGTATGAAACTATCCATTGACGGCTTATAGTTGTCAAAGTGGTAGAACTCACCGAGACCTTCGTTTTGACTGGTTATGGCTCCCGTAACTCTGAACGAGCCAACAGTTATGGCCGTCCGAAGAATCGATATCCACAGGGTGGAACATTTGCGGTGCAAGGTGCAACATTCGTCCAAAAAGCCGAAACAGCACCGTTCGACTTTTAGAAGGGGGTGCGGGGATTTGAAATGGAACAGTACCATGGTGTACCGCTCTCCTGGGAAGGTAAATCGAAGACCAGCCACGGTGATCCCGTTTTAACGTAAAAATTCACGTGATGGAAAAAAGAAGGCCAAAAAACATCAGAGACCCGATTGAGGTTCGGATAGACTTTTTTGGGTATGAAACTATCCATTGACGGCTTATAGCTGTCAAAGCGGTATAACTCACCGAGACCTTCGTTTTTACTAGTTATGGCTCCCGTAACTCTAAACGAGCCAACAGTTATGGCCGTCCGAAGAATCGATATCCACAGGGTGCAACATTCGCGATGCAAGGTGCAACATTCGTCAAAAAAGCCGAAACAGCACCGTTCGACTTTTAGAAGGGGTGCAGGGATTTGAAATGGAACAGTACCATGGTGCACCGCTCTCCTGGGAAGGTAAATCGAAGACCAGCCACGGTGATCCCGTTTTAACGTAAAAATTCACGTGATGGAAAAAAGAAGGCCAAAAAACTTCAGAGACGCGATTGAGGTTCGGATCGACTTTTTTGGGTTTGAAACTATCCATTGACGGCTTATAACTATCAAAGCGGTAGAACTCACCGAGACCTTCGTTTTGACTGGTTATGGCTCCGGTAACTCTAAACGAGCCAACATTTATGGTCGTCCGAAGAATCGATATCCACAGGGTGCAACATTCGCGGTGCAAGGTGCAACATTCGTCCAAAAAGCCGAAACAGCACTGTTCGACTTTTAGAAGTTGTTGCAGGATTTGAAATGGAACACTACCATGGTGCACCGCTCTCCAGGGCAGGTAAATCGAAGACCAGCCACGGTGATCCCGTTTTAACGTAAAAATTCACGTGATGGAAAAAAGAAGGCCAAAAAACTTCAGAGACCCGATTGAGGTTCGGATAGACTTTTTTGGGTATGAAACTATCCATTGACGGCTTATAGCTGTCAAAGTGGTAGAACTCACCGAGACCTTCGTTTTGACTGGTTATGGCTCCCGTAACTCTGAACGAGCCAACAGTTATGGCCGTCCGAAGAATCGATATCCACAGGGTGGAACATTCGCGGTGCAAGGTGCAACATTCGTCCAAAAAGCCGAAACAGCACCGTTCGACTTTTAGAAGGGGGTGCGGTGATTTGAAATGGAACAGTACCATGGTGTACCGCTCTCCTGGGAAGGTAAATCGAAGACCAGCCATGGTGATCCCGTTTTAACGTAAAAATTCACGTGATGGAAAAAAGGCCAAAAAACATCAGAGACCCGATTGAGGTTCGGATAGACTTTTTTGGGTATGAAACTATCCATTGACGGCTTATAGCTGTCAAAGCGGTATAACTCACCGAGACCTTCGTTTTTACTAGTTATGGCTCCCGTAACTCTAAACGAGCCAATAGTTATGGCCGTCCGAAGAATCGATATCCACAGGGTGCAACATTCGCGATGCAAGGTGCAACATTCGTCAAAAAAGCCGAAACAGCACCGTTCGACTTTTAGAAGGGGTGCAGGGATTTGAAATGGAACAGTACCATGGTGCACCGCTCTCCTGGGAAGGTAAATCGAAGACCAGCCATGGTGATCCCGTTTTAACGTAAAAATTCACGTGATGGAAAAAAGAAGGCCAAAAAACTTCAGAGACGCGATTGAGGTTCGGATCGACTTTTTTGGGTTTGAAACTATCCATTGACGGCTTATAGCTATCAAAGCGGTAGAACTCACCGAGACCTTCGTTTTGACTGGTTATGGCTCCCATAACTCTAAACGAGCCAACAGTTATGGCCGTTCGAAGAATCGATATGCACAGGGTGCAACATTCGCGGTGCAAGGTGCAACATTCGTCCAAAAAGCCGAAATAGCACCGTTCGACTTTTAGAAGTGGGTGCAGGGATTTGAAATGGAACAGTACCATGGTGCACCGCTCTCCAGGAAAGGTAAATCGAAGACCAGCCATGGTGATCCCGTTTTAACGTAAAAATTCACGTGATGGAAAAAAGAAGGCCAAAAAATTTCAGAGACCCGATTGAGGTTCGGATAGACTTTTTTGGGTATGAAACTATCCATTGACGTCTTATAGCTGTCAAAGCGGTAGAACTCCCCGAGACCTTCGTTTTGACTGGTTATGGCTCCCGTAACTCTAAACGAGCCAACAGTTATGGCTGTCCGAAGAATCGATATCCACAAGGTGCAACATTCGCGGTGCAAGGTGCAACATTCGTCCAAAAATCCAAAACAGCACCGATCGACTTTTAGAAGTGGGTGCAGGGATTTGAAATGGAACACTACCATGGTGCACCTCTCTCCAGGGCAGGTAAATCGAAGACCAACCACGGTGATCCCGTTTTAACGTAAAAATTCACGTGATGGAAAAAAGAAGGCCAAAAAACTTCAGAGACCCGATTGAGGTTCGGATAGACTTTTTTTGGTATGAAACTATCCATTGACGGCTTATAGCTGTCAAAGCGCTATAACTCACCGAGACCTTCGTTTTGACTGGTTATGGCTCCCGTAACTCTAAACGAGCCAACAGTTATGGTCGTCCGAAGAATCGATATCCACAGGGTGCAACATTCGCGATGCAAGGTGCAACATTCGTCAAAAAAGCCGAAACAGCACCGTTCGACTTTTAGAAGGGGGTGCAGGGATTTGAAATGGAACAGTACCATGGTACACCGCTCTCCTGGGAAGATACATCGAAGACCAGCCACGGTGATCCCGTTTTAACGTCAAAATTCACGTGATGGAAAAAAGAAGCCAAAAAACTTCAGAGACCCAATTGAGGTTCGGATAGACTTTTTTTGGTATGAAACTATCCATTGACGGCTTATAGTTGTCAAAGCGGTAGAACTCACCGAGACCTTCGTTTTGACTGGTTATGGCCCCCATAACTCTAAACGAGCCAACAGTTATGGCCGTTCGAAGAATCGATATCCACAGGGTGCAACATTCGTCCAAAAAGCCGAAACAGCACCGTTCGACTTTTAGAAGTGGGTGCAGGGATTTGAAATGGAACAGTACCATGGTGCACCGCTCTCCAGGAAAGGTAAATCGAAGACCAGCCACGGTGATCCCGTTTTAACGTAAAAATTCACGTGATGGAAAAAAGAAGGCCAAAAAACTTCAGAGACCCGATTGAGGTTCGGATAGACTTTTTTGGGTATGAAACTATCCATTTGTTGTGCTTCACCTGTGCTGGCTAACTTTGCCCGTGAATCGGCTTTCTGATTGTGCTCCCGAGGCACGTAATAGATGGCGTAATAATCAAACTGGTTTAGTATTTCCTGAACTCGTGCCAAGTAAGCGGCCAATCTTCGGTCTCTTGCCTGGTATTCTCCTCGTACCTGACATACCACTAACTGTGAATCGCAATAAATTTCTACAGCGATAATTCTCAAATCTCTGGCAAGCTTCAGGCCGGTTAGGAGGGCTTCATATTCGGCTTCATTATTAGTTGCACGAAAGTCGAATTTAAGAGCATAACATATGGATCGGCCCTCGGGAGTCTCAAGTACAACCCTAGCGCCCGAACACCGGTCATTTGACGCACCATCAGTATACAGCTTCCATATGTATTCGGGGGATTCACTGGTCTCGGGTAAGTCTTCTGGAACGGTGAATTCAGCTATGAAATCAGCCAGGACTTGTCCTTGAATGGCTCTCCGCGGAGCATATGCGATATCAAATTGGCTTAGCTCAATGTTCCACTTGAGTAACCTACCGGACGTCTCAGGCCGCGTAAGGACCTGTCGTAACGGCTGGTCGGTGTATACAGTAAGCGAATGAGCTTGGAAGTAAGGACGGATTGTTACAAAGTCATGCCGTTTGGTCTAAAGAATGCTGGAGCAACATACCAACGCTTAGTCAACCGAATGTTCGCTGATCAGATCGGGAAGACCATGGAGGTTTACATGGATGACATGCTAGTGAAGTCCCGATTTTCCACCGATCACGTCAGAGATTAGAATTCAATGTTCAGCATCCTCCGGGAGTACGAAATGAAGCTCAACCCACTCAAATGTCACTTTGGCGTTGCATCCAGGAAATTCCTTGGGTTCATCGTCAACGCTCGAGGAATAGAGGCGAATCCTGAGAAAATCTGGGCTATTAGAAATTTGCAAACCCCTAGAACTATAAAGCAAGTCCAGAGTCTTAACGGGAAGGTCGCAGGATTGAGCAGGTTCATTTCAAAATCCACCGATAAATGCATTCCTTTCTTCGACCTGATCCGGAAGGGCAAACGAAACTTTGAATGGACCACGGAGTGTGAGGGCGCGTTCCGATCATTAGTTCAACATCTCTCCACACCTCCGATCCTATCAAAACCGGTTGACCACGAGCAACTATATCTCTACCTGGCAGTATCAGAACATGCGATCAGTGCTGCTCTAGTCCGGGAAGAAGACAAAGTGCAAAACCCGGTCTACTATGTTAGTAAGCGACTAACAGGAGCTGAAAGAAATTATCCGAGACTAGAGAAACTGGCCTACTGCTTGGTCATTGCCTCAAGGAAGCTCCGTCCTTACTGCCAAGCTCATCCGCTTACTGTGTACACCGACCAGCCGTTACGACAGGTCCTTACGCGGCCTGAGACGTCCGGTAGGTTACTCAAGTGGAACATTGAGCTAAGCCAATTTGATATCGCATACGCTCCGCGGAGGGCCATTCAAGGACAAGTCCTGGCTGATTTCATAGCCGAATTCACCGTTCCAGAAGACTTACCCGAGACCAGTAAATCCCCCGAATACATCTGGAAGCTGTATACTGATGGTGCGTCAAATGACCGGTGTTCGGGCGCTGGGGTTGTACTTGAGACTCCCGAGGGCCGATCCATATGTTATGCTCTTAAGTTCGACTTTCGTGCAACTAATAATGTAGCCGAATATGAAGCCCTCCTAACAGGCCTAAAGCTTGCCAGAGATTTGAAAATTATCGCTGTAGAAATTTATTGCGATTCACAGTTAGTGGTATGTCAAGTACGAGGAGAATACCAGGCAAGAGACCGAAGATTGGCCGCTTACTTGGCACGAGTTCAGGAAATACTAGACCAGTTTGATTATTACGCCATCTATTATGTGCCTCGGGAGCACAATCAGAAAGCCGATTCACTGGCAAAGTTAGCCAGCACAGGTGAAGCGCAACAAATGGGACTTGTCCCTGTTGAAACTTTGGCCTCCCCGAGCGTCGACCGAATAGAAATGAACTCTGTGTTTGAAACCGCTCCCAGTGGAGAATCCTGGATGACTCCATATCGGAACTACATTGAGGATGGGACGCTGCCTGAACCTAGAAATGAGAAGAGACAAATTCAGCGAAAAGTTTCGCGGTTCGTCATCCAGAACGGAGTCATGTACAGGAGAGGTTATTCCGTTCCACTCCTCAGGTGTATCGCCCACGAGGAAATCAAACGAGTGCTGCATGACGTGCACGAAGGAGAGTGTGGCGATCATACCGGAGGACAAGCTCTCGCTAAGAAGATACTCCGATATGGTTACTACTGGCCGACAGTGAACAGAGATGCGGCAAACTATGCCCGGAAATGCGATAAATGCCAGATACATTCCCGAATTCCGAGAGCTCCGCCAACTGAAATAACCCAAATGGTCAGTCCCTGGCCATTCGCAATGTGGGGCATTGACATCATCGGCGCTTTACCTTTAGCAAAAGGCGGTGCGAAATACGCCATCGTCGCCGTTGACTACTTCACAAAGTGGGCTGAGGCCGAAGCCCTTGCAACCATTACGACAAAGAAAGTGATAAATTTCGTGGTTCGCAACATCATCTGTCGATTTGGACTCCTGCATACTATCATCACTGATAACGGAGCCCAATTCGAGAGTGCGGAATTCACGAATTTCTGTCAACGGTTTCATATCCGCAAAAAGTTCTCAGCTGTCGCACACCCCCAAGCAAATGGACAGGTTGAAGCTGTCAACAAAGTTATAAAATCGATCCTAAAGAAACGATTGGAGAAGGCTGGGGCAAGTGGGTCGATGAACTCCCTATGGCGTTATGGGCCTATCGAACGACCCACAAAACCGCGACCGGACACACTCCGTTTTCCCTATCTTACGGCTCAGAAGCCTTTATTCCGCTCGAGACAGAAGTGCTCTCTCATCGCGTGACTTATTATGATCCGAAAACAAACGCTATACTCCTGGCCGAGTCTTTGGATCTATTGGATGAAAAACGGGAAGAGGCTGATTTGAGAGCAGCCGCACATCGAAGCCGGGTCGCCCGACTGTACAACACCAGAGTTCGACCTCGAACCTTTGAACTCGGTGACCTCGTGCTCAAGAGAATCTACCCAGTTCCTTCACACATGAAACCGAACTGGGGAGGACCGTATGTAATTACACGAAAGCTCGGAGATGGTACATTCAAGCTATCGACTGTTGACGGTCTCGATTTACCAAGGGCTTGGAACAGCGAAAGTCTCCGCCGCTATTACATATGACAGGCTTTATTTATTTCATTCTATTTAGCAATTTGTTTCTGCATTTCGAAATTTGAATTTTGTAATAAGGCAACTGACTTTGCCGCATTTTCTTATTTCAGCCATAAAATGCCACTTCTTCGAGCCAGAGCTGTGATTCATTATGTACGATATACAACATCACGATGCACGAAGAGCTAAATCCCATCCTGCAATGGGACTTATTCAAATGGAGAGTGGCTGTGATACGACCGGCCACTCACTAGGTGAAACCCGAGCTCGGGGACAAGCCATGACACCGATATTAATAGGGTTGACACACGACAATCCTACAATTAATTCCACATTCCCAGAGTGCAAAGTGGAGTATAAACAATTCGACTCCGTCCTCCCAGAGCGCGAGACGGAGTATATACATTTAACTCCATATTCCCAGAGTGCGAAGTGGAGTATAAACATTCGACTCCGTCCTCCCAGAGCGCGAGGCGGAGCATAAACATTTAACTCCATATTCCCAGAGTGCGAAGCGGAGTATAAACATTTAACTCCATATTCCCAGAGTGCGAAGTGGAGTATAAACATTCGACTCCGTCCTCCCAGAGCGCGAGGCGGAGTATAAACATTTAACTCCATATTCCCAGAGTGCGAAGTGGAGTATAAACATTCGACTCCGTCCTCCCAGAGCGCGAGGCGGAGTATAAACATTTAACTCCATATTCCCAGAGTGCGAACTGGAGTATAAACATTCGACTCCGTCCTCCCAGAGCGCGAGGCGGAGTATAAACATTTATCTCCATATTCCTAGAGTGCGAAGTGGAGTATAAACATTCGACTCCGTCCTCCC
Organism: Allium fistulosum; assembly: GCA_030737815.1. NCBI lineage: Eukaryota > Viridiplantae > Streptophyta > Magnoliopsida > Asparagales > Amaryllidaceae > Allium > Allium fistulosum. The sequence goes on along the minus strand of CM060903.1, from coordinate 7,717,971 downwards.
AGAGCGCGAGGCGGAGTATAAACATTTAACTCCATATTCCCAGAGTACGAACTGGAGTATAAACATTCGATTTCGTCCTCCCAGAGCACGAGACGGAGTATAAAACAATCAACTCCATATTCCCAGAGTGTGAAGTGGAGTATAAACATTTGACTCCGTCCTCCCAGAGCGCGAGACGGAGTATAAAACAATCAACTCCGTATTCCCAGAGTGCGAAGCGGAGTATAAAAATTTAACTCCATGCTCCCAGAGTGCGAAGTGGAGTATAAACATTCGACTCCGTCCTCCCAGAGCACGAGGCGGAGTATAAACATTTAACTCCATATTCCCAAAGTGCGAAGTGGAGTATAAACATTCAACTCCGCATTCCCAGAGTGCGATGCAGAGTATAAACATTTAACTCCATATTCCCAGAGTGCGAAGTGGAGTATAAACATTCAACTCCGCATTCCCAGAGTGCGATGCAGAGTATAAACGACCAACTCCATGTTCCCAGAGTGCGAACAACCGCTTACGAGATGACATATATCCCCGGAGTGTGGATGAAACGATTCATAAGAGAACAAGCGTAGTTCGACCACTCGGTCCTCGCTTAGTGCCATCAGAAGCTGATCATCACAACTTGACCCCGGAACTGGGGGCAGAGGCAAATGTTAGTCATTACCCAAAACTATGCGATGCTCAGCTCCGATGCGATCCCCTATCATAACTCAAGTCCGAGATTTCCATACTTAACAAGTAAAATGAGCTATTCTCGAAACAATCAGATAATGCAAGTACACTGGACCAAAGTCCGAACACTGCAATATTCAAGCATAGAAAGGAACATGAGCTGAAGCTAGAAAACAAAATTTTATTTCAACTAACTCAAGAACAATGGTTCATACATGAGTTTTTTCCAAAATATTCCTACTAGCAAGGGCCGAACCTGCATCTAAACACGGCCTACAAAAGGGAAAAGCAGAAAAAATAACAAAAGTCCCTAACTGCCTATGAAAAGAATGTCTAATCCTTATGCTTCCTCAACTTCTTCTTCCTCGAGGAGCTACTGGAACCACCAGTACCCTTTCGCTTGGAGCTTTTCTCCTTAGGCAGGCTCCCTTCGGGTGAAGGCATAATGTCGACGTCCTCGTCTGAGCTGGACTCTATAGAGACGCTTCCCGCGGGAGGAGTGGGAGGAACAGACTTCGCAGCCGGAGGAGGGGCTGGCACATTAGTATCAGTAAGTGTGCCCCCAGGAGACACAGTCATAAGAGGAGTAGGGCACTGTGCTGCTGCTCCGCCATCTACTTCACCGCCGTGCGCCGCGGCCGCCATCTCGGCATTAATCTCGGCCAACATCACCGCTTCCCGCCGTGCCCTAGCTTCGCTAGGAGCCGTAGTAGTCTGAGACGGGGTGTCAGAAGTAGCCGTGAATCCACCCAAGCCGAATGGCAAGTCCGCAAAAGGATCACTTTGACGGCCAAGGAGCTCATTTATCATCTGCTCATCGAAAGAAAGTGAGCTCCCCTGCGTCACTCCAACTGGTGCCATTGCCGCGACGGAGGTCGCCTCAGAGATGATGGCTCCTGGCGCTTGACCTGATTCTTGGGTGGTAAGAGGCGCGGCTGGTGCAACTCCTGTCACTGATCAAAGGAAAAGGACACGTCATTAGCAACATTTCATCACAGATTCTTCAATCCAAATATACAAGAAGTTAGTTCAGAGTACCTTCCTCGGTCTGGCTCGAGGTCGTCTGAACAACTTCAGAAGAATGCTCCTTAATAGGAGATAAATGCGGTTGATCTGGATCGTATGCCGGAATAGGCTGGGGGTAGATCATCGGAGTTGGCTCAGACTGAGATGACACGACTATCTCAGAACTCGTAACATGGTGTTCTGCACCAGAGCTCTCTCCGACTTCCTTGATTTGGGCACCAAGCTTCACCTTGTCGTGGGAAATCATGGAGTCATGGAGAACCTTCTTTTCGTCATCATTAAGGATGTGGTTCTCCAGCTTGAACTCATCAAGGGCTTCATTAGGGTGCCCAGACTTCTCCTCATCAACCAGTTGGTTCCAGGCGTTATAGAGATGCGTGGGGTAATCGTCAAGCCATGTCAGAACTCGATGCCTTAGCACATTGGCGTTATAAGTGACGAGTAGCTCTTCCACCTCGGCCTCAATCCTGGCCTCCGCCTGCCGTACCTTCTCGTCAACCCCAGCCTTAGCTTCATGGGCTTGTTGTATAGCAGCTTCCTTCTCCTTTCGAAGCGTCACCGCCTGATCACAGGCCTCCTGCGCAGAGACGTTAGCTGCGTCTTTTTCCTTCGCCATCTCTGAAAACTTTGATTTCAGCTCATTAAGCTCCTTGAGAGCGGCATCCCTCTTGGTGGTAATAGAAGTGTTCCTGTGACCCATGTCCTCGATGGCGGTATAATGCTCTTGCTTCATCCTGGTCATGACCGCGTTCACTTCATCAACCTTCTTTAGAGCCTCCATCTCGGATTTACGGGAAGACTCAGCCTCCGAGTTGAGTGCTTTTATGATTTGGTCGTTGTGACCAAGCTCCTTCTCGAGCTTCTCAATGGTGACGCCCCGATCGAATGCCACTTTAGACGCCTTCCTCGCATCCCGTCCCCATTCCCTGTACTGGAAAAAGATGTCCGCAACATAATCATGGATAGTGGTTTCCGCGGTTGGCGGAATTCTCTTCAAGTGCGGAGGGAAGACATAACCATCAAAACAGATGTCGGGAAATTCCTTCCTCATCTGTGCCAGTTTAAGCGCTCCTTCATTAGACGCCTCGGTCGGGACCGGTACAGTAGCCGAAGAGGTGGCTATTTCAGTCCTGCGCGGAGGATCGGACCTCAAAGCTTGAGAAGGCGGCCTAGGCCGTGAAGTCTCGGGAGGACAAGTAACCGCGGCCGTAGGAGGTGCAGAGGTCCTGGGGGGAGGAGAGCGAGATCGGGATCGGCGAACGTATCCCCTATCTCTGTCAGACTTCTCTTGACCAGAGTGTCTTGAGTCGTAATCCCTCTCGCCCTCTCTCCTGCGTGGCTCACGATAACGGCGCTTATTGCGCAAACTACCAAGCACAGAACCTTGCCCAGACATCGTACATGAAAAGAAAACCATGAAGAATCAGTAACCGTTTGCGATGTGTTGTTTACGGTTAGGAAAATGTGTTGTGCCGTGAAGAGTGTGTGAATGTGTAACCCCCCGGACCAACCAGAAGTGTCAATCGCACTGGCAGGATCAGACTCGCTAACATCGACGATATGTCGCGGTCCACCCGATCCAACGTCGTCTTGCTCCGGCTCGATGTCCGGGATTGGAGGATCAGCAGGCCCTTCGAATTGATCTCCAGCTTGCGGGGAGGATGCTTCCGTAATCTTAACTCCTGGCGAAGGACGGTGCAAAACCACAGACTTCCGCCTCCCGGACTTAGGCTGTTTTGAGGCCACTGCTTTGCCTTTCCTTTTTGCGTCGGACTCCGGGGTTGCATTAGCAGGTCCGACCAACGGATCCTCGTCGGTATGAGTTTTCTCGGAATCGGGTTCCTAAATTATTACGACCCTGGGTTTCATCCGCTTGACCTTTTTCCTGGAGACGGTCTTTAATGCACCATCGAGTCTTATGCTCTGCCTCCGGCCGATCAGCCCAAGAACTCTGAGATTCCGATCTGTCAGTAACAGTTCAATATTCCTTTCTTCGCTAGGAACCTCTTGGAGAACCTGAACTATCTCTTTATAGTAGCCACCCTCAGGCCGCTGGATGATAGCTGAAAGAAAAAGAGAAGAAGACGTAAATTTAATTTCACTCCGAAAATTGCCCTGTCAATTACTTGGGAAAAAAGACAATGCTCACGTCTGAACAGCCATCTTCTGGCAAACCCCGGAGGACATCGGACATAGAACCACTCCGACTTAAAGTAGCTTAGCCTAGTCCACGACCCCGCGACAACTTGGCAGTTCCTTACAGACTCCAAGAACGTATAAGATGGGCTGTCTGTCCGACTCTTGAAATTAAACAAGTATCTTATGTCGGTCATACGGGGAGGACGATGGAGGTACTCCATGAATACAATTAAACAAGCTGTTGAGTGAGGCATATCCGTTTGGATGCAATTGAGACGGAGCGATGTCCAGATAAGCCAACACTTCTCTTATGTAATCATTGAACGGAGGAAGTGTGCCGGCTGCGCACGCATGTCGATTAAAAGCAGTATACCCCTCCGGGGGATTATGTGGCCTGTCATCCGGTCCAGGCAACAGTACCTCATCCAAAGATAAGCCATGCCTTAAGCATATTCTCCCTAGCATGTCTTCAGAGATATTGGACGGGACAGAATCAGGTGGACTATTACTGAAGGACGCATCGGGCAACTCATCCGGAGCTGGACCAATAGCTTCGGTCTCGATGACCGGAATCTCAAGTCTGGGAGGGATAGGGTTCTGAGTTTCTTGCTGCTGCGAACTTGACGGTTCCATCACTAGCTAACCCACGAGAAACCATCATTAGATGATAAAAAGCCCGTGCATTCCCCAGTGTAAAGTGCATGAATGTGTTGTGTAGTGCAAATGTTGTGCGTAACTTGAGCAAATTCTGCAGAGTTAAAGAAAACATACAAGCGACGAAATTCTGCAAGTCAGACAGGCATGACCGTCATCGCTGACCGTCACGACCGCGCCATCCAGATGACGGTGATCGATTCAAGTTAAAGTTTGCTTATACTCTTGTTTTTGTTAAATAGCAGTTCCATCAACGAGCTTCAAGAGGCAGTCAAGTATGCAATGCTATGATCGAGTTCAATTATGCAAGGCAGAAGCTCGTCGGAGTCAAGTGGTCGGGTTTTCAGAAACTCCATATGTTTGTCAAAGATTTAATTTCGAATCGATCAGCGCACCTCACTCCCTTATCGAAACAGGGGGATCACGTATTTCGACATGGCAACGTTCGAATCGATACTTTCGCATCGATCGCCCTGACGAAGGAGTGCTTCGTATCGATCTGGCTGAAGTGGGAATGCTTCGTATCGATCAGGCTGAAGTGGGAATGCTTCGTATCGATCAGGCTGAAGTGGGAATGCTTCGTGTCGATCAAGTTCGACTCGATACATATCGTGTCGATCGAGAACACCGATTTCGCATCGATCTGAAGGCAGTGGCTTCATATCGACCGCCGCCCTCGTCTCCCTATCAATGCGAGCATATACAGTCTAATCGATACGAATACTCCCAGTCCGGGACGATACGAAGTGGATTTGAAATGTTTTCCTCCTTGTCTCCTTCTTCCCCAAAGGGTTTTAACTCCATGGCAACGCTCCATCCCAGATCTCGTTTTCTCTCGTCCAGATCTCGAATTTATCGAATTCGGCCATAGAAGCAAGGAGGATGATTGGAGTCTTGAGTTTTATCATTATTACCATAATCTTATCTGCTAATCACCTGATTTTAGAAGTTAAATCTCGAAGGATCGAAGGTTTGGGTCGATTCGAAAGTGAACAGTACTTCCTCTCGGTCTATCGATACGGAGATAAAAGAGGAACAGAGAATAGCAGTAAAAAAAATATAGAAGGTAAAAAAGTGAGAAGTGACGAAGTATCAAGTATTTATATGAAGCCGGGAGGCGAACCGAGTCGATTCGACTCCCAGTCAACCTGACCGGTCGCAACCAGTCAGACGGCGCATCGAAACGAAGGCTCGTTTCGAACCCACCAGACTTTATCGGTTCGAAGCGCATAGGGAGGCCACTTGAGTACGATGGATCAGTGCAAACGCTCTCTTCGAACCCATCAAGCTGTGCATTCATCGAGGCGGAATGTTCACAAGACACCATCGTTTCGAAACATCCAAATTATGAGCCATCGATTCAAAACAGAGCGAACCTATCGATACGAACATCCATTTCGTATCCACCAGATATCGCCCATTCGAATCAGAATTCACCATGATTCATGACTATCGATACGAATGACCGTTTTCGTATCCATCTAGTCAACCCACATCGACACGAAGAAAGACTTTCCAACTTTTTAGCATCGATTCGTGAGAGGACCGATACAAGAGAATGGCTAAAGAATACGACTTCCAAAGAGACCTGTAGCCTTTCAAAGCACGTCATGTTTTCACAAGACGTACTTTGGGGGACACCAAGGAGTTGGGTTCCGAATGTCGTTTGTCATGGATATCGTTGAATTTTGACCAAGTCCGGATCAAGCCCCAATCGATGGGACATGATCGGGAAAATAAAGCAAACCAATGCTCCAAGTTTCAGATCGATCCGAGTTCATATGCTCAAGTTATGATGGATGCAAGGCAAAGGGAAGAGCACTTCTTCGTATCCATCAATAAGCAGCAGTTCGTATCGATGGATTTCGTATCCATCGGCGGTCCTCGTTTTCGCATCCATCGATCTCATGCCCATCAGAACGATCAAGTCCACATAGTCATAAGCTTCGTATCGATAGAACCTTCAGCCGGAAAGACTTGTTCGTATCCATCAATAAGTCACCTGGTTTGTAACGGTCACTTGATGTCTACTTCGTATCCATCAGTCAGTGCCTGCTTCGTATCCGTCATCCAGTGTCTACTTCGTATCCATCGGCCAGTGTTTGCTTCGTATCCATGGATGAAGTCCTGCTCGAATCCATCAGGTCAACCAGCTTGGATAACGTGTCATATCTCGAAGGAAACAGGGCGAGATACATGGAGCGAAGCAGTCAACACGGAGCAAATACCGGATCGAGGCGAAGCGTGCGCATTACGTCATCCCTCGATGCGAATGCGCCGAGATATATGGAGTCGACACGGTCGACTCGGAGTAAAGACCGGATCGAGGCGAAGTGTGTGTTCCACGTCTTCACAGAAGCGCGTGATACCATCGATTCGAAGCCTTCAGCTCAGAGAAATGGATTCGAACCAGACAGCCTAGCGAAGAACATCGCCTCGTATCGATGATATCTCTCAATCCAATGATCCAAATACCATGAAATTTTAACTGAAGGTTGCACACATACCATGGAACATCTCCACCAATTTTGAGCTCAATTGGAAGTAATCTTGATCGATACGAAATGATTTCGTATCGATCACAGATTGACTTGAAACTCTCTAGAAGTGGTTGAATGGGTCCCCTCACGTGTCAGGCCAAGTCTCCCGGAGTTTGAGCGAAATCTAAGCCTCCTACGCCTATAAATAGAGCCCCAGAATCAACGGAAAAAGGATCTTTTTTTCTCTGAAGCGTCCAGACTCTGCCGGATTGAGATTTGCATCATACTTTTGCTGTCAGTTTCGAATTCTAAACTGTAATCCGCTGTTCATTACTGTAAACGCTTGTAATCATTGAAAGAGAATCAATAAAATCATCAAAACTTCATAGTGGACGTAGGCTATACGCCGAACCACTCTAAATTGCTTGTCTGTGCACTTTACATTCCTGTTTGTTGGAGTTTTTGTTAGATAATCTCTGTTTTACATTTATAATCTTCATTTTATCTCTTCAAATAACTCCCGAAGAGTGTTGTGCCCATTTTTGGTACAAACACCAGCCACGGTGATCCCGTTTTAACGTAAAAATTCACGTGATGGAAAAAAGAAGGCCAAAAAACTTCAGAGACTCGAATGAGGTTCATATAGACTTTTTTGGGTATGAAATTATCCATTGACGGCTTATAGTTGTCAAAGCAGTAGAACTCACCAAGACCTTCGTTTTGATTGGTTATGGCTCCCGTAACTTTAAACGAGCCAACAGTTATGGCCGTCTGAAGAATCGATATCCACAGGGTGCAACATTCGCGGTGCAAGGTGCAACATTCGTCCAAAAAGCCGAAACAGCACCATTCGACTTTTAGAAGTGGGTGCAGGGATTTGAAATGGAACAGTGCCATGGTGCACCGCTCTGTACGGAAGGTAAATCGAATACCAGCCACGGTGATCCCGTTTAAACGTAAAAATTCACGTGATGGAAAAAAGAAGGCCAAAAAAATTCAAAGCCCCGATTGAGGTTCGGATAGACTTTTTTGGGTATGAAACTATCCATTGACGGCTTATAGCTGTCAAAGCGGTAGAACTCACCGAGACCTTCGTTTTGATTGGTTATGGCTCCCGTAAATCTAAACGAGCCAACAGTTATGGCCGTCCGAAGAATCGATATCCACAGGGTGCAACATTCGCGGTGCAAGGTGCAACATTCGTCCAAAAAGCCGAAACAGCACCGTTCGACTTTTAGAAGTCGGTGCAGGGATTTGAAATGGAACAGTACCATGGTGCACCACTCTCTAGGGAAGGTAAATCGAAGACCAGCCACGGTGATCCAGTTTTAACGTAAAAATTCACGTGATGGAAAAAAGAAGGCCAAAAAACTTCAGAGACCCGATTGAGGTTCGGATAGACTTTTTTGGGTATGAAACAATCCATTGACGGCTTATAGCTGTCAAAGCGGTAGAACTCACCGAGACCTTCGTTTTGATTGGTTATGGCTCCCGTAACTATAAACAAGCCAACAGTTATGGCCGTCCGAAGAATCGATATCCACAGGGTGCAACATTCGCGGTGCAAGGTGCAACATTCGTCCAAAAAGCCGAAACAGCACCGTTCGACTTTAAGAAGTGGGTGCTGTTTGTACCAAAAATGGGCACAACACTCTTCGGAAGTTTTTGAAGAGATAAAAGTGAAGAATGAAAATTAAAACTGATGATTATCTAACAAAAACTCCAAATAACAGAAAGTAAATTGCAAAGACAAGCGATTTAGAGTGGTTCGGCGTTTTGCCTACGTCCACTATGAAGTTTGATGATTTTATTGCTCGATACTTGAAGGTTACAGTAGTTTATAATGTAATACAACTGAATTTAAATGCTAAGTGTCAATCTAAAGCAGCGGCGGTGTTCTGGAGTAGATCTGGCAGAATCTGGGCGCTCTTCAGTACTTGGAATTCTCCGACCTCTTTTCTGAATGACCAGGGGGTCTATTTATAGGTGTAGGAGGCTGATATTTCGCCTAAAATGAGGGGAGACCAGTTCTGGTACGTCAGGGGGCCCACACGGCCGAAATCTGGAAATCCAGGCCCACTTCGGGATCGATTCGACCCTTGGTTCGAATCGATCAAGAAATCATCCAATCGAGCTGAAATTTGGTGTGAACATTCTTCATCATGTGTTTAAGCTTCTGTGAAAATTTCATGGCATTTGGACTTGTATAACTCGAGATATGATCGATTCAATGTTGCATTTCTGGAGAACATGGATACTTCGAATCGATCTTGGTTCGAATCGATTCGGTCGACTCGATGCTTGCAGCGACGTGGCGCGTGTGCTTCGGGTCAATCCAGCTTTTGCTCCGAGTTTTACTGAGTCAACTCCGTGTATCTCGCTACTTTGACTCGATAGATCTGAGGGGATGGACTCGAAGATAGGTGTCTTCGAATCGATCAAGGCATATTACGTTCGATCGATTCGAAGCTGCCTCATGAGATGGAGTCGAGGTCCTTATGACTGCATGGATTCGAAGGATCCCTCCTTCGATGGATTCGAACTATGGTGTATGCGAGGATGGATTCGAACTTAAGGCATATGAGGACTTGCTTGATGGAGTCGAAGGCGGTGAATGCTCCAATGGATTCGAAGCTATCGGTTTCTCTTGATGGAGTCGAAGCAATTCTCCTTTGACCGATTCGAACCAGCCTCTTTCTCGTGGATACGAGGCAATGCTTGTCTGATGGATTCGAACATAGGCTCCGCCTATGGATTTGAACTAAGGATGTACTATTCCATCTTTTGTCGACAATATCTCGAGCTTACAAACTCAGATTGACTTGAAACTTGGATCGTTGGTTCCCACGGCTTTGCTTGACGTGCCTTATCAATTGCAGCCCGATCTGGACTCGGACAAATTTCATCGATATCCATAGCGATCCTTGTGTGTTAACTGATTTCCGAGATGTTCTGCCACCGGTCTCTAGTCAAGTCCTTGGTGTCACGGCCTTGCCAAAAGGCGGGATAACATTTGCCCCCCAAAGTACGTCTTGTGTAAACACGACGTGCTTTGAAAAGCTGTAGTTTCTCACTGGATAGCTACAACATGCTTTACCGAAAGTTGCATTTTTTATCGCAGCAATCGACCGTCGTATAATTGTGACTGGCTGGTAGGTTCTTCGAATCATGACGAGATGGACATTTGATTCCTATAAACGATAAAGACCAAACATTAGTCAGAAATACGTGCATACGTGTATTATCTTGACTTTGGTTAATGTTGCGTGATCGCAAGTCGTTGTTAGTTCGGTTTGCTATCGAAATCTGCATCGGTCCTCTCCTGAACCGGTTTGAGACTCGAGTTAAAACATCGCTTTTATGATTGCCTATGATCATCCTCTTGTATTGATCCTCTCCTGAATCGGTACAAGAGTGGACAAGCAATTTTTCATATTGAAACGATTCGTCCATTCGACCGGTGGTATTTGATGGATTCGAAGCTATGTTTCTTGGTCCGCTTCGAGTTGATCGTTTCAAAGTAGATACTTTGAAACGATGGTGCACAGTGACCTAGGTTCATCTTCTGTTAACTGCTTTGAATCGATGGTTCTCCGAATCAATACTGCGTGGATTCGAAGTTCTCTGAGTTGGTGGAGTCGAAGTGGCGAATGCTCGAATCGATGTCTTTTTGAAACGATGGTTCGTGGGGTTTGTGCTTCGAGTAGACGTTGCCTCGTATCGGTGTTGCTGAAATGGATTCGACGTTGTAAAGGATTCGAGACCGGATGGATTCGAACTAGTGGCTCACAATGGATTCGTACTTGCCGCAACGAATCGATTCGATTCGACTTCCTCACCTGTAGAAGCCGGTCAGGTATACCGGGAGGCGAATCGTCACATTTCCCCTATATATACCGGGGTCCTATTCGCTTCTCACTTTTTACTTTTCCCCATTGCTTCAGCTGTTTCTTCGAATCAATCCTTCATACTAGGAACTTCCACGCCTTCGTTCGAATCGATAACATCCTCCCAAGCTTTTGTTTATAATCGAATCCAATCAGGTAAATATGGTACCGATTCGAGTGTAGAACGTAAAAATTCGGAATTCTTGGCAGTGACCCCATCTTATCTTCTGAAAATTTTGAAGGATCGTCAGATCTGGAATAGGTCGAATCGATAGACTTGGGGAAAGAAACTTGTCATGGTGGACATCGTTTTTGTTCACAGCTTCGCATCGATCTGGGAGCAATTTGTTCGAATCGATTCTAAGTGTCGGATTTCGAATCGATGATCATGAAAGAAAATTGTATCGAAGCGATCGATTCGAAGTAATGCTGCTATCATTGAGTCGAAGACATGATATTCCGATCGATTCGAAACTGCACTAGATTCATGGATTCGAAGTATCTGTCCACCCTTAGGCTCTATCGATTCGAACCGCCTGGATTCGAACATCGGGACCTTGTTTCCTTCGAATTGATTCGTATCGATTTGATCCAATGGATTCGAACTTCTGGGTTTGAACGTTCTGATTTTCGAAACCTACATCCTCCCGATTAGCTCCAACATCCGAACTACGACCAATCTCAAGTTGAAATTTGACAAATTTAACGAGCTTTCAGCACATTTGACTCCGACGAGCTTCGGCCTTGCATAGTCGAACACGACTGTAAAACTTGAACTTGAATTTCCATTGAAGCTCGTCGATGGAACTATGACTCAACCAATAATACAACTGATTTATACACGAAGTTGGTTCGTAGAGTTTGGATGTTGTGGAAGTGACGGTCAGCGATGACGGTCATTTTCATTCTCAAATTCCCAAGATATGTTGTACGAACATCTTGCTTTATTCTGTTGAATTTGCTTAAGTGATGCACAGCACTTGCACTGCACGACACGTTCACACACACTATATTGGGGCATGCACGGGCTGGTTATGAACTTAACGTTGCTTTCTAATGAGTTAGCTAATTATGGAATCTTCGAGCTCCCAACAACAAGAGGTACAGAGCTCGACTCCTCCGGTGCTTGAGATTCCCGATATTCCTGCCGACGTAATCGACGCGGCTCCGGATGAATTGCCGGAGGCTATATTTATCGAGGATCCCATTGACTCTATTCAATCCAACATCTCCGAATCCTTACTAGGCCGAATTTGCTTGAAGCACAACATATCTCTAGGTGACGTATTATTGCCTAGTGCCACTGATAGACCGCACAATCCGCCCGATGGATATACAGCTTTTTACCGCCATGCTTGCGCGGCCGGAACTCTCCCTCCTTTCAATCAATATATCAGAGGGATGCTATCGTATCTGGGAATTGCTCCCTCGCAACTTCATCCCAACGGGCACGCGTTGTTGAACAGTGCCTTTGTCATATTTATGGACTGCCTCTTTCGCCCGCCAAGGGCCACTGAGATCAGACACATATTTAACTTCAAGAGTAGGGGTGATAGCCCGTCTTTTACATTTCTGGAGGCAGTTAGGAATTGCCAAGTTGTAGTTGGAGCTTGGACCCGACTGAGTTATTTCAAGAACGAGTGGTTCTATGTTCGATGCCCTCCGGGTTTTGCTAGGCGATGGTTGTCTAGACGTAAGCGCCTTAACCTGTTTTCTTGACCAATAACTCTTCGGTGTTAAAATTGACATTTCATTCCTTTTACAGCCATTATATCCAGGCCCGATGGAGGGCGTTTCAAGGGTATCGTCCGGAGTCTTCAAGAAGTCCCAAGCGAGTTGAGGCATATTGACTCGGTGCTGAACGATTACAACTTAAGAGTTCTTGGTTTGATCGACATCAATCAAAGTATAGTCGTTGAGGGATTTGCAAAGCCCGCCTCCAAGAAGGAAGATAAGAAGAAAACCAAGAAGGGAAAGGTGAAGAAGTCACTCGGAATCAGATTAATCGAGGCTAGTGACGAAGAAAGAACCCATACAGATTCGGAGCCAATGGCTGACCTTTCGGGAAACTTGGAGGAATCGGGAGAAAAACGGAAAGGCAAGGCCGCCGTTTCCAAAAAACTTAAGTCCAAGGGGGGAAAATCTGTAGATGTGTTTCTCCCCGCTTCCGGAGTCATGATTTCTGAGGCTGTCCCTTCTCATTCGAGAGATTCTTTCAAAGGGCTTGACGATATTCCTATCCCAGATTATATATCGATTTCACATAATCCTGGGTTGGAGGAATTTCAAGATGTCCTAAACATGAACGAGCCCTTTCCTTTAAGTGCGGTCAACACTTCCGGTCGGTTTGGGGGTTTACACATTTACACACACTTCCACAGCACTTCATGACTTTTGCATAGTAAACATTTGCTTTACGGGATCTTAATCCGTAATTCTTTCTTATCGCAGGTGAGATGTCATGACGTGGCTCTACTCTGGATAGGCTTCGGAATGTGCGCCAATCTTCCCCATTTTACGATTCCTGCAGGAGAGAAACAGATAGGGATCATGGGCGTAGCTATTCAAGCCAAGAACGTTATGATAGAGACAGCGATTATTCGCGTGGCCGTTCTGGCTATGACTATTCTGACAGAGACCGGGGATACTAGTACCGACCCCGATCTCGCTCTCCTCCACCTCCCAGGGCCCCAGTAGACCTCCTAGGGCCATCTCATCAGCAGCAGCTGCCTTCTCAATCTTCTCGGCCTGATGCTCAGCGGCCAAGAATGGAACCGACAGCAGCTACTATAATTGAACAAGCTCCGGCTGAATTGACAAGTGAGGGAGCTGCTAAACTTGCCCAAATGAAAAATGACTACCCTGAAATTTGCATGGATGGCTATATCTTCCCTCCTAACTTTAAAAGAATTCCTCCGGACGCTGAGACCACTGCTCATAGTTATATCCACGACTTCTACGCTCAGTATAAGGAGTGGTACAAGGCAGCCGTGAAGGCTTCTAGAGTAGCTTTTGACCGGGCGAAGATCATTGCTGAACGTGATGCTGACATTGTAAAACAGAAACACATCATTCAGGTCCTTCAATCTGAAGTGGAGACGTCCCGGAAGTCAGAGCTTGAAACACTTCAGAAACATGAAGATGTCGTGGCCAAACTGGCGAGGATGCAGCAGGAACACTACGCCACGGTGGAAGAGATGGGCCACCGCAACACCACCATTGCAGCTGAGCGAGACTTAGCCGTTAAAGAGCTGAATGAGCTCAAGGCCAAATTCACTTAAATGGTGAAGAAGAAGGATGATGCGAACGCCACTGCTCAAGAGGCTTGCGACCAAGCAGTATCTCTCAGGACCGAACTTGCTGCGGTGGCGGTCAAGGCTAAGTCTGCGGAAGCAGAAATTCAGGAAAAGATCTTGGAGGAGAGGTCTAGGCTAGATGCTGAGTTTGACGATCTCTTAGTCACGTATAACGCTAATGTGCTGGAACACAGAAATTTAGCGTGGCTGGGAGATGACTCCATGATCTTGTACAATGCCTGGACCCGGCTGGTGAATGAGAAAAGAGCAGCGCATCCAGATGGGACACTTGACGACTTTGAACTGGAGATGCGTTTGCTCACCGAGGATGAGAGGAAGATCATTCATGAGGCGGTGATCTCTATGGCGAAAGAAAAGCTTGGCGTTCAATCTCTAGAGACAGGCGAAGGCTCGGGGATTGCGCATCACGGGACAAGTGTTGGAGCTGTAACTCCAACATCGCCCGAAACCACTGGTGCGGTAGATCCCCAGTCTGTTCCTGCCTATAATCCTGACCAACCATTATTATCTTTTGCCGAGGATTCTGCCCATGTTTCGGTCCAGACCAAGGAAGGTATTTGAACGCTTCTCGTAGTTTAGTCGTGAAGAACCTTAAGCAACACACTTGGCTAACAATCTTCGTTTTGTCGCATTTCAGTGACTGAAGTTATTGTTTCTGCGCCCCTTGCTCTATCAGTTCCTCATCAAACACAAGGGTTTGTTTTTTCTGAAGCCATCACGACTTCTACTTTGATTGGCGAGGAGGGAGATGCAAATATGTTTTCTTTCAGCGCTCAAATGATTGAGGAGCTTCTCAATGAACCCATCGATCCCTCTGCCAACCCATCCGATGTTGTGAGTGGTGCTGCTCCGGCTGTTAGTTCATCTATGCCAGCTATTGGCACATCCGATGCGGCCCGAGTATCTCGTGAGGACGACATTATTGATGAGATTGATGCCGAGATGGCAGCAGGGAATGCTGGTATGAATCCGCCCAGGCCTGCCCCGTTAATGGTGATTTCACCGGGCGGCACCGTAGTGATCGAAACTGCTCCTGTCCCTCCTCCTGCTACTACTCCTATGCCCCCAGCTCGACCTCCTAGAGGAATTTCCGTCGCCTCCAGTTCTGAGGAAGACGTTGACATTATATCGCTACCGGAGGGCAAGCCTGAAAAGAGTAAGCGGTCGAGGAGAAAATCAGGCAACGGATCTGGTGGGGCTACCCCGAAGAAGAAGATAAGGAAGAAGAAAGATTGAACTCTTTCTTTAAATCTTTGTTGTGTAGGGTAGCATTTTGTTGATTTCTCTATAGCCGTGTATAGATGTGGATTCGGCTCCCACTAGCAGAATTTTCTTTAAACACTTTGTAATCAGATTCTTTTTGTTGATAGTGGAAATGAAAATTTATTCCCTTTTTATCTTCAACTTGTTATGTGTTATGGTCCTGCCCCCAGTATTGGGGATAAGTGTGGAGTTGACGTATGTTTATACCCCGTCTCGCGCTCTGGGAGTACGGAGTTGAATGAATGTTTATACTCCGCCTCGCACTCTGGGAGTACGGAGTTAGTTAATGTTTATACTCCAGTTCGCGCTCTCGGAAGCTGGAGTTTGTTCATGTTTATACTCCGGTTCGTGCTCTCGGAATCCGGAGTTAGTTAATGTTTATACTCCAGTTCGCGCTCTCGGAAGCTGGAGTTTGTTGATATTTATACCCAGCTCGCGCTCTCGGAGTACTCTGGGGTTTTGTGAATGTTTATTCTCCGTCTCGCGCTCTGGGAGTACGGAGTTGAATGAATGTTTATACTCCGCCTCACACTCTGGGAGTACGGAGTTAAGTAAAAAGTTCGTACCCAGCTCGCGCTCTCGGAGTACTCTGGGATTTTAGGAAAATGTTTATACTCCGCCTCGCACTCTGGGAGTACGGAGTTAGTTAAAAAGTTTGTACCCAGCTCGCGCTCTCAGAGTACTCTGGGATTTAGGAAAATGTTTATACTCCGCCTCGCACTCTGGGAGTACGGAGTTAGTTAAAAAGTTTGTACCCAGCTCGCGCTCTCGGAGTACTATGGGATTTATGAAAATGTTTATACTTCGCCTCGCACTCTGGGAGTAAGGAGTTGAGTGAAAGGTTGTTGTGTATCAACCCATTTATGGCCTGATGTGATGGCTTGCCCCCGAGCTCGGGTTTCATTTGGTGAGTGGTTGATTACTTCATAGCCACTCCCTACTTGAATAAATCCCATTGTGTGATGGAATTTATCTCTTCGTGCATCGTGATGTTGTACATTGTATTTAATGAATCACAGCTCTGGCTCAAAGAGATGGCATTTTATTGCTGAAATAAGAAAACATGGCAAAGTCAGTTGCCTTATTACAAATTCTAATTTCGAAATGCAGAAACAAATTCTAAAACTGAATTTAAACTAAATAGATAAACATAGCCTGTTATGTGCAATAGCGACGAAGACTTTCGCCATCCAAGGCCTTTGGTGAAGCTAGACCATCAGCGGTCGTTAACTCATATATACCATCCTCGAGCTCCTGCTTAATCTCATGTGACCCCTTCCATGTTGGTTTCATGTGTGGTAGTGCTGGGTATTCTTTTTTAATGACAATCTCATTGCGTTCAAAAGTTTTAAGTCGGTCCTCGGCATTGCGTAATCGGGCAACTCGATTTCGGCGTATGACTGTTCTCAAGTCAACCTGGTCGCCCTGGACGACTCCAACTCCGTTGACGGTAGGGAACTTTAAGGTTAAGCACCACGGGGCAATTACGACTCTGAATTCAGTAAGGGCAGGTCGTCCTAAGAAAGCGTTGTATGGCGAAACTATGTTCAACACAGTGAACTGTAATGTCCGAACTCTCCTATGTTCCTTAGATCCCAACCTAACTGGTAGCCTCACCATCCCAATAGGTACGGTAGCGCTACCGTTGAATCCATGGAGGTGAGTTTGGCAAGGTTCCAAATCCCTGGCTTTCATCCTCATTTGATTATAAGCATGTATAAAAAGGATATTCACAGAGCTCCCGCAGTCAATTAGTATCCTCTTCATCCAAGCTGGTCCTACTTGTGCCGATATCATGAGTGGGTCAGTATTCGGGCATCCGACATAATCAATATCGTTGTCTCGGAAAGTGATGTCGTTAATTATCGCTCTCTTTCGTTTGGTCGAAGGTTTATTGTCCAAGTTATCATCGTACTCAAAGTCTGTTCGTCTAGCCAAGTTATTATATGATTTCATTTCTCCCCAGCTTCGCTTCGCTGTACGAGGACTATCACTTACAACATTAATTACCAGTCTTCCTCCGACACGACCTAGTTCTTCCTGTCTTTCTAGATTCTGTACATGATTTTGATTCGAGGGGCCCGCCCCTTCAGACTGCGGTGCCCGCACAAACTGGTCTAACTTCCTCTCTCTGATCAACTTCTCAATGAGGTCTTGCAAGTGTCGACATTCATTGGTGTTGTGGCCATAACTTTCGTGGAATCTACAGAACTTCCCTGTTTGAATCTGCCTCTCCGACGATTGCTTCGGAGCCGGCTTCTTGTATTGCATAGTATTGCAAGTCTGTAGGTACACATTTTCCAACGATGTATTCAATGGTGTGTAATTATCGAACATTGGAGCCTCACGCCGTGGACCTCGATTTGGATCTCTTTTCTTATTCTGACCATTGTTACCTCTTGGCTGAGTTTGCTTGTTCTGTATGTTCAACTGAACTTTTCCGAAATTGTCACCGGACTGTTTAACTGCTACATTGCTCTGTATTCCTTCGCTCTTGGGTCCTGCATCGTCCTGCTTCCTAGACTATTTCGCGTCCTCTTGTCGTAAGAATTGTGCAGCTTTCGAGTAGAAACGGTCCAACGATGCGGGTGGTTTTCCGGCTAACCAGTTTCCAAATTCAGAATCGGGATCAATTCCCTTTGTCAAGGCCATTAAAATTGAATTGTCGTTGGGATTACTAATTCCCACACATGCTGCATGGAATCTCTCCAAGTAACGCCTTAGTGTTTCCCCACGAGCTTGGGTAACACTGGACAGGGTGTTAACATCTTTGGGTCTAGCGACATGCACGCAAAATTTTTCAACAAATTTCTTAGCCAATTGGTCAAATGAAGAGATAGATCTTGGAGGTAACCTTGTAAACCACATTGTTGCAATTCCTCCTAGTGAGATGGGGAAACTTTGACATTTTACTGCGTCATCGGCCCTTGCGGCGCTCATCGACCATTCATATTTCAAGATGTGTTGATTGGGATCAGAATTTTCTTCGTACATAGGAAGGGTTGGCATTCTGAATCGCCGGGGAGGTTCAGCATTCAGTATCTCGTCTGTGAAGGGAGTATGACCACGGGAAAGTCCCCAGTCGTCATTGGTAAGACCTTGGCTTTCGCGGATCATCTGACGTATCATAGTCGAGATATCTGGCATTTCTACATCTTGAGCATGCTGAGCTAAGGTGTGGTCGGGTTCCACAGTGCGAGTTTGGACCGGGCGCTGTCGACGGTCCAAGTTTCGCCTCCTTGGCTCAGCATCTTCTGGTTCGTATGGTTCAGAAGTACGTCCCTGCCGTTGATTGCTTGAATCTGGAAGATGTCGGGTATCAACCATTGCTTCTACTGTGGCAGCTGTGACATGATTGTCCGTAGTATATTGTGGAGTACGTCCACCTCGTGCTGATGGCCCAGCCTGGAAGCTGGTCGACGGTCCTACCCTCAATTGCCCGACAGTCAGGGCGGGTTGATATCCAGTAGCTTGAGCATTATCTCCGTCTAATCGGGGACGGGTAGATCTATGATGATAGTCGGATGAGGCAGAACTTTCAGTGGATGAGCGGGAAACATCGTCCCTTCTAGACCTCCTACGGACCTGGCGGTTCAGTTGGTTTGTCAATTCGATATTGGCACGCAACTGTTCGGCTAATTGCTGCCGACTCTGAGTCAGCTCTTGAAGCAACACCTGGAATTCTTGTCTAGTGACTGCCCCAGACGGATCTGAATGGGCAGTGTTGTCTTGGTTGGGTGGCTGCTGTTGAGCAGGATTCTGTCCATCCCTACCTTCTTGTCCAGCAGCTGTAGAAGTGGTTCTTGTGCTAACCATTTTGAATGATGAATCCTTTTCCTAGACTTTATGCAAATCTGAATAGAATGGAAGGATGATGAATTAAAGATCTGGATCTTCCTCTTGGATTTGTGCAATCCGATATCGATGGTAGATCCAAGGAGCGGGAGAAAAAAGCAGGTTTTTTCTCAGTGAAAGCACCAAAGTGTTTGTACCAAAAATGGGCACAACACTCTTCGGAAGTTTTTGAAGAGATAAAAGTGAAGAATGAAAATTAAAACTATGGATTATCTAACAAAAACTCCAAATAACAGAAAGTAAATTGCAAAGACAAGCGATTTAGAGTGGTTCGGCGTTTTGCCTACATCCACTATGAAGTTTGATGATTTTATTGCTCGATACTTGAAGGTTACAGTAGTTTATAATGTAATACAACTGAATTTAAATGCTATGTGTCAATCTAAAGCAGCGGCAGTGTTCTGGAGTAGATCTGGCAGAATCTGGGCGCTCTTCAGTACTTGGAATTCTCCGACCTCTTTTCTGAATGACCAGGGGGTCTATTTATAGGTGTAGGAGGCTGATATTTCGCCTAAAATGAGGGGAGACCAGTTCTGGTACGTCAGGGGGCCCACACGGCCGAAATCTGGAGATCCGGGCCCACTTCGGGATCGATTCGACCCTTGGTTCGAATCGATCAAGAAATCATCCAATCGAGCTGAAATTTGGTGTGAACATTCTTCATCATGTGTTTAAGCTTCTGTGAAAATTTCATGGCATTTGGACTTGTAGAACTCGAGATATGATCGATTCAATGTTGCATTTCTGGAGAACATGGATACTTCGAATCGATCTTGGTTCGAATCGATTCGGTCGACTCGATGCTTGCAGCGACATGGCATGTGTGCTTCCAGTCAATCCAGCTTTTGCTCCGAGTTTTACTGAGTCAACTCCGTGTATCTCGCTACTTTGACTCGATAGATCCGAGGTGATGGACTCGAAGATAGGTGTCTTCGAATCGATCAAGGCATATTACGTTCGATCGATTCGAAGCTGCCTCATGAGATGGAGTCGAGGTCCTTATGACTGCATGGATTCGAAGGATCCCACCTTCGATGGATTCGAACTATGGTGTATGCGAGGATGGAGTCGAACTTAAGGCATATGAGGACTTGCTTGATGGAGTCGAAGGCGGTGAATGCTCCAATGGATTCGAAGCTATCGGTTTCGCCTGATGGAGTCGAAGCAATTCTCCTTTGACCGATTCGAACCAGCCTCTTTCTCGTGGATACGAGGCAATGCTTGTCTGATGGATTCGAACATAGGCTCCGCCTATGGATTCGAACTAAGGATGTACTATTCCATCTTTTGTCGACAATAACTCGAGCATACGAACTCGGATTGACTTGAAACTTGGATCGTTGGTTCCCACGGCTTTGCTTGACGTGCCTTATCAATTGCAGCCCGATCTGGACTCGGACAAATTTCATCGATATCCATAGCGATCCTTGTGTGTTAACTGATTTCCGAGACGTTCTGCCACCGGTCTCTAGTCAAGTCCTTGGTGTCACGGCCTTGCCAAAAGGCGGGATAACAGGTGCAGGGATTTGAAATGGAACAGTACCATGGTGCACCGCTCTATAGGGAAGGTAAATCGAAGACCAGCCATGGTGATCCCGTTTAAACGTAAAAATTCACGTGATGGAAAAAAGAAGGCCAAAAAACTTCAGAGACCCAATTGAGGTTCGGATAGACTTTTTTGGTATGAAACTATCCATTGACGGCTTATAGCTGTCAAAGAGGTAGAACTCACTGAGACCTTCGTTTTGATTGGTTATGGCTCCCGTAACTCTAAATGAGCCAACAGTTATGGCCGTCTGAAGAATCGATATCCACAGGGTGCAACATTCGCGGCGCAAGGTGCAACATTCGTCCAAAAAGCCGAAACAGCACCGTTCGACTTTTAGAAGTGGGTGCAAGGATTTGAAATGGAATAGTACCATGTTGCAATGCTCTCCAGGGAAGGTAAATCGAAGACCAGCCACGGTGATCCTGTTTTAACGTAAAAATTCACGTGATGGAAAAAAGAAGGCCAAAAAACTTCAGAGACCCGATTGAGGTTCGGATAGACTTTTTTGGGTATGAAACTATCCATTGATGGCTTATAGCTGTCAAAGCGGTAGAACTCACCGAGACAATCGTTTTGACTGGTTATGGATCCCGTAACTCAAAACGAGCCAACAGTTATGGCCGTCCGAAGAATCGATATCCTCAGGGTGCAACATTCGCGGTGCAAGGGGCAACATTCGTCCAAAAAGCCGAAATAACACCGTTCGAATTTTAGAAGTGGGTGCAGGGATTTGAAATGGAACACTACCATGGAGCACCGCTCTCCAGGGAAGGTAAATCGAAGACCAGCCACGGTGATCCCGTTTTAACGTAAAAATTCACGTGATGGAAAAAAGAAGGCCAAAAAACTTTAGACCCGATTGAGGTTCAGATAGACTTTTTTGGGTATGAAACTATCCATTGATGGCTTATAGCTGTCAAAGCGGTAGAACTCACCAAGACCTTCGTTTTGACTGGTTATGGCTCCCGTAACTATAAACGAGCCAACAGTTATGGCCGTCCGAAGAATCGATATCCATAGGGTGCAACATTCGCGGTGCAAGGTGCAACATTCGTCCAAAAAGCCGAAACAGCACCGTTCGACTTTTAGAAGTGGGTACAGGGATTTGAAATGGAACAGTACCATGGTGCACCGCTCTCCAGGGAAGGTAAATCGAAGACCAGTCACGGTGATCCCGTTTTAACGTAAAAATTCACGTGATGGGAAAAAGAAGGCCAAAAATTTTCAAAGACCCGATTGAGGTTCGGATAGACTTTTTTGGGTATGAAACTATCCATTGACGGCTTATAGATGTCAAAGCAGTAGAACTCACCGAGACCTTCGTTTTGATTAGTTATGGCTCCCATAACTCTAAACGAGCCAACAGTTATGGCCGTCTGAAGAATCGATATCCACAGGGTGCAACATTCGCGGTGCAAGGTGCAACATTCGTCCAAAAAGCCGAAACAGCACCGTTCGACTTTTAGAAGTGGGTGCAAGGAATTGAAATGGAACAGTACCATGTTGCACCGCTCTCCAGGGAAGGTTAATCGAAGACCAGCCACGGTGATCCCGTTTTAACGTAAAAATTAACGTGATGGAAAAAAGAAGGCCAAAAAACATCAGAGACCCGATTGAGGTTCGGATAGACTTTTTTGGGTATGAAACTATCCATTGATGGCTTATGGCTGTTAAAGCGGTAGAACTCACAAAGACCTTCGTTTTGACTGGTTATGGCTCCCGTAACTCAAAACGAGCCAACAGTTATGGCCGTCCGAAGAATCGATATCCACAGGGTGCAACATTCACGGTGCAAGGTGCAACATTCGTCTAAAAAGCCGAAACAACGCCGTTCGAATTTTAGAAGTGGGTGCAGGGATTTGAAATGGAACAGTACCGTGGTGCACCGCTCTCCAGGGAAGTTAAATCGAAGACAAGCCATAGTGATCCCGTTTTAATGTAAAAATTCACGTGATGGAAAAAAGAAGGCCAAAATACTTCAGAGACCCGATTGAGGTTCGGATAGACTTTTTTGGATATGAAACTATCCATTGACGGCTTATAGCGGTCAAAGCGGTAGAACTCACTGAGACCTTCGTTTTTACTGGTTATGGCTCCCGTAACTCTAAACGAGCCAACAGTTATGGCCGACCGAAGAATCGATATCCACAGGGTGCAACATTCGCGGTGCAAGGTGCAACATTCATCCAAAAAGCCGAAACAGCACCGTTCGACTTTTAGAAGTGGGTGCTGGGATTTGAAATGGAACAGTACCATGGTGCACCACTCTCCAGGGAAGGTAAATCGAAGACCAACCACGGTGATCCCGTTTCAACGTAAACATTCACGTGATGGAAAAAAGAAGGCCAAAAAACTTCAAAGACCCGATTGAGGTTCGGATAGCCTTTTTTGGGTATGAAACTATCCATTGACGGCTTATAGCTGTCAAAGCGGTAGAACTCACCGAGACCTTCGTTTTGACTGGTTATGGCTCCCGTAACTCTAAACGAGCCAACAGTTATGGTCGTCCGAAGAATCGATATCCACAGGGTGCAACATTCGCGGTGCAAGGTGCAACATTCGTCCAAAAAGCCGAAACAGCACCGTTCGACATTTAGAAGTAGGTGCTGGGATTTGAAATGGAACAGTACCATGGTGCACCGCTCTCCTGGGAAGGTAAATCGAAGACCAGCCATGGTGATCTCGTTTCAACGTAAAAATTCACGTGATGGAAAAAAGAAGGCCAAAAAACTTCAGAGACCCGATTGAGGTTCGGATAGCCTTTTTTGGGTATGAAACTATCCATTGACGGCAAATAGCTGTCAAAGCGGTAGAACTCACCGAGACCTTCGTTTTGATTGGTTATGGTTCCCGTAACTCTAAACGAGCCAACAGTTATGGCCGTCCGAAGAATCGATATCCATAGGGTGCAACATTCGCGGTGCAAGGTGCAACATTCGTCCTAAACGCCGAAACAGCACCGTTCGACTTTTAGAAGTGGGTGCGGGGATTTGAAATGGAGCAGTACCATGTTGCACCGCTCTCCAGGGAAGCTAAATCGAAGACCAGCCACTGTGATCCTGTTTTAACGTAAAAATTCACGTGATGGATAAAAGAAGGCCAAAAACCTTCAATGTCCCGATTGAGGTTCGGATAGACTTTTTTGGGTATGAAACTATCCATTGACGGCTTATAGCTGTCAAAGCGGTAGAACTCACCGAGACCTTCGTTTTGATTGGTTATGGCTCCCGTAACTCTAAACGAGCCAACAGTTATGGCCGTCCGAAGAATCGATATCCATAGGGTGCAACATTCGCGGTGCAAGATGCAACATTCGTCCTAAACGCCGAAACAACACCGTTCGACTTTTATAAGTGGGTGCGGGGATTTGAAATGGAACAGTACAATGTTGAACCGTTCTCCAGGGAAGGTAAATCGAAGACCAGCCACAGTGATCCCGTTTTAACGTAAAAATTCACGTGATGGAAAAAAGAAGGCCAAAAAACTTCAGAGTCCCGATTGAGGTTCGGATAGACTTTTTGGGTATGAAACTATCCATTGACGGCTTATAGCTGTCAAAGCGGTAGAACTCACCGAGACCTTCGTTTTAACTGGTTATGGCTCCCGTAAATCTAAACGAGCCAACAGTTATGGCCGTCCGAAGAATCTATATCCACGGGGTGCAACATTCGCGGTGCAAGGTGCAACATTCGTCCAAAAAGCCGAAACAGCACCGTTCGACTTTTAGAAGTGGGTGTTGGGATTTGAAATGGAACAGTACCATGGTGCACCACTCTCCCGGGAAGGTAAATCGAAGAACAGCCACGGTGATCTCGTTTCAACGTAAAAATTCACGTGATGGAAAAAAGAAGGCAAAAAAACTTCAGAGACCCGATTGAGGTTCGGATAGCCTTTTTTGGGTATGAAACTATCCATTGACGGCTTATAGCTGTCAAAGCGGTAGAACTCACCGAGACCTTCGTTTTGATTGGTTATGGCTCCCGTAACTCTAAACGAGCCAACAGTTATGGCCGTCCGAAGAATCGATATCCATAGGGTGCAACATTCTCGGTGCAAGGTGCAACATTCGTCCTAAACGCCGAAACATCACCGTTCGACTTTTAGAAGTGGGTGCAGGGATTTGAAATGGAATGGTACCATGTTGCACCGCTCTCCAGGGAAGGTAAATCGAAGACCAGCCACGGTGATCCCGTTTTAACGTAAAAATTCACGTGATGGAAAAAAGAAGGCCAAAAAACTTCAGAGTCCCGATTGAGGTTCGGATAGACTTTTTTGGGTATGAAACAATCCATTGACGGCTTATAGCTGTCAAAGCGGTAGAAATCACCGAGACCTTCGTTTTGATTGGTTATGGATCCTGTAACTCTAAATGAGCCAACAGTTATGGCCGTCCGAAGAATCGATATCCATAGGGTGCAACATTCGCGGTGCAAGGTGCAACATTCGTCCTAAACGCCGAAACAGCACCGTTCGACTTTTAGAAGTGGGTGCAGGGATTTGAAATGGAACAGTACCATGTTGCACCGCTCTCCAGGGAAGGTAAATCGAAGACCAGCCACGGTGATCCCGTTTTAACGTAAAAATTCACGTGATGGAAAAAAGAAGGCCAAAAAACTTCAGAGTCCCGATTGAGGTTCGGATAGACTTTTTTGGGTATGAATCTATCCATTGACGGCTTATAGCTGTCAAAGCAGTAGAACTCACCGAGACCTTCGTTTTGACTGGTTATGGCTCCCGTAAATCTAAACGAGCCAACAGTTATGGCCGTCCGAAGAATCTATATCCACAGGGTGCAACATTCGCGGTGCAAGGTGCAACATTCGTCCAAAAAGCCGAAACAGCACCGTTCGACTTTTAGAAGTGGGTGTTGGGATTTGAAATGGAACAGTACCATGGTGCACCGCTCTCAAGGGAAGGTAAATCGAAGAACAACCACGGTGATCTCGTTTCAACGTAAAAATTCACGTGATGGAAAAAAGAAGGCAAAAAAACTTCAGAGACCCGATTGAGGTTCGGATAGCCTTTTTTGGGTATGAAACTATCCATTGACGGCTTATAGCTGTCAAAGCGGTAGAACTCACCGAGACCTTCATTTTGATTGGTTATGGCTCCCGTAACTCTAAACGAGCCAACAGTTATGGCCGTCCGAAGAATCGATATCCATAGGGTGCAACATTCGCGGTGCAAGGTGCAACATTCGTCCTAAACGCTGAAACAGCACCGTTCGACTTTTAGAAGTGGGTGCAGGGATTTGAAATGGAATAGTACCATGTTGCACCGCTCTCCAGGGAAGGTAAATCGAAGACCAGCCACGGTGATCTCGTTTTAACGTAAAAATTCACGTGATGGAAAAAAGAAGGCCAAAAAACTTCAGAGTCCCGATTGAGGTTCGGATAGACTTTTTTGGGTATGAAACAATCCATTGACGGCTTATAGCTGTCAAAGCGGTAGAACTCACCGAGACCTTCGTTTTGATTGGTTATGGATCCTGTAACTCTAAACGAGCCAACAGTTATGGCCGTCCGAAGAATCGATATCCATAGGGTGCAACATTCGCGGTGCAAGGTGCAACATTCGTCCTAAACGCCGAAACAGCACCGTTCGACTTTTAGAAGTGGGTGCAGGGATTTGAAATGGAACAGTACCATGTTGCACCGCTCTCCAGGGAAGGTAAATTGAAGACCAGCCACGGTGATCCCGTTTTAACGTAAAAATTCACGTGATGGAAAAAAGAAGGCCAAAAAACTTCAGAGTCCCGATTGAGGTTCAGATAGACTTTTTTGGCTATGAAACTATCCATTGACGGCTTATAGCTGTCAAAGCGGTAGAACTCACCGAGACCTTCGTTTTGACTGGTTATGGCTCCCGTAAATCTAAACGAGCCAACAGTTATGGCCGTCCGAAGAATCTATATCCACAGGGTGCAACATTCGCGGTGCAAGGTGCAACATTCGTCCAAAAAGCCGAACCAACACTGTTCGACTTTTAGAAGTGGGTGTTGGGATTTGAAATGGAACAATACCATGGTGCACCGCTCTCAAGGGAAGGTAAATCGAAGAACAGCCACGGTGATCTCGTTTCAACGTAAAAATTCACGTGATGGAAAAAAGAAGGCAAAAAAACTTCAGAGACCCGATTGAGGTTCGGATAGCCTTTTTTGGGTATGAAACTATCCATTGACGGCTTATAGCTGTCAAAGCGGTAGAACTCACTGAGACCTTCGTTTTGATTGGTTATGGCTCCCGTAACTCTAAACGAGCCAACAGTTATGGCCGTCCGAAGAATCGATATCCATAGGGTGCAACATTCGCGGTGCAAGGTGCAACATTCGTCCTAAACGCTGAAACAGCACCGTTCGACTTTTAGAAGTGGGTGCAGGGATTTGAAATGGAACAGTACCATGTTGCACCGCTCTCCAGGGAAGGTAAATCGAAGACCAGCCACGGTGATCCCGTTTTAACGTAAAAATTCATGTGATGGAAAAAAGAAGGCCAAAAAACTTCAGAGTCCCGATTGAGGTTCGGATAGACTTTTTTGGGTATGAAACTATCCATTGACGGCTTATAGCTGTCAAAGCGGTAGAACTCACCGAGACCTTCGTTTTGATTGGTTATGGCTCCCATAACTCTAAACGAGCCAACAGTTATGGCCGTCCGATGAATCGATATCTGTTTGCACCAAAAATGGTCACAAACCCCAAGTGTTGCGAAAGCACCAGTGTATGAATACAAATCAGTAATATTCAAACACAAATATCAGATCTAAGCAATCAGCGAACAACAATCCAGAAATAATGAACAGTGACACGCAATTTATAGTGGTTCAGCTATCTCCGGCCTACGTCCACTTCAAGGATTTTTATCTTTTATTGATGTTCTTCGCTGATTACAGATAATTACAGCAAATACAATGAATGAATCTGAATATAACAGCAATGGAAAGGAGTAGAGTTGAATCCGGCAGAGTCTGGACGTTGAATGGCTGAAAGATCCCCCTTTTCTGTTGATTCTGGGGCTCTATTTATAGGCGTAGGAGGCTCAGATCTCGCCCAAACTTCAGGAGACTTCTTCTGGCACGTGAGGGGGCCCACGCGACCGGTCCCACCAAGTTTCAACTCAATCTGTGATCGATTCGAATCGATTTCGTATCGATCAGGAAATGCTCCAATCGAGCTGAAACTTGGCAGGATTGCTCTTTACCTTGCATGGAAGCTACTCTGAAAATTTCGTTGCATTTGGATCAGGGATTTGTGAGATATGATCGATACGAGATCAAGGCTCCGTATGCGCTGCCCGGTTCGAATCCATAAATTCGCATTGATGACTTCGCATCGATACAGCACGTGGTTCTGTAGTGGCGTAGCGCGCATCCCTCGGGTAGATCCACCACTTACTCCGAGTCGACCGCGTCTCCCCTTAAACTTCGCCTTACTCGTATCAGAGACGTTGCCCGAATCCATCGATGCCAGCTGGATACGAAGACTAATGGATACGAAATCAAGGCTTCCCGATGGATTCGATCAAGCCTCCTTTCTGTCGATACGAACTAAGACTTATGGATACGAAACCGACCGATTCGAACCAAGGTGCACCAATGGATGCGAAGCAGCGCAGATTGATCGAGTCGAACGTCATGGATTCGAACATGCGAACACGAGAACGCCTGATGGATTCGATCTACGCAAACATAATGGATACGAAATCTGATTGATTCGAACAGGTCTTTGATGGATACGAACAGCGCACTTCATCTAACTTGTATCGATCATATCTCGTTCATATGAACTCCGATTTACCTGAGACTTGGAGCACTGGCTTTCATGGCTTTGCTTGTCATGTCTTTGTCAATTATGGTTCGATCCGGACTTGGGCAAAATTCATCGATATCCATGATCATCCTGCAATGCATATTTAATATTCATGGTTGGTTAATATTGATTTCAGTTAATTTTTGGGTATCTCAGCTTTGCCAAAAAGTGGGATAACACTTTGCCCCCCAAAACATGCCTTTTGGTAAAAGGTGTGTTTTGATTAGTCTCAATTCGACTGTAGTAAGCTCGGGTTTCATTCGAATCTTATGATATTTTCAATCGAGTTCATGGCTGTTCGAAGCCGAAGCATTATCAATTTCTGCCAGTGGAAGTTAAGAATGAAATTCTACAGTCTCTCCGGACCGTTGTCGATTGCTCCGAACCCTTGCGAAGCCCATTCCAGACTTAGCGGTCGAATAGAAAGATCCTATTGCACTCCAGCGTTGCTTTCTATCCCTTGCACTCTGGCCCCAGTTAGGGCGTGAAGCGATGTCTTGGCCGTTCCGGGCCGATCATAGCCTCTCCGGGCTCCTGCTGGATCTCATCCTGTCACTTTCCGGTGAAGGGGAAACAACGTTAAGTGGGTCGATCCTGTCGCTCTCCGGCGAAGCGATCCACTTCTTGCACTCCGGTTCAGTGTATTTGAACATTAAGCGATATCTTGGCTTAAATCGTCGGCCGATCATAGCCTCTCCGGGCCCTTGCTGGATCCCATCCTGTCACACTTCGGTGAAGGGGAAACAGCGCTTAAGTGAGTCGATCCTGTCGCTCTTCGGCGAAGCAACTCACTTCTTGCACTCCGGACCCCGTCTCTCCGGGTAGGGTCATAAAGCGATCATAATTTTGTATTAGTACGTAATATTCGTCCTTTAACTCTCCGGTCAAAGGCTTATTCAAGAAATTCAAGTTTATTTATTAAATTCAGACCCTAGATGTTCAATCTCAAACATCAGGGAAAAAGTAAACAACGCCTCTCCGGGCTGAACGGTCTATATCATCTCAGAGCATGCCTAGGGGTCTCTCTGGTTCCCGTACATGAGTGAGTGGAATAGCCGTTTTATTTTGAAAGCAAATCTAATGAAATTATTTGGCCGAAGTCCAGATCTCGAACTTGGCCCTTGCCATCTTAATCAGTTGATGATGAGTCGTGATCCCGATCCAGGATCGCTTCTGTTAGTTGGAGGCGGTAGTTGTTCAGGCCTTACCGCTGCTGCCCGTTCTCTGACATATTGTGGCAGTTTACCACTCCTGGCATGTTCTTCCACCTCATCCCTTAGGTGGCGGCATTCATCGGTAGTGTGTCCATCCAGCTCATGGAATAGGCAGTATTTTCCAGTCCTGCGTTCCCGCTCCATGGGATCTCTCCTGGGTGGTTTTCGATAGGGGAGTTGCCCCCGAGTTTCAGTGTAAATCCTTTCCAGGCTTGCCGTCAAATCTGTGAACTGCCTGAATCTGGGTTCCCGGAATTTCTTCCGTTTATCAGGACCGTCCTGTGCATCGTCCTGCTTTCTCTTGCCTTTGTCTGCTCCAGATTGTCCTCCTGCGATTCCTTCGCTTCGTGTAGTGTTTATTTCCTGCCTCTCGGCTCGTGATTCCTCTAGTCGAATGAATTTTTCGGCTTCATGATAGAACTCTCCTAGATCTTGCGGTGGATCTCTGGTCAGAGAATCTTTGAATTCGGTGCTTTCTGCAATTCCTGCTACTGCCGCCATCAAAATCATTGACGGATCCGGGCGATCTACAGAAGCCACCGTTGCATTGAATCGCAATAGAAAATCTTTTATGGACTCTCCGGTCCTTTGCTTTATCGAGGCTAAAGTCATCACACTCTTGGGTCGCGTCACATGGACCTTAAACTGTCTCATGAAGCATTCCACTAGCTCACCCCATGTCCTGATTGATCCAGTCTCTAGTTGTCTGAACCAAAGTGCAGCCAAATCTGATAGAAATAAAGGGAAGCATCGTGCCATCACTTCCTCGGATGCCCCCAGCACTTCCATATGCCTGATGTATCTGGTAACGTGCATGGTCGGGTCTGACTTTCCGTCATACGGGTTCAGCGTCGGCAGTTTGAACTTTGGAGGGTTCCTTGCATTCCTGATATTTGGAGTGAACGGACTCCGACTGACTTCCTCCAATCCTCCGATAGACAGTCCTCCTCTCATGAGTCGTCGCACTAATCCAGCCATCTTTTCATCTCCATCCTGGGGTTGCCCTCTTGGTCTTGAAGGGTATTCTGGTATGTATTCTTCGTGTGGCCCGCTAGCATCAGCATTGGCCCTAGCTTGTTGAGCTCCGTCTGTCGGCCTTCCAGTATCGGATCCCGTGGGTCTGCCCCCGAGTCCTTGTCGATTGTCTTCTGGATCTGCATTCTGTCCTTCATCAGGTTCCGCAATCCTAGCTCCATGTTCTACATTCATAGCCGCTGCAGTTGGTCCAAGGTTCTGTGTCCCTGCAGCTCTCATCTGCTCGAAGAAATTCTGCAGCATCTCTTGTTGGCTTTTCATCATTCTTTCGTGCATTAGATTGGCCATGGTCTCCATTTTGTCTCTAGTGATGTAGATCGAAGCTGGTTCTTCTCCAGCACCAGAGGATGCCTCTTGACTTCCTCCTTGATGGCTTCTCTCGGCTCTTTGTCTTCTACTTGTTTGCCGAGTCATTGTCTTCAAATCTTCAAGTTTTCAAATCTGAACTTCGAATATGGTGTAGCGGGTGCTGGTTGTTCTCAGTGAAAGCACCAAAGTGTTTGCACCAAAAATGGTCACAAACCCCAAGTGTTGCGAAAGCACCAGTGTATGAATACAAATCAGTAATATCCAAACACAAATATCAGATCTAAGCAAGCAGCGAACAACAATCCAGAAATAATGAACAGTGACACGCAATTTATAGTGGTTCAGCTATCTCCGGCCTACGTCCACTTCAAGGATTTTTATCTTTTATTGATGTTCTTCGCTGATTACAGATAATTACAGCAAATACAATGAATGAATCTGAATATAACAGCAATGGAAAGGAGTAGAGTTGAATCCGGCAGAGTCTGGACGTTGAATGGCTGAAAGATCCCCCTTTTCTGTTGATTCTGGGGCTCTATTTATAGGCGTAGGAGGCTCAGATCTCGCCCAAACTTCAGGAGACTTCTTCTGGCACGTGAGGGGGCCCACGCGACCGGTCCCACTAAGTTTCAACTCAATCTGTGATCGATTCGAATCAATTTCGTATCGATCAGGAAATGCTCCAATCGAGCTGAAACTTGGCAGGATTGCTCTTTACCTTGCATGGAAGCTACTCTGAAAATTTCGTTGCATTTGGATCAGGGATTTGTGAGATATGATCGATACGAGATCAAGGCTCCGTATGCGCTGCCCGGTTCGAATCCATAAATTCGCATTGATGACTTCGCATCGATACAGCACGTGGTTCTGTAGTGGCGTAGCGCGCATCCCTCGGGTAGATCCACCACTTACTCCGAGTCGACCGCGTCTCCCCTTAAACTTCGCCTTACTCGTATCAGAGACGTTGCCCGAATCCATCGATGCCAGCTGGATACGAAGACTAATGGATACGAAATCAAGGCTTCCCGATGGATTCGATCAAGCCTCCTTTCTGTCGATACGAACTAAGACTTATGGATACGAAACCGACCGATTCGAACCAAGGTGCACCAATGGATGCGAAGCAGCGCGGATTGATCGAGTCGAACGTCATGGATTCGAACATGCGGACACGAGAACGCCTGATGGATTCGATCTACGCAAACATAATGGATACGAAATCTGATCGATTCGAACAGGTCTTTGATGGATACGAACAGCGCACTTCATCTAACTTGTATCGATCATATCTCGTTCATATGAACTCCGATTTACCTGAGACTTGGAGCACTGGCTTTCATGGCTTTGCTTGTCATGTCTTTGTCAATTATGGTTCGATCCGGACTTGGGCAAAATTCATCGATATCCATGATCATCCTGCAATGCATATTTAATATTCATGGTTGGTTAATATTGATTTCAGTTAATTTTTGGGTATCTCAGCTTTGCCAAAAAGTGGGATAACAATATCCATAGGGTGCAACATTCGCGGTGCAAGGTGCAACATTCGTCCTAAACGCCGAAACAGCACCGTTCGACTTTTAGAAGTGGGTGCAGGGATTTGAAATGGAACAGTACCATGTCGCACCGCTCTCCAAGGAAGGTAAATCGAAGACCAGCCACAGTGATCCCGTTTTAACGTAAAAATTCACGTGATGGAAAAAAGAAGGCCAAAAAACTTCAGAGTCCCGACTGAGGTTCGGATAGACTTTTTTGGGTATGAAACTATCCATTGACGGCTTATAGCTGTCAAAGCGGTAGAACTCACCGAGACCTTCGTTTTGACTGGTTATGGCTCCCGTAAATCTAAACGAGCCAACAGTTATGGCCGTCCGAAGAATCATATCCACAGGGTGCAACATTCGCGGTGCAAGGTGCAACATTCGTCCAAAAAGCCGAAACAGCACCGTTCGACTTTTAGAAGTGGGTGTTGGGATTTGAAATGGAACAGTACCATGGTGCACCGCTCTCAAGGGAAGGTAAATCGAAGAACAGCCACGGTGATCTCGTTTCAACGTAAAAATTCACGTGATGGAAAAAAGAAGGCCAAAAAACTTCAGAGTCCCGATTGAGGTTCGGGTAGACTTTTTTGGGTATGAAACAATCCATTGACGGCTTATAGCTGTCAAAGCGGTAGAAATCACCGAGACCTTCGTTTTGATTGGTTATGGATCCTGTAACTCTAAACGAGCCAACAGTTATGGTCGTCCGAAGAATCGATATCCATAGGGTGCAACATTCACGGTGCAAGGTGCAACATTCGTCCTAAACGCCGAAACAGCACCGTTCGACTTTTAGAAGTGGGTGCAGGGATTTGAAATGGAACAGTACCATGTTGCACCGCTCTCCAGGGAAGGTAAATCGAAGACCAGCCACGGTGATCCCGTTTTAACGTAAAAATTCACGTGATGGAAAAAAGAAGGCCAAAAAACTTCAGAGTCCCGATTGAGGTTCGGATAGACTTTTTTGGGTATGAAACTATCCATTGACGGCTTATAGCTATCAAAGCGGTAGAACTCACCGAGACCTTCATTTTGACTGGTTATGGCTCCCGTAAATCTAAACGAGCCAACAGTTATGGCTGTCCGAAGAATCTATATCCATAGGGTGCAACATTCGCGGTACAAGGTGCAACATTCGTCCAAAAAGCCGAAACAGCACCGTTCGACTTTTAGAAGTGGGTGTTGGGATTTGAAATGGAACAGTACCATGGTGCACCACTCTCAAGGGAAGGTAAATCGAAGAACAGCCACGGTGATCTCGTTTCAACGTAAAAATTCACGTGATGGAAAAAAGAAGGCAAAAAAACTTCAGAGACCCGATTGAGGTTCGGATAGCCTTTTTTGGGTATGAAACTATCCATTGACGGCTTATAGCTGTCAAAGCGGTAGAACTCACCGAGACCTTCGTTTTGATTGGTTATGGCTCCCGTAACTCTAAACGAGCCAACAGTTATGGCCGTCCGAAGAATCGATATCCATAGGGTGCAACATTCGCGGTGCAAGGTGCAACATTCGTCCTAAACGCTGAAACAACACCGTTCGACTTTTAGAAGTGGGTGCAGGGATTTGAAATGGAATAGTACCATGTTGCATCGCTCTCCAGGGAAGGTAAATCGAAGACCAGCCACGGTGATCTCGTTTTAACGTAAAAATTCACGTGATGGAAAAAAGAAGGCCAAAAAACTTCAGAGTCCCGATTGAGGTTCGGATAGACTTTTTTGGGTATGAAACTATCCATTGACGGCTTATAGCTGTCAAAGCGGTAGAACTCACCGAGACCTTCGTTTTGATTGGTTATGGCTCCCATAACTCTAAACGAGCCAACAGTTATGGCCGTCCGAAGAATCAATATCCATAGGGTGCAACATTCGCGGTGCAAGGTGCAACATTCGTCCTAAACGCCGAAACAGCACCGTTCGACTTTTAGAAGTGGGTGCAGGGATTTGAAATGGAACATTACCATGTCGCACCGCTCTCCAGGGAAGGTATATCGAAGACCAGCCACAGTGATCCCGTTTTAACGTAAAAATTCACGTGATGGAAAAAAGAAGGCCAAAATACTTCAGAGACCCGATTGAGGTTCGGATAGACTTTTTTGGGTATGAAACTATCCATTGACGGCTTATAGCTGTCAAAGCAGTAGAACTCACCGAGACCTTCGTTTTTACTGGTTATGGCTCCCGTAACTCTAAACGAGCCAACAGTTATGGCCGTCCGAAGAATCTATATCCACAGGGTGCAACATTCGCGGTGCAAGGTGCAACATTCGTCCAAAAAGCCGATACAGCACCGTTCGACTTTTAGAAGTGGGTGTTGGGATTTGAAATGGAACAATACCATGGTGCACCGCTCTCAAGGGAAGGTAAATCGAAGAACAGCCACGGTGATCTCGTTTCAACGTAAAAATTCACGTGATGGAAAAAAGAAGGCAAAAAAACTTCAGAGACCCGATTGAGGTTCGGATAGCCTTTTTTGGGTATGAAACTATCCATTGACGGCTTATAGCTGTCAAAGCGGTAGAACTCACCGAGACCTTCGTTTTGATTGGTTATGGCTCCCGTAACTCTAAACGAGCCAACAGTTATGGCCGTCCGAAGAATCGATATCCATAGGGTGCAACATTCGCGGTGCAAGGTGCAACATTCGTCCTAAACGCTGAAACAGCAACGTTCGACTTTTAGAAGTGGGTGCAGGGATTTGAAATGGAACAGTACCATGTTGCACCGCTCTCCAGGGAAGGTAAATCGAAGACCAGCCACGGTGATCCCGTTTTAACGTAAAAATTCACGTGATGGAAAAAAGAAGGCCAAAAAACTTTAGAGTCCCGATTGAGGTTCGGATAGACTTTTTTGGGTATGAAACTATCCATTGACGGTTTATAGCTGTCAAAGCGGTAGAACTCACCGAGACCTTCGTTTTGATTGGTTATGGCTCCCATAACTCTAAACGAGCCAACAGTTATGGCCGTCCGAAGAATCGATATCCATAGGGTGCAACATTCGCGGT
Source organism: Allium fistulosum (assembly GCA_030737815.1). Taxonomy (NCBI): domain Eukaryota; kingdom Viridiplantae; phylum Streptophyta; class Magnoliopsida; order Asparagales; family Amaryllidaceae; genus Allium; species Allium fistulosum. Next base: position 7,682,217 of record CM060903.1, on the reverse strand, counting down.
GCAAGGTGCAACATTCGTCCTAAACGCCAAAACAGCACCGTTCGACTTTTAGAAGTGGGTGCAGGGATTTGAAATGGAACAGTACCATGTCGCACCGCTCTCCAGGGAAGGTAAATCGAAGACCAGCCACAGTGATCCCGTTTTAACGTAAAAATTCACGTGATGGAAAAAAGAAGGCCAAAAAACTTCAGAGTCCCGACTGAGGTTCGGATAGACTTTTTTGGGTATGAAACTATCCATTGACGGCTTATAGCTGTCAAAGCACTAGAACTCACCGAGACCTTCGTTTTGACTGGTTATGGCTCCCGTAAATCTAAACGAGCCAACAGTTATGGCCGTCCGAAGAATCTATATCCACAGGGTGCAACATTCGCGGTGCAAGGTGCAACATTCGTCCAAAAAGCCGAAACAGCACCGTTCGACTTTTAGAAGTGGGTGTTGGGATTTGAAATGGAACAGTACCATGGTGCACCGCTCTCCCGGGAAGGTAAATCGAAGAACAGCCACGGTGATCTCGTTTCAACGTAAAAATTCACGTGATGGAAAAAAGAAGGCAAAAAAACTTCAGAGACCCGATTGAGGTTCGGATAGCCTTTTTTGGGTATGAAACTATCCATTGACGGCTTATAGCTATCTAAGCGGTAGAACTCACCGAGACCTTCGTTTTGATTGGTTATGGCTCCCGTAACTCTAAACGAGCCAACAGTTATGGCCGTCCGAAGAATCGATATCCATAGGGTGCAACATTCGCGGTGCAAGGTGCAACATTCGTCCTAAATGCCGAAACAGCACCGTTCGACTTTTAGAAGTGGGTGCAGGGATTTGAAATGGAACAGTACCATGTTGCACCGCTCTACAGGGAAGGTAAATCGAAGACCAGCCACGGTGATCCCGTTTTAACGTAAAAATTCACGTGATGGAAAAAAGAAGGCCAAAAAACTTTAGAGACCCGATTGAGGTTCGGATAGACTTTTTTGGGTATGAAACTATCCATTGATGGCTTATAGCTGTCAAAGCGGTAGAACTCGTCAAGAGCTTCGTTTTGACTGGTTATGGCTTCCGTAACTATAAACGAGCCAAAAGTTATGGTCGTCCGAAGAATCGATATCCAAAGGGTGCAACATTCGCGGTGCAAGGTGCAACATTCGTCCAAAAAGCCAAAACAGCACCGTTCGACTTTTAGAAGTGGGTACAGGGATTTGAAATGGAACAGTACCATGGTGCACCGCTCTCCAGGGAAGGTAAATCGAAGACCAGCCACGGTGATCCCGTTTTAACGTAAAAATTCACGTGATGGGAAAAAGAAGGCCAAAAATTTTCAAAGACCCGATTGAGGTTCGGATAGACTTTTTTGGGTATGAAACTATCCATTGACGGCTTATAGATGTCAAAGCGGTAGAACTCACCAAGACCTTCGTTTTGATTGGTTATGGCTCCCGTAACTCTAAACGAGCCAACAGTTATGGCCGTCTGAAGAATCGATATCCACAGGGTGCAACATTCGCGGTGCAAGGTGCAACATTCGTCCAAAAAGCAGAAACAGCACCGTTCGGCTTTTAGAAGTGGGTGCAAGGAATTGAAATGGAACAGTACCATGTTGCACCGTTCTCCAGGGAAGGTAAATCGAAGACCAGCCACGGTGATCCCGTTTTAACGTAAAAATTAACGTGATGGAAAAAAGAAGGCCAAAAAACATCAAAGACCCGATTGAGGTTCGGATAGACTTTTTTGGGTATGAAACTATCCATTGATGGCTTATGGCTGTCAAAGCAGTAGAACTCACCAAGGCCTTCGTTTTGACTGGTTATGGCTCCCGTAACTCAAAACGAGCCAACAGTTATGGCCGTCCGAAGAATCGATATCCACAGGGTGCAACATTCACGGTGCAAGGTGCAACATTCGTCTAAAAAGCCGAAACAACATCGTTCGAATTTTAGAAGTGGGTGCAGGGATTTGAAATGGAACAGTACCGTGGTGCACCGCTCTCCAGGGAAGTTAAATCGAAGACAAGCCATAGTGATCCCGTTTTAATGTAAAAATTCACGTGATGGAAAAAAGAAGGCCAAAATACTTCAGAGACCCGATTGAGGTTCGGATAGACTTTTTTGGGTATGAAACTATCCATTGACGGCTTATAGCGGTCAAAGCGGTAGAACTCACCGAGACCTTCGTTTTTACTGGTTATGGCTCCCGTAACTCTAAACGAGCCAACAGTTATGGCCGTCCGAAGAATCGATATCCACAGGGTGCAACATACGCGGTGCAAGGTGCAACATTCATCCAAAAAGCCGAAACAGCACCATTCGACTTTTAGAAGTGGGTGCAAGGATTTGAAATGGAACAGTACCATGTTGCACCGCTCTCCAGGGAAGGTAAATCGAAGACCGGCCACAGTGATCCCGTTTTAAAGTAAAAATTCACGTGATGGAAAAAAGAAGGCCAAACAATTTCAGAGACCCGATTGAGGTTCGGAAAGCCATTTTTGGGTATGAAACTATCCATTGACGGCTTATAGCTGTCCAAGCGGTAGAACTCACCGAGACCTTCGTTTTGACTGGTTATGGCTCCCGTAACTCTGAACGAGCCAACAGTTATGGTCGTCCGAAGAATCGATATCAACAGGGCGCAACATTCGCGGTGCAAGGTGCAACATTCGTCCAAAAAGCCGAAACAGCACCGTTCGACTTTTAGAAGTGGGTGCTGGGATTTGAAATGGAACAGTACCATGGTGCACCGCTCTCCTGGGATGGTAAATCGAAGACCAGCCACGGTGATCCCGTTTCAACGTAAAAATTCACGTGATGGAAAAAAGAAGGCCAAAAAACTTTAGAGAACCGATTGAGGTTCGGATAGACTTTTTTGGGTATGAAACTATCCATTGACGGCTTATAGCTGTCAAAGCGGTAGAACTCAACGAGACCTTCATTTTGACTGGTTATGGCTCCCGTAAATCTAAACGAGCCAACAGTTATGGCCGTCCGAAGAATCGAGATCCACAGGGTGCAACATTCGCGGTGCAAGGTGCAACATTCGTCCAAAAAGCTAAAACAGCACCGCTCGACTTTAAGAAGTGGGTGCAGGGATTTTAAATGGAAAAGTACCATGTTGCACCCCTCTCCAGGGAAGGTAAATCGAAGACCAGCCACGGTGATCCCATTTTAACGTAAAAATTCACGCGATGGAAAAAAGAAGGCCAAAAAACTTCAGAGACCCGATTGTGGTTCGGATATACTTTTTTGGGTATGAAACTATCCATTGATGGCTTATAGCTGTCAAAGTGGTAGAACTCACCGAGACCTTCATTTTGACTGGTTATGGATCCCGTAACTCAAAACGAGCCAACAGTTATGGCCGTCTGAAGAATCGATATCCACAGGGTGCAACATTCGCGGTGCAAGGTGAAACATTCGTCCAAAAAGCTGAAACAGCACCGTTCGACTTTTAGAAGTGGGTGCAGAGATTTGAAATGGAACAGTACCATAGTGCACTGCTCTCCAAGGAAGGTAAATCGAAGAGCAGCCATGGTGATCCCGTTTTAACGTAAAAATTCACGTGATGGAAAAAAGAAGGCCAAAAAACTTCAAAGACCCGATTGAGGTTCGAATAGACTTTTTTAGGTATGAAACTATCCATTGACGGCTTATAGCGGTCAAAGCGGTATAACTCACCGAGACCTTCGTTTTTACTGGTTATGGCTCCCGTAACTCTAAACGAGCCAACAGTTATGGCCATCCGAAGAATCAATATCCACAGGGTGCAACATTCGCGGTGCAAGGTGCAACATTCGTCCAAAAAGCCGAAACAGCACCGTTCAACTTTGAGAAGTGGGTGCAGGGATTTGAAATGGAATAGTACCATGGTGCACCGCTTTCCAAGGAATTTAAATCGAAGACCAGCCACGGTGATCCCATTTTAACGTAAAAATTCACGTGATGGAAAAAAGAAGGCCAAAAAACTTCAGAGACCCGATTGAGGTTCGGATAGCATTTTTTGGGTATGAAACTATCCATTGACGGCTTACAACTGTCAAAGCGGTAGAACTAACCGAGACCTTCGTTTTGACTGGTTATGGCTTCCGTAACTCTAAACGAGCCAACAGTTATGGCCGTCCGAAGAATCGATATCCACAGGGTGCAACATTCGCGGTGCAAGGTGCAACATTCATCCAAAAAGCCGAAACACCACCGTTCGACTTTTAGAAGTGGGTACTGGGATTTGAAATGGAACAGTACCATGGTGCACCGCTCTCCAGGGAAGGTAAATCGAAGACCAACCACGGTGATCCCGTTTCAACGTAAACATTCACATGATGGAAAAAAGAAGGCCAAAAACTTCAGAGACCCGATTGAGTTTCGGATAGCCATTTTTGGGTATGAAACTATCCATTGACGGGTTATAGCTGTCAAAGCGGTAGAACTCACCGAGACCTTCGTTTTGACTGGTTATGGCTCCCGTAACTCTAAACGAGCCAACAGTTATGGCCGTCCGAAGAATCGATATCCACAGGGTTCAACATTCGCGGTGCAAGGTGCAACATTCGTCCAAAAAGCCGAAACAGCACCGTTCGACTTTTAGAAGTGGGTGCTGGGATTTGAAATGGAACAGTACCATGGTGCACCGCTCTCCTGGGAAGGTAAATCGAAGACCAGCCACGGTGATCCCGTTTCAACGTAAAAATTCACGTGATGGAAAAAAGAAGGCCAAAAAACTTCAGAGTCCCGATTGAGGTTCGGATAGACTTTTTTGGGTATGAAACAATCCATTGACGGCTTATAGCTGTCAAAGCGGTAGAACTCACCGAGACCTTCGTTTTGATTGGTTATGGATCCTGTAACTCTAAACGAGCCAACAGTTATGGCCGTCCGAAGAATCGATATCCATAGGGTGCAACATTCGCGGTGCATGGTGCAACATTCGTCCTAAACGCCGAAACAGCACCGTTCGACTTTTAGAAGTGGGTGTAGGGATTTGAAATGGAATGGTACCATGTTGCACCGCTCTCCAGGGAAGGTAAATCGAAGACCAGCCACGGTGATCCCGTTTTAACGTAAAAATTCACGTGATGGAAAAAAGAAGGCCAAAAAACTTCAGAGTCCTGATTGAGGTTCGGATAGACTTTTTTGGGTATGAAACTATCCATTGACGGCTTATAGCTGTCAAAGCGGTAGAACTCACCGAGACCTTCGTTTTGACTGGTTATGGCTCCCGTAACTCTAAACGAGCCAACAGTTATGGCCGTCCGAAGAATCGATATCCACAGGGTGCAACATTCGCGGTGCAAGGTGCAACATTCGTCCAAAAAGCCGAAACAGCACCGTTCGACTTTTAGAAGTGGGTGCTGGGATTTGAAATGGAACAGTACCATGGTGCACCGCTCTCCTGGGAAGGTAAATCGAAGACCAGCCACGGTGATCCCGTTTCAACGTAAAAATTCACGTGATGGAAAAAAGAAGGCCAAAAAACTTCAGAGTCCCGATTGAGGTTCGGATAGACTTTTTTGGGTATGAAACAATCCATTGATGGCTTATAGCTGTCAAAGCGGTAGAACTCACCGAGACCTTCGTTTTGATTGGTTATGGATCCTGTAACTCTAAACGAGCCAACAGTTATGGCCGTCCGAAGAATCGATATCCATAGGGTGCAACATTCGCGGTGCAAGGTGCAACATTCGTCCTAAACGCCGAAACAGCACCGTTCGACTTTTAGAAGTGGGTGCAGGGATTTGAAATGGAATGGTACCATGTTGCACCGCTCTCCAGGGAAGGTAAATCGAAGACCAGCCACGGTGATCCCGTTTTAACGTAAAAATTCACGTGATGGAAAAAAGAAGGCCAAAAAACTTCAGAGTCCCGATTGAGGTTCGGATAGACTTTTTTGGGTATGAAACTATCCATTGACGGCTTATAGCTGTCAAAGCGGTAGAACTCACCGAGACCTTCGTTTTGACTGGTTATGGCTCCCGTAAATCTAAACGAGCCAACAGTTATGGCCGTCCGAAGAATCTATATCCATAGGGTGCAACATTCGCGGTGCAAGGTGCAACATTCGTCCAAAAAGCCGAAACAGCACCGTTCGACTTTTAGAAGTGGGTGTTGGGATTTGAAATGGAACAGTACCATGGTGCACCGCTCTCAAGGGAAGGTAAATCGAAGAACAGCCACGGTGATCTCGTTTCAACGTAAAAATTCACGTGATGGAAAAAAGAAGGCAAAAAAACTTCAGAGACCCGATTGAGGTTCGGATAGCCTTTTTTGGGTATGAAACTATCCATTGACGGCTTATAGCTGTCAAAGCGGTAGAACTCACCGAGACCTTCGTTTTGATTGGTTATGGCTCCCGTAACACTAAACGAGCCAACAGTTATGGCCGTCCGAAGAATTGATATCCATAGGGTGCAACATTCGCGGTGCAAGGTGCAACATTCGTCCTAAACGCTGAAACAGCACCGTTCGACTTTTAGAAGTGGGTGCAGGGATTTGAAATGGAACAGTACCATGTTGCACCGCTGTCCAGGGAAGGTAAATCGAAGACCAGCCACGGTGATCCCGTTTTAACGTAAAAATTCACGTGATGGAAAAAAGAAGGCAAAAAAACTTCAGAGACCCGATTGAGGTTCGGATAGCCTTTTTTGGGTATGAAACTATCCATTGACGGCTTATAGCTATCAAAGCGGTAGAACTCACCGAGACCTTCGTTTTGATTGGTTATGGCTCCCGTAACTCTAAACGAGCCAACAGTTATGGCCGTCCGAAGAATCGATATCCATAGGGTGCAACATTCGCGGTGCAAGGTGCAACATTCGTCCTAAACGCCGAAAAAGCACCGTTCGACTTTAGAAGTGGGTGCAGGGATTTGAAATGGAACAGTACCATGTTGCACCGCTCTCCAGGGAAGGTAAATCGAAGACCAGCCACGGTGATCCCGTTTTAACGTAAAAATTCACGTGATGGAAAAAAGAAGGCCAAAAAACTTCAGAGTCCTGATTGAGGTTCGGATAGACTTTTTTGGGTATGAAACTATCCATTGACGGCTTATAGCTGTCAAAGCGGTAGAACTCACCGAGACCTTCGTTTTGACTGGTTATGGCTCCCGTAAATCTAAACGAGCCAACAGTTATGGCCGTCCAAAGAATCTATATCCACAGGGTGCAACATTCGCGGTGCAAGGTGCAACATTCGTCCAAAAAGCCGAAACAGCACCGTTCAACTTTTAGAAGTGGGTGTTGGGATTTGAAATGGAACAGTAACATGGTGCACCGCTCTCCCGGGAAGGTAAATCAAAGACCAGCCACGGTGATCTCGTTTCAACGTAAAAATTCACGTGATGGAAAAAAGAAGGAAAAAAAACTTCAGAGACCCGATTGAGGTTCGGATAGCCTTTTTTGGGTATGAAACTATCCATTGACGGCTTATAGCTGTCAAAGCGGTAGAACTAACCAAGACCTTCGTTTTGATTGGTTATGGGTCCCGTAACTCTAAACGAGCCAACAGTTATGGCCGTCCGAAGAATCGATATCCATAGGGTGCAACATTCGCGGTGCAAGGTGCAACATTCGTCCTAAACGCCGAAACAGCACTGTTCGACTTTTAGAAGTGGGTGCAGGGATTTGAAATGGAACAGTACCATGTTGCACCGCGCTCCATGGAAGGTAAATCGAAGACCAGCCATGGTGATCCCGTTTTAACGTAAAAATTCACGTGATGGAAAAAAGAAGGCCAAAAAACTTCAGAGTCCCGATTGAGGTTCGGATAGACTTTTTTGGGTATGAAACTATCCATTGACGGCTTATAGCTGTCAAAGCGGTAGAACTCACAGAGACCTTCGTTTTGACTGGTTATGGCTCCCGTAAATCTAAACGAGCCAACAGTTATGGCCGTCCGAAGAATCTATATCCACAGGGTGCAACATTCGTGGAGCAAGGTGCAACATTCGTCCAAAAAGCCGAAACAGCACCGTTCGACTTTTAGAAGTGGGTGTTGGGATTTGAAATGGAACAGTACCATGGTGCACCGCTCTCAAGGGAAGGTAAATCGAAGAACAGCCACGGTGATCTCGTTTCAATGTAAAAATTCACGTGATGGAAAAAAGAAGGCAAAAAAACTTCAGAGACCCGATTGAGGTTCGGATAGCCTTTTTTGGGTATGAAACTATCCATTGACGGCTTATAGCTGTCAAAGCGGTAGAACTCACCGAGACCTTCGTTTTGATTGGTTATGGCTCCCGTAACACTAAACGAGCCAACAGTTATGGCCGTCCGAAGAATTGATATCCATAGGGTGCAACATTCGCGGTGCAAGGTGCAACATTCGTCCTAAACGCTGAAACAGCACCGTTCGACTTTTAGAAGTGGGTGCAGGGATTTGAAATGGAACAGTACCATGTTGCACCGCTGTCCAGGGAAGGTAAATCGAAGACCAGCCACGGTGATCCCGTTTTAACGTAAAAATTCACGTGATGGAAAAAAGAAGGCAAAAAAACTTCAGAGACCCGATTGAGGTTCGGATAGCCTTTTTTGGGTATGAAACTATCCATTGACGGCTTATAGCTATCAAAGCGGTAGAACTCACCGAGACCTTCGTTTTGATTGGTTATGGCTCCCGTAACTCTAAACGAGCCAACAGTTATGGCCGTCCGAAGAATCGATATCCATAGGGTGCAACATTCGCGGTGCAAGGTGCAACATTCGTTCTAAACGCCGAAACAGCACCGTTCGAATTTTAGAAGTGGGTGCAGGGATTTGAAATGGAACAGTACCATGTTGCACCGCTCTCCAGGGAAGGTAAATCGAAGACCAGCCACGGTGATCCCGTTTTAACGTAAAAATTCACGTGATGGAAAAAAGAAGGCCAAAAAACTTCAGAGTCCTGATTGAGGTTCGGATAGACTTTTTTGGGTATGAAACTATCCATTGATGGCTTATAGCTGTCAAAGCGGTAGAACTCACCGAGACCTTCGTTTTGACTGGTTATGGCTCCCGTAAATCTAAACGAGCCAACAGTTATGGCCGTCCAAAGAATCTATATCCACAGGGTGCAACATTCGCGGTGCAAGGTGCAACATTCGTCCAAAAAGCCGAAACAGCACCGTTCAACTTTTAGAAGTGGGTGTTGGGATTTGAAATGGAACAGTAACATGGTGCACCGCTCTCCCGGGAAGGTAAATCAAAGACCAGCCACGGTGATCTCGTTTCAACGTAAAAATTCACGTGATGGAAAAAAGAAGGAAAAAAAACTTCAGAGACCCGATTGAGGTTCGGATAGCCTTTTTTGGGTATGAAACTATCCATTGACGGCTTATAGCTGTCAAAGCGGTAGAACTAACCAAGACCTTCGTTTTGATTGGTTATGGGTCCCGTAACTCTAAACGAGCCAACAGTTATGGCCGTCCGAAGAATCGATATCCATAGGGTGCAACATTCGCGGTGCAAGGTGCAACATTCGTCCTAAACGCCGAAACAGCACTGTTCGACTTTTAGAAGTGGGTGCAGGGATTTGAAATCGAACAGTACCATGTTGCACCGCGCTCCAGGGAAGGTAAATCGAAGACCAGCCACGGTGATCCCGTTTTAACGTAAAAATTCACGTGATGGAAAAAAGAAGGCCAAAAAACTTCAGAGTCCCGATTGAGGTTCGGATAGACTTTTTTGGGTATGAAACTATCCATTGACGGCTTATAGCTGTCAAAGCGGTAGAACTCACCGACACCTTCGTTTTGACTGGTTATGGCTCCCGTAACTCTAAACGAACCAACAGTTATGGCCGTCCGAAGAATCTATATCCACAAGGTGCAACATTCGCGGTGCAAGGTGCAACATTCGTCCAAAAAGCCGAAACAGCACCGTTCGACTTTTAGAAGTGGGTGCTGGGATTTGAAATGGAACAGTACCATGGTGCACCGCTTTCCAGGGAATGTAAATCGAAGACCTGCCACGGTGATCCCATTTTAACGTAAAAATTCACGTGATGGAAAAAAGAAGGCCAAAAAACTTCAGAGACCCGATTGAGGTTCGGATAGCCTTTTTTGGGTATGAAACTATCCATTGACGGCTTACAACTGTCAAAGCGGTAGAACTAACCGAGACCTTCGTTTTGACTGGTTATGGCTTCCGTAACTCTAAACGAGCCAACAGTTATGGCCGTCCGAAGAATCGATATCCACAGGGTGCAACATTCGCGGTGCAAGGTGCAACATTCATCCAAAAAGCCGAAACAGCACCGTTCGACTTTTAGAAGTGGGTGCTGGGATTTGAAATGGAACAGTACCATGGTGCACCGCTCTCCTGGGAAGGTAAATCGAAGACCAGCCACGGTGATCCCGTTTCAACGTAAAAATTCACGTGATGGAAAAAAGAAGGCCAAAAAACTTTAGAGAACCGATTAAGGTTCGGATAGACTTTTTTGGGTATGAAACTATCCATTGACGGCTTATAGCTGTCAAAGCGGTAGAACTCAACGAGACCTTCATTTTGACTGGTTATGGCTCCCGTAAATCTAAACGAGCCAACAGTTATGGCCGTCCGAAGAATCGAGATCCACAGGGTGCAACATTCGCGGTGCAAGGTGCAACATTCGTCCAAAAAGCCAAAACAGCACCGCTCGACTTTTAGAAGTGGGTGCAGGGATTTTAAATGGAAAAGTACCATGTTGCACCCCTCTCCAGGGAAGGTAAATCGAAGACCAGCCACGGTGATCCCGTTTTAACGTAAAAATTCACGCGATGGAAAAAAGAAGGCCAAAAAACTTCAGAGACCCGATTGAGGTTCGGATATACTTTTTTGGGTATGAAACTATCCATTGATGACTTATAGCTGTCAAAGTGGTAGAACTCACCGAGACCTTTGTTTTGACTGGTTATGGATCCCGTAACTCAAAACGAGCCAACAGTTATGGCCGTCCGAAGAATCGATATCCACAGGGTGCAACATTCGCGGTGCAAGGTGAAACATTCATCCAAAAAGCCGAAACAGTACCGTTCGACTTTTAGAAGTGGGTGTAGGGATTTGAAATGGAACAGTACCATAGTGCACTGCTCTCCAGGGAAGGTAAATCGAAGAGCAGCCATGGTGATCCCGTTTTAACGTAAAAATTCACGTGATGGAAAAAAGAAGGCCAAAAAACTTCAAAGACCCGATTGAGGTTCGAATAGACTTTTTTAGGTATGAAACTATCCATTGACGGCTTATAGCGGTCAAAGCGGTATAACTCACCGAGACCTTCGTTTTTACTGGTTATGGCTCCTGTAACTCTAAACGAGCCAACAGTTATGGCCATCCGAAGAATCAATATCCACAGGGTGCAACATTCGCGGTGCAAGGTGCAACATTCGTCCAAAAAGCCGAAACAGCACCGTTCGACTTTTAGAAGTGGGTGCAGAGATTTGAAATGGAATAGTACCATGGTGCACCGCTTTCCAGGGAATGTAAATCGAAGACCAGCCACGGTGATCCCATTTTAACGTAAAAATTCACGTGATGGAAAAAAGAAGGCCAAAAAACTTCAGAGACCCGATTGAGGTTCGGATAGCCTTTTTTGGGTATGAAACTATCCATTGACGGCTTACAACTGTCAAAGCGGTAGAACTAACCGAGACCTTCGTTTTGACTGGTTATGGCTTCCGTAACTCTAAACGAGCCAACAGTTATGGCTGTCCGAAGAATCGATATCCACAGGGTGCAACATTCGCGGTGCAAGGTGCAACATTCATCCAAAAAGCCGAAACACCACCGTTCGACTTTTAGAAGTGGGTACTGGGATTTGAAATGGAACAGTACCATGGTGCACCGCTCTCCAGGGAAGGTAAATCGAAGACCAACCACGGTGATCCCGTTTCAACGTAAACATTCACATGATGGAAAAAAGAAGGCCAAAAACTTCAGAGACCTGATTGAGGTTCGGATAGCCATTTTTGGGTATGAAACTATCCATTGACGGCTTATAGCTGTCAAAGCGGTAGAACTCACCGAGACCTTCGTTTTGACTGGTTATGGCTCCCGTAACTCTAAACGAGCCAATAGTTATGGCCGTCCGAAGAATCGATAACCACAGGGTGCAACATTCGCGGTGCAAGGTGCAACATTCGTCCAAAAAGCCGAAACAGCACCGTTCGACTTTTAGAAGTGGGTGCTGGGATTTGAAATGGAACAGTACCATGGTGCACCGCTCTCCTGGGAAGGTAAATCGAAGACCAGCCACGGTGATCCCGTTTCAACGTAAAAATTCACGTGATGGAAAAAAGAAGGCCAAAAAACTTTAGAGAACCGATTGAGGTTCGGATAGACTTTTTTGGGTATGAAACTATCCATTGACGGCTTATAGCTGTCAAAGCGGTAGAACTCAACGAGACCTTCATTTTGACTGGTTATGGCTCCCGTAAATCTAAACGAGCCAACAGTTATGGCCGTCCGAAGAATCGAGATCCACAGGGTGCAACATTCGCGGTGCAAGGTGCAACATTCGTCCAAAAAGCCAAAACAGCACCGCTCGACTTTTAGAAGTGGGTGCAGGGATTTTAAATGGAAAAGTACCATGTTGCACCCCTCTCCAGGGAAGGTAAATCGAAGACCAGCCACGGTGATCCCGTTTTAACGTAAAAATTCACGCGATGGAAAAAAGAAGGCCAAAAAACTTCAGAGACCCGATTGAGGTTCGGATATACTTTTTTGGGTATGAAACTATCCATTGATGGCTTATAGCTATCAAAGTGGTAGAACTCACCGAGACCTTCGTTTTGACTGGTTATGGATCCCGTAACTCAAAACGAGCCAACAGTTATGGCCGTCCGAAGAATCGATATCCACAGGGTGCAACATTCGCGGTGCAAGGTGAAACATTCGTCCAAAAAGCCGAAACAGCACCGTTCGACTTTTAGAAGTGGGTGCAGGGATTTGAGATGGAACAGTACCATAGTGCACTGCTCTCCAGGGAAGGTAAATCGAAGAGCAGCCATGGTGATCCCGTTTGAACGTAAAAATTCACGTGATGGAAAAAAGAAGGCCAAAAAACTTCAAAGACCCGATTGAGGTTCGAATAGACTTTTTTAGGTATGAAACTATCCATTGACGGCTTATAGCGGTCAAAGCGGTATAACTCACCGAGACCTTCGTTTTTACTGGTTATGGCTCCCGTAACTCTAAACGAGCCAACAGTTATGGCCGTCCGAAGAATCGATATCCATAGGGTGCAACATTCGCGGTGCAAGGTGCAACATTCGTCCTAAACGCCGAAACAGCACTGTTCGACTTTTAGAAGTGGGTGCAGGTATTTGAAATGGAACAGTACCATGTTGCACCGTGCTCCAGGGAAGGTAAATCAAAGACCAGCCACGGTGATCCCGTTTTAACGTAAAAATTCACGTGATGGAAAAAAGAAGGCCAAAAAACTTCAGAGTCCCGATTGAGGTTCGGATAGAATTTTTTGGGTATGAAACTATCCACTGACGGCTTATAGCTGTCAAAGCGGTAGAACTCACCGACACCTTCGTTTTGACTGGTTATGGCTCCCGTAACTCTAAACGAGCCAACAGTTATGGCCGTCCGAAGAATCTATATCCACAAGGTGCAACATTCGCGGTGCAAGGTGCAACATTCGTCCAAAAAGCCGAAACAGCACCGTTCGACTTTTAGAAGTGGGTGCAGGGATTTGAAATGGAATAGTACCATGGTGCACCGCTTTCCAGGGAATGTAAATCGAAGACCAGCCACGGTGATCCCATTTTAACGTAAAAATTCACGTGATGGAAAAAAGAAGGCCAAAAAACTTCAGAGACCCGATTGAGGTTCGGATAGCCTTTTTTGGGTATGAAACTATCCATTGACGGCTTACAACTGTCAAAGCGGTAGAACTAACCGAGACCTTCGTTTTGACTGGTTATGGCTTCCGTAACTCTAAACGAGCCAACAGTTATGGCCGTCCGAAGAATCGATATCCACAGGGTGCAACATTCGCGGTGCAAGGTGCAACATTCATCCAAAAAGCCGAAACACCACCGTTCGACTTTCAGAAGTGGGTACTGGGATTTGAAATGGAACAGTACCATGGTGCACCGCTCTCCAGGGAAGGTAAATCGAAGACCAACCACGGTGATCCCGTTTCAACGTAAACATTCACATGATGGAAAAAAGAAGGCTAAAAACTTCAGAGACCCGATTGAGGTTCGGATAGCCATTTTTGGGTATGAAACTATCCATTGACGGCTTATAGCTGTCAAAGCGGTAGAACTCACCGAGACCTTCGTTTTGACTGGTTATGGCTCCCGTAACTCTAAACGAGCCAACAGTTATGGCCGTCCGAAGAATCGATATCCACATGGTGCAACATTCGCGGTGCAAGGTGCAACATTCGTCCAAAAAGCAGAAACAGCACCGTTCGACTTTTAGAAGTGGGTGCTGGGATTTGAAATGGAACAGTACCATGGTGCACCACTCTCCTGGGAAGGTAAATCGAAGACCAGCCACGGTGATCCCGTTTCAACGTAAAAATTCACGTGATGGAAAAAAGAAGGCCAAAAAACTTTAGAGAACCGATTGAGGTTCGGATAGACTTTTTTGGGTATGAAACTATCCATTGACGGCTTATAGCTGTCAAAGCGGTAGAACTCAACGAGACCTTCATTTTGACTGGTTATGGCTCCCGTAAATCTAAACGAGCCAACAGTTATCGCCGTCCGAAGAATCGAGATCCACAGGGTGCAACATTCGCGGTGCAAGGTGCAACATTCGTCCAAAAAGCCAAAACAGCACCGCTCGACTTTTAGAAGTGGGTGCAGGGATTTTAAATGGAAAAGTACCATGTTGCACCCCTCTCCAGGGAAGGTAAATCGAAGACCAGCCACGGTGATCCCGTTTTAACGTAAAAATTCACGCGATGGAAAAAAGAAGGCCAAAAAATTTCAGAGACCCGATTGAGGTTCGGATATACTTTTTTGGGTATGAAACTATCCATTGATGGCTTATAGCTGTCAAAGTGGTAGAACTCACCGAGACCTTCATTTTGACTGGTTATGGATCCCGTAACTCAAAACGAGCGAACAGTTATGGCCGTCCGAAGAATCGATATCCACAGGGTGCAACATTCGCGGTGCAAGGTGAACCATTCGTCCAAAAAGCCGAAACAGCACCATTCGACTTTTAGAAGTGGGTGCAGGGATTTGAGATGGAACAGTACCATAGTGCACTGCTCTCCAGGGAAGGTAAATCGAAGAGCAGCCATGGTGATCCCGTTTTAACGTAAAAATTCACGTGATGGAAAAAAGAAGGCCAAAAAACTTCAAAGACCCGATTGAGGTTCGAATAGACTTTTTTAGGTATGAAACTATCCATTGACGGCTTATAGCGGTCAAAGCGGTATAACTCACCGAGACCTTCGTTTTTACTGGTTATGGCTCCCGTAACTCTAAACGAGCCAACAGTTATGGCCATCCGAAGAATCAATATCCACAGGGTGCAACATTCGCGGTGCAAGGTGCAACATTCGTCCAAAAAGCCGAAACAGCACCGTTCGACTTTTAGAAGTGGGTGCAGGGATTTGAAATGGAATAGTACCATGGTGCACCGCTCTCCAGGGAAGATAAATCGAAGACCAGCCACGGTGATCCCGTTTTAACGTAAAAATTCACGTGATGGAAAAAAGAAGGCCAAAAAACTTCAAAGACCCGATTGAGGTTCGGTTAGACTTTTTTGGGTATGAAACTATCCATTGACGGCTTATAGCTGTCAAAGCGGTAGAACTCACCAAGACATTCGTTTTGATTGGTTATGGCTCCCGTAACTCTAAACGAGCCAACAGTTATGGCCGTTTGAAGAATCGATATCCACAGGGTGCAACATTCGCGGTGCAAGGTGCAACATTCGTCCAAAAAGCCGAAACAGCACCGTTCGACTGTTAGAAGTAGGTGCAAGGATTTGAAATGGAACAGTACCATGTTGCACTGCTCCCCAGGGAAGATAAATCGAAGACCAGCCACGGTGATCCTGTTTTAACGTAAAAATTCACGTGAAGTAAAAAAGAAGGCCAAAAAACTTCAGAGACTCGATTGAGGTTCGTATAGACTTTTTTGGTTATGAAATTATCCATTGAAGGCTTATAGCTGTCAAAGCAGTAGAACTCACCAAGACCTTCGTTTTGATTGGTTATGGCTCCCGTAACTCTAAACGAGCCAACAGTTATGGCCTTCCGAAGAATCGATATCCACAAGGTGCAACATTCGCGGTGCAAGGTGAAACATTCATCCAAAAAGCCGAAACAGCACCGTTCGACTTTTAGAAGTGGGTGCAGGGTTTTGAAATGGAATAGTACCATGGTGCACCGCTCTCCAGGGAAGGTAAATCGAAGACCAGCCACGGTGATCCTGTTTTAACGTAAAAATTCACGTGATGGAAAAAAGAAGGCCAAAAAACATCAGAGACCCGATTGAGGTTCGGATACACATTTTTGGGTATGAAACTATCCATTGATGGCTTATAGCTGTCAAAGTGGTAGAAATCACCGAGACCTTCGTTTTGTCTGGTTATGGATCCCGTAACTCAAAATGAGCCAACAGTTATGGCCGTCCGAAGAATCGATATCCATAGGGTGCAACATTCGCGGTGCAAGGTGCAACATTCGTCCAAAAAGACGAAACAACACCGTTCGAATTTTAGAAGTGGGTGCAAGGATTTGAAATGGAACAGTACCGTGGTGCATCGCTCTCCAGGGAAGTTAAATCGAAGACTAGCCATGGTGATCCCGTTTTAACGTAAAAATTCACGTGATGGAAAAAAGAAGGCCAAAATACTTCAGAGACACGACTGAGGTTCGGATAGACTTTTTTGGGTATGAAACTATCCATTGACGGCTTATAGCGGTCAAAGCGGTAGAACTCACCGAGACCTTCGTTTTTACTGGTTCTGGCTCCCGTAACTCTAAACGAGCCAACAGTTATGGCCGTCCGAAGAATCGATATCCACAGGGTGCAACATTCACGGTGCAAGGTGCAACATTCGTCCAAAAAGCCGAGACAGCACCATTCGACTTTTAGAAGTGGGTGCAAGGATTTGAAATGGAACAGTACCATGTTGCACCGCTCTCCAGGGAAGGTAAATCGAAGACCAGCCATGGTGATCCCGTTTTAAAGTAAAAATTCATGTGATGGAATAAAGAAGGCCAAAAAATTTCAGAGACCCAATTGAGGTTCGGATAGAATCTTTTGGGCATGAAACTATCCATTGACGGCTTATAGCTGTCAAAGCGGTAGAACTCACCGAGACCTTCGTTTTGACTGGTTATGGCTCCCGTAACTCTAAACGAGCCAACAGTTATGGCCGTCCGAAGAATCGATATCCACAGGGTGCAACATTCGCGGTGCAAGGTGCAACATTCGTCCAAAAAGCCGAAACTGCACCGTTCGACTTTTAGAAGTGGGTGCTGGGATTTGAAATGGAACAGTACCATGGTGCACCGCTCTCCAAGGAAGGTAAATCGAAGACCAACCATGGTGATCCCGTTTCAAAGTAAAAATTCAGGTGATGGAAAAAAGAAGGCCAAAAAACATTAGAGACCCGATTGAGGTTCGGATAGCCTTTTTTGGGTATGAAACTATCCATTGACGGTTAATAGCTGTCAAAGCGGTAGAACTCACCGAGACCTTCGTTTTGACTGGTTATGGCTCCCGTAAGTCTAAACGAGCCAATAGTTATGGCCGTCCGAAGAATCGATATCCACAGGGTGCAACATTCACGGTGCAAGGTGCAACATTCGTCCAAAAAGCCGAAACAACACTGTTCGACTTTTAGAAGTGGGTGCTGGGATTTGAAATGGAACAGTACCATGGTGCACCGCTCTCCAGCGAAAGTAAATCGAAGACCAGCCACGGTGATCCCGTTTCAACGTAAAAATTCACGTGATGGAAAAAAGAAGGCCAAAAAACTTCAGAGACCCGATTGAGGTTCGGATAGACTTTTTTGGGTATGAAACTATCCATTGACGGCTTATAGCCGTCAAAGCGGTAGAACTCACCGAGACCTTCGTTTTGATTGGTTATGGTTCTCGTAACTCTAAACGAGCCAACAGTTATGGCCGTCCGAAGAATCGATATCCACAGGGTGCAACATTCGCGGTGCAAGGTGCAACATTCGTACAAAAAGCCGAAACAGCACCGTTCGACTTTTAGAAGTGGGTGCAAGGATTTGAAATGGAAAAGTACCATGTTGCACCCCTCTCCAGGGAAGGTAAATCGAAGACCAGCCACGGTGATCCCGTTTTAACGTAAAAATTCACGCGATGGAAAAAAGAAGGCCAAAAAACTTCAGAGACCCGATTGAGGTTCGGATAGACTTTTTTGGGTATGAAACTATCCATCGATGGCTATAGCTGTCAAAGCGGTAGAACTCACCGAGACCTTCGTTTTGACTGGTTATGGATCCCGTAACTCAAAACGAGCCAACAGTTATGGCCGTCCGAAGAATCGATATCCACAGGGTGCAACATTCGCGGTGCATGGTGAAACATTCGTCCAAAAAGCCGAAACAGCACCGTTCGACTTTTAGAAGTGGGTGCAGGGATTTGAAATGGAACAGTACCATGGTGCACCGCTCTCCAGGGAAGGTAAATCAAACAGCAGCCATGGTGATCCCGTTTTAACGTAAAAATTCAAGTGATGGAAAAAAGAAGGCCAAAAAACTTCAGAGACCCGATTGAGGTTCGGATAGACTTTTTTGGGTATGAAACTATCCATTGACGGCTTATAGCGGTAAAAGCGGTATAACTCACCGAGACCTTCGTTTTTACTGGTTATGGCTCCCGTAACTCTAAACGAGCCAACAGTTATGGCCGTCCGAAGAATCGATATCCACAGGGTGCAACATTCGCGGTGCAAGGTGCAACATTCGTCCAAAAAGCCGAAACAGCACCGTTCGACTTTTAGAATTGGGTGCAGGGATTTGAAATGGAACAGTACCGTGGTGCACCTCTCTCCAGGGAAGATAAATCGAAGACCAGCCACGGTGATCCCGTTTAAACGTAAAAATTCACGTGATGGAAAAAAGAAGGCCAAAAAACTTCAGAGTCCCTATTGAGGTTCGGATAGACTTTTTTGGGTATGAAACTATCCATTGACGGCTCATAGCTGTCAAAGCGGTAGAACTCACCGAGACCTTCGTTTTGACTGGTTATGGCTCTCGTAACTCTAAACGAGCCAACAGTTATGGCCGTCCGAAGAATCTATATCCACATGGTGCAACATTCGCGGTGCAAGGTGCAACATTCGTCCAAAAAGCCGAAACGGCACCGTTCGACTTTTAGAAGTGGGTGCAAGGATTTGAAATGGAACAGTACCAAGTTGCACCGCTCTCCAGGGAAGGTAAATCGAAGACCAGCCACGGTGATCCCGTTTTAACGTAAAAATTCACGTGAAGGAAAAAAGAAGGCCAAAAAACTTCAGAGACTCGATTGAGGTTCGCATAGAATTTTTTGCGTATGAAATTATCCATTGAAGGCTTATAGCTGTCAAAGCGGTAGAACTCACCAAGACCTTCGTCTTGATTGGTTATGGCTCCCGTAACTCTAAACGAGCCAACAGTTATGGCCGTCCGAAGAATCGATATCCACAGGGTGCAACATTCGCAGTGCAAGGTGCAACATTCGTCCAAAAAGCCAAAACAGCACCGTTCGACTTTTAGAAGTGGGTGCAGGGTTTTGAAATGGAATAGTACGATGGTACACCGCTCTCCAGGGAAGGTAAGTCGAAAACCAGCCACGGTGATCCCGTTTTAACGTAAAAATTCACGTGATGGAAAAAAGAAGGCCAAAAAACATCAGAGACCCGATTGAGGTTCGGATAGACTTTTTTGGGTATGAAACTATCCATTGATGGCTTATAGCTGTCAAAGCGGTAGAAGTCACCGAGACCTTCGTTTTGACTGGTTATGGATCCCGTAACTCAAAATGAGCCAACAGTTATGGCCGTCCGAAGAATCGATATCCATAGGGTGCAACATTCGCGGTGCAAGGTGCAACATTCGTCCAAAAAGCCGAAACAACACCGTTCAAATTTTAGAAGTGGGTGCAGGGATTTGAAATGGAACAGTACCGTGGTGCACTGCTCTCCAGGGAAGTTAAATCGAAGACCAGCCATGGTGATCCCGTTTTAACGTAAAAATTCACGTGATGGAAAAAAGAAGGCCAAAATACTTCAGAGACCCGATTGAGGTTCGGATAGACTTTTTTGGGTATGAAACTATCCATTGACGGCTTATAGCGGTCAAAGCGGTAGAAATCACCGAGACCTTCGTTTTTACTGGTTATGGCTCCCGTAACTCTAAACGAGCCAACAGTTATGGCCGTCCGAATAATCGATATCCACAGGGTGCAACATTCCCGGTGTAAGGTGCAACATTCGTCCAAAAAGCCGAAACAACACCATTCGACTTTTAGAAGTGGGTGCAAGGATTTGAAATGGAACAGTACCATGTTGCACCGCTCTCCAGGGAAGGTAAATCGAAGACCAGCCACGGTGATCCCGTTTTAAAGTAAAAATTCACGTGATGGAATAAAGAAGGCCAAAAAATTTCAGAGACCCAATTGAGGTTCGGATAGACTCTTTTGGGCATGAAACTATCCATTGACGGCTTATAGCTGTCAAAGCGTTAGATCTCACCGAGACCTTCATTTTGGCTGGTTTTGGCTCCCGTAACTCTAAACGAGCCAACAGTTATGGTCGTACGAAGAATCGATATCCACAGGGTGCAACATTCGCGGTGCAAGGTGCAACATTCGTCCAAAAAGCCGAAACAGCACCGTTCGACTTTTAGAAGTGGGTGCTGGGATATGAAATGGAACAGTACCATGGTGCACCGCTCTCCAAGGAAGGTAAATCGAAGACCAACCACGGTGATCCCGTTTCAACGTAAAAATTCACGTGATGGAAAAAAGAAGGCCAAAAAACTTCAGAGACCCGATTGAGGTTCGAATAGCCTTTTTTGGGTATGAAACTATCCATTGACGGTTAATAGCTGTCAAAGCGGTAGAACTCACCGAGTCCTTCGTTTTGATTGGTTATGACTCCCGTAACTCTAAACGAGCCAATAGTTATGGCCGTCCGAAGAATCGATATCCACAGGGTGCAACATTCGCGGTGCAAGGTGCAACATTCGTCCTAAAAGACGAAACAGCACCGTTCGACTTTTAGAAGTGGGTGCAGGGATTTGAAATGGAATAGTACCATGTTGCACCGCTCTCCAGGGAAGGTAAATCGAAGACCAGCCACGGTGATCCCGTTTTAACGTAAAAATTCACGTGATGGAAAAAAGAAGGCCAAAAAACTTCAGAGTCCCTATTGAGGTTCGGATAGACTTTTTTGGGTATGAAACTATCCATTGACGGCTCATAGCAGTCAAAGTGGTAGAACTCACCGAGACCTTCGTTTTGACTGGTTATGGCTCCCGTAACTCTAAACGAGCCAACAGTTATGGCCGTCCGAAGAATCTATATCCACATGGTGCAACATTCGCGGTGCAAGGTGCAACATTCGTCCAAAAAGCCGAAACTGCACCGTTCGACTTTTAGAAGTGGGTGCTGGGATTTGAAATGGAATAGTACCATGTTGCACCGCTCTCCAAGGAAGGTAAATCGAAGACCAACCACGGTGATCCCGTTTCAACGTAAAAATTCACATGATGGAAAAAAGAAGGCCAAAAACCTTCAGAGACCCGATTGAGGTTCGGATAGCCTTTTTTGGGTATGAAACTATCCATTGACGGTTAATAGCTGTCAAAGCGGTAGAACTCAACGAGACCTTCGTTTTGACTGGTTATGGCTCCCGTAAGTCTAAACGAGCCAACAGTTATGGCCGTCCGAAGAATCGATATCCACAGGGTGCAACATTCGCGGTGCAAGGTTCAACATTAGTCCAAAAAGCCGAAACAACACTGTTCGACTTTTAGAAGTGGGTGCTGGGATTTGAAATGGAACAGTACCATGGTGCACCGCTCTCCAGGGAAGGTAAATCGAAGACCAGCCACGGTGATCCCGTTTCAACGTAAAAATTCACGCGATGGAAAAAAGAAGGCCAAAAAACTTCAGAGACCCGATTGAGGTTCGGATAGACTTTTTTGGGTATGAAACTATCCATTGACGGCTTATAGCCGTCAAAGCGGTAGAACTCACCGTGACCTTCGTTTTGATTGGTTATCGTTCCCGTAACTCTAAACGAGCCAACAGTTATGGCCGTCCGAAGAATCGATATCCACAGGGTGCAACATTCGCTGTGCAAGGTGCAACATTCGTACAAAAAGCCGAAACAGCACCGTTCGACTTTTAGAAGTGGGTGCAAGGATTTGAAATGGAAAAGTACCATGTTGCACCCCTCTCCAGGGAAGGTAAATCGAAGACCAGCCACGGTGATCCCGTTTTAACGTAAAAATTCACGCGATGGAAAAAAGAAGGCCAAAAAACTTCAGAGACCCGATTGAGGTTCGGATAGACTTTTTTGGGTATGAAACTATCCATTGATGGCTATAGCTGTCAAAGTGGTAGAACTCACCGAGACCTTCATTTTGACTGGTTATGGATCCCGTAACTCAAAACGAGCCAACAGTTATGGCCGTCCGAAGAATCGATATTCACAGGGTGCAACATTCGCAGTGCATGGTGAAACATTCGTCCAAAAAGCCGAAACAACACCGTTCGACTTTTAGAATTGGGTGCAGGGATTTGAAATGAAACAGTACCATGGTAAACCGCTCTCCAGGGAAGGTAAATTAAGAGCAGCCATGGTGATCCCGTTTTAACGTAAAAATTCAAGTGATGGAAAAAAGAAGGCCAAAAAACTTCAGAGACCCGATTGAGGTTCGGATAGACTTTTTTGGGTGTGAAACTATCCATTGACGGCTTATAGCGGTAAAAGCGGTATAACTCACCGAGACCTTCGTTTTTACTGGTTATGGCTCCCGTAACTCTAAACGAGCCAACAGTTATGGCCGTCCGAAGAATAGATATCCACAGTGTGCAACATTCGCGGTGCACGGTGCAACATTCGTCCAAAAAGCCGAAACAACACCGTTCGACTTTTAGAATTGGGTGCAGGGATTTGAAATGAAACAGTACTATGGTGCACCGCTCTCCAGGGAAGATAAATCGAAGACCAGCCACGGTGATCCCGTTTTAACGTAAAAATTCACGTGATGGAAAAAAGAAGGCCAAAAAATTTCAGAGACCCGATTGAGGTTCGGATAGACTTTTTTTGGTATGAAACTATCCATTTACGGCTTATAGCTATCAAAGCGGTAGAACTCACTGAGACATTCGTTTTGATTGGTTATGGCTCCCGTAACTGTAAACAAGCCAACAGTTATGGCCGTTTGAAGAATCGATATCCACAGGGTGCAACATTCGCGGTGCAAGGTGCAACATTCGTCCAAAAAGCCGAAACAGCATCGTTCGACTTTTAGAAGTGGGTGCAAGGATTTGAAATGGAACAGTACCATGTAGCACCGCTCTCCAGGGAAGGTAAATCGAAGACCAGCCACGGTGATCCCGTTTTAACGTAAAAATTCACGTGATGGAAAAAAGAAGGCCAAAAAACATCAGAGACCCGATTGAGGTTCGGATAGACTTTTTTGGGTTTGAAACTATCCATTGATGGCTTATAGCTGTCCAAGTGGTAGAAGTCACCGAGACCTTCGTTTTGACTAGTTATCGATCCCGTAACTCAAAATGAGCCAACAGTTATGGCCGTCCGAAGAATCGATATCCATAGGGTGCAACATTCGCGGTGCAAGGTGCAACATTCGTCCAAAAAGCTGAAACAACACCGTTCAAATTTTAGAAGTGGGTGCAGGGATTTGAAATGGAACAGTACCGTGGTGCACTGCTCTCCAGGGAAGTTAAATCGAAGACCAGCCATGGTGATCCCGTTTTAACGCAAAAATTCACGTGATGGAAAAAAGAAGGCCAAAATACTTCAGAGACCCGATTGAGGTACGGATAGACTTTTTTGGGTATGAAACTATCCATTGACGGCTTATAGCGGTCAAAGCGGTAGAACTCACCGAGACCTTCATTTTTACTGGTTATGGCTCCCGTAACTCTAAACGAGCCAACAGTTATGGCCGTCCAAAGAATCGATATCCACAGGGTGCAACATTCGTCCAAAAAGCCGAAACAGCACCATTCGACTTTTAGAAGAGGGTGCAAGGATTTGAAATGGAACAGTACCATGTTGCACCGCTCTCCAGGGAAGGTAAATCGAAAACCAGCCATGGTGATCCTGTTTTAAAGTAAAAATTCACGTGATGGAATAAAGAAGGCCAAAAAATTTCAGAGACCCAATTGAGGTTCGGATAGACTCTTTTGGGCATGAAACTATCCATTGACGGCTTATAGCTGTCAAAGCGGTAGAACTCACCGAGACCTTCGTTTTGACTGGTTATGGCTCCCGTAACTCTAAACGAGCCAACAGTTATGGCCGTCCGAAGAATCGATATCCACAGGGTGCAACATTCGCGGTGCAAGGTGCAACATTCATCCAAAAAGCCGAAAAAGCACCGTTCGACTTTTAGAAGTGGGTGCTGGGATATGAAATGGAACAGTACCATGGTGCACCGCTCTCCAAGGAAGGTAAATCGAAGACCAACCACGGTGATCCCGTTTCAACGTAAAAATTCACGTGATGGAAAAAAGAAGGCCAAAAAACTTCAGAGACCCGATTGAGGTTCGGATAGCCTTTTTTGGGTATGAAACTATCCATTGACGGTTAATAGCTGTCAAAGCGGTAGAACTCACCGAGACCTTCGTTTTGACTGGTTATGGCTCCCGTAAGTCTAAACGAGCCAACAGTTATGGCCGTCCGAAGAATCGATATCCACAGGGTGCAACATTCGCGGTGCAAGGTGCAACATTCGTCCAAAAAGCCGGAACAGCACTGTTCGACTTTTAGAAGTGGCTGCTGGGATTTGAAATGGAACAGTACCATGGTGCACCGCTCTCCAGGGAAGGTAAATCGAAGACCAGCCACGTGATCCCGTTTCAACGTAAAAATTCACGTGATGGAAAAAAGAAGGCCAAAAAACTTCAGAGACCCGATTGAGGTTCAGATAGCCTTTTTTGGGTATGAAACTATCCATTGTTGGCTTATAGCTGTCAAAGCGGTAGAACTCACCGAGACCTTCGTTTTGATTGATTATGGCTCCCGTAACTCTAAACGAGCCAATAGTTATGGCCGTCCGAAGAATCGATATCCACAGGGTGCAACATTCGTGGTGCAAGGTGCAACATTCGTCCTAAAAGCCGAAACAGCACCGTTCGACTTTTAGAAGTGGGTGCAGGGATTTGAAATGGAACAGTACCATGTTGCACCGCTCTCCAGGGAAGGTAAATCGAAGACCAGCCACGGTGATCCCGTTTTAACGTAAAAATTCACGTGATGGAAAAAAGAAGGCCAAAAAACTTCAGAGTCCCGATTGAGGTTCGGATAGACTTTTTTGGGTATGAAACTATCCATTGACGGCTTATAGCTGTCAAAGCGGTAGAACTCACCGAGACCTTCGTTTTGACTGGTTATGGCTCCCGTAACTCTAAACGAGCCAACAGTTATGGCCGTCCGAAGAATCTATATCCATAGGGTGCAACATTCGCGGTGCAAGGTGCAACATTCGTCCAAAAAGCAGAAACAGCACCGTTCGACTTTTAGAAGTGGGTGCTGGGATTTGAAATGGAACAGTACCGTGGTGCACTGCTCTCCAGGGAAGTTAAATCGAAGACCAGTCATGGTGATCCCGTTTTAACGTAAAAATTCACGTGATGGAGAAAAGAAGGCCAAAATACTTCAAAGACCCGATTGAGGTTCGGATAGACTTTTTTGGGTATGAAACTATCCATTGACGGCTTATAGCGGTCAAAGCGGTAGAACTCACCGAGACCTTCATTTTTACAGGTTATGGCTCTCGTTACTCTAAACGAGCCAACAGTTATGGCCGTCCGAAGAATCGATATCCACAGGGTGCAACATTCGCGGTGCAAGGTGCAACATTAGTCCAAAAAGCCGAAACAGCACCATTCGACTTTTAGAAGAGGGTGCAAGGATTTGAAATGGAACAGTACCATGTTGCACCGCTCTCCAGGGAAGGTAAATCGAAGACCAGCCACGGTGATCCCGTTTTAACGTAAAAATTCACGTGATAGAAAAAAGAAGGCCAAAAAACTTCAGAGACCCGATTGAGGTTCGGATAGACACCAAGACGTTCGTTTTGATTGGTTATGGCTCCCGTAACTCTAAACGAGCCAACAGTTATGGTCGTCCGAAGAATCGATATCCGTAGGGTGCAACATTCGCGGTGCAAGGTGCAACATTCGTACAAAAAGCCGAAACAGCACTGTTCGACAATTAGAAGTGGGTGCAAGGATTTGAAATGGAAAAGTACCATGTTGCACCCCTCTCCAGGGAAGGTAAATCGAAGACCAGCCACGGTGATCCCGTTTTAACGTAAAAATTCACGTGATGGAAAAAAGAAGGACAAAAACTTCAGAGACTCGATAGAGGTTCGCATAGACTTTTTTGGGTATGAAACTATCCATTGACGGCATATAGCTGTCAAAGCGGTAGAACTCACCTAGACCTTCGTTTTGATTGGTTATGGCTCCCGTAACTCTAAACGAGCCAACAGTTATGGCCGTCCGAAGAATCGATATCCACAGGGTGCAACATTCGCTGTGCAAGTTGCAACATTCGTCCAAAAAGCCGAAACAGCACCGTTCTACTTTTAGAAGTGGGTGCAGGGATTTGAAATGGAACAGCACCATGGTGCACCGCTCTCCAGGGAAGGTAAATCGAAGACCAACCACGGTGATCCCGTTTTAACGTAAAAATTCACGCGATGGAAAAAAGAAGGCCAAAAAACTTCAGAGACCCGATTGAGGTTCGGATAGACTTTTTTGGGTATGAAACTATCCATTGACGACTTATAGCTGTCAAAGCGGTAGAACTCACCGAGACCTTCGTTTTGATTGGTTATGGCTCCGGTAACTCTAAACGAGCCAACAGTTATGGCCGTCCGAAGAATCGATATCCACAGGGTGCAACATTTGCGGTGCAAGGTGCAACTTTCGTACAAAAAGCCGACACAGCACCGATCGACTTTTAGAAGTGGGTGCAGGGATTTGAAATGGAACATTACCATGGTGCACCGCTCTCCAGGGAAGGTAAATCGAAGACCAGCCACGGTGATCCCGTTTTAACGTAAAAATTCACGTGATGGAAAAAAGAAGGCCAAAAAACTTCAAAGACCTGATTGAGGTTCGGATAGACTTTTTTGGGTATGAAACTATCGATTGATGGCTTATTGCTGTCAGAGCGGTAGAACTCACCAAGACCTTCGTTTTGACTGGTTATGGATCCCGTAATTTAAAACGAGCCAACAGTTATGGTCGTCTGAAGAATCGATATCCACAGGGTGCAACATTCGCAGTGCAAGGTGCAACATTCGTCCAAAAAGCCGAAACAGCACCGTTCGACTTTTAGAAGTGGGTGCAGGGATTTGAAATGGAACAGTACCATGGTGCACCGCTCTCCAGGGAAGGTAAATCGAAGAGCAGCCATGGTGATCCCGTTTTAACGTAAAAATTCAAGTGATGGAAAAAAGAAGGCCAAAAAACTTCAAAGACCCGATTGAGGTTCGGATAGACTTTTTTGGGTATGAAACTATCCAATGACGGCTTATAGTGGTCAAAGCGGTAGAACTCACCGGGACCTTCGTTTTTACTGGTTATGGCTCCCGTAACTCTAAACGAGCCAACAGTTATGGCCGTCCGAAGAATCGATATCCACAGGGTGCAACATTCGCGGTGCAAGGTGCAACATTCGTCCAAAAAGCCGAAACAGCACCGTTCGACTTTTAGAAGTGGGTGTAGGGATTTGAAATGGAACAGTACCATGGTGCACCGCTCTCCAGGGAAGATAAATCGAAGACCAGCCACGGTGATCCATTTTTAACGTAAAAATTCACATGATGGAAAAAAGAAGGCCAAAAAACTTCAGAGACCCGATTGAGGTTCGGATAGACTTTTTTGGGTATGAAACTATCCATTGATGGCATATAGCTGTCAAAGAGGTAGAACTCACCGAGACCTTCGGATTGATTGGTTATGGTTCCCGTAACTCTGAACGAGCTAATAGTTATGGCCGTTCGAAGAATCGATATCCACAGGGTGCAACATTCGCGGTGCAAGGTGCAACATTCGTCCAAAAAGCCGAAACAACACCGTTCGACTTTTAGAAGTGGGTGCAAAGATTTGAAATGGAAAAGTACCATGTTGCACCCCTCTCCAGGGAAGGTAAATCGAAGACCAGCCACGGTGATCTCGTTTTAACGTAAAAATTCACGTGATGGAAAAAAGAAGGCCAAAAACATCAGAGACTCGATTGAGGTTCGCATAGACTTTTTTGGGTATGAAACTGTCCATTGACGGCTTATAGCTGTCAAAGCGGTAGAACTAACCAAGACCTTCGTTTTGATTGGTTATGGCTCCCGTAATTCTAAACGAGCCAACAGTTATGGCCGTCCGAAGAATCGATATCCACAGGGTGCAACATTCGCGGTGCAAGTTGCAACATTCGTCCAAAAAGCCTAAATAGCACCGTTCTACTTTTAGAAGTGGGTGCAGGGATTTGAAATGGAACAGTACCATGGTGCACCACTCTCCAGGGAAGGTAAATCGAAGACCAGGCACGGTGATCCCGTTTTAACGTAAAAATTCACGTGATGGAAAAAAGAAGGCCAAAAAACTTCAGACACCCGATTGAGGTTCGGATAGAATTTTTTGGGTATGAAACTATCCATTGACGGCTTATAGCTGTCAAAGCGGTAGAACTCACCGAGACCTTCATTTTGACTGGTTATGGCTCCCGTAACTCTAAACGAGCCAACAGTTATGGCCGTCCGAAGAATCGATATCCACAGGGTGCAACATTCGCGGTGCAAGGTGCAACATTCGTCCAAAAAGCCGAAACAGCACCGTTCGACTTTTAGAAGTGGGTGTAGGGATTTGAAATCGAACAGTACCATGGTGCACCGCTCTCCAGGGAAGGTAAATCGAAGACCAGCCACGGTGATCCCGTTTTAACGTAAAAATTCACGTGATGGAAAAAAGAAGGCCAAAAAACTTCAAAGACCCGATTGAGGTTCGGATAGACTTTTTTGGGTATGAAACTATCGATTGATGGCTTATCGCTGTCAGAGCGGTAGAACTCACCAAGACCTTCGTTTTGACTGGTTATGGATCCCGTAACTCAAAACGAGCCAACAGTTATGGCCGTCCGAAGAATCGATATCCACAGGGTGCAACATTCGCAGTGCAAGGTGCAACATTCGTCCAAAAAGCCGAAACAGCACCGTTCGACTTTTAGAAGTGGGTGCAGGGATTTGAAATGGAACAGTACCATGGTGCACCGCTCTCCAGGGAAGGTAAATCGAAGAGCAGCCACGGTGATCCATTTTTAACGTAAAAATTCACATGATGGAAAAAAGAAGGCCAAAAAACTTCAGAGACCCGATTGAGGTTCGGATAGACTTTTTTGGGTATGAAACTATCCATTGATGGCATATAGCTGTCAAAGAGGTAGAACTCACCGAGACCTTCGGATTGATTGGTTATGGTTCCCGTAACTCTAAACGAGCTAATAGTTATGGCCGTCCGAAGAATCGATATCCACAGGGTGCAACATTCGCGGTGCAAGGTGCAACATTCGTCCAAAAAGCCGAAACAACACCGTTCAACTTTTAGAAGTGGGTGCAAAGATTTGAAATGGAACAGTACCATTTTGCACCCCTCTCCAGGGAAGGTAAATCGAAGACCAGCCACGGTGATCTCGTTTTAACGTAAAAATTCACGTGATGGAAAAAAGAAGGCCAAAAACATCAGAGATTCGATTGAGGTTCGCATAGACTTTTTTGGGTATGAAACTATCCATTGACGGCTTATAGCTGTCAAAGCGGTAGAACTAACCAAGACCTTCGTTTTGATTGGTTATGGCTCCCGTAATTCTAAACGAGCCAACAGTTATGGCCGTCCGAAGAATCGATATCCACAGGGTGCAACATTCGCGGTGCAAGTTGCAACATTCGTCCAAAAAGCCTAAACAGCACCGTTCTACTTTTAGAAGTGGGTGCAGGGATTTGAAATGGAACAGTACCATGGTGCACCACTCTCCAGGGAAGGTAAATCGAAGACCAGGCACGGTGATCCCGTTTTAACGTAAAAATTCACGTGATGGAAAAAAGAAGGCCAAAAAACTTCAGACACCCGATTGAGGTTCGGATAGAATTTTTTGGGTATGAAACTATCCATTGACGGCTTATAGCTGTCAAAGCGGTAGAACTCACCGAGACCTTCGTTTTGACTAGTTATGGCTCCCGTAACTCTAAACGAGCCAACAGATATGGCCGTCCGAAGAATCGATATCCACAGGGTGCAACATTCGCGGTACAAGGTGCAACATTCGTCGAAAAAGCCGAAACAGCACCGTTCGACTTTTAGAAGTGGGTGCAGGGATTTGAAATCGAATAGTACCATGGTGCACCGCTCTCCAGGGAAGGTAAATCGAAGACCAGCCACGGTGATCCCGTTTTAACGTAAAAATTCACGTGATGGAAAAAAGAAGGCCAAAAAACTTCAGAGACCCGATTGAGGTTCGGACTGACTTTTTTGGGTATTAAACTATCCATTGACAGCTTATAGTTGTCAAAGCGGTAGAACTCACCGAGACCTTTGTTTTGACTGGTTATGGCTCCCGTAACTCTTAACGAGCCAACAGTTATGGCCGTCCGAACAATCGATATCCACATGGTGCAACATTCGCGGTGCAAGGTGCAACATTCGTCCAAAAAGCCGAAACAGCACCGTTCGACTTTTAGAAGTGGGTGCAGGGATTTGAAATAGAACAGTACCATGGTGCACCGCTCTCCAAGGAAGGTAAATCGAAGAACAGCCACGGTGATCCCGTTTTAACGTAAAAATTCACGTGATGGAAAAAAGAAGGCCAAAAAACTTAAGAGACCCGATTGAGGTTCGGACAGACTTTTTTGGGTATTAAATTATCCATTGATGGCTTATAGCTGTCAAAGCGGTAGAACTCACCGAGACCTTCGTTTTGATTGGTTATGGCTCCGGTAACTCTAAACGAGCCAACAGTTATGGCCGTCCGAAGAATCGATATCCACAGGGTGCAACATTCGCGGTGCAAGGTGCAACATTCGTCCAAAAAGCCGAAATAGCACCGTTCGACTTTTAGAAGTGGGTGCAGAGATTTGAAATGGAATAGTACCATGGTGCACCGCTCTCCAGGGAAGGTAAATCGAAGACCAGCCACGGTGCTCCCGTTTTAACGTAAAAATTCACGTGATGGAAAAAAGAAGGCCGAAAAACATCAAAGACCCGATTGAGGTTTGGATAGACTTTTTTGGGTATGAAACTATCCATTGACGGCTTATAGCTGTCAAAACGGTAGAACTCACTAAGACCTTCGTTTTGATTGGTTATGGCTCCCGTAACTCTAAACGAGCCAACAGTTATGGCCGTCCGAAGAATCGATATCCACAGGGTGCAACATTCGCAGTACAAGGTGCAACATTCGTCCAAAAAGCCGAAACAGCACCGTCGACTTTTAGAACTGGGTGCAGGGATTTGAAATGGAACAGTACCATGGTGCACCACTCTCCAGGGAAGGTAAATCGAAGAGCAGCCATGGTGATCCCGTTTTAACGTAAAAATTCACGTGATGGAAAAAGAAGGCCAAAAAACTTCAAAGACCCGATTGAGGTTCGGATAGACTTTTTTTGGCTATGAAACTATCCAATGACGGCTTATAGCGGTCAAAGCGGTAGAACTCACCGAGACCTTCGTTTTTACTGGTTATGGCTCCCGTAACTCTAAACGAGCCAACAGTTATGGCCGTCCGAAGAATCGATATCCATAGGGTGCAACATTCGCGGTGCAAGGTGCAACATTCGTCCAAAAAGCCGAAACAGCACCGTTCGACTTTTAGAAGTGGGTGCAGGGATTTGAAATGGAACAGTACCATGGTGCACCGCTCTCCAGGGAAGATAATTCGAAGACCAGCCACGGTGATCCATTTTTAACGTAAAAATTCACATGATGGAAAAAAGAAGGCCAAAAAACTTCAGAGACCCGATTGAGGTTCGGATAGACTTTTTTGGGTATGAAACTATCCATTGATGGCATATAGCTGTCAAAGAGGTAGAACTCACCGAGACCTTCGGATTGATTGGTTATGGTTCCCGTAACTCTAAACGAGCTAATAGTTATGGCCGTCCGAAGAATCAATATCCACAGGGTGCAACATTCGCGGTGCAAGGTGCAACATTCGTCCAAAAAGCCGAAACAACACCGTTCGACTTTTAGAAGTGGGTGCAAGGATTTGAAATGGAACAGTACCATGTTGCACCCCTCTCCAGGGAAGGTAAATCGAAGACCAGCCACGGTGATCTCGTTTTAACGTAAAAATTCACGTGACGGAAAAAAGAAGGCCAAAAACATCAGAGACTCGATTGAGGTTCGCATAGACTTTTTTGGGTATGAAACTATCAATTGACGGCTTATAGCTGTCAAAGCGGTAGAACTAACCAAGACCTTCGTTTTGATTGGTTATGGCTCCCGTAATTCTAAACGAGCCAACAGTTATGGCCGTCCGAAGAATCGATATCCACAGGGTGCAACATTCGCGGTGCAAGTTGCAACATTCGTCCAAAAAGCCTAAACAGCACCGTTCTACTTTTAGAAGTGGGTGCAGGGATTTGAAATGGAACAGTACCATGGTGCACCACTCTCCAGGGAAGGTAAATCGAAGACCAGCCACGGTGATCCCGTTTTAACGTAAAATTCACGTGATGGAAAAAAGAAGGCCAAAAAACTTCAGACACCCGATTGAGGTTCGGATAGACTTTTTTGGGTATGAAACTATCCATTGACGGCTTATAGCTGTCAAAGCGGTATAACTCACCGAGACCTTCGTTTTGACTGGTTATGGCTCCCGTAACTCTAAACGAGCCAACAGTTATGGCCGTCCGAAGAATCGATATCCACAGGGTGCAACATTCGCGGTGCAAGGTGCAACATTCGTCCAAAAAGCCGAAACAGCACCGTTCGACTTTTAGAAGTGGGTGAAGGGATTTGAAATGGAACAGTACCATGGTGCACCGCTCTCCAGGGAAGGTAAATCGAAGACCAGCCACGGTGATCCCGTTTTAACGTAAAAATTCACGTGATGGAAAAAAGAAGGCCAAAAAACTTCAGAGACCCGATTGAGGTTCGGACTGACTTTTATGGGTATTAAACTATCCATTGACAGCTTATAGCTGTCAAAGCGGTAGAAATCACCGAGACCTTTGTTTGGACTGGTTATGGCTCCCGTAACTCTAAACGAGCCAACAGTTATGGCCGTCCGAACAATCGATATCCACATGGTGCAACATTCGCGGTGCAAGGTGCAACATTCGTCCAAAAAGCCGAAACAGCACCGTTCGACTTTTAGAAGTGGGTGCAGGGATTTGAAATAGAACAGTACCATAGTGCACCGCTCTCCAAGGAAGGTAAATCGAAGACCAGCCACGGTGATCCCGTTTTAACGTAAAAATTCACGTGATGGAAAAAAGAAGGCCAAAAAACATAAGAGACCCGATTGAGGTTCGGACAGACTTTTTTGGGTATTAAACTATCCATTGACGGCTTATAGCTGTCAAAGCGGTAGAACTCACAGAGACCTTCGTTTTGACTGGTTATGGCTCCGGTAACTCTAAACGAGCCAACAGTTATGGTCGTCCGAAGAATCGATATCCACAGGGTGCAACATTCGCGGTGCAAGTTGCAACATTCGTCCAAAAAGCCGAAATAGCACCGTTCGACTTTTAGAAGTGGGTGTAGAGATTTGAAATGGAATAGTACCATGGTGCACCGCTCTCCAGGGAAGGTAAATCGAAGACCAGCCACGGTGCTCCCGTTTTAACGTAAAAATTCACGTGATGGAAAAAAGAAGGCCGAAAAACTTCAAAGACCCGATTGAGGTTTGGATAGACTTTTTTGGGTATGAAACTATCCATTGACGGCTTATAGCTGTCAAAGCGGTAGAACTCACCAAGACCTTCGTTTTGATTGGTTATGGCTCCCGTAACTCTAAACAAGCCAACAGTTATGGCCGTCCGAAGAATCGATATCCACAGGGTGCAACATTCGCGGTACAAGGTGCAACATTCGTCCAAAAAGCCGAAACAGCACCGTTCGACTTTTAGAAGTGGGTGCAGGGAATTGAAATGGAACAGTACCATGGTGCACCGCTCTCCAGGGAAGGTAAATTGAAAACCAGCCACGCTGATCCCGTTTTAACGTAAAAATTCACATGATGGAAAAAAGAAGGCCAAAAAACTTCAGAGACCCGATTGATGTTCGGATAGCCTTTTTTGGGTATGAAACTATCCATTGATGGCTTATAGCTGTTAAAGCGGTAGAACTCACCGAGACCTTCGTTTTGATTGGTTATGGCTCCCGTAACTCTAAACGAGCCAACAGTTATGGCCGTCCGAAGAATCGATATCCACAGGGTGCAACATTCGCGGTACAAGGTGCAACATTCGTCCTAAAAGCCGAAACAGCATCGTTCGACTTTTAGAAGTGGGTGCAGGGATTTGAAATGGAACAGTACCATGGTGCACCGCTCTCCAGGGAAGATAAATCGAAGACCAGCCACGGTGATCCCGTTTTAACGTAAAAATTCACGTGATGGAAAAAAGAAGGCCGAAAAACTTCAAAGACCCGATTGAGGTTTGGATAGACTTTTTTGGGTATGAAACTATCCATTGACGGCTTATAGCTGTCAAAGCGGTAGAACTGACCAAGACCTTCGTTTTGATTGGTTATGGCTCCCGTAACTCTAAACGAGCCAACAGTTATGGTCGTTCGAAGAATCGATATCCACAGGGTGCAACATTCGCGGTGGAAGGTGCAACATTCGTACAAAAAGCCGACACAGCACCGATCGACTTTTAGAAGTGGGTGCAGGGATTTGAAATGGAACATTACCATGGTGCACCGCTCTCCAGGGAAGGTAAAACGAAGACCAGCCACGGTGATCCCGTTTTAACGTAAAAATTCACGTGATGGAAAAAAGAAGGCCAAAAAACTTCAGAGACTTGATAGAGGTTCGGATAGACTTTTTTGGGTATGAAACTATCCATTGATGGCTTATAGTTGTCAAAGTGGTAGAACTCACCGAGACCTTCGTTTTGACTGGTTATGGATCCCGTAACTCAAAACGAGCCAACAGTTATGGACGTCCGAAGAATCGATATCCACAGGGTGCAACATTCGCAGTGCAAGGTGCAACATTCGTCCAAAAAGCCGAAACAGCACCGTTTGACTTTTAGAAGTGGGTGCAGGGATTAGAAATGGAACAGTACCATGGTGCACCGCTCTCCAGGGAAGGTAAATCGAAGGGCAGCCATGGTGATCCCATTTTAACGTAAAAATTCACGTGATGGAAAAAAGAAGGCCAAAAAACTTCAGAGACCCGATTGAGGTTCGGATAGACTTTTTTAGGTATGAAACTATACATTGACGGATTATAGCGGTCAAAGCGGTAGAACTCACCGAGATCTTCGTTTTTACTGGTTATGGCTCCCGTAACTCTAAACGAGCCAACAGTTATGGCCGTCCGAAGAATCGATATCCGCAGGGTGCAACATTCACGGTGCAAGGTGCAACATTCGTCCAAAAAGCCGAAACAGCACCGTTCGACTTTTAGAAGTGGGTGTAGGGATTTGAAATGGAACAGTACCATGGTGCACCGCTCTCCAGGGAAGATAAATCGAAGACCAGCCACGGTGATCCATTTTTAACATAAAAATTCACATGATGGAAAAAAGAAGGCCAAAAAACTTCAAAGACCCGATTGAGGTTCGGATAGACTTTTTTGGGTATGAAACTATCCATTGATGGCATATAGCTGTCAAAGAGGTAGAACTCACCGAGACCTTCGTTTTGATTGGTTATGGCTCCCGTTACTCTAAACGAGCCAACAGTTATGGCCGTCCGAAGAATCGATATCCACAGGGTGCAACATTCGCGGTGCAAGGTGCAACATTCGTCCAAAAAGCCGAAACAACACCGTTCGACTTTTAGAAGTGGGTGCAGGGATTTGAAATGGAACAGTACCATGGTGCACCTCTCTCCAGGGAAGGTAAATCGAAGACCAGCCACGGTGATCCCGTTTTAACGTAAAAATTCACGTGATGGAAAAAAGAAGGCCAGAAAACTTCAGACACCCGATTGAGGTTCGGATAGACTTTTTTGGGTATGAAACTATCCATTGACGGCTTATAGCCGTCGAAGCGGTAGAACTCACCAAGACCCTCGTTCTGACTGGTTATGGCTCCCGTAACTCTAAACGAGCCAACAGTTATGGTCGTCCGAAGAATCGATATCCACAGGGTGCAACATTCGCCGTGCATGGTGCAACATTCGTCCAAAAAGCCGAAACAGCACCGTTCGACTTTTAGAAGTGGGTGCATGGATTTGAAATGGAACAGTACCATGGTGCACCGCTCTCCAGGGAAGGTAAATCGAAGAGCAGCCATGGTGATCCCGTTTTAACGTAAAAATTCACGTGATGGAAAGAAGAAGGCCAAAAAACTTCAGAGACCCGATTGAGGTTCGGATAGACTTTTTTGGGTATGAAACTATCCATTGACGGCTTATAGCGGTCAAAGAGGTAGAACTCACCGAGACCTTCGTTTTTACTGGTTATGGCTCCCGTAACTCTAAACGAGCCAACAGTTATGGCCGTCCGAAGAATCGATATCCACAGGGTGCAACATTCGCGGTGCAAGGTGCAACATTCATCCAAAAAGCCGAAACAGCACCGTTCGACTTTTAGAAGTGGGTGCAGGGATTTGAAATGGAATAGTACCATGGTGCACCACTCTCCAGGGAAGGTAAATCGAAGACCAGCCACGGTGATCCCGTTTTAACGTAAAAATTCACGTGATGGAAAAAAGAAGGCCAAAAAACTTAAGAGACCCGATTGAGGTTCGGACAGACTTTTTTGGGTATGAAACTATCCATTGACGACTTATAGCTGTCAAAGCGGTAGAACTCAACGAGACCTTCGTTTTGACTGGTTATGGCTCCCGTAACTCTAAACGAGCCAACAGTTATGGCCTTCCGAAGAATCGATATCCACAAGGTGCAACATTCGCGGCGCAAGGTGCAACATTCGTCCAAAAAGCCGAAACAGCACCGTTCGACTTTTAGAAGTGGGTGCAGGGATTTGAAATGGAACAGTACCATGGTGCACCGCTCTCCAGGGAAGGTAAATCGAAGAGGAGCCATGGTGATCCCGTTTTAACGTAAAAATTCACGTGATGGAAAGAAGAAGGCCAAAAAACTTCAGAGACCCGATTGAGGTTCGGATAGACTTTTTTGGGTATGAAACTATCCATTGACGGCTTATAGCGGTCAAAGAGGTAGAACTCACCGAGACCTTCGTTTTTACTGGTTATGGCTCCCGTAACTCTAAACGAGCCAACAATTATGGCCGTCCGAAGAATCGATATCCACAGGGTGCAACATTCGCGGTGCAAGGTGCAACATTCGTCCAAAAAGCCGAAACAGCACCGTTCGACTTTTAGAAGTGGGTGCAGGGATTTGAAATGGAATAGTACCATGGTGCACCGCTCTCCAGGGAAGGTAAATCGAAGACCAGCCACGGTGATCCCGTTTTAACGTAAAAATTCACGTGATGGAAAAAAGAAGGCCAAAAAACTTAAGAGACCCGATTGAGGTTCGGATAGACATTTTGGGTATGAAACTATCCATTGATGACTTATAGCTGTCAAAGCGGTAGAACTCACCGAGACCTTCGTTTTGACTGGTTATGGCTCCCGTTACTCTAAACAAGCCAACAGTTATGGCCGTCCGAAGAATCGATATCCACATGGTGCAACATTCGCGGTGCAAGGTGCAACATTCGTCCAAAAAGCCGAAACAGCACCGTTCGACTTTTAGAAGTGGGTGCTGGGATTTGAAATGGAATAGTACCATGGTGAACCGCTCTCCAGGGAAGGTAAATCGAAGACCAGCAACGGTGATTCCGTTTTAACGTAAAAATTTACATGATGGAAAAAAGAAGGCCAAAAAACTTAAGAGACCGGATTGAGGTTCGGATAGCCTTTTTTGGGTATGAAACTATCCATTGACGTCTTATAGCTGTCAAAGCGGTAGAACTCACCGAGACCTTCGTTTTGATTGGTTATGGCTCCCGTAACTCTAAACGAGCCAACAGTTATGGCCGTCCGAAGAATCGATATCCACTGGGTGCAACATTCGCGGTGCAAGTTTCAACATTCGTCCTAAAATCCGAAACAGCACCGTTCGACTTTTAGAAGTGGGTGCAGGGATTTGAAATGGAACAGTACCATGGTGCACCGCTCTTCAGGGAAGATAAATCGAAGACCAGCCACGGTGATCCATTTTTAACGTAAAAATTCACGTGATGGAAAAAAGAAGGCCAAAAAACTTCAAAGACCCGATTGAGGTTCGGATAGACTTTTTTGGGTATGAAACTATCCATTGATGGCATATAGCTGTCAAAGAGGTAGAACTCACCGAGACCTTCGTTTTGATTGGTTATGGCTCCCGTAACTCTAAACGAGCCAACAGTTATGGCCGTCCGAAGAATCGATATCCACAAGGTGCAACATTCGCGGTGCAAGGTGCAACATTCGTCCAAAAAGCCGAAACAGCACCGTTCGACTTTTAGAAGTGGGTGCAGGGATTTGAAATGGAACAGTACCATGGTGCACCGCTCTCTAGGGAAGATAAATCGAAGACCAGCCACGGTGATCCATTTTTAACGTAAAAATTCACGTGATGGAAAAAAGAAGGCCAAAAAACTTCAGAGACCCGATTGAGGTTCGGATAGACTTTTTTGGGTATGAAACTATCCATTGATGGCATATAGCTGTCAAAGAGGTAGAACTCACCGAGACCTTCGTTTTGATTGGTTATGGTTCCCGTAACTCTAAACGAGCTAATAGTTATGGCCGTCCGAAGAATCGATATCCACAGGGTGCAACATTCGCGGTGCAAGGTGCAACATTCGTCCAAAAAGCCGAAACAACACCGTTCGACTTTTAGAAGTGGGTGCAAGGATTTGAAATGGAACAGTACCATGTTGCACCGCTCTCCAGGGAAGGTAAATCGAAGACCAGCCACGGTGATCTCGTTTTAACGTAAAAATTCACGTGATGGAAAAAAGAAGGCCAAAACCTTCAGAGACTCGATTGAGGTTCGCATAGACTTTTTTGGGTATGAAACTATCCATTGACGGCTTATAGCTGTCAAAGCGGTACAACAAACCAAGATCTTCGTTTTGATTGGTTATGGCTCCCGTAACTCTAAACGAGCCAACAGTTATGGCCGTCCAAAGAATCGATATCCACAGGGTGCAACATTCGCGGTGCAAGTTGCAACATTCGTCCAAAAAGCCTAAACAGCACCGTTCTACTTTTAGAAGTGGGTGCAGGGATTTGAAATGGAACAGTACCATGGTGCACCACTCTCCAGGGAAGGTAAATCAAAGACCAGCCACGGTGATCCCGTTTTAACGTAAAAATTCACGTGATGGAAAAAAGAAGGCCAAAAAACATCAGACACCCGATTGAGGTTCGGATAGACTTTTTTGGGTATGAAACTATCCATTGACGGCTTATAGCTGTCAAAGCGGTAGAACTCACCAAGACCTTCGTTTTGACTGGTTATGGCTCCCGTTACTCTAAACGAGCCAACAGTTATGGCCGTCCGAAGAATCGATATCCACTGGGTGCAACATTCGCGGTGCAAGGTGCAACATTCGTCCAAAAAGCCGAAACAGCACCGTTCGACTTTTAGAAGTGGGTGCAGGGATTTGAAATGGAACAGTACCATGGTGCACCGCTCTCCAGGGAAGGTAAATCGAAGACCAGCCACGGTGATCCCGTTTTAACGTAAAAATTCACGTGATGGAAAAAAGAAGGCCAAAAAACTTCAGAGACCCGATTGAGGTTCGGACAGACTTTTTTGGGTATTAAACTATCCATGACGGCTCATAGCTGTCAAAGCGGTAGAACTCACAGAGACCTTTGTTTTGACCGGTTATGGCTCCCGTAACTCTAAACGAGTCAACAGTTATGGCCGTCCGAACAATCGATATCCACAGGGTGCAACATTCGCGGTGCAAGGTGCAACATTCGTCCAAAAAGCCGAAACAGCACCGTTCGACTTTTAGAAGTGGGTGCAGGGATTTGGAATGGAAAAGTACCATGGTGCACCGCTCTCCAGGGAAGGTAAATCGAAGACCAGCCACGGTGATCCCGTTTTAACGTAAAAATTCACGTGATGGAAAAAAGAAGGCCAAAAAACTTAAGAGACCCGATTGAGGTTCGGACAGACTTTTTTGGGTATTAAACTATCCATTGACGGCTTATAGCTATCAAAGCGGTAGAACTCACCGAGACCTTTGTTTTGACTGGTTATGGCTCCGGTAACTCTAAACGAGCCAATAGTTATGGCCATCCGAAGAATCGATATCCACAGGGTGCAACATTCGCGGTGCAAGGTGCAACATTCGTCCAAAAAGCCGAAACAGCACCGTTCGACTTTTAGAAGTGGGTGCAGGGATTTGAAAAGGAATAGTACCATGGTGCACCGCTCTCCAGGGAAGGTAAATCGAAGACCAGCCACGGTGCTCCCGTTTTAACGTAAAAATTCACGTGATGGAAAAAAGAAGGCCGAAAAACATCAAAGACCCGATTGAGGTTTGGATAGACTTTTTTGGGTATGAAACTATCCATTGACGGCTTATAGCTGTCAAAACGGTAGAACTCACTAAGACCTTCGTTTTGATTGGTTATGGCTCCCGTAACTCTAAACGAGCCAACAGTTATGGCCGTCCGAAGAATCGATATCCATAGGGTGCAACATTCGCGGTACAAGGTGCAACATTCGTCCAAAAAGCCGAAACAGCACCGTTCGACTTTTAGAAGTGGGTGCAGGGATTTGAAATGGAACAGTACCATGGTGCACCGCTCTCCAGGGAAGATAAATTGAAGACCAGCCACGGTGATCCCGTTTTAACGTAAAAATTCACGTGATGGAAAAAAGAAGGCCAAAAAACTTCAGAGACCCGATTGAGGTTCGGATAGCCTTTTTTGGGTATGAAACTATCCATTGACGGCTTATAGCTGTCAAAGCGGTAGAACTCACTGAGACCTTCGTTTTGATTGGTTATGGCTCCCGTAACTCTAAACGAGCCAACAGTTATGGCCGTCCGAAGAATCGATATCCACAGGGTGCAACATTCGCGGTGCAAGGTGCAACATTCGTCCTAAAAGCCGAAACAGCATCGTTCGACTTTTAGAAGTGGGTGCAGGGATTTGAAATGGAACATTACCATGGTTCACCGCTCTCCAGGGAAGATAAATCGAAGACCAGCCACGGTGATCCCGTTTTAACGTAAAAATTCACGTGATGGAAAAAAGAAGGCCGAAAAACTTCAAAGACCCGATTGAGGTTTGGATAGACTTTTTTGGGTATGAAACTATCCATTGACGGCTTATAGCTGTCAAAGCGGTAGAACTGACCAAGACCTTCGTTTTGATTGGTTATGGCTCCCGTAACTCTAAACGAGCCAACAGTTATGGTCGTCCGAAGAATCGATATCCACAGGGTGCAACATTCGCGGTGCAAGGTGCAACATTCGTACAAAAAGCCAACACAGCACCGATCGACTTTTAGAAGTGGGTGCAGGGATTTGAAATGGAACATTACCATGGTGCACCGCTCTCCAGGGAAGGTAAATCGAAGACCAGCCACGGTGATCCCGTTTTAACGTAAAAATTCACGTGATGGAAAAAAGAAGGCCAAAAAACTTCAAAGACTTGATTGAGGTTCGGATAGACTTTTTTGGGTATGAAACTATCCATTGATGGCTTATAGCTTTCAAAGCGGTAGAACTCATCGAGACCTTCGTTTTGACTGGTTATGGATCCCGTAACTCAAAACGAGCCAACAGTTATGGCCGTCCGAAGAATCGATATCCACATGGTGCAACATTAACAGTGCAAGGTGCAACATTCGTCCAAAAAGCCAAAACAGCACCGTTCGACTTTTAGAAGTGGGTGCAGGGATTTGAAATGGAACAGTACCATGGTGCACCGCTCTCAAGGGTAGGTAAATCGAAGAGTAGCCATGGAGATCCCGTTTTAACGTAAAAATTCACGTGATGGAAAAAAGAAGGCCAAAAAACTTCAGAGACCCGATTGAGGTTCGGATAGACTTTTTTGGGTATGAAACTATCCATTGACGGATTATAGCGGTCAAAGCGGTAGAACTCACCGAGATCTTCGTTTTTACTGGTTATGGCTCCCGTAACTCTAAACGAGCCAACAGTTATGGCCGTCCGAAGAATCGATATCCACAGGGTGCAACATTCGCGGTGCAAGGTGCAACATTCGTCCAAAAAGCCGAAACAGCACCGTTCGACTTTTAGAAGTGGGTGCAGGGATTTGAAATGGAACAGTACAATGGTGCACCGCTCTCCAGGGAAGATAAATCGAAGACCAGCCACGGTGATCCATTTTTAACGTAAAAATTCACGTGATGGAAAAAAGAAGGCCAAAAAACTTCAGAGACCCGATTGAGGTTCGGACAGACTTTTTTGGGTATGAAACTATCCATTGACAGCTTATAGCGGTCAAAAAGGTAGAACTCACCGAGACCTTCGTTTTGACTGGTTATGGCTCCCGTAACTCTAAACGAGCCAACAGTTATGGCCGTCCGAAGAATCGATATCCACAAGGTGCAACATTCGCGGTGCAAGGTGCAACATTCGTCCAAAAAGCCGAAACAACACCGTTCGACTTTTAGAAGTGGGTGCAGGGATTTGAAATGGAACAGTACCATGATGCACCGCTCTCCCAGGAAGGTAAATCGAAGACCAGCCACGATGATCCCGTTTTAACGTAAAAATTCACGTGATGGAAAAAAGAAGGCCAAACAACTTAAGAGACCCGATTGAGGTTTGGATAGACTTTTTTGGGTATGAAAATATCCATTGACGGCTTATAGCGGTCAAAGCAGTAGAACTCACCAAGACCTTCGTTTTGATTGGTTATGGCTCCCGTAACTCTAAACGAGCCAACAGTTATGGTCGTCCGAAGAATCCATATCCACTGGGTGCCACATTCGCGGTACAAGGGGTAACATTCGTCCAAAAAGCCGAAACAGCACCATTCGACTTTTAGAAGTGGGTGCAGGGATTTGAAATAGAACAGTACCATGGTGAACCGCTCTCCAGGGAAGGTAAATTGAAGACCA
The DNA here is from genome assembly GCA_030737815.1 of Allium fistulosum. Classification (NCBI taxonomy): domain Eukaryota; kingdom Viridiplantae; phylum Streptophyta; class Magnoliopsida; order Asparagales; family Amaryllidaceae; genus Allium; species Allium fistulosum. The sequence continues at coordinate 7,638,832 of CM060903.1, read as the reverse complement.
GCCACGGTGATCCCGTTTTAACGTAAAAATTCATGTGATGGAAAAAAGAAGGCCAAAAAACTTCAGAGACCCAATTGAGGTTCGGATAGCCTTTATTGGGTATGAAACTATCCATTGACGGCTTATAGCTGTCAAAGCGGTAGAACTCACCGAGACCTTCGTTTTGATTGGTTATGGCTCCCGTAACTCTAAACGAGCCAACAGTTATGGCCGTCCGAAGAATCGATATCCATAGGGTGCAACATTCGCGGTGCAAGGTGCAACATTCGTCCTAAAATCCGAAACAGCACCGTTCGACTTTTAGAAGTGGGTGCAGGGATTTGAAATGGAACAGTACCATGGTGCACCGCTCTCCAGGGAAGATAAATCGAAGACCAACCACGGTGATCCATTTTTAACGTAAAAATTCACGTGATGGAAAAAAGAAGGCCAAAAAACTTCAAAGACCCGATTGCGGTTCGGATAGACTTTTTTGGGTATGAAACTATCCATTGATGGCATATAGCTATCAAAGAGGTAGAACTCACCGAGACCTTCTTTTTGATTGGTTATGGCTCCCGTAACTCTAAACGAGCTAACAGTTATGGTCGTCCGAAGAATCGATATCCACAGTGTGCAACATTCGCAGTACAAGGTGCAACATTCTCCAAAAAGCCAAAACAGCACCGTTCGACTTTTAGAAGTGGGTGTAGGGATTTGAAATGGAACAGTACCTTGGTGCACCGCTCTCTAGGGAAGGTAAATCGTTTTGACTGGTTATGGCTCCCGTAACTCTAAACGAGCCAACAGTTATGGCCGTCCGAAGAATCGATATCCACATGGTGCAACATTCATCCAAATAGCCGAAACAACACCGTTCGACTTTTAGAAGTGGGTTCAGGGATTTGAAATGGAACAGTACCATGGTGCACCGCTCTCCAGGGAAGGTAAATCGAAGAGCAGCCATGGTGATCCCGTTTTAATGTAAAAATTCACGTGATGGAAAAAAGAAGGCCAAAAAACTTCAGAGACCCGATTGAGGTTCTGATAGACTTTTTTGGGTATGAAACTATCCATTGACGGCTTATAGCGGTCAAAGCGGTAGAACTCACCGAGACCTTCATTTTTACTGGTTATGGCTCCCGTAACTCTAAACGAGCCAACAGTTATGGTCGTCCGAAGAATCGATATCCACAAGGTGCAACATTCGCGGTGCAAGGTGCAACATTCGTCCAAAAAGCCGAAACAGCACCGTTCGACTTTTGGAAGTGGGTGCAGGGATTTGAAATGGAACAGTACCATGGTGCACCGCTCTCCAGGGAAGGTAAATCGAAGACCAGCCACGGTGATCCTGTTTTAACGTAAAAATTCACGTGATGGAAAAAAGAAGGCCAAAAAACTTAAGAGACCCGATTGAGGTTCGGACAGACTTTTTTGGGTATTAAACTATCCATTGACGACTTATAGCTGTCAAAGCGGTAGAACTCACCGAGACCTTCGTTTTGACTGGTTATGGCTCCCGTAACTCTAAACGAGCCAACAGTTATGGCCGTCCGAAGAATCGATATCCACAGGGTGCAACATTCGCGGTGCAAGGTGCAACATTCGTCCAAAAAGCCAAAACTGTACCGTTCGACTTTTAGAAGTGGGTGCAGGGATTTGAAATGGAATAGTACCATGGTGCACCGCTTTCCAGGGAAGGTAAATCGAAGACCGGCCACGGTGCTCCCGTTTTAACATAAAAATTCACGTGATGGAAAAAAGAAGGCCGAAAAACTTCAAAGACCCTATTGAGGTTTGGATAGACTATTTTGGGTATTAAACTATCCATTGACGGCTTATAGCTGTCAAAGCGGTAGAACTCACCGAGACCTTCGTTTTGACTGGTTATGGCTCCCGTAACTCTAAACGAGCCAACAGTTATGGCCGTCCGTAGAATCGATATCCACAGGGTGCAACATTCGCGGTACAAGGTGCAACATTCGTCCAAAAAGCCGAAACAGCACCGTTCGACTTTTAGAAGTGGGTGCAGGGATTTGAAATGGAACAGTACCATGGTGCACCGCTCTCCAGGGAAGGTAAATTGAAGACCAGCCACGGTGATCCCGTTTTAACGTAAAAATTCACGTGATGGAAAAAAGAAGGCCAAAAAACTTCAGAGACCCGATTGAGGTTCGGATAGCCTTTTTTGGGTATGAAACTATCCATTGACGGCTTATAGCTGTCAAAGCGGTAGAACTCACCGAGACCTTCGTTTTGATTGGTTATGGCTCCCGTAACTCTAAACGAGCCAACAGTTATGGTAGTCCGAAGAATCGATATCCACAGGGTGCAACATTCGCGGTGCAAGGTGCAACATTCGTCCAAAAAGCCGAAACAGCACTGTTCGACTTTTAGAAGTGGGTGCAGGGATTTGAAATCGAACAGTACCATGGTGCACCGCTCTCCAGGGAAGGTAAATCGAAGACCAGCCACGGTGATCCCGTTTTAACGTAAAAATTCACGTGATGGAAAAAAGAAGGCCGAAAAACTTCAAAGACCCTATTGAGGTTTGGATAGACTTTTTTGGGTATGAAACTATCCATTGACGGATTATAGCGGTCAAAGCGGTAGAACTCACCGAGATCTTCGTTTTTACTGGTTATGGCTCCCGTAACTCTAAACGAGCCAACAGTTATGGCCGTCCGAAGAATCGATATCCACAGGGTGCAACATTCGCGTTGCAAGGTGCAACATTCGTCCAAAAAGCCGAAACAGCACCGTTCGACTTTTAGAAGTGGGTGCAGGGATTTGAAATGGAACAGTACAATGGTGCACCGCTCTCCAGGGAAGATAAATCGAAGACCAGCCACGGTGATCCATTTTTAACGTAAAAATTCACGTGATGGAAAAAAGAAGGCCAAAAAACTTCAGAGACCCGATTGAGGTTCGGACAGACTTTTTTGGGTATGAAACTATCCATTGACAGCTTATAGCGGTCAAAAAGGTAGAACTCACCGAGACCTTCGTTTTGACTGGTTATGGCTCCCGTAACTCTAAACGAGCCAACAGTTATGGTCGTCCGAAGAATCGATATCCACAAGGTGCAACATTCGCGGTGCAAGGTGCAACATTCGTCCAAAAAGCCGAAACAACACCGTTCGACTTTTAGAAGTGGGTGCAGGGATTTGAAATGGAACAGTACCATGATGCACCGCTCTCCCGGGAAGGTAAATCGAAGACCAGCCACGGTGATCCCGTTTTAACGTAAAAATTCACGTGATGGAAAAAAGAAGGCCAAAAAACTTATGGTCGTCCGAAGAATCCATATCCACTGGGTGCCACATTCGCAGTACAAGGGGCAACATTCGTCCAAAAAGCCGAAACAGCACCATTCGACTTTTAGAAGTGGGTGCAGGGATTTGAAATTGAACAGTACCATGGTGAACCGCTCTCCAGGGAAGGTAAATCGAAGACCAGCCATGGTGATCCCGTTTTAACGTAAAAATTCACGTGATGGAAAAAAGAAGGCCAAAAAACTTCAGAGACCCAATTGAGGTTCGAATAGCCTTTATTGGGTATGAAACTATCCATTGACGGCTTATAGCTGTCAAAGCGGTAGAACTCACCGAGACCTTCGTTTTGATTGGTTATGGCTCCCGTAACTCTAAACGAGCCAACAGTTATGGCCGTCCGAAGAATCGATATCCACTGGGTGCAACATTCGCGGTGCAAGGTGCAACATTCGTCCTAAAATCCGAAACAGCACCGTTCGACTTTTAGAAGTGGGTGCAGGGATTTGAAATGGAACAGTACCATGGTGCACCGCTCTCCAGGGAAGATAAATCGAAGACCAGCCACGGTGATCCCTTTTTAACGTAAAAATTCACGTGATGGAAAAAAGAAGGCCAAAAAACTTCAAAGACCCGATTGCGGTTCGGATAGACTTTTTTGGGTATGAAACTATCCATTGACGGCTTATAGCTGTCAAAGCGGTAGAACTCACCGAGACCTTCGTTTTGACTGGTTATGGCTCCCGTAACTCTAAACGAGCCAACAGTTATGGTAGTCCGAAGAATCGATATCCACAGGGTGCAACATTCGCGGTGTAAGGTGCAACATTCGTCCAAAAAGCCGAAACAGCACCGTTCGACTTTTAGAAGTGGGTGCAGGGATTTGAAATCGAACAGTACCATGGTGCACCGCTCTCCAGGGAAGGTAAATCGAAGACCAGCCACGGTGATCCCGTTTTAACGTAAAAATTCACGTGATGGAAAAAAGAAGGCCAAAAAACTTCAGAGACCCGATTGAGGTTCGGACTGACTTTTTTGGGTATTAAACTATCCATTGACGGCTTATAGCTGTCAAAGCGGTAGAACTCACCGAGACCTTCGTTTTGACTGGTTATGGCTCCCGTAACTCTAAACGAGCCAACAGTTATGGCCGTCCGAACAATCGATATCCACATTGTGCAACATTCGCGGTGCAAGGTGCAACATTCGTCCAAAAAGCCGAAACAGCACCGTTCGACTTTTAGAAGTGGGTGCACGGATTTGAAATGGAACAGTACCATGGTGCACCGCTCTCCAAGGAAGGTAAATCGAAGACCAGCCACGGTGATCCCGTTTTAACGTAAAAATTCACGTGATGGAAAAAAGAAGGCCAAAAAACTTCAAAGACCCGATTGAGGTTCGGATAGCCTTTTTTGGGTATGAAACTATCCATTGACGGCTTATAGCTGTCAAAGCGGTAGAACTCACCGAGACCTTCGTTTTGACTGGTTATGGCTCCCGTAACTCTAAACGAGCCAACAGTTATGGCCGTCCGAAGAATCGATATCCACAGGGTGCAACATTCGCGATGCAAGGTGCAACATTCGTCCAAAAAGCCGAAACAGCACCGTTCGACTTTTAGAAGTGGGTGCAGGGATTTGAAATGGAACAGTACCATGGTGCACCGCTCTCCAGGGAAGGTAAATCGAGGACCAGCCACGGTGATCCCGTTTTAACGTAAAAATTCACGTGATGGAAAAAAGAAGGCCGAAAAACTTCAAAGACCCTATTGAGGTTCGGACTGACTTTTTTGGGTATGAAACTATCCATTGACGGATTATAGCGGTCAAAGCGGTAGAACTCACCGAGATCTTCGTTTTTACTGGTTATGGCTCCCGTAACTCTAAACGAGCCAATAGTTATGGCCGTCCGAAGAATCGATATCCACAGGGTGCAACATTCGCGGTGCAAGGTGCAACATTCGTCCAAAAAGCTGAAACAGCACCGTTCGACTTTTGGAAGTGGGTGCAGGGATTTGAAATGGAACAGTACCATGGTGCACCGCTCTCCAGGGAAGGTAAATCGAAGACCAGCCACGGTGATCCCGTTTTAACGTAAAAATTCACGTGATGGAAAAAAGAAGGCCAAAAAACTTAAGAGACCCGATTGAGGTTCGGACAGACTTTTTTGGGTATTAAACTATCCATTGACGGCTTATAGCTGTCAAAGCGGTAGAACTCACCGAGACCTTCGTTTTGACTGGTTATGGCTCCCGTAACTCTAAACGAGCCAACAGTTATGGCCGTCCGAAGAATCGATATCCACAGGGTGCAACATTCGCGGTGCAAGGTGCAACATTCGTCCAAAAAGCCAAAACTGTACCGTTCGACTTTTAGAAGTGGGTGCAGGGATTTGAAATGGAATAGTACCATGGTGCACCGCTTTCCAGGGAAGGTAAATCGAAGACCAGCCACGGTGCTCCCGTTTTAACATAAAAATTCACGTGATGGAAAAAAGAAGGCCGAAAAACTTCAAAGACCCTATTGAGGTTTGGATAGACTTTTTTGGGTATTAAACTATCCATTGACGGCTTATAGCTGTCAAAGCGGTAGAACTCACCGAGACCTTCGTTTTGACTGGTTATGGCTCCCGTAACTCTAAACGAGCCAACAGTTATGGCCGTCCGTAGAATCGATATCCACAGGGTGCAACATTCGCGGTACAAGGTGCAACATTCGTCCAAAAAGCCGAAACAGCACCGTTCGACTTTTAGAAGTGGGTGCAGGGATTTGAAATGGAACAGTACCATGGTGCACCGCTCTCCAGGGAAGGTAAATTGAAGACCAGCCACGGTGATCCCGTTTTAACGTAAAAATTCACGTGATGGAAAAAAGAAGGCCAAAAAACTTCAGAGACCCGATTGAGGTTCGGATAGCCTTTTTTGGGTATGAAACTATCCATTGACGGCTTATAGCTGTCAAAGCGGTAGAACTCACCGAGACCTTCGTTTTGATTGGTTATGGCTCCCGTAACTCTAAACGAGCCAACAGTTATGGTAGTCCGAAGAATCGATATCCACAGGGTGCAACATTCGCGGTGCAAGGTGCAACATTCGTCCAAAAAGCCGAAACAGCACCGTTCGACTTTTAGAAGTGGGTGCAGGGATTTGAAATCGAACAGTACCATGGTGCACCGCTCTCCAGGGAAGGTAAATCGAAGACCAGCCACGGTGATCCCGTTTTAACGTAAAAATTAACGTGATGGAAAAAAGAAGGCCGAAAAACTTCAAAGACCCTATTGAGGTTTGGATAGACTTTTTTGGGTATGAAACTATCCATTGACGGCTTATAGCTGTCAAAGCGGTAGAACTGACCAAGACCTTCGTTTTGATTGGTTATGGCTCCCGTAACTCTAAACGAGCCAACAGTTATGGTCGTCCGAAGAATCGATATCCACAGGGTGCAACATTCGCGGTGGAAGGTGCAACATTCGTACAAAAAGCCGACACAGCACCGATCGACTTTTAGAAGTGGGTGCAGGGATTTGAAATGGAACATTACCATGGTGCACCGCTCTCCAGGGAAGGTAAATCGAAGACCAGCCACGGTGATCCCGTTTTAACGTAAAAATTCACGTGATGGAAAAAAGAAGGCCAAAAAACTTCAGAGACTTGATAGAGGTTCGGATAGACTTTTTTGGGTATGAAACTATCCATTGATGGCTTATAGTTGTCAAAGCGGTAGAACTCACCGAGACCTTCATTTTGACTAGTTATGGATCCCGTAACTCAATACGAGCCAACAGTTATGGACGTCCGAAGAATCGATATCCACAGGGTGCAACATTCGCAGTGCAAGGTGCAACATTCGTCCAAAAAGCCGAAACAGCACCGTTTGACTTTTAGAAGTGGGTGCAGGGATTTGAAATGGAACAGTACCACGGTGCACCGCTCTCCAGGGAAGGTAAATCGAAGAGCAGCCATGGTGATCCCGTTTTAACGTAAAAATTCACGTGATGGAAAAAAGAAGGCCAAAAAACTTCAGAGACCCGATTGAGGTTCGGATAGACTTTTTTGGGTATGAAACTATCCATTGACGGATTATAGCGGTCAAAGCGGTAGAACTCACCGAGATCTTCGTTTTTACTGGTTATGGCTCCCGTAACTCTAAACGAGCCAACAGTTATGGCCGTCCGAAGAATCGATATCCACAGGGTGCAACATTCGCGGTGCAAGGTGCAACATTCGTCCAAAAAGACGAAACAGCACCGTTCGACTTTTAGAAGTGGGTGTAGGGATTTGAAATGGAACAGTACCATGGTGCACCGCTCTCCAGGGAAGATAAATCGAAGACCAGCCACGGTGATCCATTTTTAACATAAAAATTCACATGATGGAAAAAAGAAGGCCAAAAAACTTCAAAGACCCGATTGAGGTTCGGATAGACTTTTTTGGGTATGAAACTATCCATTGATGGCATATAGCTGTCAAAGAGGTAGAACTCACCGAGACCTTCGTTTTGATTGGTTATGGCTCCCGTAACTCTAAACGAGCCAACAGTTATGGCCGTCCGAAGAATCGATATCCACAGGGTGCAACATTCGCGGTGCAAGGTGCAACATTCGTCCAAAAAGCCGAAACAACACCGTTCGACTTTTAGAAGTGGGTGCAGGGATTTGAAATGGAACAGTACCATAGTGCACCTCTCTCCAGGGAAGGTAAATCGAAGACCAGCCACGGTGATCCCGTTTTAACGTAAAAATTCACGTGATGGAAAAAAGAAGGCCAGAAAACTTCAGACACCCGATTAAGGTTCGGATAGACTTTTTTGGGTATGAAACTATCCATTGACGGCTTATAGCCGTCAATGCGGTAGAACTCACCAAGACCTTCGTTTTGACTGGTTATGGCTCCCGTAACTCTTAACGAGCCAACAGTTATGGTCGTCCGAAGAATCGATATCCACAGGGTGCAACATTCGCCGTGCAAGGTGCAACATTCGTCCAAAAAGCCGAAACAGCACCGTTCGACTTTTAGAAGTGGGTGCAGGGATTTGAAATGGTACAGTACCATGGTGCACCGCTCTCCAGGGAAGGTAAATCGAAGATCAGCCATGGTGATCCCGTTTTAACGTAAAAATTCACGTGATGGAAAGAAGAAGGCCAAAAAACTTCAGAGACCCGATTGAGGTTCGGATAGACTTTTTTGGGTATGAAACTATCCATTGACGGCTTATAGCGGTCAAAGAGGTAGAACTCACCGAGACCTTCGTTTTTACTGGTTATGGCTCCCGTAACTCTAAACGAGCCAACAGTTATGGCCGTCCGAAGAATCAATATCCACAGGGTGCAACATTCGCGGTGCAAGGTGCAACATTCGTCCAAAAAGCCGAAACAGCACCTTTCGACTTTTAGAAGTGGGTGCAGGGATTTGAAATGGAATAGTACCATGGTGCACAGCTCTCCAGGGAAGGTAAATCGAAGACCAGCCACGGTGATCCCGTTTTAAGGAAAAAATTCACGTGATGGAAAAAAGAAGGCCAAAAAACTTAAGAGACCCGATTGAGGTTCGGACAGACTTTTTTGGGTATTAAACCATCCATTTACGGATTATAGCTGTCAAAGCGGTAGAACTCACCGAGACCTTCGTTTTGACTGGTTATGGCTCCCGTAACTCTAAACGAGCCAACAGTTATGGCCTTTCAAAGAATCGATATCCACAAGGTGCAACATTCGCGGTGCAAGGTGCAACATTCGTCCAAAAAGCCGAAACAGCACCGTTCGACTTTTAGAAGTGGGTGCAGGGATTTGAAATGGAATAGTACCATGGTGCACCGCTCTCAAGGGAAGGTAAATCGAATACCAGGCACGGTGCTCCCGTTTTAACGTAAAAATTCACGTGATGGAAAAAAGAAGGCCGAAAAACTTCAAAGACCCGATTGAGGTTTGGATAGACTTTTTTGGCTATGAAACTATCCATTGACAGCTTATTGCTGTCAAAGCGGTAGAACTCACCGAGACCTTCGTTTTGACTGGTTATGGCTCCCGTTACTCTAAACGAGCCAACAGTTATGTCCGTCCGAAGAATGGATATCCACAGGGTGCAACATTCGCGGTGCAAGGTGCAACATTCGTCCAAAAAGCCGAAACAGCACCGTTCGACTTTTAGAAGTGGGTGCAGGGATTTGAAATGGAATAGTACCATGGTGAACCGCTCTCCAGGGAAGGTAAATCGAAGACCAGCAACGGTGATTCCGTTTTAACGTAAAAATTCACGTGATGGAAAAAAGAAGGCCAAAAAACTTCAGAGACCGGATTGAGGTTCGGATAGCCTTTTTTGGGTATGAAACTATCCATTGACGTCTTATAGCTGTCAAAGCGGTAGAACTCACCGAGACCTTCGTTTTGATTGGTTATGGCTCCCGTAACTCTAAACGAGCCAACAGTTATGGCCGTCCGAAGAATCGATATCCACTGGGTGCAACATTCGCGGTGCAAGTTTCAACATTCGTCCTAAAATCCGAAACAGCACCGTTCGACTTTTAGAAGTGGGTGCAGGGAATTGAAATGGAACAGTACCATGGTGCACCGCTCTTCAGGGAAGATAAATCGAAGACCAGCCACGGTGATCCATTTTTAACGTAAAAATTCACGTGATGGAAAAAAGAAGGCCAAAAAACTTCAAAGACCCGATTGAGGTTCGGATAGACTTTTTTGGGTATGAAACTATCCATTGATGGCATATAGCTGTCAAAGAGGTAGAACTCACCGAGACCTTCGTTTTGATTGGTTATGGCTCCCGTAACTCTAAACGAGCCAACATATATGGCCGTCCGAAGAATCGATATCCACAAGGTGCAACATTCGCGGTGCAAGGTGCAACATTCGTCCAAAAAGCCGAAACAGCACCGTTCGACTTTTAGAAGTGGGTGCAGGGATTTGAAATGGAACAGTACCATGGTGCACCGCTCTCCAGGGAAGATAAATCGAAGACCAGCCACGGTGATCCATTTTTAACATAAAAATTCACGTGATGGAAAAAAGAAGGCCAAAAAACTTCAGAGACCCGATTGAGGTTCGGATAGACTTTTTTGGGTATGAAACTATCCATTGATGGCATATAGTTGTAAAAGAGGTAGAACTCACCGAGACCTTCGTTTTGATTGGTTATGGTTCCCGTAACTCTAAACGAGCTAATAGTTATGGCCGTCCGAAGAATCGATATCCACAGGGTGCAACATTCGCGGTGCAAGGTGCAACATTCGTCCAAAAAGCCGAAACAACACCGTTCGACTTTTAGAAGTGGGTGCAAGGATTTGAAATGGAACAGTACCATGTTGCACCGCTCTCCAGGGAAGGTAAATCGAAGACCAGCCATGGTGATCTCGTTTTAACGTAAAAATTCACGTGATGGAAAAAAGTAGGCCAAAAACTTCAGAGACTCGATTGAGGTTCGCATAGACTTTTTTGGGTATGAAACTATCCATTGACGGCTTATAGCTGTCAAAGCGGTACAACTAACCAAGACCTTCGTTTTGATTGGTTATGGCTCCCGTAACTCTAAACGAGCCAACAGTTATGGCCGTCCGAAGAATCGATATCCACAGGGTGCAACATTCGCGGTGCAAGTTGCAACATTCGTCCAAAAAGCCTAAACATCACCGTTCTACTTTTAGAAGTGGGTGCAGGGATTTGAAATGGAACAGTACCATGGTGCACCACTCTCCAGGGAAGGTAAATCAAAGACCAGCCACGGTGATCCCGTTTTAACGTAAAAATTCACGTGATGGAAAAAAGAAGGCCAAAAAACATCAAACACCCGATTGAGGTTCGGATAGACTTTTTTGGGTATGAAACTATCCATTGACGGCTTATAGCTGTCAAAGCGGTAGAACTCACCGAGACCTTCGTTTTGACTGGTTATGGCTCCCGTTACTCTAAACGAGCCAACAGTTATGGCCGTCCGAAGAATCGATACCCACAGGGTGCAACATTCGCGGTGCAAGGTGCAACATTCGTCCAATAAGCCGAAACAGCACCGTTCGACTTTTAGAAGTGGGTGCAGGGATTTGAAATGGAACAGTACCATGGTGCACCGCTCTCCAGGGAAGGTAAATCGAAGACCAGCCACGGTGATCCCGTTTTAACGTAAAAATTCACGTGATGGAAAAAAGAAGGCCAAAAAACTTCAGAGACCCGATTGAGGTTCGGACAGACTTTTTTGGGTATTAAACTATCCATTGACGGCTCATAGCTGTCAAAGCGGTAGAACTCACCGAGACCTTTGTTTTGACCGGTTATGGCTCCCGTAACTCTAAACGAGTCAACAGTTATGGCCAGCCGAACAATCGATATCCACAGGGTGCAACATTCGCGGTGCAAGGTGCAACATTCGTCCAAAAAGCCGAAACAGCACCGTTTGACTTTTAGAAGTGGGTGCAGGGATTTGGAATGGAACAGTACCATGGTGCACCGCTCTCCAGGGAAGGTAAATCGAAGACCAGCCATGGTGATCCCGTTTTAACGTAAAAATTCACGTGATGGAAAAAAGAAGGCCAAAAAACTTAAGAGACCCGATTGAGGTTCGGACAGACTTTTTTGGGTATTAAACTATCCATTGACGGCTTATAGCTGTCAAAGCGGTAGAACTAACCGAGACCTTTGTTTTGACTGGTTATGGCTCCGGTAACTCTAAACGAGCCAATAGTTATGGCCATCCGAAGAATCGATATCCACAGGGTGCAACATTCGCGGTGCAAGGTGCAACATTCGTCCAAAAAGCCGAAACAACACCGTTCGACTTTTAGAAGTGGGTGCAGGGATTTGAAATGGAATAGTACCATGGTGCACCGCTCTCCAGGGAAGGTAAATCGAAGACCAGCCACGGTGCTCCCGTTTTAACGTAAAAATTCACGTGATGGAAAAAAGAAGGCCGAAAAACTTCAAAGACCCGATTGAGGTTTGGATAGACTTTTTTGGGTAAGAAACTATCCATTGACGGCTTATAGCTATCAAAACGGTAGAACTCACTAAGACCTTCGTTTTGATTGGTTATGACTCCCGTAACTCTAAACGAGCCAACAGTCATGGCCGTCCGAAGAATCGATATCCACAGGGTGCAACATTCGCGGTACAAGGTGCAACATTCGTCCAAAAAGCCGAAACAGCACCGTTCGACTTTTAGAAGTGGGTGCAGGGATTTGAAATGGAACAGTAACATGGTGCACCGCTCTCCAGGGAAGGTAAATTGAAGACCAACCACGGTGATCCCGTTTTAACGTAAAAATTCACGTGATGGAAAAAAGAAGGCCAAAAAACTTCAGAGACCCGATTGAGGTTCGGATAGACTTTTTTGGGTATGAAACTATCCATTGACGGCTTATAGCTGTCAAAGCGATAGAACTCACCGAGACCTTCGTTTTGATTGGTTATGGCTCCCGTAACTCTAAACGCGCCAACAGTTATGGCCGTCCGAAGAATCGATATCCACAGGGTGCAACATTCGCGGTGCAAGGTGCAACATTCGTCCTAAAAGCCGAAACAGCATCGTTCGACTTTTAGAAGTGGGTTCAGGGATGTGAAATGGAACATTACCATGGTTCACCGCTCTCCAGGGAAGATAAATCGAAGACCAGCCACGGTGATCCCGTTTTAACGTAAAAATTCATGTGATGGAAAAAAGAAGGCCAAAAAACTTAAGAGACCCGATTGAGATTCGGACAGACTTTTTTGGGTATTAAACTATCCATTGACGGCTTATAGCTGTCAAAGCGGTAGAACTCACCGAGACCTACGTTTTGACTGGTTATGGCTCCCGTTACTCTAAACGAGCCAACAGTTATGGCCGTCCAAAGAATCGATATCCACAGGGTGCAACATTCGCGGTGCAAGGTGCAACATTCGTCCAAAAAGCCGAAAAAGCACCGTTCGACTTTTAGAAGTGGGTGCAAGGATTTGAAATGGAACAGTACCATGGTGCACCGCTCTCCAGGGAAGGTAAATCGAAGACAAGCCACGGTGATCCCGTTTTAACGTAAAAATTCACGTGATGGAAAAAAGAAGGCCAAAAAACTTTAGAGACCCGATTGAGGTTCGGACAGACTTTTTTGGGTATTAAACTATCCATTGACGGCTCATAGCTGTCAAAGCGGTAGAACTCACCGAGACCTTTGTTTTGACCGGTTATGGCTCCCGTAACTCTAAACGAGTCAACAGTTATGGCTGTCCGAACAATCGATATCCACAGGGTGCAACATTCACGGTGCAAGGTGCAACATTCGTCCAAAAAGCCGAAACAGCACCGTTCGACTTTTAGAAGTGGGTGCAGGGATTTGGAATGGAACGGTACCATGGTGCACCGCTCTCCAGGGAAGGTAAATCGAAGACCAGCCACGGTGATCCCGTTTTAACGTAAAAATTCACGTGATGGAAAAAAGAAGGCCAAAAAACTTAAGAGACCCGATTGAGGTTCGGACAGACTTTTTTGGGTATTAAACTATCCATTGACGGCTTATAGCTGTCAAAGCGGTAGAACTCACCGAGACCTTTGTTTTGACTGGTTATGGCTCCGGTAACTCTAAACGAGCCAATAGTTATGGCCATCCGAAGAATCGATATCCACAGGGTGCAACATTCGCGGTGCAAGGTGCAACATTCGTCCAAAAAGCCGAAACAGCACCGTTCGACTTTTAGAAGTGGGTGCAGGGATTTGAAATAGAATAGTACCATGGTGCACCGCTCTCCAGGGAAGGTAAATCGAAGACCAGCCACGGTGCTCCCGTTTTAACGTAAAAATTCACGTGATGGAAAAAAGAAGGCCGAAAAACTTCAAAGACCCGATTGAGGTTTGGATAGACTTTTTTGGGTATGAAACTATCCATTGACGGCTTATAGCTGTCAAAACGGTAGAACTCACTAAGACCTTCATTTTGATTGGTTATGGCTCCCGTAACTCTTAACGAGCCAACAGTTATGGCCGTTCGAAGAATCGATATCCACAGGGTGCAACATTCGCGGTACAAGGTGCAACATTCGTCCAAAAAGCCGAAACAGCACCGTTCGACTTTTAGAAGTGGGTGCAGGGATTTGAAATGGAACAGTACCATGCTGCACCGCTCTCCAGGGATGGTAAATTGAAGACCAGCCACGGTGATCCCGTTTTAACGTAAAAATTCACGTGATGGAAAAAAGAAGGCCAAAAAACTTCAGAGACCCGATTGAGGTTCGGATAGCCTTTTTTGGGTATGAAACTATCCATTGACGGCTTATAGCTGTCAAAGCGGTATAACTCACCGAGACCTTCGTTTTGATTGGTTATGGCTCCCGTAACTCTAAACGAGCCAACAGTTATGGCCGTCCGAAGAATCGATATCCACAGGGTGCAACATTCGCGGTGCAAGGTGCAACATTCGTCCTAAAAGCCGAAACAGCATCGTTCGACTTTTAGAAGTGGGTGCAGGGATGTGAAATGGAACATTACCATGGTTCACCGCTCTCCAGGGAAGATAAATCGAAGACCAGCCACGGTGATCCCGTTTTAACGTAAAAATTCACGTGATGGAAAAAAGAAGGCCGAAAAACTTCAAAGACCCGATTGAGGTTTGGATAGACTTTTTTGGGTATGAAACTATCCATTGACGGCTTATAGCTGTCAAAGCGGTAGAACTGACCAAGACCTTCGTTTTGATTGGTTATGGCTCCCGTAACTCTAAACGAGCCAACAGTTATGGTCGTCCGAAGAATCGATATCCACAGGGTGCAACATTCGCGGTGCAAGGTGAAACATTCGTCCAAAAAGCCGAAAAAGCACCGTTCGACTTTTAGAAGTGGGTGCAGGGATTTGAAATGGAACATTACCATGGTGCACCGCTCTCCAGGGATGGTAAATCGAAGACCAGCCACGGTGATCCCGTTTTAACGTAAAAATTCACGTGATGGAAAAAAGAAGGCCAAAAAACTTCAAAGACTTGATTGAGGTTCGGATAGAATTTTTTGGGTATGAAACTATCCATTGATGGCTTATAGCTTTCAAAGCGGTAGAACTCACCGAGACCTTCGTTTTGACTGGTTATGGATCCCGTAACTCAAAACGAGCCAACAGTTATGGCCGTCCGAAGAATCGATATCCACATGGTGCAACATTAACAGTGCAAGGTGCAACATTCGTCCAAAAAGCCGAAACAGCACCGTTCGACTTTTAGAAGTGGGTGCAGGGATTTGAAATGGAACAGTACCATGGTGCACCGCTCTCAAGGGTAGGTAAATCGAAGAGTAGCCATGGAGATCCCGTTTTAACGTAAAAATTCACGTGATGGAAAAAAGAAGGCCAAAAAACTTCAGAGACCCAATTGAGGTTCGGATAGACTTTTTTGGGTATGAAACTATCCATTGACGGATTATAGCGGTCAAAGCGGTAGAACTCACCGAGATCTTAATTTTTACTGGTTATGGCTCCCGTAACTCTAAACGAGCCAACAGTTATGGCCGTCCGAAGAATCGATATCCACAAGGTGCAACATTCGCGGTGCAAGGTGCAACATTCGTCCAAAAAGCCGAAACAGCACCGTTCGACTTTTAGAAGTGGGTGCAGGGATTTGAAATGGAACAGTACAATGGTGCACCGCTCTCCAGGGAAGATAAATCTAAGACCAGCCACGGTGATCCATTTTTAACGTAAAAATTCACGTGATGGAAAAAAGAAGGCCAAAAAACTTCAGAGACCCGATAGAGGTTCGGATAGCCTTTTTTGGGTATGAAACTATCCATTGACGGCTTATAGCTGTCAAAGCGGTAGAACTCACCGAGACCTTCGTTTTGATTGGTTATGGCTCCCGTAACTCTAAACGAGCCAACAGTTATGGTCGTCCGAAGAATCGATATCCACTGGGTGCAACATTCGCGGTGCAAGGTGCAACATTCGTCCTAAAATCCGAAACAGCACCGTTCGACTTTTAGAAGTGGGTGCAGGGATTTGAAATGGAACAGTACCATGGTGCACCGCTCTCCAGGGAAGATAAATCGAAGACCAGCCACGGTGATCCATTTTTAACGTAAAAATTCACGTGATGGAAAAAAGAAGGCTAAAAAACTTCAAAGACCCGATTGCGGTTCGGATAGACTTTTTTGGGTATGAAACTATCCATTGATGGCATATAGCTGTCAAAGAGGTAGAACTCACCGAGACCTTCTTTTTGATTGGTTATGGCTCCCGTAACTCTAAACGAGCCAACAGTTATGGTCGTCCGAAGAATCGATATCCACAGTGTGCAACATTCGCGGTGCAAGGTGCAACATTCTCCAAAAAGCCGAAACAGCACCGTTCGACTTTTAGAAGTGGGTGCAGGGATTTGAAATGGAACAGTACCATGGTGCACCGCTCTCTAGGGAAGGTAAATCGTTTTGACTGGTTATGGCTCCCGTAACTCTAAATGAGCCAACAGTTATGGCCGTCCGAAGAATCGATATCCACAGAGTGCAACATTCGCCGTGCAAGGTGCAACATTCATCCAAATAGCCGAAACAGCACCGTTCGACTTTTAGAAGTGGGTTCAGGGATTTGAAATGGAACAGTACCATGGTGCACCGCTCTCCAGGGAAGGTAAATCGAAGAGCAGCCATGGTGATCCCGTTTTAATGTAAAAATTCACGTGATGGAAAAAAGAAGGCCAAAAAACGTCAGAGACCCGATTGAGGTTCTGATAGACTTTTTTGGGTATGAAACTATCCATTGACGGCTTATAGCGGTCAAAGCGGTAGAACTCACCGAGACCTTCGTTTTTACTGGTTATGGCTCCCGTAACTCTAAACGAGCCAACAGTTATGGCCGTCCGAAGAATCGATATCCACAAGGTGCAACATTCGCGGTGTAAGGTGCAACATTCGTCCAAAAAGCCGAAACAGCACCGTTCGACTTTTGGAAGTGGGTGCAGGGATTTGAAATGGAACAGTACCATGGTGCACCGCTCTCCAGGGAAGGTAAATCGAAGACCAGCCACGGTGATCCCGTTTTAACGTAAAAATTCACGTGATGGAAAAAAGAAGGCCAAAAAACTTAAGAGACCCGATTGAGGTTTGGACAGACTTTTTTAGGTATTAAACTATCCATTGACGGCTTATAGCTGTCAATGCGGTAGAACTCACCGAGACCTTCGTTTTGACTGGTTATGGCTCCCGTAACTCTAAACGAGCCAACAGTTATGGCCGTCCGAAGAATCGATATCCACAGGTTGCAACATTCGCGGTGCAAGGTGCAACATTCGTCCAAAAAGCCGAAACAGCACCGTTCGACTTTTAGAAGTGGGTGCAGGGATTTGAAATGGAACAGTACCATGGTGCACTGCTCTCCAGGGAAGGTAAATTGAAGACCAGCCACGGTGATCCCGTTTTAACGTAAAAATTCACGTGATGGAAAAAAGAAGGCCAAAAAACTTCAGAGACCCGATTGAGGTTCGGATAGCCTTTTTTGGGTATGAAACTATCCATTGACGGCTTATAGCTGTCAAAGCGGTAGAACTCACCGAGACCTTCGTTTTGATTGGTTATGGCTCCCGTAACTCTAAACGAGCCAACAGTTATGGTAGTCCGAAGAATCGATATCCACAGGGTGCAACATTCGCGGTGCAAGGTGCAACATTCGTCCTAAAATCCGACACAGCACCGATCGACTTTTAGAAGTGGGTGCAGGGATTTGAAATGGAACATTACCATGGTGCACCGCTCTCCAGGGAAGGTAAATCGAAGACCAGCCACGGTGATCCCGTTTTAACGTAAAAATTCACGTGATGGTAAAAAGAAGGCTGAAAAACTTCAAAGACCCGATTGAGGTTCGGATAGACTTTTTTGGGTATGAAACTATCCATTGATGGCATATGGCTGTCAAAGAGGTAGAACTCACCGAGACCTTCGTTTTGATTGGTTATGGCTCCCGTAACTCTAAACGAGCCAACAGTTATGGCCGTCCGAAGAATCGATATCCACAGGGTGCAACATTCGCGGTGCAAGGTGCAACATTCGTCCAAAAAGCCGAAACGGTACCGTTCGACTTTTAGAAGTGGGTGCAGGGATTTGAAATGGAACAGTACCATGGTGCACCGCTCTCCAGGGAAGGTAAATCGAAGACCAGCCACGGTGATCCCGTTTTATCGTAAAAATTCATGTGATGGAAAAAAGAAGGCCAAAAAACTTCAGAGACCCGATTGAGGTTCGGATAGCCTTTTTTGGGTATGAAACTATCCATTGACGGCTTATAGCTGTCAAAGCGGTAGAACTCACTGAGACCTTCGTTTTGACTGGTTATGGCTCCCGTAACTCTAAACGAGCCAACAGTTATGGCCGTCCGAAGAATCGATATCCACAGGGTGCAACATTCGCCGTGCAAGGTGCAACATTCATCCAAAAAGCCAAAACAACACCGTTCGACTTTTAGAAGTGGGTGCAGGGATTTGAAATGGAACAGTACCATGGTGCACCGCTCTCCAGGGAAGGTAAATCGAAGAGCAGCCATGGTGATCCCGTTTTAACGTAAAAATTCACGTGATGGAAAAAAGAAGGCCAAAAAACTTCAGAGACCCGATTGAGGTTCGGATAGACTTTTTTGGGTATGAAACTATCCATTGACGGCTTATAGCAGTCAAAGCGGTAGAACTCACCGAGACCTTCGTTTTTACTGGTTATGGCTCCCGTAACTCTAAACGAGCCAACAGTTATGGCCGTCCGAAGAATCGATATCCACAAGGTGCAACATTCGCGGTGCAAGGTGCAACATTCGTCCAAAAAGCCGAAACAACACCGTTTGACTTTTAAAAGTGGGTGCAGGGATTTGAAATGGAACAGTACCATGGTGCACCGCTCTCCAGGGAAGGTAAATCGAAGACCAGCCACGGCGATCCCGTTTTAACGTAAAAATTCATGTGATGGAAAAAAGAAGGCCAAAAAACTTAAGAGACCCGATTGAGGTTCGGACAGACTTTTTTGGGTATTAAACTATCCATTGACGGCTTATAGCTGTCAAAGCGGGAGAACTCACCGAGACCTTCGTTTTGACTGGTTATGGCTCCCGTAACTCTAAACGGGCCAACAGTTATGGCCGTCCGAAGAATCGATATCCACAGGGTGCAACATTCGCGGTGCAAGGTGCAACATTCGTCCAAAAAGCCGAAACAGCACCGTTCGACTTTTAGAAGTGGGTGCAGGGATTTGAAATGGAATAGTACCATGGTGCACCGCTCTCCAGGGAAGGTAAATCGAAGACCAGCCACGGTGCTCCCGTTTTAACGTAAAAATTCACGTGATGGAAAAAAGAAGGCCGAAAAACTTCAAAGACCCGATTGAGGTTTGGATAGACTTTTTTGGGTATGAAACTATCCATTGACGGCTTATAGCTGTCAAAGCGGTAGAACTCACCAAGACCTTCGTTTTGATTGGTTATGGCTCCCGTAACTCTAAACGAAGCAACAGTTATGGCCGTCCGAAGAATCGATATCCACAGGGTGCAACATTCGCGGTACAAGGTGCAACATTCGTCCAAAAAGCCGAAACAGCACCGTTCGACTTTTAGAAGTGGGTGCAGGGATTTGAAATGGAACAGTACCATGGTGCACCGCTCTCCAGGGAAGGTAAATTGAAGACCAGCCACGGTGATACCGTTTTAACGTAAAAATTCACGTGATGGAAAAAAGAAGGCCAAAAAACTTCAGAGAACCCGATTGAGGTTCGGATAGCCTTTTTTGGGTATGAAAATATCCATTGACGGCTTATAGCTGTCAAAGTGGTAGAACTCACCGAGACCTTCGTTTTGATTAGTTATGGCTCCCTTAACTCTGAACGAGCCAACAGTTATGGCCGTCCGAAGAATCGATATCCACAGGGTGCAACATTCGCGGTGCAAGGTGCAACATTCGTCCTAAAATCCGTAACAGCACCGTTCGACTTTTAGAAGTGGGTGCAGGGATTTTTAAATGGAACAGTACCATGGTGCACCGCTCTCCAAGGAAGATAAATCGAAGACCAGCCACGGTGATCCCGTTTTAACGTAAAAATTCACATGATGGAAAAAAGATGGCCGAAAAACTTCAAAGACCCGATTGAGGTTTGGATAGACTTTTTTGGGTATGAAACTATCCATTGACGGCTTATAGTGATCAAAGCAGTAGAACTCAACAAGACCTTCGTTTTGATTGGTTATGGCTCCCGTAACTCTAAACGAGCCAACAGTTATGGCCGTCCAAAGAATCGATATCCACAGGGTGCAACATTCGTGGTGCAAGGTGCAACATTCGTACAAAAAGCCGACACAGCACCGATCGACTTTTAGAAGTGGGTGCAGGGATTTGAAATGGAACATTACCATGGTGCACCGCTCTCCAGGGAAGGTAAATCGAAGACCAGCCACGGTGATCCCGTTTTAACGTAAAAATTCACGTGATAGAAAAAAGAAGGCCAAAAAACTTCAGAGACCCGATTGAGGTTCGGATATACTTTTTTGGGTATGAAACTATCCATTGATGGCTTATAGCTGTCAAAGCGGTAGAACTCACCGAGACCTTCGTTTTGACTGGTTATGGATCCCGTAACTCAAAACGAGCAAACAGTTATGGCCGTCCGAAGAATCGATATCCACAGGGTGCAACATTCGCAGTGCAAGGTGCAACATTCGTCCAAAAAGCCAAAACAACACCGTTCGACTTTTAGAATTGGGTGCAGGGATTTGAAATGGAATAGTACCATGGTGCACCGCTCTCCAGGGAAGGTAAATCGAAGAGCAGCCACGGTGATCCCGTTTTAACGTAAAAATTCACATGATGGAAAAAAGAAGGCCAAAAAACTTCAGAGACCCGGTTGAGGTTCGGATAGACTTTTTTGGGTATGAAACTATCCATTGACGGCTTATAGCGGTCAAAGCGGTAGAACTCACCGAGACCTTCGTTTTTACTGGTTATGGCTCCCGTAACTCTAAACGAGCCAACAGTTATGGCCGTCCGAAGAATCGATATCCACAGGGTGCAACATTCGCGGTGCAAGGTGCAACATTCGTCCAAAAAGCCGAAACAGCACCGTTCGACTTTTAGAAGTAGGTGCAGGGATTTGAAATGGAACAGTACCATGGTGCACCGCTCTCCAGGGAAGATAAATCGAAGACCAGCCACGGTGATCCATTTTTAACGTAAAAATTCACTTGATGGAAAAAAGAAGGCCAAAAAATTTCAGAGACCCGATTGAGGTTCGGATAGACTTTTTTGGTTATGAAACTATCCATTGATGGCATATAGCTGTCAAAGAGGTAGAACTCACCGAGACCTTCGTTTTGATTGGTTATGGCTCCCGTAACTCTAAACGAGCTAATAGTTATGGCCGTCCGAAGAATCGATATCCACATGGTGCAACATTCGCGGTGCAAGGTGCAACATTTGTCCAAAAAGCCAAAACAGCACCGTTCGACTTTTAGAAGTGGGTGCAAGGATTTGAAATGGAACAGTACCATGTTGCACCGCTCTCCAGTGAAGGTAAATCGAAGACCAGCCACGGTGATCTCGTTTTAACGTAAAAATTCACGTGATGGAAAAAAGAAGGCCAAAAACTTCAGAGACTCGATTGAGGTTCGCATAGACTTTTTTGGGTATGAAACTATCCATTGACGGCTTATAGCTGTCAAAGCGGTAGAACTAACCAAGACCTTCATTTTGATTGGTTATGGCTCCCGTAACTCTAAACGAGCCAACAGTTATGGCCGTCTGAAGAATCGATATTCATAGGGTGCAACATTCGCGGTGCAAGTTGCAACATTCGTCCAAAAAGCCTAAACAGCACCGTTCTACTTTTAGAAGTGGGTGCAGGGATTTGAAATGGAACAGTACCATGGTGCACCGCTCCCCAGGGAAGGTAAATCGAAGACCAGCCACGGTGATCCCGTTTTAACGTAAAAATTCACGTGATGGAAAAAAGAAGGCCAAAAAACTTCAGACACCCGATTGAGGTTCGGATAGACTTTTTTGGGTATGAAACTATCCATTGATGGCTTATAGCTGTCAAAGCGGTAGAACTCACCGAGACCTTCATTTTGACTGGTTATGGCTCCCGTAACTCTAAACGAGCCAACAATTATGGTCGTCCGAAGAATCGATATCCATAGGGTGCAACATTCGCGGTGCAAGGTGCAACATTCGTCCAAAAAGCCGAAACAGCACCGTTCGACTTTTAGAAGTGGGTGCAGGGATTTGAAATGGAATAGTACCATGGTGCACCGCTCTCCAGGCAAGGTAAATCGAAGACCAGCCACGGTGATCCCGTTTTAACGTAAAAATTCACGTGATGGAAAAAAGAAGGCCAAAAAACTTCAGAGACCCGATTGAGGTTCGGACATACTTTTTTGGGTATTAAACTATCCATTTACGGCTTATAGCTGTCAAAGCAGTAGAACTCACCGAGACCTTCGTTTTGACTGGTTATGGCTCCCATAACTCTAAACGAGCCAACAGTTATGGCCGTCCGAAGAATCGATATCCACAGGGTGCAACATTCGCGGTGCAAGATGCAACATTTATCCAAAAAGCCGAAACAACACCGTTCGACTTTTAGAAGTGGGTGCAGGGATTTGAAATGGAACAGTACCATGGTGCACCGCTCTCCAGGGAAGGTAAATCGAAGAGCAGCCATGGTGATCCCGTTTTAACGTAAAAATTCACGTGATGGAAGAAAGAAGGCCAAAAAACTTCAGAGACCCGATTGAGGTTCGGATAGTCTTTTTTGGGTATGAAACTATCCATTAACGGCTTATAGCGGTCAAAGCGGTAGAACTCACCGAGACCTTCGTTTTTACTGGTTATGGCTCCCGTAACTCTAAACGAGCCAACAGTTATGGCCATCCGAAGAATCGATATCCACAGGGTGCAACATTCGCGGTGCAAGGTGCAACATTCGTCCAAAAAGCCGAAACAGCACCGTTCGACTTTTAGAAGTGGGTGCAGGGATTTGAAAAGGAAAAGTACCATGGTGCACCGCTCTCTAGGGAAGATAAATCGAAGACCAGCCACGGTGATCCATTTTTTAACATAAAAATTCACGTGATGGAAAAAAGAAGGCCAAAAAACTTCAGAGACCCGATTGAGGTTCGGATAGACTTTTTTGGGTATGAAACTATCCATTGATGGCATATAGTTGTCAAAGCGGTAGAACTCACCGAGACCTTCGTTTTGATTGGTTATGGCTCCCGTAACTCTAAACGAGCTAATAGTTATGGTCGTCTGAAGAATCGATATCCATAGGGTGCAACATTCGCGGTGCAAGGTGCAACATTCATCCAAAAAGCCGAAACAGCACCGTTCGACTTTTAGAAGTGGGTGCAAGGATTTGAAATGGAACAGTACCATGGTGCTTCGCTCTCCAGGGAAGGTAAATCAAAGAACAGCCACGGTGATCTCGTTTTAACGTAAAAAATCACGTGATGGAAAAAAGAAGGCCAAAAACTTCAGAGACTCGATTGAGGTTCGCATAGACTTTTTTGGGTATGAAACTATCCATTGAAGGCTTATAGCTGTCAAAGCGGTAGAACTAACCAAGACCTTCGTTTTGATTGGTTATGGCTCCCGTAACTCTAAACGAGCCAACAGTTATGGCCGTCCAAAGAATCGATATCCACAGGGTGCAACATTCGCGGTGCAAGTTGCAACATTCGTCCAAAAAGCCGAAACAGCACCGTTCTACTTTTAGAAGTGGGTGCAGGGATTTGAAATGGAACAGTACCATGGTGCACCGCTCTCCAGGGAAGGTAAATCGAAGACCAGCCATGGTGATCCCGTTTTAACGTAAAAATTCACGTGATGGAAAAAAGAAGGCCAAAAAACTTCAAACACCCGATTGAGGTTCGGATAGACTTTTTTGGGTATGAAAATATCCATTGACGGCTTATAGCTGTTAAAGCGGTAGAACTCACCGAGACCTTCATTTTGACTGGTTATGGATCCCGTAACTCTAAACGAGCCAACAGTTATGGTCATCCGAAGAATCGATATCCACAGGGTGCAACATTCGCGGTGCAAGGTGCAACATTCGTCCAAAAAGCCGAAACAGCACCGTTCGACTTTTAGAAGTGGGTGCAGGGATTTGAAATGGAACGGTACCATGGTGCACTGCTCTCCAGGGAAGGTAAATCGAAGACCAGCCACGGTGATCCCGTTTTAACGTAAAAATTCACGTGAGGAAAAAAGAAGGCCAAAAAACTTCAGAGACCCGATTGAGGTTCGGACAGACTTTTTTGGGTATTAAACTATCCATTGACGGCTTATAGCTGTCAAAGCGGTAGAACTCACCGAGACCTTCGCTTTGACTGGTTATGGATCCCGTAACTCTAAACGAGCCAACAGTTATGGCCGTCCGAAGAATCGATATCCACAGGGTGCAACATTCGCGGTGCAAGGTGCAACATTCGTCCAAAAAGCCGAAACAGCACCGTTCGAATTTTAGAAGTGGGTGCAGGGATTTGAAATGGAACAGTACCATGGTGCACCGCTCTCCAGGGAAGGTAAATCGAAGACCAGCCACGGTGATCCCGTTTTAACGTAAAAATTCACGTGATGGAAAAAAGAAGGCCAAAAACTTCAAAGACCCGATTGAGGTTCGGATAGACTTTTTTGGGTATGAAACTATCCATTGACGGCTTATAGCTGTCAAAGCGGTAGAACTAACCAAGACCTTCGTTTTGATTGGTTATGGATCTCGTAACTCTAAACGAGCCAACAGTTATGGCCGTCCGAAGAATCGATATCCACAGGGTGCAACATTCGCGGTGCAAGTTGCAACATTCGTCCAAAAAGCCGAAACAGCACCGTTCTACTTTTAGAAGTGGGTGCAGGGATTTGAAATGGAACAGTACCATGGTGCACCGCTCTCCAGGGAAGGTAAATCGAAGACCAGCCACGGTGCTCCCGTTTTAACGTAAAAATTCACGCGATGGAAAAAAGAAGGCCAAAAAACATCAAAGACCCGATTGAGGTTCGGATAGACATTTTTGGGTATGAAACTATCCATTGACGGCTTATAGCTGTCAAAGTGGTAGAACTCACCGAGACCTTCGTTTTGATTGGTTATGGCTCCCGTAACTCTAAACGAGCCAACTGTTATGGCCGTCCGAAGAATCGGTATCCACAGGGTGCAACATTCGCGGTGCAAGGTGCAACATTCGTACAAAAAGCCGACACATCACCGATCGACTTTTAGAAGTGGGTGTAGGGATTTGAAATGGAACATTACCATGGTGCACCGTGTTAGTCCATAGGATAGTGGTTTTGATGACAACAACTATAGAAGTGTTATAAAATATATATGTGCAGGAAATCTATATGCAGGTATCAACAAAAGAAGACTGTACAGTAAAGAAAACAAAATTGATGAAGACAAAGATCAAGAGTTCAAGATTGAAGACTCATGAGATTCAAGATATTCAAGAGTTCAAGACAAATAATATAGTTAGGTTAGATATTTGTTAAAACTCCTTGAAAGCACTATCATTCTTTTTTATCCAATTTACTCGTGGAATGGAATCCACTTTGTTCTTGTTAAAGGGATGGAACCCTAGTGAGATGGAACTCACGAAATATCTAGTGGAACGGATAGTAGCCCTATTTTGTTATCCACTAATTTTGATTCAAAATGAATTTCAAAATTATCTCTTGTTTTATAAAATGATTTTCAAATATTCCTTTTCAAAAGAAAAACCTTCGTTCACATTTCCAAAAATGTTTTAGCCTCAAAATCATATTTATCATTTTGTTATATTTTGATTTCAAAATTGTCCTTGATATTTTAGCCTCAAAATCTATTTTAATATTATATTTACTTTAGTTTATTTACTTTGATTTTAAATATATTTTAGTATATATACATATATACATTCATAAGTATTTCTACTTCTAAATACCTTCTATAAATACATAGAGTCCATTTGAATAAAGTTGCATATGTTTTAAATCATCATTTTCAAAGTAAAGCAAATCATCACTTTTTACTAGACCATGTCGACATCCTATTTACCTGTCATGTCGACATGCTTCCCGTTACAGCAAAGGTTGTTTTCAAAAGAAGTGTTTATTCATTTAAACCTCTTCGAATGGACACATCCATTCTTTCTCTATAAATAGAGATTGTTATGGACGTTTTCCAGTAACTACTTTCTTTATTTTCTCTCCTCTTTACTCTCTTATCCTATTTTCTAATCATCCTATCCATATTCTGCCGAAATCTTAAGTGAATCAAACCAGAATATCTCTAGTTTGATTCTCTGCCACTCTCTTCAAAGAATCTCAGTGCTTATCAGAGTTATAGATATATTTGTACTCAAAGAAACTTGTGTGGGGTTATAAAGGTGTGATCGTGTCCTTGGAAATCGATCGGGTGAACTTGTGTCCTGTGAATCAAGTGGTTCTACCCAGAGACCTGAGAATCTGGATGGTGTACCTCGTTGCCTTGGAATCGAGGGATTGTAATCTAGATTATTGTTGAATAGAAAGCCATACGGGTTGGGCGGGACTGGATGTAGGGTAACACCGAACCAGTATAAAATTCCTGGTGTGTTCTTTCCTTTACTTTCTTTTTATTTATATTTGCATTTGTTTGTGATTCTGTGATTTGATTTGTGATTGTGTATTTGCATTAAGTTAGTTAATTCAATTTAAATCAAAGAAGATTTAAAGAAATTCTTAAAACACTATTCACCCCCCCTCTAGTGTTAAATAGCCTTAAGATCATCTTCCGCGTCCCTTTCATTTGGTATCAGAGCAAGTTTTTCAAAGTATTCATAACCTGATTTTTGAAAAGTAACAATGGCTACTAACACTGGTATTTCTAGTTCATTTGTAGAGGGTCAGTCCACTGCCAGACCACCACTTTTCAATGGCAGTAACTATGCATATTGGGCATGTAGAATGAAGATATATTTACAATCCATTAGTTTAGAAACATGGAATATGACACAAACTGAATACACTGAGCCCACAACTGATTTTTCTCAATGGACGACCGTTCAAAGAGAAGTGGCTCAAAACAATTCAAAAGCCATGAATATTTTATTTTGTTCATTAGATAGAAATGAATTTAATAGGGTATCTGTTTGTAAAACTGCATATGAAATCTGGAAAACTCTGCAAGTTACTCATGAAGGAACAAGCAAAGTTAAACAGACCAAAATTTCTATTCTTACTAATCAATTTCAATTATTTAAGATGTTGCCTAGTGAATCTATTCCAGATATGTATAGGCGTTTTCAGGATATTGTTCATTCACTAGTATCTCTGGGAAAAGTAATCTCCGAAGAAGATCAAGTCAGGAAAATTCTGAATTCACTAACTCCAGAATGGGATTTGAAGACACTGGCGATTGAAGAAGCAAATAACATCAGTACCTTGAAGATTGATGAATTAATTGGAAATCTGATGTCATATGAAGTTCAAATTCAAGGAAGAAGGGAGAATAAGTCATCAGAAAAAAAGTCCATTACCTTCAATGCACTAACTGGTGAATCAAACTCTAGTGATGATGATGAAGAAATAGCCTTCATGACAAGAAACTTTCGAAAATTCTTGAAGTATAGAAAAATGAATAATCAAAAGAGAAAAAGTTTTGGAAATAACACTGAATCACTCAACAACATCAAATGATTCAATTGCAATGAGTTTGGTCATTATCAAAGAGACTGTCCACATCTAGAAAAGCAAACTCCTTAATCAAACAAAGAATATTCAAAGAAAAGAAAGAAAGCATTTGCAGCAACACTGGATGATTTAGATACGTCCTCAAGTGATGATGAACAGAAAACAGAATTGGCAAATATGTGTTTTATGACAACTCAGAATTCAGATAATCAGGATGATATGGAACTCAAACAAGGTACACGTTTACTATTTTAATTGGTTGAAAATTGGTTGCTTAGAATAGTTTATTAGTTAAGTATATAATTGATTTTATTAACTTAAAATTTTTTAAATATCTTTTAAAAAATTTATAAAATATTATTTTTATATATTTTCTGTATAATATATTTTCAAAATATATTCAGACAATAATCATAATATATATAAGTATATATATATATATAAATCTTGTACATGCTTGAAATCATTTTTGCAAAATCTGATGTGCATGTCGACATGGCACTTATTGGTAATGTCGACATACCTATAGCAAATCAGATTTCTAAATTTGAATTCAAAATTCAAATTTCCCTCCACCTTTTCACTAACTCCTATGTTCTGAATAGTTATGACTCTTTGACCAGAGAATCCACCTATTCAACCTCTTTATATCTATCTTCTATCAACACTTATCTCCATCTTCAATTCAAATTCAAAACAACTTTTATCTTCAAACACTCTTATCTCTTCAAAAATGGCATCCACTAGCAACGTAGCCGGAATGAGCCTATCAAGAGCCACCAAAGATCATCTCTACAATAATAGAGATGCCATACTTGCATACATTAATTATGCAACTTATGGAAAAGTTCATTCGGGTAATTTTGCTATTTTTAATCACTTCGCTTCTTATGAAATTGATGCTCTCTTTCAAAACAATGGTATTCTAAGCTTGGTTGACAATAACCAAAATGATTTTGTTTGCTATCCAAACCTTGTCAAAATGTTTTATGCAAATTTAAATCGTGGTTTTTATAATGGAAGGGATGATGAAGTGTGGAGTAGTGTCAAGGGGACACAAATTGTTTTGGATACCGATGTTTTAGGAACCATACTTGAGTGTAAAAGTACCGGTTCCAATCTTTCTTCTTTTGAAATCGAGGAAACCGATCGTGAAACTTTTCACAATATTTTTGAGGAAGAAATGGATTTCAAAAACAAATTTTTTCGACCAAAAGCTCGTATTGTTAATCTTCTCCTTCAACGCACTATTACTCCGAGATCTGGAAATTACAATAACCCGACTCAAAAAGTGTGTAAGGCTCTTTTTGCAATTTTTGGAAATTATGATATTAATTGGGCACAAGTTATCTTGGATGAATTTCGACACAAAAACTTGGATTCGGGAGAGAATGCATTATATCATGGAATATACCTCACTAGAATTTTTAATTACTTTGGAGTGGATATGAGAGGTGAAGAATTGTTTCCACGAAAGGTTTTTAATCATTCCAATATTTCACTTATGAAAATTCCGCACGTGTTTCAACCATACGAAACACTAACGGAAAAAGAAGCACGATTGGGGTATGAGGAAATGCAAGAAGATGAGGAGGAAGAAGAAGAAGAGGAAGAGGAGGAAGAAGAAGGTGAGGAAGAAGAAGGCGAGGAAGAAGAAGAGGAAGAAAGTGAAGAAACTTCCTTAGAGAGTATTGATTTTCCGACACGACCATCAAACAAGACTCTCCTTCACAATCAACGAGTGATTGTGAAAAATCAAAAAGCTCTCAAACACTCCGTAAACAAAAAATTGGACAAAATGTCCAATACTATGAACAAGTTCTTCTCCAAAGTCAGCAAGAAGCTCAATATCTCATCATCTTCATCCTCATCTACTAGTTTATAGAGTTTACTTTTTGTATATCAATGAAATTTGGTGTATTGAAAGTTGTATCTTTATGTTTTCTTTATGAAATTCATGTACTTCTATGTTCTAGTATGAAATGAAGCTTATTCTCTGTTTATCTTACTGTTACTCTTATTTATATCAAGTAATATATATAAATCACATATATATACACAGAAAATTCAAAAATAAGATGTGCAAAATCTGCTATGTATGTCGACATACTGTATAGAGGTCATGTCGACATATACTGGTAATATTCTGAATGGACATTTCAATTTGAAATTCAAAATAACTCCTTATGTCTATTCATTTCAAACGACTTTCCTGTCTATTTAAGTCCTATTTTCTTCCAGAAAACTTCTCATAACTTCTCTCTACTCTTATCTACTTATTTCCTTCTTACTTATCATCAAAATGGCTTCATCCTCTTCAAATCTAAGTGATAATCTTGAAGAAACTCTCAAATCCTTCAAAGATATTCTTACTTTTATTCTACGAAATCAGAGGCACTTAGAACTGAGTCAAATGCAGATGATAAAGGAACAAGAAAGGCATTTCGATGCACTACGATGGATGATCTCCGCTCTCAACAAAGAGGATCTCCAAGTAAATCCACCGAAGACATTGCTCCAGGACGATGAAGATTGGGAAGTAATCAAAGCGGATCCCATCTTAGGAAAAGAGGGATGGGTTGAACTTCCACGTAACATTTAACTTGTTTGATTTGGTTTAAAATTGATTTGATTTGAAATACTTGATTTGGTTTGGTTTTAAACATGGTTGATTTATGATAACTTACTATATTGATTATGTAATAAGACATAAATAGGTGTGCTTATGTTTGATTGATTTGTCTACTTATTGTATGCATTTTCTTTTCATTTAACAGTTATGTATATAGTGATATGAATAAAATAATTTGTGGTTACATTTATTATTCTCATTCTTATATTACTCATATATATCATTCTGAGTATACAATATTTAGCATTGTTATATCTAGTTTCAGTATTATTAATGATAACACTATCATTAATATCATAGATTTAGGGGGAGTTAGTGTCATTTTTTTGTTGATGACAAAGGGGGAGAAGTATAAAATAGGTTAGTCAGGCATAGATTAAGGGGGAGTTATAAGGAGAATATAAATATTTTATAAACAAAGGTTGTCATCATCAAAAAGGGGGAGAATGTTAGTCCATAGGATAGTGGTTTTGATGACAACAACTATAGAAGTGTTATAAAATATATATGTGCAGGAAATCTATATGCAGGTATCAACAAAAGAAGACTGTACAGTAAAGAAAACAAAATTGATGAAGACAAAGATCAAGAGTTCAAGATTGAAGACTCATGAGATTCAAGATATTCAAGAGTTCAAGACAAATAATATAGTTAGGTTAGATATTTGTTAAAACACCTTGAAAGCACTATCATTCTTTTTTATCCAATTTACTCGTGGAATGGAATCCACATCGTTCTTGTTAAAGGGATGGAACCCTAGTGAGATGGAACTCACGAAATATCTAGTGGAACGGATAGTAGCCCTATTTTGTTATCCACTAATTTTGATTCAAAATGATTTTCAAAATTATCTCTTGTTTTACAAAATGATTTTCAAATATTCCTTTTCAAAAGAAAAACCTTCGTTCACATTTCCAAAAATGTTTTAGCCTCAAAATCATATTTATCATTTTGTTATATTTTGATTTCAAAATTGTCCTTGATATTTTAGCCTCAAAATCTATTTTAATATTATATTTACTTTAGTTTATTTACTTTGATTGTAAATATATTTTAGTATATATACATATATACATTCATAAGTATTTCTACTTCTAAATACCTTCTACAAATACATAGAGTCCATTTGAATAAAGTTGCATATGTTTTAAATCATCATTTTCAAAGTAAAGCAAATCATCACTTTTTACTAGACCATGTCGACATCCTATTTACCTGTCATGTCGACATGCTTCCTGTTACAGCAAAGGTTGTTTTCAAAAGAAGTGTTTATTCGTTTAAACCTCTTCGAATGGACACATCCATTCTTTCTCTATAAATAGAGATTGTTATGGACGTTTTCCAGTAACTACTTTCTTTATTTTCTCTCCTCTTTACTCTCTTATCCTATTTTCTAATCATCCTATCCATATTCTGCCGAAATCTTAAGTGAATCAAACCAGAATATCTCTAGTTTGATTCTCTGCCACTATATTCAAAGAATCTCAGTACTTATCAGAGTTATAGATATATTTGTACTCAAAGAAACTTGTGTGGGGTTATAAAGGTGTGATCGTGTCCTTGGAAATCGATCGGGTGAACTTGTGTCCTGTGAATCAAATGGTTCTACCCAGAGACCTGAGAATCTGGAGGGTGTACCTCGTTGCCTTGGAATCGAGGGATTGTAATCTAGATTATTGTTGAATAGAAAGTCGTACGGGTTGTGCGGGACTGGATGTAGGGTAACACCGAACCAGTATAAAATTCCTGGTGTGTTCTTTCCTTTACTTGCTTTTTATTTATATTTGCATTTGTTTGTGATTCTGTGATTTGATCTGTGATTGTGTATTTGCATTAAGTTAGTTAATTCAATTTAAATCAAAGAAGTTTTAAAGAAATTCTTAAAACACTATTCACCCCCCTCTAGTGTTAAATAACCTTAAGATCATCTTCCGCGTCCCTTTCACACCGCTCTCCAGGGAAGGTAAATCGAAGACCAGCCACGGTGATCCCGTTTTAACGTAAAAATTCACGTGATGGAAAAAAGAAGGCCAAAAAACTTCAGAGACCTAATTGAGGTTCGGATAGACTTTTTTGGGTATGAAACTATCCATTGATGGCTTATAGCTATCAAAGCAGTAGAACTCACCGAGACCTTCGTTTTGACTGGTTATGGATCCCGTAACTCAAAACGAGCCAACAGTTATGGCCGTCCGAAGAATCGATATCCACAGGGTGCAACATTCGCGGTGCAAGGTGCAACATTCGTCCAAAAAGCCGAAACAGCGCCGTTCGACTTTTAGAAGTGGGTGTAGGGATTTGAAATGGAACAGTACCATGGTGCACTGCTCTCCAGGGAAGGTAAATCGAAGAGCAGCCATGGTGATCCCGTTTTAACGTAAAAATTCACGTGATGGAAAAAAGAAGGCCAAAAAACTTCAGAGACCCGATTGAGGTTCGGATAGTCTTTTTTGGGTATGAAACTATCCATTAACGGCTTATAGCGGTCAAAGCGGTAGAACTCACCGAGACCTTCGTTTTTACTGGTTATGGCTCCCGTAACTCTAAACGAGCCAACAGTTATGGCCGTCCGAAGAATCGATATCCACAGGGTGCAACATTCGCGGTGCAAGGTGCAACATTCGTCCAAAAAGCCGAAACAGCACCGTTCGACTTTTAGAAGTGGGTGCAGGGATTTGAAATGGAATAGTACCATGGTGCACCGCTCTCTAGGGAAGATAAATCGAAGACTAGCCACGGTGATCCATTTTTAACGTAAAAATTCACGTGATGGAAAAAAGAAGGCCAAAAAACTTCAGAGACCCGATTGAAGTTCGGATAGACTTTTTTGGGTATGAAACTATCCATTGACGGCATATAGCTGTCAAAGCGGTAGAACTCACCGAAACCTTCGTTTTGATTGGTTAGGGCTCCCGTAACTCTAAACGAGCTAATAGTTATGGTCGTCCGAAGAATCGATATCCATAGGGTGCAACATTCGCGGTGCAAGGTGCAACATTCGTCCAAAAAGCCGAAACAGCACCGTTCGACTTTTAGAAGTGGGTGCAAGGATTTGAAATGGAACAGTACCATGTTGCATCGCTCTCCCGGGAAGGTAAATCAAAGACCAGCCACGGTGATCTCGTTTTAACGTAAAAATTCACGTGATGGAAAAAAGAAGGCCAAAAACTTCAGAGACTCGATTGAGGTTCGCATAGACTTTTTTAGGTATGAAACTATCCATTGACGGCTTATAGCAGTCAAAGCGGTAGAACTAACCAAGACCTTCGTTTTGATTGGTTATGGCTCCCGTAACTCTAAACGAGCCAACAGTTATGGCCGTCCGAAGAATCGATATCCACAGGGTGCAACATTCGCGGTGCAAGTTGCAACATTCATCCAAAAAGCCGAAACAACACCGTTCTACTTTTAGAAGTGGGTGCAGGGATTTGAAATGGAACAATACCATGGTGCACCGCTCTCCAGAGAAGGTAAATCGAAGACCAGCCATGGTGATCCCCTTTTAACGTAAAAATTCACGTGATGGAAAAAAGAAGGCCAAAAAACTTCAAACACCCGATTGAGGTTCGGATAGACTTTTTTGGGTATGAAAATATCCATTGACGGCTTATAGCTGTCAAGGCGGTAGAACTCACCGAGATCTTCGTTTTGACTGGTTATGGATCCCGTAACTCTAAACGAGCCAACAGTTATGGTCGTCCGAAGAATCGATATCCACAGGGTGCAACATTCGCGGTGCAAGGTGCAACATTCGTCCAAAAAGCCGAAACAGCACCGTTCGACTTTTAGAAGTGGGTGCAGGGATTTGAAATGGAACAGTACCATGGTGCACCGCTCTCCAGGGAAGGTAAATCAAAGACCAGCCACGGTGATCCCGTTTTAACGTAAAAATTCACGTGATGGAAAAAAGAAGGCCAAAAAACTTCAGAGAACCGATTGAGGTTCGGACAGACTTTTTTGGGTATTAAACTATCCATTGACGGCTTATAGCTGTCAAAGCGGTAGAACTCACCGAGACCTTCGTTTTGACTGGTTATGGATCCCGTAACTCTAAACGAGCCAACAGTTATGGCCGTCCGAAGAATCGATATCCACAGGGTGCAACATTCGCGGTGCAAGGTGCAACATTCGTCCAAAAAACCGAAACAGCAACGTTCGACTTTTAGAAGTGGGTGCAGGGATTTGAAATGGAACAGTACCATGGTGCACCGCTCTCCAGGGAAGGTAAATCGAAGACCAGCCACGGTGATCCCGTTTTAACGTAAAAATTCACGTGATGGAAAAAAGAAGGCCAAAAACTTCAAAGACCCGATTGAGGTTCGGATAGACTTTTTTGGGTATGAAACTATCCATTGACGGCTTATAGCTGTCAAAGCGGTAGAACTAACCAAGACCTTCGTTTTGATTGGTTATGGCTCCCGTAACTCTAAACGAGCCAACAGTTATGGCCGTCCGAAGAATCGATATCCATAGGGTGCAACATTCGCGGTGCAAGTTGCAACATTCGTCCAAAAAGCCGAAACAGCACCGTTCTACTTTTAGAAGTGGGTGCAGGGATTTGAAATGGAACAATACCATGGTGCACCGCTCTCCAGAGAAGGTAAATCGAAGACCAGCCATGGTGATCCCCTTTTAACGTAAAAATTCACGTGATGGAAAAAAGAAGGCCAAAAAACTTCAGACACCCGATTGAGGTTCGGATAGACTTTTTTGAGTCTGAAAATATCCATTGACGGCTTATAGCTGTCAAAGCGGTAGAACTCACCGAGACCTTCGTTTTGACTGGTTATGGATCCCGTAACTCTAAACGAGCCAACAGTTATGGTCGTCCGAAGAATCGATATCCACAGGGTGCAACATTCGCGGTGCAAGGTGCAACATTCATCCAAAAAGCCGAAACAACACCGTTCGACTTTTAGAAGTGGCTGCAGGGATTAGAAATGGAACAGTACCATGGTGCACCGCTCTCCAGGGAAGGTAAATCGAAGACCAGCCACGGTGATCCCGTTTTAACGTAAAAATTCACGTGATGAAAAAAAGAAGGCCAAAAAACTTCAGAGAACCGATTGAGGTTCGAACAGACTTTTTTGGGTATTAAACTATCCATTGATGGCTTATAGCTATCAAAGCGGTAGAACTCACCGATACCTTCGTTTTGACTGGTTATGGATCCCGTAACTCTAAACGAGCCAACAGTTATGGCCGTCCGAAGAATCGATATCCACAGGGTGCAACATTCGCGGTGCAAGGTGCAACATTCGTCCAAAAAGCCGAAACAGCACCGTTCGACTTTTAGAAGTGGGTGCAGGGATTTGAAATGGAACAGTACCATGGTGCACCGCTCTCCAGGGAAGGTAAATCGAAGACCAGCCACGGTGATCCCGTTTTAACGTAAAAATTCACATGATGGAAAAAAGAAGGCCAAAAACATCAAAGACCCGATTGAGGTTCGAATAGACTTTTTTGGGTATGAAACAATCCATTGACGGCTTATAGCTGTCAAAGCGGTAGAACTCACCGAGACCTTCGTTTTGACTGGTTATGGATCCCGTAACTCTAAACGAGCCAACAGTTATGGTCGTCCGAAGAATCGATATCCACAGGGTGCAACATTCGCGGTGCAAGGTGCAACATTCGTCCAAAAAGCCGAAACAGCACCGTTCGACTTTTAGAAGTGGGTGCAGGGATTTGAAATGGAACAGTACCATGGTGCACCGCTCTCTAGGGAAGGTAAATCGAAGACCAGCCACGGTGATCCCGTTTTAACATAAAAATTCACGTGATGGAAAAAAGAAGGCCAAAAAACTTCAGAGAACCGATTGAGGTTCGGACAGACTTTTTTGGGTATTAAACTATCCATTGACGGCTTATAGCTGTCAAAGCGGTAGAACTCACCGAGACCTTCGTTTTGACTGGTTATGGATCCCGTAACTCTAAACGAGCCAACAGTTATGGCCGTCCGAAGAATCGATATCCACAGGGTGCAACATTCGCGGTGCAAGGTGCAACATTCGTCCAAAAAGCCGAAACAGCACCGTTCGACTTTTAGAAGTGGGTGCAGGGATTTGAAATGGAACAGTACCATGGTGCACCGCTCTCTAGGGAAGGTAAATCGAAGACCAGCCACGGTGATCCCGTTTTAACGTAAAAATTCACGTGATGGAAAAAAGAAGGCCAAAAAACTTCAGAGAACCGATTGAGGTTCGGACAGACTTTTTTGGGTATTAAACTATCCATTGACGGCTTATAGCTGTCAAAGCGGTAGAACTCACCGAGACCTTCGTTTTGACTGGTTATGGATCCCGTAACTCTAAACGAGCCAACAGTTATGGCCGTCCGAAGAATCGATATCCACAGGGTGCAACATTCGCGGTGCAAGGTGCAACATTCGTCCAAAAAGCCGAAACAGCACCGTTCGACTTTTAGAAGTGGGTGCAGGGATTTGAAATGGAACAGTACCATGGTGCACCGCTCTCCAGGGAAGGTAAATCGAAGACCAGCCACGGTGATCCCGTTTTAACGTAAAAATTCACGTGATGGAAAAAAGAAGGCCAAAAACTTCAGAGACCCGATTGAGGTTCGGATAGACTTTTTTGGGTATGAAACTATCCATTGACGGCTTATAGCTGTCAAAGCAGTAGAACTCACCGAGACCTTCGTTTTGACTGGTTATGGATCCCGTAACTCAAAACGAGCCAACAGTTATGGCCGTCCGAAGAATCGATATCCACAGGGTGCAACATTCGCGGTGCAAGTTGCAACATTCGTCCAAAAAGCCGAAACAGCACCGTTCTACTTTTAGAAGTGGGTGCAGGGATTTGAAATGGAACAATACCATGGTGCACCGCTCTCCAGAGAAGGTAAATCGAAGACCAGCCATGGTGATCCCCTTTTAACGTAAAAATTCACGTGATGGAAAAAAGAAGGCCAAAAAACTTCAGACACCCGATTGAGGTTCGGATAGACTTTTTTGGGTTTGAAAATATCCATTGACGGCTTATAGCTGTCAAAGCGGTAGAACTCACCGAGACCTTCGTTTTGACTGGTTATGGATCCCGTAACTCTAAACGAGCCAACAGTTATGGTCGTCCGAAGAATCGATATCCACAGGGTGCAACATTCGCGGTGCAAGGTGCAACATTCGTCCAAAAAGCCGAAACAGCACCGTTCGACTTTTAGAAGTGGGTGCAGGGATTTGAAATGGAACAGTACCATGGTGCACCGCTCTCCAGGGAAGGTAAATCGAAGACCAGCCACGGTGATCCCGTTTTAACGTAAAAATTCACGTGATGGAAAAAAGAAGGCCAAAAAACTTCAGAGAACCGATTGAGGTTCGGACAGACTTTTTTGGGTATTAAACTATCCATTGACGGCTTATAGCTGTCAAAGCGGTAGAACTCACCGAGACCTTCGTTTTGACTGGTTATGGATCCCGTAACTCTAAACGAGCCAACAGTTATGGCCGTCCGAAGAATCGATATCCACAGGGTGCAACATTCGCGGTGCAAGGTGCAACATTCGTCCAAAAAGCCGAAACAGCACCGTTCGACTTTTAGAAGTGGGTGCAGGGATTTGAAATGGAACAGTACCATGGTGCACCGCTCTCCAGGGAAGGTAAATCGAAGACCAGCCATGGTGATCCCGTTTTAACGTAAAAATTCACATGATGGAAAAAAGAAGGCCAAAAACTTCAAAGACCCGATTGAGGTTCGGATAGACTTTTTTGGGTATGAAACTATCCATTGACGGCTTATAGCTGTCAAAGCGGTAGATCTAACCAAGACCTTCGTTTTGATTGGTTATGGCTCCCTTAACTCTAAACGAGCCAACAGTTATGGCCGTCCGAAGAATGGATATCCACAGGGTGCAACATTCGCGGTGCAAGTTGCAACATTCGTCCAAAAAGCCGAAACAGCACCGTTCTTCTTTTAGAAGTGGGTGCAGGGATTTGAAATGGAACAATACCATGGTGCACCGCTCTCCAGAGAAGGTAAATCGAAGACCAGCCATGGTGATCCCCTTTTAACGTAAAAATTCACGTGATGGAAAAAAGAAGGCCAAAAAACTTCAAACACCCGATTGAGGTTCGGATAGACTTTTTTGAGTCTGAAAATATCCATTGACGGCTTATAGCTGTCAAAGCGGTAGAACTCACCGAGACCTTCGTTTTGACTGGTTATGGATCCCGTAACTCTAAACGAGCCAACAGTTATGGTCGTCCGAAGAATCGATATCCACAGGGTAAAACATTCGCGGTGCAAGGTGCAACATTCGTCCAAAAAGCCGAAACAACACCGTTCGACTTTTAGAAGTGGCTGCAGGGATTTGAAATGGAACAGTACCATGGTGCACCGCTCTCCAGGGAAGGTAAATCGAAGACCAGCCACGGTGATCCCGTTTTAACGTAAAAATTCACGTGATGGAAAAAAGAAGGCCAAAAAACTTCAGAGAACCGATTGAGGTTCGGACAGACTTTTTTGGGTATTAAACTATCCATTGATGGCTTATAGCTATCGAAGCGGTAGAACTCACCGATACCTTCGTTTTGACTGGTTATGGATCCCGTAACTCTAAACGAGCCAACAGTTATGGCCGTCCGAAGAATGGATATCCACAGGGTGCAACATTCGCGGTGCAAGTTGCAACATTCGTCCAAAAAGCCGAAACAGCACCGTTCGACTTTTAGAAGTGGGTGCAGGGATTTGAAATGGAACAGTACCATGGTGCACCGCTCTCCAGGGAAGGTAAATCGAAGACCAGCCACGGTGATCCCGTTTTAACGTAAAAATTCACATGATGGAAAAAAGAAGGCCAAAAACATCAAAGACCCGATTGAGGTTCGGATAGACTTTTTTGGGTATGAAACAATCCATTGACGGCTTATAGCTGTCAAAGCGGTAGAACTCACCGAGACCTTCGTTTTGACTGGTTATGGATCCCGTAACTCTAAACGAGCCAACAGTTATGGTCGTCCGAAGAATCGATATCCACAGGGTGCAACATTCGCGGTGCAAGGTGCAACATTCGTCCAAAAAGCCGAAACAGCACCGTTCGACTTTTAGAAGTGGGTGCAGGGATTTGAAATGGAACAGTACCATGGTGCACCGCTCTCTAGGGAAGGTAAATCGAAGACCAGCCACGGTGATCCCGTTTTAACGTAAAAATTCACGTGATGGAAAAAAGAAGGCCAAAAAACTTCAGAGAACCGATTGAGGTTCGGACAGACTTTTTTGGGTATTAAACTATCCATTAACGGCTTATAGCTGTCAAAGCGGTAGAACTCACCGAGACCTTCGTTTTGACTGGTTATGGATCCCGTAACTCTAAACGAGCCAACAGTTATGGCCGTCCGAAGAATCGATATCCACAGGGTGCAACATTCGCGGTGCAAGGTGCAACATTCGTCCAAAAAGCCGAAACAGCACCGTTCGACTTTTAGAAGTGGGTGCAGGGATTTGAAATGGAACAGTACCATGGTGCACCGCTCTCCAGGGAAGGTAAATCAAAGACCAGCCACGGTGATCCCGTTTTAACGTAAAAATTCACGTGATGGAAAAAAGAAGGCCAAAAACTTCAGAGACCCGATTGAGGTTCGGATAGACTTTTTTGGGTATGAAACTATCCATTGACGGCTTATAGCTGTCAAAGCGGTAGAACTAACCAAGACCTTTGTTTTGATTGGTTATGGCTCCCGTAACTCTAAACGAGCCAACAGTTATGGCCGTCCGAAGAATCGATATCCACAGGGTGCAACATTCGCGGTGCAAGTTGCAACATTCGTCCAAAAAGCCGAAACAGCACCGTTCTACTTTTAGAAGTGGGTGCAGGGATTTGAAATGGAACAATACCATGGTGCACCGCTCTCCAGAGAAGGTAAATCGAAGACCAGCCATGGTGATCCCCTTTTAACGTAAAAATTCACGTGATGGAAAAAAGAAGGCCAAAAAACTTCAGACACCCGATTGAGGTTCGGATAGACTTTTTTGGGTCTGAAAATATCCATTGACGGCTTATAGCTGTCAAAGCGGTAGAACTCACCGAGACCTTCGTTTTGAATGGTTATGGATCCCGTAACTCTAAACGAGCCAACAGTTATGGTCGTCCGAAGAATCGATATCCACAGGGTGCAACATTCGCGGTGCAAGGTGCAACATTCGTCCAAAAAGCCGAAACAGCACCGTTCGACTTTTAGAAGTGGGTGCAGGGATTTGAAATGGAACAGTACCATGGTGCACCGCTCTCCAGGGAAGGTAAATCGAAGACCAGCCACGGTGATCCCGTTTTAACGTAAAAATTCACGTGATGGAAAAAAGAAGGCCAAAAAACTTCAGAGAACCGATTGAGGTTCGGACAGACTTTTTTGGGTATTAAACTATCCATTGACGGCTTATAGCTGTCAAAGCGGTAGAACTCACCGAGACCTTCGTTTTGACTGGTTATGGATCCCGTAACTCTAAACGAGCCAACAGTTATGGCCGTCCGAAGAAT
Organism: Allium fistulosum; assembly: GCA_030737815.1. NCBI lineage: Eukaryota > Viridiplantae > Streptophyta > Magnoliopsida > Asparagales > Amaryllidaceae > Allium > Allium fistulosum. Next base: position 7,597,847 of record CM060903.1, on the reverse strand, counting down.
CGATATCCACAGGGTGCAACATTCGCGGTGCAAGGTGCAACATTCGTCCAAAAAGCCGAAACAGCACCGTTCGACTTTTAGAAGTGGGTGCAGGGATTTGAAATGGAACAGTACCATGGTGCACCGCTCTCCAGGGAAGGTAAATCGAAGACCAGCCACGGTGATCCCGTTTTAACGTAAAAATTCACATGATGGAAAAAAGAAGGCCAAAAACTTCAAAGACCCGATTGAGGTTCGGATAGACTTTTTTGGGTATGAAACTATCCATTGACGGCTTATTGCTGTCAAAGCGGTAGATCTAACCAAGACCTTCGTTTTGATTGGTTATGGCTCCCGTAACTCTAAACGAGCCAACAGTTATGGCCGTCCGAAGAATGGATATCCACAGGGTGCAACATTCGCGGTGCAAGTTGCAACATTCGTCCAAAAAGCCGAAACAGCACCGTTCTACTTTTAGAAGTGGGTGTAGGGATTTGAAATGGAACAGTACCATGGTGCACCGCTCTCCAGGGAAGGTAAATCGAAGACCAGCCATGGTGATCCCGTTTTAACGTAAAAATTCACGCGATGGAAAAAAGAAGGCCAAAAAACTTCAAAGACCCGATTGAGGTTCTGATAGACTTTTTTGGGTATGAAACTATCCATTGACGGCTTATAGCTGTCAAAGCGGTAGAACTCACCGAGACCTTCGTTTTGACTGGTTATGGATCCCGTAACTCTAAACGAGCCAACAGTTATGGCCGTCCGAAGAATCGATATCCACAGGGTGCAACATTCGCGGTGCAAGGTGCAACATTCGTCCAAAAAGCCGAAACAGCACCGTTCGACTTTTAGAAGTGGGTGCAGGGATTTGAAATGGAACAGTACCATGGTGCACCGCTCTCCAGGGAAGGTAAATCGAAGACCAGCCACGGTGATCCCGTTTTAACGTAAAAATTCACATGATGGAAAAAAGAAGGCCAAAAACTTCAAAGACCCGATTGAGGTTCGGATAGACTTTTTTGGGTATGAAACTATCCATTGACGGCTTATAGCTGTCAAAGCGGTAGATCTAACCAAGACCTTCGTTTTGATTGGTTATGGCTCCCGTAACTCTAAACGAGCCAACAGTTATGGCCGTCCGAAGAATGGATATCCACAGGGTGCAACATTCGCGGTGCAAGTTGCAACATTCGTCCAAAAAGCCGAAACAGCACCGTTCTACTTTTAGAAGTGGGTGCAGGGATTTGAAATGGAACAATACCATGGTGCACCGCTCTCCAGAGAAGGTAAATCGAAGACCAGCCATGGTGATCCCCTTTTAACGTAAAAATTCACGTGATGGAAAAAAGAAGGCCAAAAAACTTCAGACACCCGATTGAGGTTCGGATAGACTTTTTTGAGTCTGAAAATATCCATTGACGGCTTATAGCTGTCAAAGCGGTAGAACTCACCGAGACCTTCGTTTTGACTGGTTATGGATCCCGTAACTCTAAACGAGCCAACAGTTATGGTCGTCCGAAGAATCGATATCCACAGGGTGCAACATTCGCGGTGCAAGGTGCAACATTCGTCCAAAAAGCCGAAACAGCACCGTTCGACTTTTAGAAGTGGGTGCAGGGATTTGAAATGGAACAGTACCATGGTGCACCGCTCTCTAGGGAAGGTAAATCGAAGACCAGCCACGGTGATCCCGTTTTAACGTAAAAATTCACGTGATGGAAAAAAGAAGGCCAAAAAACTTCAGAGAACCGATTGAGGTTCGGACAGACTTTTTTGGGTATTAAACTATCCATTGATGGCTTATAGCTATCGAAGCGGTAGAACTCACCGATACCTTCGTTTTGACTGTTTATGGATCCCGTAACTCTAAACGAGCCAACAGTTATGGCCGTCCGAAGAATCGATATCCACAGGGTGCAACATTCTCGGTGCAAGGTGCAACATTCGTCCAAAAAGCCGAAACAGCACCGTTCGACTTTTAGAAGTGGGTGCAGGGATTTGAAATGGAACAGTACCATGGTGCACCGCTCTCCAGGGAAGGTAAATCGAAGACCAGCCACGGTGATCCCGTTTTAACGTAAAAATTCACATGATGGAAAAAAGAAGGCCAAAAACATCAAAGACCCGATTGAGGTTCGGATAGACTTTTTTGGGTATGAAACAATCCATTGACGGCTTATAGCTGTCAAAGCGGTAGATCTCACCGAGACCTTCGTTTTGACTGGTTATGGATCCCGTAACTCTAAACGAGCCAACAGTTATGGTCGTCCGAAGAATCGATATCCACAGGGTGCAACATTCGCGGTGCAAGGTGCAACATTCGTCTAAAAAGCCGAAACAGCACCGTTCGACTTTTAGAAGTGGGTGCAGGGATTTGAAATGGAACAGTACCATGGTGCACCGCTCTCTAGGGAAGGTAAATCGAAGACCAGCCACGGTGATCCCGTTTTAACGTAAAAATTCACGTGATGGAAAAAAGAAGGCCAAAAAACTTCAAAGAACCGATTGAGGTTCGGACAGACTTTTTTGGGTATTAAACTATCCATTAACGGCTTATAGCTGTCAAAGCGGTAGAACTCACCGAGACCTTCGTTTTGACTGGTTATGGATCCCGTAACTCTAAACGAGCCAACAATTATGGCCGTCCGAAGAATCGATATCCACAGGGTGCAACATTCGCGGTGCAAGGTGCAACATTCGTCCAAAAAGCCGAAACAGCACCGTTCGACTTTTAGAAGTGGGTGCAGGGATTTGAAATGGAACAGTACCATGGTGCACCGCTCTCCAGGGAAGGTAAATCAAAGACCAGCCACGGTGATCCCGTTTTAACGTAAAAATTCACGTGATGGAAAAAAGAAGGCCAAAAACTTCAGAGACCCGATTGAGGTTCGGATAGACTTTTTTGGGTATGAAACTATCCATTGACGGCTTATAGCTGTCAAAGCGGTAGAACTAACCAAGACCTTTGTTTTGATTGGTTATGGCTCCCGTAACTCTAAACGAGCCAACAGTTATGGCCGTCCGAAGAATCGATATCCACAGGGTGCAACATTCGCGGTGCAAGTTGCAACATTCGTCCAAAAAGCCGAAACAGCACCGTTCTACTTTTAGAAGTGGGTGTAGGGATTTGAAATGGAACAATACCATGGTGCACCGCTCTCCAGAGAAGGTAAATCGAAGACCAGCCATGGTGATCCCCTTTTAACGTAAAAATTCACGTGATGGAAAAAAGAAGGCCAAAAAACTTCAGACACCCGATTGAGGTTCGGATAGACTTTTTTGGGTCTGAAAATATCCATTGACGGCTTATAGCTGTCAAAGCGGTAGAACTCACCGAGACCTTCGTTTTGACTGGTTATGGATCCCGTAACTCTAAACGAGCCAACAGTTATGGTCGTCCGAAGAATCGATATCCACAGGGTGCAACATTCGCGGTGCAAGGTGCAACATTCGTCCAAAAAGCCGAAACAGCACCGTTCGACTTTTAGAAGTGGGTGCAGGGATTTGAAATGGAACAGTACCATGGTGCACCGCTCTCCAGGGAAGGTAAATCGAAGACCAGCCACGGTGATCCCGTTTTAACGTAAAAATTCACGTGATGGAAAAAAGAAGGCCAAAAAACTTCAGAGAACCGATTGAGGTTCGGACAGACTTTTTTGGGTATTAAACTATCCATTGACGGCTTATAGCTGTCAAAGCGGTAGAACTCACCGAGACCTTCGTTTTGACTGGTTATGGATCCCGTAACTCTAAACGAGCCAACAGTTATGGCCGTCCGAAGAATCGATATCCACAGGGTGCAACATTCGCGGTGCAAGGTGCAACATTCGTCCAAAAAGCCGAAACAGCACCGTTCGACTTTTAGAAGTGGGTGCAGGGATTTGAAATGGAACAGTACCATGGTGCACCGCTCTCCAGGGAAGGTAAATCGAAGACCAGCCACGGTGATCCCGTTTTAACGTAAAAATTCACATGATGGAAAAAAGAAGGCCAAAAACTTCAAAGACCCGATTGAGGTTCGGATAGACTTTTTTGGGTATGAAACTATCCATTGACGGCTTATAGCTGTCAAAGCGGTAGATCTAACCAAGACCTTCGTTTTGATTGGTTATGGCTCCCGTAACTCTAAACGAGCCAACAGTTATGGCCGTCCGAAGAATGGATATCCACAGGGTGCAACATTCGCGGTGCAAGTTGCAACATTCGTCCAAAAAGCCGAAACAGCACCGTTCTACTTTTAGAAGTGGGTGTAGGGATTTGAAATGGAACAGTACCATGGTGCACCGCTCTCCAGGGAAGGTAAATCGAAGACCAGCCATGGTGATCCCGTTTTAACGTAAAAATTCACGCGATGGAAAAAAGAAGGCCAAAAAACTTCAGAGACCCGATTGAGGTTCTGATAGACTTTTTTGGGTATGAAACTATCCATTGACGGCTTATAGCTGTCAAAGCGGTAGAACTCACCGAGACCTTCGTTTTGATTGGTTATGGATCCCGTAACTCTAAACGAGCCAACTGTTATGGCCGTCCGAAGAATCGATATCCACAGGGTGCAACATTCGCGGTGCAAAGTGCAACATTCGTACAAAAAGCCGACACATCACCGATCGACTTTTAGAAGTGGGTGTAGGGATTTTAAATGGAACATTACCATGGTGCACCGCTCTCCAAGGAAGGTAAATCGAAGACCAGCCACGGTGATCCCGTTTTAACGTAAAAATTCACGTGATGGAAAAAAGAAGGCCAAAAAACTTCAAAGACCTAATTGAGGTTCGGATAGACTTTTTTGGGTATGAAACTATCCATTGATGGCTTATAGCTATCAAAGCGGTAGAACTCACCGAGACCTTCGTTTTGACTGGTTATGGATCCCGTAACTCAAAACGAGCCAACAGTTATGGCCGTCCGAAGAATCGATATCCACAGGGTGCAACATTCGCGGTGCAAGGTGCAACATTCGTCCGAAAAGCCGAATCAGCACCGTTCGACTTTTAGAAGTGGGTGCAAGGATTTGAAATGGAACAGTACCATGGTGCACCGCTCTCCAGGGAAGGTAAATCGAAGAGCAGCCATGGTGATCGTTTTAACGTAAAAATTCACGTGATGGAAAAAAGAAGGCCAAAAAACTTCAGAGTCCCGATTGAGGTTCGGATAATCTTTTTTGGGTATGAAACTATCCATTAACGGCTTATAGCGGTCAAAGCGGTAGAACTCACCGAGACCTTCGTTTTTACTGGTTATGGCTCCCGTAACTCAAAACGAGCCAACAGTTATGGCCGTCCGAAGAATCGATATCCACAGGGTGCAACATTCGTCCAAAAAGCCGAAACAGCACCGTTCGACCTTTAGAAGTGGGTGCAGCGATTTGAAATGGAATAGTACCATGGTGCATCGCTCTCTAGGGAAGATAAATCGAAGACCAGCCACGGTGATCCATTTTTAACGTAAAAATTCACGTGATGGAAAAAAGAAGGCCAAAAAACTTCACAGACCCGATTGAGGTTCGGATAGACTTTTTTGGGTATGAAACTATCCATTGACGGCATATAGCTGTCAAAGCGGTAGAACTCACCGAGACCTTCGTTTTGATTGGTTATGGCTCCCGTAACTCTAAACGAGCTAATAGTTATGGCCGTCCGAAGAATCGATATCCATAGGGTGCAACATTCGCGGTACAAGGTGCAACATTCATCCAAAAAGCCGAAACAGCACCGTTCGACTTTTAGAAGTGGGTGCAAGGATTTGAAATGGAACAGTACCATGTTGCATCGCTCTCCAGGGAAGGTAAATCAAAGACCAGCCACGGTGATCTCGTTTTAACGTAAAAATTCACGTGATGGAAAAAAGAAGGCCAAAAACTTCAGAGACTCGATTGAGGTTCTCATAGAGTTTTTTGGGTATGAAACTATCCATTGACGGCTTATAGCTGTTAAAGCGGTAGAACTAACCAAGACCTTCGTTTTGATTGGTTATGGCTCCCGTAACTCTAAACGAGCCAACAGTTATGGCCGTCCGAAGAATCGATATCCACAGGGTGCAACATTCGCGGTGCAAGTTGCAACATTCGTCCAAAAAGCCGAAACAGCACCGTTCTACTTTTAGAAGTTGGTGCAGGGATTTGAAATGGAACAGAACCATGGTGCACCGCTCTCCAGGGAAGGTAAATCGAAGACCAGCCATGGTGATCCCGTTTTAACGGAAAAATTCACGTGATGGAAAAAAGAAGGCCAAAAAACTTCAGACACCCGATTGAGGTTCGGATAGACTTTTTTGGGTATGAAAATATCCATTGACGGCTTATAGCTGTCAAAGCGGTAGAACTCACCGAGACCTTCGTTTTCACTGGTTATGGATCCCGTAACTCTAAACGAGCCAACAGTTATGGCCGTCCGAAGAATCAATATCCACAGGGTGCAACATTTCGCGGTGCAAGGTGCAACATTCGTCCAAAAAGCCGAAACAGCACCGTTCGACTTTTAGAAGTGGGTGCAGGGATTTGAAATGGAACAGTACCATGGTGCACCGCTCTCCAGGGAAGGTAAATCGAAGACCAGCCACGGTGATCCCGTTTTAACGTAAAAATTCACATGATGGAAAAAAGAAGGCCAAAAAACTTCAGAGACCCGATTGAGGTTCGGACAGACTTTTTTGGGTATTAAACTATCCATTGACGGCTTATAGCCGTCAAAGCGGTAGAACTCACCGAGACCTTCGTTTTGACTGGTTATGTCTCCCGTAACTCTAAACGAGCCAACAGTTATGGCCGTCCGAAGAATCGATATCCACAGGGTGCAACATTCGCGGTGCAAGGTGCAACATTCATCCAAAAAGCCAAAACAGCACCGTTCGACTTTTAGAAGTGGGTGCAGGGATTTGAAATGGAACAGTACCATGGTGCACCGCTCTCCAGGGAAGGTAAATCGAAGACCAGCCACGGTGATCCCATTTTAACGTAAAAATTCACGTGATGGAAAAAAGAAGGCCAAAAACTTCAGAGACTCGATTGAGGTTCGCATACACTTTTTTGGGTATGAAACTATCCATTGACGGCTTATAGCTGTCAAAGATGTAGAACTAACCAAGACCTTCATTTTGATTGGTTATGGCTCCCGTAACTCTAAACGAGCCAACAGTTATGGCTGTCCGAAGAATCGATATCCACAGGGTGCAACATTCGCGGTGCAAGTTGCAACATTCGTCCAAAAAGCCAAAACAGCACCGTTCTACTTTTAGAAGTGGGTGCAGGGATTAGAAATGGAATAGTACCATGGTGCACCGCTCTCCAGGGAAGGTAAATCGAAGACCAGCCACGGTGATCCCGTTTTAACGTAAAAATTCACGTGATGGAAAAAAGAAGGCCAAAAACTTCAGAGACTCGATTGAGGTTCGCATAGACTTTTTTGGGTATGAAACTATCCATTGACGGCTTATAGCTGTCAAAGTAGTAGAACTAACCAAGTCCTTCGTTTTGATTGGTTATGGCTCCCGTAGCTCTAAACGAGCCAACAGTTATGGCTGTCCGAAGAATCGATATCCACAGGGTGCAACATTCGCGGTGCAAGTTGCAACATTCGTCCAAAAAGCCAAAACAGCACCGTTCTACTTTTAGAAGTGGGTGCAGGGATTTGAAAGGGAACAGTACCATGGTGCACCGCTCTCTAGGGAAGGTAAATCGAAGACCAGCCACGGTGATCCCGTTTTAACGTAAAAATTCACGTGATGGAAAAAAGAAGGCCAAAAAACTTCAGACACCCGATTGAGGTTCGGATAGACTTTTTTGGGTATGAAACTATCCATTGACGGCTTATAGCTGTCAAAGCGGTAGAACTCACCGAGACCTTCGTTTTGACTGGTTATGGCTCCCGTAAATCTAAACGAGCCAACAGTTATGGCCGTCCGAAGAATCGATATCCACAGGGTGCAACATTTCACGGTGCAAGGTGCAACATTCGTCCAAAAAGCCGAAACAGCACCGTTCGACTTTTAGAAGTGGGTGCAGGGATTTGAAATGGAACAGTACCATGGTGCACCGCTCTCCAGGGAAGGTAAATCGAAGACCAGCCACGGTGATCCCGTTTTAACGTAAAAATTCACGTGATGGAAAAAAGAAGGCCAAAAAACTTCAGAGACCCGATTGAGGTTCGGACAGACTTTTTTGGGTATTAAACTATCCATTGACAGCTTATAGCCGTCAAAGCGGTAGAACTCACAGAGACCTTCGTTTTGACTGGTTATGTCTCCCGTAACTCTAAACGAGCCAACAGTTATGGCCGTCCGAAGAATCGATATCCACAGGGTGCAACATTCGCGGTGCAAGGTGCAACATTCGTCCAAAAAGCCGAAACAGCACCGTTCGACTTTTAGAAGTGGGTGCAGGGATTTGAAATGGAACAGTACCATGGTGCACCGCTCTCCAGGGAAGGTAAATCGAAGACCAGCCACGGTGATCCCATTTTAACGTAAAAATTCACGTGATGGAAAAAAGAAGGCCAAAAACTTCAGAGACTCGATTGAGGTTCGCATAGACTTTTTTGGGTATGAAACTATCCATTGACGGCTTATAGCTGTCAAAGATGTAGAACTAACCAAGACCTTCATTTTGATTGGTTATGGCTCCCGTAACTCTAAACGAGCCAACAGTTATGGCTGTCCGAAGAATCGATATCCACAGGGTGCAACATTCGCGGTGCAAGTTGCAACATTCGTCCAAAAAGCCAAAACAGCACCGTTCTACTTTTAGAAGTGGGTGCAGGGATTAGAAATGGAATAGTACCAGGGTGCACCGCTCTCCAGGGAAGGTAAATCGAAGACCAGCCACGGTGATCCCGTTTTAACGTAAAAATTCACGTGATGGAAAAAAGAAGGCCAAAAACTTCAGAGACTCGATTGAGGTTCGCATAGACTTTTTTGGGTATGAAACTATCCATTGACGGCTTATAGCTATCAAAGCAGTAGAACTAACCAAGACCTTCGTTTTGATTGGTTATGGCTCCCGTAACTCTAAACGAGCCAACAGTTATGGCTGTCCGAAGAATCGATATCCACAGGGTGCAACATTCGCGGTGCAAGTTGCAACATTCGTCCAAAAAGCCAAAACAGCACCGTTCTACTTTTAGAAGTGGGTGCAGGGATTTGAAAGGGAACAGTACCATGGTGCACCGCTCTCCAGGGAAGGTAAATCGAAGACCAGCCACGGTGATCCCGTTTTAACGTAAAAATTCACGTGACGGAAAAAAGAAGGCCAAAAAACTTCAGACACCCGATTGAGGTTCGGATAGACTTTTTTGGGTATGAAACTATCCATTGACGGCTTATAGCTGTCAAAGCGGTAGAACTCACCGAGACCTTCGTTTTGACTGGTTATGGCTCCCGTAAATCTAAACGAGCCAACAGTTATGGCCGTCCGAAGAATCGATATCCACAGGGTGCAACATTCGCGGTGCAAGGTGCAACATTCGTCCAAAAAGCCGAAACAGCACCGTTCGACTTTTAGAAGTGGGTGCAGGGATTTGAAATGGAACAGTACCATGGTGCACCGCTCTCCAGGGAAGGTAAATCGAAGACCAGCCACGGTGATCCCGTTTTAACGTAAAAATTCACGTGATGGAAAAAAGAAGGCCAAAAAACTTCAGAGACCCGATTGAGGTTCGGATAGACTTTTTTGGGTATGATACTATCCATTGACGGCTTATAGCTGTCAAAGCGGTAGAACTCACCGAGACCTTCGTTTTGACTGGTTATGGCGCCCGTTACTCAAAACGAGCCAACAGTTATGGCCGTCCGAAGAATCGATATCCACAGGGTGCAACATTCGCGGTGCAAGGTGCAACATTCGTCCAAAAAGCCGAAACAGCACCGTTTGACTTTTAGAAGTGGATGCAGGGATTTGAAATGGAACAGTATCATGGTGCACCACTCTCCAGGGAAGGTAAATCGAAGACCAGCCACGGTGATCCTGTTTTAACGTAAAAATTCATGTGATGGAAAAAAGAAGGCCAAAAACTTCAGAGACTCGATTGAGGTTCGCATAGACTTTTTTGGGTATGAAACTATCCATTGACGGCTTATAGCTATCAAAGCGGTATAACTAACCAAGACCTTCGTTTTGATTGGTTATAGCTCCCGTAAATCTAAACGAGCCGACAGTTATGGCTGTCCGAAGAATCGATATCCACAGGGTGCAACATTCGCGGTGCAAGTTGCAACATTCGTCCAAAAAGCCAAAACAGCACCGTTCTACTTTTAGAAGTGGGTGCAGGGATTTGAAAGGGAACAGTACCATGGTGCACCGCTCTCCAGGGAAGGTAAATCGAAGACCAGCCACGATGATCCCGTTTTAACGTAAAAATTCACGTGATGGAAAAAAGAAGGCCAAAAAACTTCAAACACCCGATTGAGGTTCGGATAGACTTTTTTGTGTATGAAACTATCCATTGACGGCTTATAGCTATCAAAGCGGTAGAACTCACCGAGACCTTCGTTTTGACTGGTTATGGCTCCCGTAACTCTAAACGAGCCAACAATTATGGCCGTCCGAAGAATCGATATCCACAGGGTGCAACATTCGCGGTCCAAGGTGCAACATTCGTCCAAAAAGCCGAAACAGCACCGTTCGACTTTTAGAAGTGGGTGCAGGGATTTGAAATGGAACAGTACCATGGTGCACCGCTCTCCAGGGAAAGTAAATCGAAGACCAGCCACGGCGATCCCGTTTTAACGTAAAAATTCACGTGATGGAAAAAAGAAGGCCAAAAAACTTCAAAGACCCGATTGAGGTTCGGATGGACTTTTTTGGGTATGATACTATCCATTGACGGCTTATAGCTATCAAAGAGGTATAACTAACCAAGACCTTCATTTTGATTGGTTATGGCTCCCGTAAATCTAAACGAGCCAACAATTATGGCTGTCCGAAGAATCGATATCCACAGGGTGCAACATTCGCGGTGCAAGTTGCAACATTCGTCCAAAAAGCCGAAACAACACCGTTCTACTTTTAGAAGTGGGTGCAGGGATTTGAAATGGAACAGTACCATGGTGCACCGCTCTCCGGGGAAGGTAAATCGAAGACCAGCCACGGTGATCCCGTTTTAACGTAAAAATTCACGTGATGGAAAAAAGAAGGCCAAAAAACTTCAAACACCCGATTGAGGTTCAGATAGACTTTTTTGGGTATGAAACTATCCATTGATGTCTTATAACTGTCAAAGCGGTAGAACTCACCGAGACCTTCGTTTTGACTGGTTATGGCTCCCGTAACTCTAAACGAGCCAACAGTTATGGCCGTCCGAAGAATCGATATCCACAGGGTGCAACATTCGCGGTGCAAGGTGCAACATTCGTCCAAAAAGCCGAAACAGCGCCGTTCGACTTTTAGAGGTGGGTGCAGTGATTTGAAATGGAATAGTACCATGGTGAACCACTCTCCAGGGAATGTAAATCCAAGACCAGCAACGGTGATCCCGTTTTAACGTAAAAATTCACGTGATGGAAAAAAGAAGGCCAAAAAACTTCAAAGACCCGATTGAGGTTCGGATAGCCTTTTTTGGATTTGAAAATATCCGTTGACGGCTTACAGCAGTCAAGGCCGTAGAACTCACCGAGAGCTTCGTTTTGACTGGTTATGGCTCCCGTAACTCTAAACGAGACAACAGTTATGGCCGTCCGAAGAATCGATATCCACAGGGAGCAACATTCGCTATGCAAGGTGCAACATTCGTCCAAAAAGCCAAAACAACACCGTTCGACTTTTAGAAATGGGTGCAGGGATTTGAAATGGAACAATACCATGGTGAACCGTTCTCCAGGGAAGGTAAATCGAAGACCAGCCACGGTGATCCCGTTTTAACGTAAAAATTCACGTGATGGAAAAAGAAGGTCAAAAAACTTCAGAGAACCGATTTAGGTTCGGATAGCCTTTTTTGGGTTTGAAACTATCCGTTGACGGCTTATAGCAGTCAAGGCCGTAGAACTCACTGAGAGCTTCGTTTTGACTGGTTATGGCTCCCGTAACTCTAACGAGACAACAGTTATGGCCGTCCCAAGAATCGATATCCACAGGGTGCAACATTCGTTGTGCAAGGTGCAACATTCATCCAAAAAGCCGAAACAGCGCCGTTCGACTTTTAGAGGTGGGTGCAGGGATTTGAAATGGAATAGTACCATGGTGAACCACTCTCCAGGGAAGGTAAATCCTAGACCAGCAACGGTGATCCCGTTTTAACGTAAAAATTCACGTGATGGAAAAAAGAAGGCCAAAAAACTTCTAAGACCCGATTGAGGTTCGGATAGCCTTTTTTGGGTTTGAAACTATCCATTGATGGCTTACAGCTGTCAAGGCCGTAGAACTCACCGAGAGCTTCGTTTTGACTAGTTATGGCTCCCGTAACTCTAAACGAGACAACAGTTATGGCCGTCCGAAGAATCGTCATCCACAGGGTGCAACATTCGCTGTGCAAGGTGCAACATTCGTCCAAAAAGCCGAAACAGCGCCGTTCGACTTTTAGAAGTGGGTGCAGGGATTTGAAATGGAACAGTACCATGGTGAACCGCGCTCCAGGGAAGGTAAATCCAAGACCAGCAACGGTGATCCCGTTTTAACGTAAAAATTCACGTGATGGAAAAAAGAAGGCCAAAAAACTTCAGAGACCCGATTGAGGTTCGGATAGCCTTTTTTGGATTTGAAACTATCCGTTGATGGCTTACAGCGGTCAAGCTCGTAGAACTCACCGAGAGGTTCGTTTTGACTGGTTATGGCTCCTGTAACTCTAAACGAGACAACAGTTATGGCCGTCCGAAGTATCGATATCCACAGGGTGCAACATTCGCTGTGCAAGGTGCAACATTCGTCCAAAAAGCCGAAACAGCGCCGTTCGACTTTTAGAAGTGGGTGCAGGGATTTGAAATGGAATAGTACCATGGTGAACCGCTCTCTAGGGAAGGTAAATCCAAGACCAGCAACGGTGATCCCGTTTTAACGTAAAAATTCACGTGATGGAAAAAAGAAGGCCAAAAAACTTCAGAGACCCGATTGAGGTTCAGATAGCCTTTTTTGGGTTTGAAACTATCCATTGACGGCTTACAGCTGTCAAGGCCGTAGAACTCACCGAGAGCTTCGTTTTTACTAGTTATGGCTCCCGTAACTCTAAACGAGACAACAGTTATGGCCGTCCGAAGAATCGTCATCCACAGGGTGCAACATTCGCTGTGCAAGGTGCAAAATTCGTCCAAAAAGCCGAAATAGCGCCGTTCGACTTTTAAAAGTGGGTGCAGGGATTTGAAATAGAATAGTACCATGGTGAACCGCTCTCCAGGGAAGGTAAATCGAAGACCAGCAACTGTGATCCCGTTTTAACCTAAAAATTCACGTGATGGAAAAAAAGGCCAAAAAACTTCAAAGACCCGATTGAGGTTCGGATAGCCTTTTATGGGTTTGAAACTATCCGTTGACGGCTTACAGCTGTCAAGGCCGTAGAACTCACCGAGAGCTTCGTTTTGACTGGTTATGGCTCCCGTAACTCTGAACGAGACAACAGTTATGGCCGTCCGAAGAATCGATATCCACAGGGTGCAACATTCGTTGTGCAAGGTGCAACATTCGTCCAAAAAGCCGAAACAGCGCCGTTTGACTTTTAGAAGTGGGTGCAGGGATTTGAAATGGAACAGTACCATGGTGAACCGCACTCCAGGGAAGGTAAATCGAAGACCAGCAATGGTGATCCCGTTTTAACGTAAAAATTCACGTGATGGAAAAAAGAAGACCAAAAAACTTCAAAGACCCGATTGAGGTTCGGATAGCCTTTTTTGGGTTCGAAACTATCCGTTGACGGTTTACAGCTGTCAAGGCCGTAGAACTCACCGAGAGCTTCGTTTTGACTGGTTATGACTCCCGTAACTCTAAACGAGACAACAGTTATGGCCGTCCGAAGAATCGATATCCACAGGGTGCAACATTCGTTGTGCAAGGTGCAACATTCGTCCAAAAAGCCGAAACAGCGTCGTTTGACTTTTAGAAGTGGGTGCAGGGATTTGAAATGGAACAATACCATGGTGAACCGCTCTCCAGGGAAGGTAAATCGAAGACCAGCAACTGTGATCCCGTTTTAACGTAAAAATTCACGTGATGGAAAAAAGAAGGCCAAAAAACTTCAGAGACCCGATTGAGGTTCGGATAGCCTTTTATGGGTTTGAAACTATCCGTTGACGTCTTACAGCTGTCAAGGCCGTAGAACTCACCGAGAGCTTCGTTTTGACTGGTTATGGCTCCCGTAACTCTGAACGAGACAACAGTTATGGCCGTCCGAAGAATCGTTATCCACAGGGTGCAACATTCGTTGTGCAAGGTGCAACATTCGTCCAAAAAGCCGAAACAGCGCCGTTTGACTTTTAGAAGTGGGTGCAGGGATTTGAAATGGAACAGTACCATGGTGAACTGCACTCCAGGGAAGGTAAATCGAAGACCAGCAACGGTGATCCCGTTTTAACGTAAAAATTCACGTGATGGAAAAAAGAAGGCCAAAAAACTTCAGAGACCCGATTGAGGTTCGGATAGCCTTTTTTGGGTTCGAAACTATCCGTTGACGGTTTACAGCTGTCAAGGCCGTAGAACTCACCGAGAGCTTCGTTTTGACTGGTTATGACTCCCGTAACTCTAAACGAGACAACAGTTATGGCCGTCCGAAGAATCGATATCCATAGGGTGCAACATTCGCCGTGCAAGGTGCAACATTCGTCCAAAAAGCCGAAACAGCGTCGTTTGACTTTTAGAAGTGGGTGCAGGGATTTGAAATGGAACAATACCATGGTGAACCGCTCTCCAGGGAAGGTAAATCGAAGACCAGCAACTGTGATCCCGTTTTAACGTAAAAATTCACGTGATGGAAAAAAGAAGGCCAAAAAACTTCAGAGACCCGATTGAGGTTCGGATAGCCTTTTTTGGGTTTGAAAATATCCTTTGACGGCTTACAGCTGTCAAGGCCGCAGAACTCACCGAGAGCTTCGTTTTTACTGGATATGGCTCCCGTAACTCTGAACGAGACAACAGTTATGGCCGTCCGAAGAATCGATATCCATAGGGTGCAACATTCGCTGTGCAAGGTGCAACATTCGTCCAAAAAGCCGAAACAGTGCCGTTCGAATTTTGGAAGTGGGTGCAGGGATTTGAAATGGAATAGTACCACGGTGAACCGCTCTCCAGGGAAGGTAAATCGAAGACCAGCAACGGTGATCCCGTTTTAACGTAAAAATTCACGTGATGGAAAAAAGAAGGCCACAAAAATTCAATGACCCGATTGAGGTTCGGATAGCCATTTTTGGATTTGAAACTATCCGTTGATGGCTTACAGTTGTCAAGGCCGTAGAACTCACCGAGAGCTTCGTTTTGACTGGTTATGGCTCCCGTAACTCTAAACGAGACAACAGTTATGGCCGTCCGAAGAATCGATATCCACAGGGTGCAACATTCGCTGTGCAAGGTGCAACATTCGTCCAAAAAGCCGAAACAGCACCGTTCGACTTTTAGAAGTGGGTGCAGGGATTTGAAATGGAACAGTACCATGGTGAACCGTTCTCCAGGGAAGGTAAATCGAAGACCAGCAACTGTGATCCCGTTTTAACGTAAAAATTCACGTGATGGAAAAAAGAAGGCCAAAAAACTTCAGAGACCCGATTGAGGTTCGGATAGCCTTTTTTGGGTTTGAAACTATCCGTTGACGGCTTATAGCGGTCAAGGCCGTAGAACTCACCGACAGTTTCGTTTTGACTGGTTATGGCTCCCGTAACTCTGAACGAGACAACAGTTATGGCCGTCCGAAGAATCGATATCCACAGGGTGCAACATTCGCTGTGCAAGGTGCGACATTCGTCCAAAAAGCCGAAACAGCGCCGTTCGACTTTTAGAAGTGGGTGCAGGGATTTGAAATGGAACAGTACCATGGTGAACCGCTCTTCAGGGAAGGTAAATCGAAGACCAGCAACTGTTATCCCGTTTTATCGTAAAAATTCACGTGATGGAATAAAGAAGGCCAAAAAACTTCAGAGACCCGATTGAGGTTCGGATAGCCTTTTTTGGGTTTGAAACTATCCATTGATGGCTTACAGCTGTCAAGGCCGTAGAACTCACCGAGAGCTTCGTTTTGACTAGTTATGGCTCCCGTAACTCTGAACGAGACAACAGTTATGGCCGTCCGAAGAATCGATATCCACAGGGTGCAACATTCGCTGTGCAAGGTGCAACATTCGTCCAAAAAGCCGAAACAGCGCCGTTCGACTTTTAGAGGTGGGTGCAGGGATTTGAAATGGAATAGTACCATGGTGAACCGCTCTCCAGGGAAGGTAAATCCAAGACCAGCAACGGTGATCCGGTTTTAACGTAAAAATTCACGTGATGGAAAAAAGAAGGCCAAAAAACTTCAAAGACCCGATTGAGGTTCGGATAGCCTTTTTTGGATTTGAAACTATCCGTTGACGGCTTACAGCTGTCAAGGCCGTAGAACTCACCGAGAGCTTCGTTTTGACTGGTTATGGCTCCCGTAACTCTAAACGAGACAACAGTTATGGCCGTCCGAAGAATCGATATCCACAGGGAGCAACATTCGCTGTGCAAGGTGCAACATTCGTCCAAAAAGCCGAAACAGCGCCGTTCGACTTTTAGAGGTGGGTGCAGGGATTTGAAATGGAATAGTACCATGGTGAACCACTCTCCAGGGAAGGTAAATCCTAGACCAGCAACGGTGATCCCGTTTTAACGTAAAAATTCACGTGATGGAAAAAAGAAGGCCAAAAAACTTCAGAGACCCGATTGAGGTTCGGATAGCCTTTTTTGGGTTTGAAACTATCCGTTGATGGCTTACAGTGGTCAAGGCCGTAGAACTCACTGACAGCTTCGTTTTGACTGGTTATGGCTCCCGTAACTCTGAACGAGACAACAGTTATGGCCATCCGAAGAATCGATATCCACAGGGTGCAACATTCGCTGTGCAAGGTGCAACATTCGTCCAAAAAGCCGAAACAGCGCCGTTCGACTTTTAGAAGTGGGTGCAGGGATTTGGAATGGAACAGTACCATGGTGAACCGCTCTCCAAGGAAGGTAAATCGAAGACCATCAACGTTGATCCCGTTTTAACGTAAAAATTCACGTGATGGAAAAAGAAGGTCAAAAAACTTCAGAGAACCGATTTAGGTTCGGATAGCCTTTTTTGGGTTTGAAACTATCCGTTGACGGCTTACAGCAGTCAAGGCCGTAGAACTCACTGAGAGCTTCGTTTTGACTGGTTATGGCTCCCGTAACTCTGAACGAGACAACAGTTATGGCCGTCCGAAGAATCGATATCCATAGGTTGCAACATTCGTTGTGCAAGGTGCAACATTCGTCCAAAAAGCCGAAACAGCGCCGTTCGACTTTTAGAGGTGGGAGCAGGGATTTGAAATGGAATAGTACCATGGTGAACCACTCTCCAGGGAAGGTAAATCCTAGACCATCAACGGTGATCCCGTTTTAACGTAAAAATTCACGTGATGGAAAAAAGAAGGCCAAAAAACTTCAGAGACCCGATTGAGGTTCGGATAGCCTTTTTTGGTTTTGAAACTATCCATTGACGGCTTCAGATAGCTTTTTTTGGGTTTGAAACTATCCGTTGACGGCTTACAGCCATCAAGGCCGTAGAACTCATCGAGAGCTTCGTTTTGACTGGTTATGGCTCCCGTAACTCTAAACGAGACAACAGTTATGGCCGTCCGAAGAATCGATATCCACAAGGTGCAACATTCGCTGTGTAAGGTGAAACATTCATCCAAAAAGCCGAAACAGCGCCGTTCGACTTTTAGAAGTGGGTGCAGGGATTTGAAATGGAATAGTACCATGGTGAACCACTCTCCAGGGAAGGTCAATCCAAGAGCAGCAACGGTGATCCCGTTTTAACGTAAAAATTCACGTGATGGAAAAAAGAAGGCCAAAAAACTTCAGAGACCCGATTGAGGTTCGGATAGCCTTTTTTGGGTTTGAAACTATCCATTGACGGCTTACAGCCATCAAGGCCGTAGAACTCACCGAGAGCTTCGTTTTGACTGGTTATGGCTCCCGTAACTCTAAACGAGCCAACAGTTATGGCCGTCCGAAGAATCGATATCCATAGGGTGCAACATTCGTTGTGCAAGGTGCAACATTCGTCCAAAAAGCCGAAACAGCGCCGTTCGACTTTTAGAAGTGGGTGCAGGGATTTGAAATGGAACAGTACCATGGTGAACCGCTCTCCAGGGAAGGTAAATCGAAGACCAGCAACGGTGATCCCGTTTTAACGTAAAAATTCACGTGATGGAAAAAAGAAGGCCAAAAAACTTCAGAGACCCGATTGAGGTTCGGATAGCCTTTTTTGGGTTTGAAACTATCCGTTGACGGCTTACAGCGGTCAAGGCCTTAGAACTCACCGAGAGCTTCGTTTTGACTGGTTATGGCTCCCGTAACTCTAAACGAGACAACAGTTATGGCCGTCCGAAGAATCGATATCCACAAGGTGCAACATTCGCTGTTCAAGGTGCAACATTCATCCAAAAAGCCGAAACAGCGCCGTTCGACTTTTAGAAGTGGGTGCCGGGATTTGAAATGGAACAGTACTATGGTGAACCGCTCTCCAAGGAAGGTAAATTGAAGACCAGCAACGGTGATCCCGTTTTATCGTAAAAATTCACGTGATGGAAAAAAGAAGGCCAAAAAACTTCAGAGACCCGATTGAGGTTCGGATAGCCTTTTTTTGGTTTGAAACCATCCGTTGACGGCTTACAGCGGTCAAGGCCTTAGAACTCACCGAGAGCTTCATTTTGACTGGTTATGGCTCCCGTAACTCTAAATGAGACAACAGTTA
The DNA here is from genome assembly GCA_030737815.1 of Allium fistulosum. NCBI lineage: Eukaryota > Viridiplantae > Streptophyta > Magnoliopsida > Asparagales > Amaryllidaceae > Allium > Allium fistulosum. Next base: position 7,579,008 of record CM060903.1, on the reverse strand, counting down.
TGGCCGTCCGAAGAATCGATATCCACAGGGTGCAACATTCGCTGTGCAAGGTGCAACATTCATCCAAAAAGCCGAAACAGCGCTGTTCGACTTTTAAAAGTGGGTGCAGGGATTTGAAATGGAACAGTACCCTGGTGAATTGCTCTCCAGGGAAGGTAAATCAAAGACCAGCAACGGTGATCCCGTTTTATCGTAAAAATTCACGTGATGGAAAAAAGAAGGCCAAAAAACTTCAGAGACCCGATTGAGGTTCGGATAGCTGTTTTTGGGTTTGAAACTATCCGTTGACGGCTTACAGCCGTACAGGCCGTAGAACTCACCGAGAGCTTCGTTTTGACTGGTTATGGCTCCCGTAACTCTAAACGAGACAACAGTTATGGCCGTCCGAAGAATCGATATCCACAGGGTGCAACATTCGCTGTGCAAGGTGCAACATTCATCCAAAAAGCCGAAACAGCGCCGTTCGACTTTTAGAAGTGGGTGCAGGGATTTGAAATGGAACAGTACCATGGTGAACCGCTCTCTAGGGAAGGTAAATCCAAGAGCAGCAACGGTGATCCCGTTTTAACGTAAAAATTCACGTGATGGAAAAAAGAAGGCCAAAAAACTTCAGAGACCCGATTGTGGTTCGGATAGCCTTTTTTGGATTTGAAACTATCCGTTGACGGCTTACAGCGGTCAAGGCCTAAGAACTCACCGAGAGCTTCATTTTGACTGGTTATGGCTCCCGTAACTCTAAACGAGACAACAGTTATGGCCGTCTGAAGAATCGATATCCACAGGGTGCAACATTCGCTGTTCAAGGTGCAACATTCATCCAAAAAGCCGAAACAGCGCCATTCGACTTTTAGAAGTGGGTGCAGGGATTTGAAATGGAACAGTACCATGGTGAACCGCTCTCCAAGGAAGGTAAATCGAAGACCAGCAACAGTGATCTCGTTTTATCGTAAAAATTCACGTGATGGAAAAAAGAAGGCCAAAAAACTTCATAGACCCGATTGAGGTTCGGATAGCCTTTTTTGGGTTTGAAACTATCCGTTGACGGCTTACAACTGTCAAGGCCGTAGAACTCACCGAGAGCTTCGTTTTGACTGGTTATGGCTCCCGTAACTCTAAACGAGACAACAGTTATGGCCGTCCGAAGAATCGATATCCACAGGGTGCAACATTCGTTGTACAAGGTGCAACATTCATCCAAAAAGCCGAAACAGCGCCGTTCGACTTTTAGAAGTGGGTGCAAGGATTTGTAATGGAACAATACCATGGTGAACCACTCTCCAGGGAAGGTAAATCAAAGACCAGCAACGGTGATCCCGTTTTAACGTAAAAATTCACGTGATGGAAAAAAGAAGGCCAAAAAACTTCAGAGACCCGATTGAGGGTCGGATAGCCTTTTTTGGGTTTGAAACTATCCGTTGACGGCTTACAACTGTCAAGGCCGTAGAACTCACCGAGAGCTTCGTTTTGACTGGTTATGGCTCCCGTAACTCTAAACGAGACAATAGTTATGGCCGTCCGAAGAATCGATATCCACAGGGTGCAACATTCGCTGTGCAAGGTGCAACATTCGTCCAAAAAGCCGAAACAGCGCCGTTCGACTTTTAGAAGTGGGTGCAGGGATTTGAAATGGAACAGTACCATGGTGAACCGCTCTCCAGGGAAGGTAAATCGAAAACCAGCAACGGTGATCCCGTTTTATCGTAAAAATTCACGTGATGGAAAAAAGAAGGCCAAAAAACTTCAGAGACCCGATTGAGGTTCGGATAGCCTTTTTTTGGTTTGAAACTATCCGTTGATGGCTTACAGCGTTCAAGGCCTTAGAACTCACCGAGAGCTTCATTTTGACTGGTTATGGCTCCCGTAACTCTAAATGAGACAACAGTTATGGCCGTCCGAAGAATCGATATCCACAGGGTGCAACATTCGCTGTGCAAGGTGCAACATTCATCCAAAAAGCCGAAACAGCGCTGTTCGACTTTTAGAAGTGGGTGCAGGGATTTGAAATGGAACAGTACCCTGGTGAACCACTCTCCAGGGAAGGTAAATCGAAGACCAGCAACGGTGATCACGTTTTATCGTAAAAATTCACGTGATGGAAAAAAGAAGGCCAAAAAACTTCAGAGACCCGATTGAGGTTCGGATAGTTGTTTTTGGGTTTGAAACTATCCGTTGACGGCTTACAGCCGTCAAGGCTGTAGAACTCACCGAGAGCTTCGTTTTGACTGGTTATGGCTCCCGTAACTCTAAACGAGACAACAGTTATGGCCGTCCGAAGAATCGATATCCACAGGGTGCAACATTCGCTGTGCAAGGTGCAACATTCATCCAAAAAGCCGAAACAGCGCCGTTCGACTTTTAGAAGTGGGTGCAGGGATTTGAAATGGAACAGTACCTCTGTGAACCGCTCTCCAGGGAAGATAAATCGAAGACCAGCAACGGTGATCCCGTTTTAACGTAAAAATTCACGTGATGGAAAAAAGAAGGCCAAAAAACATCAAATACCCGATTGAGGTTCGGATAGCCTTTTTTGGGTTTGAAACTATCCGTTGACGGCTTACAGCCGTTAAGGCCGTAGAACTCACCGAGAGCTTCGTTTTGACTGGTTATGGCTCCCGTAACTCTAAATGAAACAACAATTATGGCCGTCCGAAGAATCGATATCCATAGGGTGCAACATTCACTGTGCAAGGTGCAACATTCGTCCAAAAAGCCGAAACAGCGCCGTTCGACTTTTAGAAGTGGGTGGAGGGATTTGAAATGGAACAGTACCATGGTGAACCACTCTCCAGGGAAGGTAAATCGAAGACCAGCAACGGTGATCCCGTTTTAACGTAAAAATTCACGTGATGGAAAAAAGAAGGCCAAAAAACTTCAGAGACCCGATTGAGGGTCGGATAGCCTTTTTTGGGTTTGAAACTATCCGTTGACGGCTTACAACTGTCAAGGCCGTAGAACTCACCGAGAGCTTCGTTTTGACTGGTTATGGCTCCCGTAACTCTAAACGAGACAATAGTTATGGCCGTCCGAAGAATCGATATCCACAGGGTGCAACATTCGCTGTGCAAGGTGCAACATTCGTCCAAAAAGCCGAAACAGCGCCGTTCGACTTTTAGAAGTGGGTGCAGGGATTTGAAATGGAACAGTACCATGGTGAACCGCTCTCCAGGGAAGGTAAATCGAAAACCAGCAACGGTGATCCCGTTTTATCGTAAAAATTCACGTGATGGAAAAAAGAAGGCCAAAAAACTTCAGAGACCCGATTGAGGTTCAGATAGCCTTTTTTTGGTTTGAAACTATCCGTTGATGGCTTACAGCGTTCAAGGCCTTAGAACTCACCGAGAGCTTCATTTTGACTGGTTATGGCTCCCGTAACTCTAAATGAGACAACAGTTATGGCCGTCCGAAGAATCGATATCCACAGGGTGCAACATTCGCTGTGCAAGGTGCAACATTCATCCAAAAAGCCGAAACAGCGCTGTTCGACTTTTAGAAGTGGGTGCAGGGATTTGAAATGGAACAGTACCCTGGTGAACCACTCTCCAGGGAAGGTAAATCGAAGACCAGCAACGGTGATCACGTTTTATCGTAAAAATTCACGTGATGGAAAAAAGAAGGCCAAAAAACTTCAGAGACCCGATTGAGGTTCGGATAGTTGTTTTTGGGTTTGAAACTATCCGTTGACGGCTTACAGCCGTCAAGGCTGTAGAACACACCGAGAGCTTCGTTTTGACTGGTTATGGCTCCCGTAACTCTAAACGAGACAACAGTTATGGCCATCCGAAGAATCGATATCCACAGGGTGCAACATTCGCTGTGCAAGGTGCAACATTCATCCAAAAAGCCGAAACAGCGCCGTTCGACTTTTAGAAGTGGGTGCAGGGATTTGAAATGGAACAGTACCTCTGTGAACCGCTCTCCAGGGAAGATAAATCGAAGACCAGCAACGGTGATCCCGTTTTAACGTAAAAATTCACGTGATGGAAAAAAGAAGGCCAAAAAACATCAAATACCCGATTGAGGTTCGGATAGCCTTTTTTGGGTTTGAAACTATCCGTTGACGGCTTACAGCCGTTAAGGCCGTAGAACTCACCGAGAGCTTCGTTTTGACTGGTTATGGCTCCCGTAACTCTAAATGAAACAACAATTATGGCCGTCCGAAGAATCGATATCCATAGGGTGCAACATTCACTGTGCAAGGTGCAACATTCGTCCAAAAAGCCGAAACAGCGCCGTTCGACTTTTAGAAGTGGGTGGAGGGATTTGAAATGGAACAGTACCATGGTGAACCACTCTCCAGGGAAGGTAAATCGAAGACCAGCAACGGTGATCCCGTTTTAACGTAAAAATTCACGTGATGGAAAAAAGAAGGCCAAAAAACTTCAGAGACCCGATTGAGGTTCGGATAGCCTTTTTTGGGTTTGAAACTATCCGTTGACGGCTTACAGCTGTCAAGGTCGTAGAACTCACCGAGAACTTCGTTTTGACTAGTTACCGTAACTCTAAACGAGACAACAGTTATGGCCGTCCGAATAATCGATATCCAAAGGGTGCAACATTCGCTGTGCAAGATGCAACATTCGTCCAAAGAGCCGAAACAGCGCCGTTCAACTTTTAGAAGTGGGTGCAGGGATTTGAAATGGAACAGTACCATGGTGAACCGCTTTCCAGGGAAGGTAAATCGAAGACCCGCAACGGTGATCCCGTTTTAACGTAAAAATTCACGTGATGGAAAAAAGAAGGCCAAAAAACATCAGAGACCCGATTGAGGTTCGGATAGCCTTTTTTGGGTTTAAAACTATCCGTTGACGGCTTACTGCCATCAAGGCCGTAGAACTCACCGAGAGCTTCGTTTTGACTAGTTATGGCTTCCGTAACTCTAAACGAGACAACAGTTATGGCCGTCCGAAGAATCGATATCCACAGGGTGCAACATTCGCTGTGCAAGGAGCAACATTCGTCCAAAAAGCCGAAACAGCGCCGTTCGACTTTTAGAAGTGGGTGCAGGGATTTGAAATGGAACAATACCATGGTGAACTGCTCTCCAGGGAAGGTAAATCGAAGACCAGCAACGGTGATCCCGTTTTAACGTAAAAATTCACGTGATGGAAAAAAGAAGGCCAAAAAACTTCAGAGACCCGATTGAGGTTCGGATAGCCTCTTTTGGGTTTGAAACTATCCGTTGACGGCTTACAGCCGTCAAGGTCGTAGAACTCACCGAGAGCTTCGTTTTGACTGGTTAAGGCTTCCGTAACTATAAACGAGACAATAGTTATGGCCGTCAGAAGAATCGATATCCACAGGGTGCAACATTCGCTGTGCAAGGTGCAACATTCGTCCAAAGAGCCCAAACAGCACCATTCGACTTTTAGAAGTGGGTGCAGGGATTTGAAATGGAACAGTACCATGGTGAACCGCTCTTCAGGGAAGGTAAATCGAAGACCAGCAATGGTGATCCCGTTTTAACGTAAAAATTCACGTGATGGAAAAAAGAAGGCCAAAAAACATCAGAGACCAGATTGAGGTTCGGATAGCCTTTTTTGGGTTTGAAACAATCCGTTGACGGCTTACAGCCGTCAAGGCCATAGAACTCACCGAGAGCTTCGTTTTGACTGGTTATGGCTCCCGTAACTCTAAGCGAGACAACAGTTATGGCCGTCCGAAGAATCGATATCCATAGGGTGCAACATTCGCTGTGCAAGGTGCAACATTCGTCCAAAAAGCCGAAATAGCGTCGTTCGAATTTTAGAAGTGGGTGCAGGGATTTGAAATGGAACAGTACCATGGTAAACTGCTCTCCAAGGAAGGTAAATCGAAGACCAGCAACGGTGATCCCGGTTTAACGTAAAAATTCACGTGATGGAAAAAAGAAGGCCAAAAAACTTCAAAGACCCGATTGAGGTTCGGATAGCCTTTTTTGGGTTTGAAACTATCCGTTGACGGCTTATAGCCGACAAGGCCGTAGAACTCACCAAGAGCTTCGTTTTGACTGGTTATGGCTTCCGTAACTCTAAACGAGACAACAGTTATGGCCGTCAGAAGAATCGATATCCACAAAGTGCAACATTCGCTGTGCAAGGTGCAACATTCGTCCAAAAAGCCGAAACAGCGCCGTTCGACTTTTAGAAGTGGGTGCAGGGATTTGAAATGGAACAGTACCATGGTGATCCGCTCTCCAGGGAAGGTAAATCGAAGACCAGCAACGGTGATCCCGTTTTAACGTAAAAATTCACGTGATGGAAAAAAGAAGGCCAAAAAACTTCAGAGACCCGATTGAGGTTCGGATAGCCTCTTTTGGGTTTGAAACTATCCGTTAACGGCTTACAGCCGTCAAGGCCGTAGAACTCACCGAGAGCTTCGTTTTGACTGGTTAAGGCTTCCGTAACTATAAACGAGACAATAGTTATGGCCGTCAGAAGAATCGATATCCATAGGGTGCAACATTCGCTGTGCAAGGTGCAACATTCGTCCAAAAAGCCAAAACAGCGCCGTTCGACTTTTAGAAGTCAGTGCAGGGATTTGAAATGGAACAGTACCATGGTGAACCGCTCTCCAGGGAAGGTAAATAGAAGACCAGCAACGGTGATCCCGTTTTATCGTAAAAATTCACGTGATGGAAAAAAGAAGGCCAAAAAACTTCAGAGACCCGATTGAGGTTCGGATAGTTGTTTTTGGGTTTGAAACTATCCGTTGACGGCTTACAGCCGTCAAGGCTGTAGAACACACCGAGAGCTTCGTTTTGACTGGTTATGGCTCCCGTAACTCTAAACGAGACAACAGTTATGGCCGTCCGAAGAATCGATATCCACAGGGTGCAACATTCGCTGTGCAAGGTGCAACATTCATCCAAAAAGCCGAAACAGCGCCGTTCGACTTTTAGAAGTGGGTGCAGGGATTTGAAATGGAACAGTACCTCTGTGAACCGCTCTCCAGGGAAGATAAATCGAAGACCAGCAACGGTGATCCCGTTTTAACGTAAAAATTCACGTGATGGAAAAAAGAAGGCCAAAAAACATCAAATACCCGATTGAGGTTCGGATAGCCTTTTTTGGGTTTGAAACTATCCGTTGACGGCTTACAGCCGTTAAGGCCGTAGAACTCACCGAGAGCTTCGTTTTGACTGGTTATGGCTCCCGTAACTCTAAATGAAACAACAATTATGGCCGTCCGAAGAATCGATATCCATAGGGTGCAACATTCACTTTGCAAGGTGCAACATTCGTCCAAAAAGCCGAAACAGCGCCGTTCGACTTTTAGAAGTGGGTGGAGGGATTTGAAATGGAACAGTACCATGGTGAACCACTATCCAGGGAAGGTAAATCGAAGACCAGCAACGGTGATCCCGTTTTAACGTAAAAATTCACGTGATGGAAAAAAGAAGGCCAAAAAACTTCAGAGACCCGATTGAGGTTCGGATAGCCTTTTTTGGGTTTGAAACTATCCGTTGACGGCTTACAGCTGTCAAGGTCGTAGAACTCACCGAGAACTTCGTTTTGACTAGTTACCGTAACTCTAAACGAGACAACAGTTATGGCCGTCCGAATAATCGATATCCAAAGGGTGCAACATTCGCTGTGCAAGGTGCAACATTCGTCCAAAGAGCCGAAACAGCGCCGTTCAACTTTTAGAAGTGGGTGCAGGGATTTGAAATGGAACAGTACCATGGTGAACCGCTTTCCAGGGAAGGTAAATCGAAGACCCGCAACAGTGATCCCGTTTTAACGTAAAAATTCACGTGATGGAAAAAAGAAGGCCAAAAAACATCAGAGACCCGATTGAGGTTCGGATAGCCTTTTTTGGGTTTAAAATTATCCGTTGACGGCTTACTGCCATCAAGGCCGTAGAACTCACCGAGAGCTTCGTTTTGACTAGTTATGGCTTCCGTAACTCTAAACGAGACAACAGTTATGGCCGTCCGAAGAATCGATATCCACAGGGTGCAACATTCGCTGTGCAAGGAGCAACATTCGTCCAAAAAGCCGAAACAGCGCCGTTCGACTTTTAGAAGTGGGTGCAGGGATTTGAAATGGAACAATACCATGGTGAACTGCTCTCCAGGGAAGGTAAATCGAAGACCAGCAACGGTGATCCCGTTTTAACGTAAAAATTCACGTGATGGAAAAAAGAAGGCCAAAAAACTTCAGAGACCCGATTGAGGTTCGGATAGCCTCTTTTGGGTTTGAAACTATCCGTTGACGGCTTACAGCCGTCAAGGCCGTAGAACTCACCGAGAGCTTCGTTTTGACTGGTTAAGGCTTCCGTAACTATAAACGAGACAATAGTTATGGCCGTCAGAAGAATCGATATCCACAGGGTGCAACATTCGCTGTGCAAGGTGCAACATTCGTCCAAAGAGCCCAAACAGCACCATTCGACTTTTAGAAGTGGGTGCAGGGATTTGAAATGGAACAGTACCATGGTGAACCGCTCTTCAGGGAAGGTAAATCGAAGACCAGCAATGGTGATCCCGTTTTAACGTAAAAATTCACGTGATGGAAAAAAGAAGGCCAAAAAACATCAGAGACCAGATTGAGGTTCGGATAGCCTTTTTTGGGTTTGAAACTATCCGTTGACGGCTTACAGCCGTCAAGGCCATAGAACTCACCGAGAGCTTCGTTTTGACTGGTTATGGCTCCCGTAACTCTAAGCGAGACAACAGTTATGGCCGTCCGAAGAATCGATATCCATAGGGTGCAACATTCGCTGTGCAAGGTGCAACATTCGTCCAAAAAGCCGAAATAGCGTCGTTCGAATTTTAGAAGTGGGTGCAGGGATTTGAAATGGAACAGTACCATGGTGAACTGCTCTCCAAGGAAGGTAAATCGAAGACCAGCAACGGTGATCCCGATTTAACGTAAAAATTCACGTGATGGAAAAAAGAAGGCCAAAAAACTTCAAAGACCCGATTGAGGTTCGGATAGCCTTTTTTGGGTTTGAAACTATCCGTTGACGGCTTATAGCCGACAAGGCCGTAGAACTCACCAAGAGCTTCGTTTTGACTGGTTATGGCTTCCGTAACTTTAAACGAGACAACAGTTATGGCCGTCAGAAGAATCGATATCCACAAGGTGCAACATTCGCTGTGCAAGGTGCAACATTCGTCCAAAAAGCCGAAACAGCGCCGTTCGACTTTTAGAAGTGGGTGCAGGGATTTGAAATGGAACAGTACCATGGTGATCCGCTCTCCAGGGAAGGTAAATCGAAGACCAGCAACGGTGATCCCGTTTTAACGTAAAAATTCACGTGATGGAAAAAAGAAGGCCAAAAAACTTCAGAGACCCGATTGAGGTTCGGATAGCCTCTTTTGGGTTTGAAACTATCCGTTAACGGCTTACAGCCGTCAAGGCCGTAGAACTCACCGAGAGCTTCGTTTTGACTGGTTAAGGCTTCCGTAACTATAAACGAGACAATAGTTATGGCCGTCAGAAGAATCGATATCCATAGGGTGCAACATTCGCTGTGCAAGGTGCAACATTCGTCCAAAAAGCCAAAACAGCGCCGTTCGACTTTTAGAAGTCAGTGCAGGGATTTGAAATGGAACAGTACCATGGTGAACCGCTCTCCAGGGAAGGTAAATAGAAGACCAGCAACGGTGATCCCGTTTTAACGTAAAAATTCACGTGATGGAAAAAAGAAGGCCAAAAAACTTCAGAGACCCGATTGAGGTTCGGATAGCCTTTTTTGGGTTTGAAACTATCCGTTGACGGCTTACAGCGGTCAAGGCCGTAGAACTCACTGAGAGCTTCGTTTTGACTGGTTATGGCTCCCGTAACTCTAAACGAGACAACAGTTGTGGCCGTCCGAAGAATCGATATCCACAGGGTGCAACATTCGCTGTGCAAGGAGCAACATTCGTCCAAAAAGCCGAAACAGCGCCGTTCGACTTTTAGAAGTGGGTGCAGGGATTTGAAATGGAACAGTACCATAGTGAACCGCTCTCCAGGGAAGGTAAATCGAAGACCAGCAATGGTGATCCCGTTTTAACGTAAAAATTCACGTGATGGAAAAAAGAAGGCCAAAAAACATCAGAGTCCCGATTGAGGTTCGGATAGCCTTTTTTGGGTTTGAAACTATCCGTTGACGGCTTACAGCAGTCAAGGCCGTAGAACTCACCGAGAGCTTCGTTTTTACTGGTTATGGCTTCCGTAACTCTAAACGAGACAACAGTTATGGCCGTCCGAAGAATCGATATCCATAGGGTGCAACATTCGCTGTGCAAGGTTCAACATTCGTCCAAAAAGCCGAAATAGCGCCGTTCGAATTTTAGAAGTGGTTGCAGGGATTTGAAATGGAACAGTACCATGGTGAACTGCTCTCCAAGGAAGGTAAATCGAAGACCAGCAACGGTGATCCCGTTTTAACGTAAAAATTCACGTGAGGGAAAAAAGAAGGCCAAAAAACTTCAGAGACCCGATTGAGGTTCGGATAGCCTTTTTTGGGTTTGAAACTATCCGTTGACAGCTTATAGCCGAAAAGGCCGTAGAACTCACCGAGAGCTTCGTTTTGACTGGTTATGGCTTCCGTAACTCTAAACGAGACAACAGTTATGGTCGTCAGAAGAATCGATATCCACAAGGTGCAACATTCGCTGTGCAAGGTGCAACATTCGTCCAAAAAGCCGAAACAGCGCCGTTCGACTTTTAGAAGTGGGTGCAGGGATTTGAAAAGGAACAGTACCATGGTGATTCGCTCTCTAGGGAAGGTAAATCGAAGACCAGCAACGGTGATCCCGTTTTAACGTAAAAATTCACGTGATGGAAAAAAGAAGGCCAAAAAACTTCAGAGACCCGATTGAGGTTCGGATAGCCTTTTTTGGGTTTGAAACTATCCATTGACGGCTTACAGCCGTCAAGGCCGTATAACTCACCGAGAGCTTCGTTTTGACTGGTTAAGGCTTCCGTAACTATAAACGAGACAATAGTTATGGCCGTCAGTAGAATCGATATCCATAGGGTGCAACATTCGCTGTGCAAGGTGCAACATTCGTCCAAAAACCAAAACAGCGCCGTTCGACTTTTAGAAGTCGGTACAGGGATTTGAAATGGAAAAGTACCATGGTGAACCGCTCTCCAGGGAAGGTAAATCGAAGACCAGCAACGGTGATCCCGTTTTAACGTAAAAATTCACGTGATGGAAAAAAGAAGGCCAAAAAACTTCAGACACCCGATTGAGTTTCGGATAGCCTTTTTTGGGTTGCAAACTATCCATTGACAGCTTACAGCTGTCAAGGCCGTAGAACTCACTTAGAGCTTCGTTTTGACTGGTTATGACTCCCGTAACTCTAAACGAGACAACAGTTATGGCCGTCCGAAGAATCGATATCCATAGGGTGCAACATTCGTTGTGCAAGGTGCAACATTCGTCCAAAAAGCCAAAACAGCACTGTTCGACTTTTAGAAGTGGGTGAAGGGATTTGAAATGGTACAGTACCATGGTGAACCGCTCTCCAGGGAAGGTAAATCGAAGACCAACAACGGTGATCCCGTTTTAACGTAAAAATTCACGTGATGGAAAAAAGAAGGCCAAAAAACATCAGAGACCCAATTGAGGTTCGGATAGCCTTTTTTGGGTTTAAAACTATCCGGTGACGGGTTACAGCCATCAAGGCCGTAGAACTCACCGAGAGCTTCGTTTTGACTGGTTATGGCTCGCGTAACTCTAAACGAGACAACAGTAATGGTCGTCCAAAGAATCGATATCTACAGGGTGCAACATTCGCTGTGCAAGGTGCACCATTCGTCCAAAAAGCCGAAACAGCGCCGTTCGACTTTTAGAAGTGGGTGCAGGGATTTGAAATGGAACAGTACCATGGTGAACCGCTCTCCAGGGAATGTAAATCGAAGACCAGCAATGGTGATCCCGTTTTAACGTAAAAATTCACGTGATGGAAAAAAGAAGGCCAAAAAACTTCAGAGACCCGATTGAGGTTCGGATAGCCTTTTTTGGGTTTGAAACTATCCGTTGACGGCTTACAGCTGTCAAGGCCGTAGAACTCACCAAGAGCTTTGTTTTGACTGGTTATGGCTTCCGTAACTCTAAACAAGACAACAGTTATGGCCATCCGAAGAATCAATATCCACAGGGTGCAACATTCGCTGTACAAGGTGCAACATTCGTCCAAAAAGCCGAAACAGCGCCGTTCGACTTTTAGAAGTGGGTGCAGGGATTTGAAATGGAACAGTACCATGGAGAACCGCTCTCCAGGGAAGGTAAATCGAAGACCAGCAACGGTGATCCCGTTTTAACGTAAAAATTCACGTGATGGAAAAAAGAAGGCCAAAAAATTCCAGAGACCCGATTGAGGTTCGGATAGCCTTTTTTGGGTTTCGAACTATCCATTAACGGATTACAGTGGTCAAGGCCGTAGAACTCACCGAGAGCTTCGTTTTGACTGGTTATGGCTCCCGTAACTCTAAACGAGACAACAGTTATGGTCGTCCGAAGAATCGATATCCACAGGGTGCAACATTCGCTGTGCAAGGTGCAACATTCGTCCAAAAAGCCAAAACAGCGCCGTTTGACTTTTTAAAGTGGGTGCAGGGATTTGAAATGGAACAGTACCATGGTGAACCGCTCTCCAGGGAAGATAAATCGAAGACTAGCAATGGTGATCCCGTTTTAACGTAAAAATTCACCTGATGGAAAAAAGAAGGCCAAAAAACATCAGAGACCCGATTGAGGTTAGGATAGCCTTTTTTGGGTTTGAAACTATCCGTTGACGGCTTACAGCCGTCAAGGCCGTAGAACTAACCGAGAGCTTCGTTTTGACTGGTTATGGCTCCCGTAACTCTAAACTAGACAACAGTTATGGCCGTCCGAAGAATCGATATCCACAGGGTGCAACATTCGCCCTGTAAGGTGCATCATTCGTCCAAAAAGCCGAAACAGCGCCGTTCGACTTTTAGAAGTGGGTGCAGGGATTTGAAATGGAACAGTACCATGGTGAACCGCTCTCCAGGGAATGTAAATCGAAGACCAGCAACGGTGATCCCGTTTTAACGTAAAAATTCACGTGATGGAAAAAAGAAGGCCAAAAAACTTCGGAGACCCGATTGAGGTTCGGATAGCCTTTTTTGGGATTGAAACTATCCGTTGACGGCTTACATCTGTCAAGGCCGTAGAACTCACCGAGAGCTTCGTTTTGACTGGTTATGGCTTCCGTAACTCTAAACGAGACAACAATTATGGCCGTCCGAAGAATCGATATCCACAGGGTGCAACATTCGCTGTGCAAGGTGCAACATTCGTCCAAAAAGCCGAAACAGCGCCGTTCGACTTTTAGAAGTGGGTGCAGGGATTTGAAATGGAACAGTACCATGGTGAACTGCTCTCCAAGGAAGGTAAATCAAAGACCAGCAACGGTGATCCCGTTTTAACGTAAAAATTCACGTGATGGAAAAAAGAAGGCCAAAAAACTTCAGAGACCTGATTGAGGTTCGGATAGCCTTTTGTGGGTTTGAAACTATCCGTTGACGGCTTATAGCCGTCAAGGCCGTAGAACTCACCGAGAGCTTCGTTTTGACTGGTTATGGCTTCCGTAACTCTAAACGAGACAACAGTTATGGCCGTCAGAAGAATCGATATCCACAAGGTGCAACATTCGCTGTGCAAGGTGCAACATTCGTCCAAAAAGCCGAAACAGCGCCGTTCGACTTTTAGAAGTGGGTGCAGGGATTTGAAATGGAACAGTACCATGGTGAACCGCTTTCCAGGGAAGGTAAATCGAAGACCAGCAACGGTGATCCCATTTTAACGTAAAAATTCACGTGATGGAAAAAAGAAGGCCAAAAAACATCAGAGACCCGATTGTGGTTCGGATAGCTTTTTTTGGGTTTGAAACTATCCGTTGACGGCTTACATCTATCAAGGCCGTAGAACTCACTGAGAGCTTCATTTTGACTGGTTATGGCTCCCGTAACTCTAAACGAGACAACAGTTATGGCCGTCCGAAGAATCGATATCCATAGGGTGCAGCAGTCGCTGTGCAAGGTGCACCATTCGTCCAAAAAGCCAAAACAGCGTCGTTCGACTTTTAGAAGTGGGTGCAGGGATTTGAAATGGAACAGTATCATGGTGAACCGCTCTCCAGGGAATGTAAATCGAAGACCAGCAACGGTGATCCCGTTTTAAAGTAAAAATTCACGTGATGGAAAAAAGAAGGCCAAAAAACTTCAGAGACCCGATTGAGGTTCGGATAGCCTTTTTTGGGTTTGAAACTATCCGTCGACGGCTTACAACTGTCAAGGCCGTAGAACTCACCGAGAGCTTCGTTTTGACTGGTTATGGCTTCCGTAACTCTAAACGAGACAACAGTTATGGCCGTCCGAAGAATCGATATCCACAGGGTGCAACATTCGCTGTGCAAGGTGCAACATTCGTCCAAAAAGCCGAAATAGCGCCGTTCGACTTTTAGAAGTGGGTGCAGGGATTTGAAATGGAACAGTACCATGGTGAACTGCTCTCCAGGGAAGGTAAATCGAAGACCAGCAACGGTGATCCCGTTTTAACGTAAAAATTCACGTGATGGAAAAAAGAAGGCCAAAAAACTTCAGAGACCCGATTGAGGTTCGGATAGCCTTTTTTGGGTTTCAAACTATCCGTTGACGGCTTACAGCGGTCAAGGCCGTAGAACTCACCGAGAGCTTCGTTTTGACTGGTTATGGCTCCCGTAACTCTAAACGAGGCAACAGTTATGGCCGTCCGAAGAATCGATATCCACAGGGTGGAACATTCGCTGTGCAAGGTGCAACATTCGTCCAAAAAGCCAAAACAGCGCCGTTCGACTTTTAGAAGTCAGTGCAGGGATTTGAAATGGAACAGTACCATGGTGAACCGCTCTCCAGGGAAGGTAAATAGAAGACCAGCAACGGTGATCCCGTTTTAACGTAAAAATTCACGTGATGGAAAAAAGAAGGCCAAAAAACTTCAGAGACCCGATTGAGGTTCGGATAGCCTTTTTCCCGTTTGAAACTATCCGTTTATGGCTTACAGCTGTCAAGGACGTAGAACTCACCGAGAGCTTCGTTTTGACTGGTTATGGCTTCCGTAACTCTAAACGAGACAACAGTTATGGCCGTCCGAAGAATCGATATCCACAGGGGTGCAACATTCGCTGTGCAAGGTGCAACATTCGTCCAAAAAGCCGAAACAGCGCCGTTCGACTTTTAGAAGTGGGTGCAGGGATTTGAAATGGAACATTGCCATGGTGAACCGCTCTCCAGGGAAGATAAATCGAAGACCAGCAAGGGTGATCCCGTTTTAACGTAAAAATTCACGTGATGGAAAAAAGAAGGCCAAAAAACATCAGAGACCCGATTGAGGTTCGGATAGCCTTTTTTGGGTTTGAAACTATCCGTTGACGGCTTATAGCTATCAAGGCCGTAGAACTCACCGAGAGCTTCATTTTGACTGGTTATGGCTCCCGTAACTCTAAACGAGATAACAGTTATGGCCGTCAGAAGAATCGATATCCACAAGGTGCAACATTCGCTGTGCAAGGTGCAACATTCGTCCAAAAAGCCGAAACAGCGCCGTTCGACTTTTAGAAGTGGGTGCAGGGATTTGAAATGGAACAGTACCATGGTGAACCGCTCTCCAGGGAAGGTAAATCGAAGACCAGCAACAGTGATCCCGTTTTAACGTAAAAATTCACGTGATGGAAAAAAGAAGGCCAAAAAACTTCGGAGACCCGACTGAGGTTCGGATAGCCTTTTTTGGGTTTGAAACTATCCGTTGATGGCTTACAGCTGTCAAGGCCGTAGAACTCACCGAGAGCTTCGTTTTGACTGGTTCAGGCTACCGTAACTCTAAACGAGACAACATTTATGGCCGTCCGAAGAATCGATATCCACAGAGTGCAACATTCGCCGTGCAAGGTGCAACATTCGTCCAAAAAGCCGAAACAGCGCCGTTCGACTTTTAGAAGTGGGTGCAGGGATTTGAAATGGAACAGTACCATGGTGAACCGTTCTCCAGGGAAGGTAATTCGAAGACCAGCAACGGTGATCCCGTTTTAACGTAAAAATTCACGTGATGGAAAAAAGAAGGCCAAAAAACATCAAAGACCCGATTGAGGTTAGGATATCCTTTTTTGGGATTGAAACTATCCGTTGATGGCTTACAGCCGTCAACGCCGTAGAACTCACCGAGAGCTTCATTTTGACTGGTTATGGCTCCCGTAACTCTAAACGGGACAACAGTTATGGCCGTCCGAAAAATCGATATCCACAGGGTGCAACATTCTCTGTGCAAGGTGCAACAATCGTCCAAAAAGCCGAAACAGCGCCGTTCGACTTTTAGAAGTGGGTGCAGGGATTTGAAATGGAACAGTACCATGGTGAACCGCTCTCTAGGGAAGGTAAATCGAAGACCAGCAACGGTGATCCCGTTTTAACGTAAAAATTCACGTGATGGAAAAAAGAAGGCCAAAAAACATCAAAGACCCGATTGAGGTTAGGATAGCCTTTTTTGGGATTGAAACTATCCGTTGATGGCTTACAGCCGTCAACACCATAGAACTCACCGAGAGCTTCATTTTGACTGGTTATGGCTCCCGTAACTCTAAACGGGACAACAGTTATGGCCGTCCGAAGAATCGATATCCACAGGGTGCAACATTCTCTGTGCAAGGTGCAACAATCGTCCAAAAAGCCGAAACAGCGCCGTTCGACTTTTAGAAGTGGGTGCAGGGATTTGAAATGGAACAGTACCATGGTGAACCGCTCTCTAGGGAAGGTAAATCGAAGACCAGCAACGGTGATCCCGTTTTAACGTAAAAATTCACGTGATGGAAAAAAGAAGGCCAAAAAACTTCGGAGACCCGATTGAGGTTCGGATAGCCTTTTTTGGGTTTGAAACTATCCGTTGATGGCTTACAGATGTCAAGGCCGTAGAACTCACCGAGAGCTTCGTTTTGACTGGTTCAGGCTACCGTAACTCTAAACGAGACAACATTTATGGCCGTCCGAAGAATCGATATCCACAGAGTGCAACATTCGCCGTGCAAGGTGCAACATTCGTCCAAAAAGCCGAAACAGCGCCGTTCGACTTTTAGAAGTGGGTGCAGGGATTTGAAATGGAACAGTACCATGGTGAACCGTTCTCCAGGGAAGGTAATTCGAAGACCAGCAACGGTGATCCCGTTTTAACGTAAAAATTCACGTGATGGAAAAAAGAAGGCCAAAAAACATCAAAGACCCGATTGAGGTTAGGATAGCCTTTTTTGGGATTGAAACTATCCGTTGATGGCTTACAGCCGTCAACGCCGTAGAACTCACCGAGAGCTTCATTTTGACTGGTTATGGCTCCCGTAACTCTAAACGGGACAACAGTTATGGCCGTCCGAAGAATCGATATCCACAGGGTGCAACATTCTCTGTGCAAGGTGCAACAATCGTCCAGAAAGCCGAAACAGCGCCGTTCGACTTTTAGAAGTGGGTGCAGGGATTTGAAATGGAACAGTACCATGGTGAACCGCTCTCTAGGGAAGGTAAATCGAAGACCAGCAACGGTGATCCCGTTTTAACGTAAAAATTCACGTGATGGAAAAAAGAAGGCCAAAAAACTTCGGAGACCCGATTGAGGTTCGGATAGCCTTTTTTGGGTTTGAAACTATCCGTTGACGGCTTACAGCAGTCAAGGCCATAGAACTCACCGACAGCTTTGTTTTGACTGGTTATGGCTTCTGTAACTCTAAACGAGACAACAGTTATGGCCGTCCGAAGAATCGATATCCACAGGGTGCAACATTCGCTGTGCAAGGTGCAACATTCGTCCAAAAAGCCGAAACAGCGTCGTTCGACTTTTAGAAGTGGGTGCAGGGATTTGAAATGGAACAGTACCATGGTGAACTACTCTCCAAGGAAGGTAAATCGAAGACCAGAAACGGTGATCCCGTTTTAACGTAAAAATTCACGTGATGGAAAAAAGAAGGCCAAAAAACTTCAAAGACCCGATTGAGGTTCGGATAGCCTTTTTTGGGTTTGAAACTATCCGTTGACGGATTATAGCTGTCAAGGCCGTAGAACTCACCGAGAGCTTCGTTTTGACTGGTTATGGCTTCCGTAACTCTAAACGAGACAACAGTTATGGCCGTCAGAAGAATCGATATCCACAAGATGCAACATTCGCCGTGCAAGGTGCAACATTCGTCCAAAAAGCCGAAACAGCGCCGTTCGACTTTTAGAAGTGGGTGCAGGTATTTGAAATGGAACAGTACCATGGTGAACCTCTCTTCAGGGAAGGTAAATCGAAGACCAGCAACGGTGATCCCGTTTTAACGTAAAAATTCACGTGATGGAAAAAAGAAGGCCAAAAAACTTCAGAGACCCGATTGAGGTTCGGATAGCCTTTTTTGGGTTTGAAACTATCCGTTGATGGCTTACAGCTGTCAAGGCCGTAGAACTCACCGAGAGCTTCGTTTTGACTTGTTCGGGCTACCGTAACTCTAAACGAGACAACAGTTATGGCCGTCAGAAGAATCGATATCCATAGGGTGCAACATTCGCTGTGCAAGGTGCAACATTCGTCCAAAAAGCCAAAACAGCGCCGTTCGACTTTTAGAAGTGGGTGCAGGGATTTGAAATGGAACAGTACCATGGTGAACCGCTCTCCAGGGAAGGTAAATCGAAGACCAGCAACGGTGATCCCGTTTTAACGTAAAAATTCACGTGATGGAAAAAAGAAGGCCAAAAAACTTCAGAGACCCGATTGAGGTTCGGATAGCCTTTTTTGGGTTTGAAACTATCCGTTGATGGCTTACAGCTGTCAAGGCCGTAGAACTCACCGAAAGCTTCATTTTGACTGGTTATGGCTCCCGTAACTCTAAACGAGACAACAGTTATGGCCGTCCAAAGAATCGATATCCATAGGTTGCAACATTCGCTGTGCAAGGTGCAACATTCGTCCAAAAAGCCAAAACTGCACCGTTCGACTTTTAGAAGTGGGTGCAGGGATTTGAAATGGAACAGTACCATGGTGAATCACTCTCTAGGGAAAGTAAATCGAAGACCAGCAACGGTGATCCCGTTTTAACGTAAAAATTCACGTGATGGAAAAAAGAGGGCCAAAAAACATCAAAGACCCAATTGAGGTTCGGATAGCCTTTTTTGGGTTTGAAACTATCCGTTGACGGCTTACAGCCATCAAGGCCGTAGAACTCACCGAGAGCTTCGTTTTGACTGGTTATGGATCCCGTAACTCTAAACGAGACAACAGTTATGGCCGTCCGAAGAATCGATATCCACAGGGTGCAACATTCGCCATGCAAGGTGCAACATTCGTCCAAAAAGCCGAAACAGCGCCGTTCGACTTTTAGAAGTGGGTGCAGGGATTTGAAATGGAACAGTACCATGGTGAACCGCTCTCTAGGGAAGGTAATTCGAAGACCAGCAACGGTGATTCCGTTTTAACGTAAAAATTCACGTGATGGAAAAAAGAAGGCCAAAAAACATCAGAGACCCGATTGAGGTTAGGATAGCCTTTTTTGGGTTTGAAACTATCCGTTGACGGCTTACAGCCATCATGGCCGTAGAACTCACCGAGAGCTTCGTTTTGACTGGTTATGGCTCCCGTAACTCTAAACGAGACAACAGTTATGGCCGTCCGAAGAATCGATATCCACAGGGTGGAACATTGTCTGTGCAAGGTGCAACATTCGTCCAAAAAGCCGAAACAGCGCCGTTCGACTTTTAGAAGTGGGTGCAGGGATTTGAAATGGAACATTGCCATGGTGAACCGCTCTCTAGGGAAGATAAATCGAAGACCAGCAAGGGTGATCCCGTTTTAACGTAAAAATTCACGTGATGGAAAAAAGAAGGCCAAAAAACTTCGGAGACCCGATTGAGGTTCGGATAGCCTTTTTTGGGTTTGAAACTATCCGTTGACGGCTTACAGCTGTCAAGGCCGTAGAACTCACCACAAGCTTCGTTTTGACTGGTTATGGCTTCCGTAACTCTAAACGAGACAACAGTTATGGCCGTCCGAAGAATCGATATCCATAGGGTGCAACATTCGCTGTGCAAGGTGCAACATTCGTCCAAAAAGCCGAAACAGCGCCGTTCGACTTTTAGAAGTGGGTGCAGGGATTTGAAATGGAACAGTACCATGGTGAACTGCTCTCCAAGGAAGGTAAATCGAATACCAGCAACGGTGATCCCATTTTAACGTAAAAATTCACGTGATGGAAAAAAGAAGGCCAAAAAACTTCAGTGACCCGATTGAGGTTCGGATAGCTTTTTTTGGGTTTGAAACTATCCGTTGATGGCTTATAGCTGTCTAGGCCGTAGAACTCACCGAGAGCTTCGTTTTGACTGGTTATGGCTTCCGTAACTCTAAACGAGACAATAGTTATGGCCGTCAGAAGAACCGATATCCACAAGGTGCAACATTCGCTGTGCAAGGTGCAACATTCGTCCAAAAAGCCGAAACAGCGTCGTTCTACATTTAGAAGTGGGTGCAGGGATTTGAAATGGAACAGTACCATGGTGAACCGCTCTCCAGGGAAGGTAAATCGAAGACTTGCACAGTGATCCCGTTTTAACGTAAAAATTCACGTGATGGAAAAAAGAAGGCCAAAAAACTTCAGAGACCCGATTGAGGTTCAGATAGCCTTTTTTGGGTTTGAAACTATCCGTTGACGGCTTACAACGGTCAAGGCCGTAGAACTCACCGAGAGCTTCGTTTTGACTGGTTAAGGCATCCGTAACTCTAAACGAGACAACAGTTATGGCCGTCAGAAGAATCGATATCCACAGGTTCAACATTCGCTGTGCAAGGTGCAACATTCGTCCAAAAAGCCAAAACAGCGCCGTTTGACTTTTAGAAGTGGGTGCAGGGATTTGAAATGGAACAGTACCATGGTGAACCGCTCTCCAGGGAAGGTAAATCGAAGACCAGCAACGGTGATCCCGTTTTAACGTAAAAATTCACGTGATGGAAAAAAGAAGGCCAAAAAACTTCAGAGACCCGATTGAGGTTCGGATAGCCTTTTTTGGGTTTGAAACTATCCGTTGACGGCTTACAGCTGTCAAGGCCGTAGAACTCACCGAAAGCTTCATTTTGACTGGTTATGGCTCCCGTAACTCTAAACGAGACAACAGTTATGGCCGTCCGAAGAATCGATATCCATAGGGTGCAACATTCGCTGTGCAAGGTGCAACATTCGTCCAAAAAGCCAAAACTGCGCCGTTCGACTTTTAGAAGTGGGTGCAGGGATTTGAAATGGAACAGTACCATGGTGAACCGCTCTCCAGGGAAGGTAAATCGAAGACCAGCAACGGTGATCCCGTTTTAACGTAAAAATTCACGTGATGGAAAAAAGAAGGCCAAAAAACATCAGAGACCCAATTGAGGTTCGGATAGCCTTTTTTGGGTTTGAAACTATCCGTTGACGGCTTACAGCTGTCAAGGCCGTAGAACTCACCGAGAGCTTTGTTTTGACTGGTTATGGCTTCCGTAACTCTAAACGAGACAATAGTTATGGCCGTCCGAAGAATCCATATCCACAGGGTGCAACATTCGCCGTGCAAGGTGCAACATTCGTCCAAAAAGCCGAAACAGCGCCGTTAGACTTTTAGAAGTCGGAGCAGGGATTTGAAATGGAATAGTACCATGGTGAACCGTTCTCCAGGGAAGGTAATTCGAAGACCAGCAACGGTGATCCCGTTTTAACGTAAAAATTCACGTGATGGAAAAAAGAAGGCCAAAAAACATCAAAGACCCGATTGAGGTTAGGATAGCCTTTTTTGGGATTGAAACTATCCGTTGATGGCTTACAGCCGTCAACGCCGTAGAACTCACCGAGAGCTTCATTTTGACTGGTTATGGCTCCCGTAACTCTAAACGGGACAACAGTTATGGCCGTCCGAAGAATCGATATCCACAGGGTGCAACATTCTCTGTGCAAGGTGCAACAATCGTCCAAAAAGCCGAAACAGCGCCGTTCGACTTTTAGAAGTGGGTGCAGGGATTTGAAATGAAACAGTACCATGGTGAACCGCTCTCCAGGGAAGGTAAATCGAAGACCAGCAACGGTGATCCCGTTTTAACGTAAAAATTCACGTGATGGAAAAAAGAAGGCCAAAAAACTTCGGAGACCCGATTGAGGTTCGGATAGCCTTTTTTGGGTTTGAAACTATCCGTTGACGGCTTACAGCAGTCAAGGCCGTAGAACTCACCGACAGCTTTGTTTTGACTGGTTATGGCTTCTGTAACTCTAAACGAGACAACAGTTATGGCCGTCCGAAGAATCGATATCCACAGGGTGCAACATTCGCTGTGCAAGGTGCAACATTCGTCCAAAAAGCCGAAACAGCGCCGTTCAACTTTTAGAAGTGGTGCAGGGATTTGAAATGGAACCGTACCATGGTGAACTACTCTCCAAGGAAGGTAAATCGAAGACCAGAAACGGTGATCCCGTTTTAACGTAAAAATTCACGTGATGGAAAAAAGAAGGCCAAAAAACTTCAAAGACCCGATAGAGGTTCGGATAGCCTTTTTTGGGTTTGAAACTATCCGTTGACGGCTTATAGCTGTCAAGGCCATAGAACTCACCGAGAGCTTCGTTTTGACTGGTTATGGCTTCCGTAACTCTAAACGAGACAACAATTATGGCCGTCAGAAGAATCGATATCCACAAGATGCAACATTCGCCGTGCAAGGTGCAACATTCGTCCAAAAAGCCGAAATAGCGCCGTTCGACTTTTAGAAGTGGGTGCAGGTATTTGAAATGGAACAGTACCATGGTGAACCGCTCTCCAGGGAAGGTAAATCGAAGACCAGCAACGGTGATCCCGTTTTGACGTAAAAATTCACGTGATGGAAAAAAGAAGGCCAAAAAACTTCAGAGACCCGATTGAGGTTCGGATAGCCTTTTTTGGGTTTGAAACTATCCGTTGATGGCTTACAGCTGTCAAGGCCGTAGAACTCACCGAGAGCTTCGTTTTGATTGGTTCAGGCTACCGTAACTCTAAACGAGACAACAGTTATGGCCGTCAGAAGAATCGATATCCATAGGGTGCAACATTCGCTGTGCATCGTCCAAAAAGCCAAAACAGCGCCGTTCGACTTTTAGAAGTGGGTGCAGGGATTTGAAATGGAACAGTACCATGGTGAACCCCTCTCCAGGGAAGGTAAATCGAAGACCAGCAACGGTGATCCCGTTTTAACGTAAAAACTTCACGTAATGGAAAAAAGAAGGCCAAAAAACTTCAGAGACCCGATTGAGGTTCGGATAGCCTTTTTTGGGTTTGAAACTATCCGTTGATGGCTTACAGCTGTCAAGGCCGTAGAACTCACCGAAAGCTTCATTTTGACTGGTTATGGCTCCCGTAACTCTAAACGAGACAACAGTTATGGCCGTCCAAAGAATCGATATCCACAGGGTGCAACATTCGCTGTGCAAGGTGCAACATTCGTCCAAAAAGCCAAAACTGCACCGTTCGACTTTTAGAAGTGGGTGCAGGGATTTGAAATGGAACAGTACCATGGTGAACCGCTCTCCAGGGAAAGTAAATCGAAGACCAGCAACGGTGATCCCGTTTTAACGTAAAAATTCACGTGATGGAAAAAAGAGGGCCAAAAAACATCAAAGACCCAATTGAGGTTCGGATAGCCTTTTTTGGGTTTGAAACTATCTGTTGACGGCTTACAGCCATCAAGGCCGTAGAACTCACCGAGAGCTTCGTTTTGACTGGTTATGGATCCCGTAACTCTAAACGAGACAACAGTTATGGCCGTCCGAAGAATCGATATCCACAGGGTGCAACATTCGCCATGCAAGGTGCAACATTCGTCCAAAAAGCCGAAACAGCGCCGTTCGACTTTTAGAAGTGGGTGCAGGGATTTGAAATGGAACAGTACCATGGTGAACCGCTCTCCAGGGAAGGTAATTCGAAGACCAGCAACGGTGATTCCGTTTTAACGTAAAAATCCACGTGATGGAAAAAAGAAGGCCAAAAAACATCAGAGACCCGATTGAGGTTAGGATAGCCTTTTTTGGGTTTGAAACTATCCGTTGATGGCTTACAGCCGTCATGGCCGTAGAACTCACCGAGAGCTTCGTTTTGACTGGTTATGGCTCCCGTAACTCTAAACGAGACAACAGTTATGGCCGTCCGAAGAATCGATATCCACAGGGTGGAACATTCTCTGTGCAAGGTGCAACATTCGTCCAAAAAGCCGAAACAGCGCCGTTCGACTTTTAGAAGTGGGTGCAGGGATTTGAAATGGAACAGTACCATGGTGAACCGCTCTCCAGGGAAGGTAAATCGAAGACCAGCAAGGGTGATCCCGTTTTAACGTAAAAATTCACGTGATGGAAAAAAGAAGGCCAAAAAACTTAGGAGACCCGATTGAGGTTCGGATAGCCTTTTTTTGGGTTTGAATCTATCCGTTGATGGCTTACAGCTGTCAAGGCCGTAGAACTCACCGAGAGCTTCGTTTTGACTGGTTATGGCTTCCGTAACTCTAAACGAGACAACAGTTATGGCCGTCCGAAGAATCGATATCCACAGGGTGCAACATTCGCTGTGCAAGGTGCAACATTCGTCCAAAAAGCCGAAACAGCGCCGTTCGACTTTTAGAAGTGGGTGCAGGGATTTGAAATGGAACAGTACCATGGTGAACTGCTCTCCAAGGAAGGTAAATCGAAGACCAGCAACGGTGATCCCGTTTTAACGTAAAAATTCACGTGATGGAAAAAAGAAGGCCAAAAAACTTCAGTGACCCGATTGAGGTTCGGATAGCTTTTTTTGGTTTGAAACTATCCGTTGATGGCTTATAGCTGTCAAGGCCGTAGAACTCACCGAGAGCTTCGTTTTGACTGGTTATGGCTTCCGTAACTCTAAACGAGACAACAGTTATGGCCGTCAGAAGAATCGATATCCACAAGGTGCAACATTCGCTGTGCAAGGTGCAACATTCGTCCAAAAAGCCGAAACAGCATCGTTCTACATTTAGAAGTGGGTGCAGGGATTTGAAATGGAACAGTACCATGGTGAACCGCTCTCCAGGGAAGGTAAATCGAAGACCAGCACAGTGATCCCGTTTTAACGTAAAAATTCACGTGATGGAAAAAAGAAGGCCAAAAAACTTCAGAGACCCGATTGAGGTTCAGATAGCCTTTTTTGGGTTTGAAACTATCCGTTGACGGCTTACAACGGTCAAGGCCGTAGAACTCACCGAGAGCTTCGTTTTGACTGGTTAAGGCATCCGTAACTCTAAACGAGACAACAGTTATGGCCGTCAAAAGAATCGATATCCACAGGGTGCAACATTCGCTGTGCAAGGTGCAACATTCGTCCAAAAAGCCAAAACTGCACCGTTCGACTTTTAGAAGTGGGTGTAGGGATTTGAAATGGAACAGTACCATGGTGAACCGCTCTCCAGGGAAGGTAAATCAAAGACCAGCAACGGTGATCCCGTTTTAACGTAAAAATTCACGTGATGGAAAAAAGAAGGCCAAAAAACATCAAA
Source organism: Allium fistulosum (assembly GCA_030737815.1). NCBI lineage: Eukaryota > Viridiplantae > Streptophyta > Magnoliopsida > Asparagales > Amaryllidaceae > Allium > Allium fistulosum. The sequence goes on along the minus strand of CM060903.1, from coordinate 7,553,538 downwards.
GACCCAATTGAGGTTCGGATAGCCTTTTTGGGTTTGAAACTATCCGTTGACGGCTTATAGCTGTCAAGGCCGTAGAACTCACCGAGAGCTTCGTTTTGACTGGTTATGGCTTCCGTAACTCTAAACGAGACAACAGTTATGGCCGTCCGAAGAATCGATAGGCACAGGGTGCAACATTCGCTGTGCAAGGTGCAACATTCGTCCAAAAAGCCGAAACAGCGCCGTTCGACTTTTAGAAGTGGGTGCAGGGATTTGAAATGGAACAGTACCATGGTGAACTGCTCTCCAAGGAAGGTAAATCGAAGACCAGCAACGGAGATCCCGTTTTAACGTAAAAATTCACGTGATGGAAAAAAGAAGGCCAAAAAACTTCAAAGACCCGATTGAGGTTCGGATACCCTTTTTTGGGTTTGAAACTATCCGTTGACGGCTTATAGCTGTCAAGGCCGTAGAACTCACCGAGAGCTTCGTTTTGACTGGTTATGGCTTCCGTAACTCTAAACGAGACAACAGTTATGGCCGTCCGAAGAATCGATAGCCACAAGGTGCAACATTCGCTGTGCAAGGTGCAACATTCGTCCAAAAAGCCGAAACAACGTCGTTCGACATTTAGAAGTGGGTGCAGGGATTTGAAATGGAACAGTAACATGGTGAACCGCTCTCCAGGGAAGGTAAATCGAAGACCAGCACAGTGATCCCGTTTTAACGTAAAAATTCACGTGATGGAAAAAAGAAGGCCAAAAAACCTCAGAGACCCGATTGAGGTTCAGATAGCCTTTTTTGGGTTTGAAACTATCCTTTGACGGCTTACAGCGGTCAAGGCCGTAGAACTCACCGAGAGCATCGTTTTGACTGGTTAAGGCATCCGTAACTCTAAACGAGACAACAGTTATGGCCGTCAGAAGAATCGATATCCACAGGGTGCAACATTCGCTGTGCAAGGTGCAACATTCGTCCAAAAAGCCAAAACTGCACCGTTCGACTTTTAGAAGTGGGTGCAGGGATTTGAAATAGAACAGTACCTTGGTGAACCGCTCTCCAGGGAAGGTAAATCGAAGACCAGCAACGGTGATCCCGTTTTAACGTAAAAATTCACGTGATGGAAAAAAGAAGGCCAAAAAACATCAGAGACCCAATTGAGGTTCGGATAGCCTTTTTTGGGTTTGAAACTATCCGTTGACGGCTTACAGCTGTCATGGCCGTAGAACTCACCGAGAGCTTCGTTTTGACTGGTTATGGCTTCCGTAACTCTAAACGAGACAACAGTTATGGCCGTCCGAAGAATCCATATCCACAGGGTGCAACATTCGCCGTGCAAGGTGCAACATTCGTCCAAAAAGCCGAAACAGCGCCGTTCGACTTTTAGAAGTGGGAGCAGGGATTTGAAATGGAACAGTACCATGGTGAACCGCTCTCCAGGGAAGGTAAATCGAAGACCAGCAACGGTGATCCCGTTTTAACGTAAAAATTCACGTGATGGAAAAAAGAAGGCCAAAAAACATCAGAGACCCAATTGAGGTTCGGATAGCCTCTTTTGGGTTTGAAACTATCCGTTGACGGCTTACAGCTGTCAAGGCCGTAGAACTCACCGAGAGCTTCGTTTTGACTGGTTATGGCTTCCGTAACTCTAAACGAGACAACAATTATGGCCGTCCGAAGAATCGATAGCCACAGGGTGCAACATTCGCTGTGCAAGGTGCAACATTCGTCCAAAAAGCCGAAACAGCGCCGTTCGACTTTTAGAAGTGGGTGCAGGGATTTGAAATGGAACAGTACCATGGTGAACCGCTCTCCAGGGAAGGTAAATCGAAGACCAGCAACGGTGATCCCGTTTTAACGTAAAAATTCACGTGATGGAAAAAAGAAGGCCAAAAAACTTCAAAGACCCGATTGAGGTTCGGATAGCCTTTTTTGGGTTTGAAACTATCCGTTGACGGCTTATAGCTGTCAAGGCCGTAGAACTCACCGAGAGCTTCGTTTTGACTGGTTATGGCTTCCGTAACTCTAAACGAGACAACAGTTATGGCCGTCCGAAGAATCGATAGCCACAAGGTGCAACATTCGCTGTGCAAGGTGCAACATTCGTCCAAAAAGCCGAAACAGCGTCGTTCGACATTTAGAAGTGGGTGCAGGGATTTGAAATGGAACAGTACCATGGTGAACCGCTCTCCAGGGAAGGTAAATCGAAGACCAGCACAGTGATCCCGTTTTAACGTAAAAATTCACGTGATGGAAAAAAGAAGGCCAAAAAACTTCAGAGACCCAATTGAGGTTCAGATAGCCTTTTTTGGGTTTGAAACTATCCGTTGACGGCTTACAGCTGTCATGGCCGTAGAACTCACCGAGAGCTTCTTTTTGACTGGTTATGGCTTCCGTAACTCTAAACGAGACAACAGTTATGGCCGTCCGAAGAATCCATATCCACAGGGTGCAACATTCGCCGTGCAAGGTGCAACATTCGTCCAAAAAGCCGAAACAGCGCCGTTCGACTTTTAGAAGTGGGAGCAGGGATTTGAAATGGAACAGTACCATGGTGAACCGCTCTCCAGGGAAGGTAAATCGAAGACCAGCAACGGTGATCCCGTTTTAACGTAAAAATTCACGTGATGGAAAAAAGAAGGCCAAAAAACATCAGAGACCCAATTGAGGTTCGGATAGCCTTTTTTGGGTTTGAAACTATCCGTTGACGGCTTACAGCTGTCAAGGCCGTAGAACTCACCAAGAGCTTCGTTTTGACTGGTTATGGCTTTCGTAACTCTAAACGAGACAACAGTTATGGCCGTCCGAAGAATCGATAGCCATAGGTTGCAACATTCGCTGTGCAAGGTGCAACATTCGTCCAAAAAGCCGAAACAGCGCCGTTCGACTTTTAGAAGTGGGTGCAGGGATTTGAAATTGAACAGTACAATGGTGAACTGCTCTCCAAGGAAGGTAAATCGAAGACCAGCAACGGTGATCCCGTTTTAACGTAAAAATTCACGTGATGGAAAAAAGAAGGCCAAAAAACTTCAAAGACCCGATTGAGGTTCGGATAGCCTTTTTTGGGTTTGAAACTATCCGTTGACGGCTTATAGCTGTAAAGGCCGTAGAACTCACCGAGAGCTTCGTTTTGACTGGTTATGGCTTCCGTAACTCTAAACGAGACAATAGTTATGGCCGTCCGAAGAATCGATAGCCACAAGGTGCAACATTCGCTGTGCAAGGTGCAACATTCGTCCAAAAAGCCGAAACAGCGTCGTTCGACATTTAGAAGTGGGTGCAGGGATTTGAAATGGAACAGTACCATGGTGAACCGCTCTCCAGGGAAGGTAAATCGAAGACCAGCACAGTGATCCCGTTTTAACGTAAAAATTCACGTGATGGAAAAAAGAAGGCCAAAAAACTTCAGAGACCCGATTGAGGTTCAGATAGCCTTTTTTGGGTTTGAAACTATCCGTTGATGGCTTACAACGGTCAAGGCCGTAGAACTCACCGAGAGCTTCGTTTTGACTGGTTAAGGCATCCGTAACTCTAAACGAGACAACAGTTATGGCCGTCAGAAGAATCGATATCCACAGGGTGCAATATTCGCTGTGCAAGGTGCAACATTCGTCCAAAAAACCAAAACAGCGCCGTTTGACTTTTAGAAGTGGGTGCAGGGATTTGAAATGGAATAGTACCATGGTGAACCGCTCTCCAGGGAAGGTAAATCGAAGACCAGCAACGGTGATCCCGTTTTAACGTAAAAATTCACGTGATGGAAAAAAGAAGGCCAAAAAACTTCAGAGACCCGATTGAGGTTCGGATAGCCTTTTTTGGGTTTGAAACTATCCGTTGACGGCTTACAGCTGTCAAGGCCGTAGAACTCACCGAAAGCTTCATTTTGACTGGTTATGGCTCCCGTAACTCTAAACGAGACAACAGTTATGGCCGTCCAAAGAATCGATATCCACAGGGTGCAACATTCGCTGTGCAAGGTGCAACATTCGTCCAAAAAGCCAAAACTGCACCGTTCGACTTTTAGAAGTGGGTGCAGGGATTTGAAATGGAACAGTACCATGGTGAACCGCTCTCCAGGGAAGGTAAATCGAAGACCAGCAACGGTGATCCCGTTTTAACGTAAAAATTCACGTGATGGAAAAAAGAAGGCCAAAAAACATCAGAGACCCAATTGAGGTTCGGATAGCCTTTTTTGGGTTTGAAACTATCCGTTGACGGCTTATAGCTGTCAAGGCCGTAGAACTCA